>VDFB02373365.1:97805783-98086763 GCA_007258455.2 Sequoia sempervirens | reverse complement strand
CCCTCATTCATTGCAAAATGAATTATCACATGTAAAATAACTCAAGTAATCTACATTAAATAGGCCATTTGAAGCATGCAAGAGTAATGACTTGAAATATCCTTAGACGAGCGAGTTGGTAACTTACAGATCAAGATTGACTCTAAGTCGTTGCTTTTAAAGAAATTAAAACTTCAACAATGGGAAACAACAATGTCAGCTCAAATGTTGCAATCTATTAATAAGCATGTATCACTAACCTAATCCATGCTTTCTTTAATATCGATGAAGTACATAAAGTTGGTTTAGAGAGAAACTTTCCCTATATGCTTCCTCGCTTCATCGCTAATCTTTCCCTAATCCTGAGGTGCTCATTAGCGATGAAGTTACTTATGTTATCACTTTTTGTTCACTAGATTGTCCTACTTTAAAACTTTATCAATGACCCTCCAGTTTTTTCATCGATCTCCTTTTTTGATCTGTGTGGAATCCCTAGGATCACCACACATTTCCTCCCTCCTAAAATGGTTCACCCATCACCGATCCACTTTATCTTTTCCCGACTCTATCACATTCGATAAAAATATCCTTTTGATGGCCTTCAACCCTTGATTCTATGGCCTGACTTTTGGTCACATCTGTCCCTTCATCCTGCATCGCCAATTCAAACTTCATTTTCACTTTCACTCATATTTAACATCATTTTAGCTTAATTTACTTGCATCATTACCTTAAAGCATCCAGTAATGGCTTCCATGATAACATAGGTGTATACATTTAGCATATTTTGTAATTAGTATTTTAATCTTTTGAAGCTTGCATACATTTAGAGTAGATTTTCGTACAGCCATATCTATCATCTTAGCATTCATCATGTTAATTTATCATTTAATTCATGTTTTATCACACGTATTTCATTGGTTCCATCAATTCTTTTCAATAGCATCAATCAAAACAAGCTCATTATCCAAGGGATTGGGAAAGGGTCACCATTCCACATTAATGCAACACCACTCCCCCAATAGGATAAGTTTCAATGTCTTAGATTAGAGGTTTTTCAGGATTTCATGATTTAAAATGTTATTTTTAATGGCTTCTTTGTCTTTTTTATGGTGAATGATCTTATTGGGATTGATGCTTAGTGGGTTAAATATGCCTCGAATTCATATGAATTGGTTGTAGTTAACCTATACTATATCATTGGTGACAATTATACAAGTCCAAAAAAGCTAAGGAAGATGTTTCAATTAATCTTATGATAAATAAAGGTGGTACATATACTGGATATACTATATTATACCTATTACACCAAAGTATGGTTTTAATCATTTTACATATTCACAATATCCAACTAGGAAGAAACACAAATAAACTCTTATCTTAGAGCACAAAAATATGTTAAGCACAAATAAACCTAGTTGTGACACAAATTTATTATTAATTCTTGAAATGAATGACTATTTCTTACACAATGTGATCATTGATACAAAGACAAAGGTAAATATACCAACTCATGATATATGGGGGTAAAAGCACAAAGTTGTGCCACATTTTATAAAAGGATCAAACAACACTAATCTAAATTTTTAATTTGAATCACTAAAACGTGATATATATTTTGCATTTTGAAATTATGTAAACTAATTTTTTTTGTTATTAGTGTATTTTATGTTTTTTTTAAATTAAAAAAATATTTGAATATAGTTTTTTGTAAATTTGACACATTATTTTAATTGTTTATAAAATACTAAAAATGAAGTTAAACAAGATTCCATTGTTTATATGGTAAATTTTATTTTTCTTCAATTTTCTCTTATGTTTATAAATTAAAACTTTAGTGCATGTATTTATTTATTTTCCTAATTTTGATAAATACATAGTTTTAGGTAAATATTAAAATTTATGTATTGAAAACACTTTTTTTTTATGTCTGAGATACTATATTTTATTAATATATAAAAAAAGGTTACAAAGCCTTCACCATAGCAGAGTCGAGCACCACCCAGTTCCCTGATATAGACCATAGGGTTGAGTACCAATATACAAAATGCAGGAAAAAGTATTCAAAAACCCACCATTTGAGAGCCTATCACCTAATATTTACTATAAATCATGGCATAATTACATAGAAAATTAGTAGATACCATAACCTTGTCACTCTAAGAACCCATTGGCAGTAACAGATGCTTGGAGATCTGAAACTATAGACTGGTCGAAGTAGTGTTCAATATTGAACACCTACAATAGATAATCCACCCCCATCACAGTAATTTGTTTATGCTCCAATAGAGCCATCCCATTCATGTCAAGGATGAAGGGATTTTACTTCACCACCTCCTTAGGCTTGTAGAAAGATGTGAAATCTCTAGGTTGTCACACACCCGTCCCAGAAATTGTAATAGTGAGGACTTCTTCCAAGCCCACCAGCCACTCGGCCATAAAGAGCCTTTGAATCAATGCTTTTGCATCCTTCGTTTTCATACAAATCTCAAAAGAAACTACTAGGAATCTAGATGTTATATGATTCCCAACCCATTTTGTTTCACTATTCGAAATGAATCCTTTACCTAGTACCATCTTCACTTTGATGAGGATTAGCAGATCGTATTTTTTTATAATCCTCTTCAACCGTTGCTTCATCATTTCCCCATGAAATTTCATCTCCCTAATGGAGCTATCTAGTTGAATTGGGTTGTTGGCCCTAATGTTGGTTATAGTTTCAGCTGACATCGTCACCACAAAATTGTATCTCTCTCCCATTGTTAGCAAAAAAAACCCTCACCAATATTACATAGGCCAAAGATGTAAAATAAAATGCCAAAAAATCCATTATAGAAATTTGATGGAGATAGAGGTCACTTCAATTATAAATGGAAGTGTTAGGTGTTCTTCTTGTCATGCAATGAACTACCCTACCAACCCCTCAAATCCTCTATTTAACACTGTGGACATTAAATCTGCAAATGGTTAAAAATATTAACATAATAATATCATGTTAGTCATTTAAAACACACTAAATTCAATATCCCTATGAAATAACTCCACATGCTAATAATGCAATCAAATCAACAATGATCTAAGTAGATAAATTGAAAGCATATAATGAAACATGGAGCAAATTATATCTCATAGTGGATTGGTGCTATTGTTGAAAATAGCCCTTTCCCAATCCTTGATAAAATAAGCTAGATGATGAAATGCTTTGAAGATGGAAAATGCTAAGATTGTGGAGGATTTGCTAAAGAATGATGCCTCTATTTAAAGATTTTCAAAAGCTAAGAGTGCTCAACATGGAGGATGTGGGACTCAAGATTAAGCCAATGAGATGAGGACACTTGTCATCATGTGAGTGGTTGATGCATGTGCAAGCTTTGGGAAATGTGCCCATGAGAGGGAGTTTCAAATTTGAATTTGAGAGGAAAAATGAGTGGGGGACAAAAAAATGATTAAAAAAATGCAATGTTGGAGGGACAAATCAACTTGTCATATTTTTCAAACTTGAGGGAATATTCCCCATAAATGCCATGTTGAGTGAAAATGATGATTTAATAAATCAATAAATTGATTTATTTATGCAAGTGGAGATATCTAGAGGATTTGATGGGTGATTTAGCATTTAATCAAGGATTAGATTAATTAAGTTGATATTAGATGATTGTGACATTCAACTTAGACTTTTTGGTTTGTTTAAATTAAATGAGAAGAAATTGATCATTAGAGTTTTAATAAAATATCACTGATTTATTTCATTAAATGGATATCTTTAGAAGATTAATTAATTAATTCAATAACCTTTAGGAGGTTAATTAAATAAACCTAATTTATTTAATTAATGAATTAATATGATGCATAATGTCAATTTGATATGTCTACAAACACAAGCTTGTACTTCATCGACTCCCAAGGATAAGATCAAAATGAAGGCACAAACATCCACATTGCAGGCTTTCTAACTCTCCTTGCTTTATCACCATAACACTGATGATGTGGCTAGATTTTTCATAGTGATGCCCACCTCACCCATCCTACACCATCATTTCATCACCCACTTTACATGCTTCCCAATTGGTTTACATGTCATCCTAACTTTGAACTATTGTATTGGTGTGAACACCAGCATGGCAATAGCCACACCCAACCTTAGAGAAAATCACCAACCATCTTGCCACCTCAACTGCATTATCCTTTCCACAACTAAAACACTAGTAGTCATGTGTCTCCACACATCCTTGATGTGGAGAGAAGCCCCCCCAACTACCCACTATATTGAAAACACAATTGTTCTCATGGGACGTCAAAAATTTTTCTTAACTGTTGTCCAAAATAGAAAAAATTATACCATCTTTACATAGAATCTTTTATCTAGTGCAACATATCTTTTTCAAAGAAAATTAAATAACTTTTAGAATTTTTTCTTAATAAAATAATCAACATAATATTTTGGTGTTGAATACCTACTTTGAGTAAAAATATTTTTTTTACAAAATAATTAAAATATTAGAAATTTTATATATTTGAGAAATACACTTATAATGTACAATAGATTTTTTAATATTTAAATAAAATATTATTTACATTAGTATAAGCTATTTTGATTTGAGGTAAAAAATGGGTTTTGAAGGGGCTTGAAACCCTTTACATCAAAAAGTAGCTGATAAAAGAAGATAACAACAAAAAGCAACAATTAGCCTGATGATAGCCAAACAATAGCCAAAAAGAAGCAAAAAAGAAGTAAACCATCCATTAGCACTAAGATTGTTAAGAGTCTCCACAGGTTCCATTTCACAAGCATCAACCTCTGCACATTATCCACCATATCAGACACCTCAAAACCTAAGGTCCCAGCCTGAGCTTTCATTTTGTTTCTAGTTATGGCTCCTAGCCCACCCATTTTAACCTCACCACTCAAAATACTATCTTTCAAAAAACCTTTCTGAACAACACACTCCACATCCATCAACTTACCCCTAGCAATAGTATCAAAAGTAGACTCATTCTCCTTTCTCTTTTTTGTAGTAGTCATAGGGGAGGTCACCTTGGCAGATTCTAAGATAACCAAGACCATAGAGGCATCTCCACCCTTCATCACAACATTCCACAACTTATCAAATTTATCCTAAAGGGATAGCATTCTACCTTCCAAATTTTGTTTACATGAGTATAAGTTGTGGAAGTGCCAATTTTTTTGAATAATTTTATTTGGAAAAGTTGTTGCCATATCCAACTTAGCTACAATCAATCGAGTTAGATCATATTTTTCAACAAAATTATTTTTTAGATTAAAATTATTGAATTCATTTGTGTTGATAAGTTGGCCAAAAGTATGACATAAATTTTTACTTTTACCCATGTATGACTAAGTGTAAATCCCCACTTTATAAGTCCCTCATCACATATCCTTTACATGCAAAATAATGTGCAAAAGTGAATTGTGTTTATGCAAGTAAGGATGTATAAGTTAGCATATAAAGGTCACTTTCAAAATTAATTTTGAGGTAATTGATATGGCAGAGGTAGATATTAATTTAGCTTTATTGGAATGGAATTTTTATTTCTAGTTAGGAACATATATGGATTTTTTAAATAATTGTAACATAATATTTAATAATAGTGAAAATAATATGATTGTACCAATGGATCCATCTCAAAGATCATAATATTTGGAATTGGTCCAAATTAATTAGAGGTATTTAAAGGATACCATTAGGAGATGATTAGTGAAAAATTGGGTAAGATTGAACCATCACATGACAATATTCTAAGGTAGGAGGCGACATTAAAGGTTGATTCACACATTCTAAAGGAATGGTAGACATTTAGAGACTATTAAATTATGGTAAAATATTTCCCCAACATGCACAATGTACCAAAACAAACAGTGAGTAAGGTGGTACCCATATAAAAAATCCTCCTAGGATAGATCCATCATGAGGGGTGTTCATTATATCACATAGTCAAAAATTTATTGAACCTATATAAAGGCTTTTCAAAGATGGGTTTTTGATTTTAAACCAACACTTGTGTGTCATTTCTATAGAGAATGGACAATATCTTGATGAGAAATTCACCTCTAAGGAGTTTTTCACAATACTAGAGCATGAATTTCTAGACATGTAAAAGTGGGTCCTAATATAATTCCATTCACATTAATTTCAATACCAATGAGATGGTGGATTGCAAATCAATCTAAAATATTGAGTTGCGATAATTCCAAGATATTTTTTAAAGTTAGGTATACTTCATTCATTATAATATAATACATTCACCTCTATATATTTGTATATTATAAATATGTAAAGGAAATTTATGTCCTTTAATAAAAACTATAGTAACATCAATTATGGGTGCATAAGGTCACAAAAAATTTGTTAAGACTTTCACAATTTTGGTATATTCAAAATAAAAAGTGAATAAAATTTTCAAAATGGAAGGAATGATTAGAGGATATTAAACACACCTTTGGGTTTCATGACCCTAGTCTATGGGTATATTGGAACTTAAAATTTTACATGGAATAATTCATAGAAATTTTTCTAGCATCTAGTTATTGTGTTGCATTATATGTTTTACAATACAAAGATGGAGACCATGTTAGAAATTTTTTCCATGATAATTCTTATTGTGGTAATACGAAAGGACAAGGATATATTATTTCATAATATGAAAGGGAGACAATAAAATTTATTGCATAATATTGAGCTTCACACAATGAAGGATAATAAGTTATGGAAGATAAAATATGGATAGTGTAGATTACTTTGAGTTTCAAAAATAGTTCAAGTGAGAATTAGAACAAATGGAACACCTTAAAAAATCACTATAGTGGATTATTAGGGATAGGAACACCTTACACATATAGTTGATTTATTGCACTTATTTTTTCTCAATATGAGGGATGATATTGTAGTTTTACCAACTTTATTTTAACATATGTTTATCTACAACATCAAATAACCATGCCAAGCTTTGTTCATTTTCAAAGATTCATATGGAAAAAAGAAAAAGGGTGATTAGACATATATTTTATAGTCTAAGATGATCTTGGACTCCCAAATGAAGAACCATCTTACAAATGGAAGATTCTTAAAAATGGAAAGTCTTCCCTCATAATAGAAAGGATTAAAAAGGCAAGAAAATGGATATCAAATAATAATCATTGACCAACTAATGTCATCTCTCAAGAAAGAAGAGAGTGGCATTACAAGAAACTGGTAAAATTTTCAAGTTTAAAATGAAATAATTGAAAATAACATGAAGGGCCAATGTACTATCTAAAAATATTAAATTACAAACATTATTTGGAGATCTTACTAATCTCCATGGAGAGGAATCCTAATTTCATTTGATTAGGAATACTAAGAAATGTGAAGAGTTTTTTTTTCCTGATAGTATATTGATTGGTAGTCTTCTCTTTGAGGTTTCTTAAAATCTTACTTTGTTTTACAACACCATAGGTTTCATGATAGTTTGTTGCTTGTTAGTCCTTAGTTGAAGGTTGTTCCGTTTCAAAAGAGTGAAATTTTTTTCATCTTTACATTTTTGTTGTTAGATGTTATGGGATGCTTTCATAACCCTTATATTTATCTTCATTTAAAAATAATCCATATCAATCATATTCAAATTCTTTATATGTTTAAAATTTAAACCTTATAATGTATTTATCTACTTATTTATGTGTTCATGAATCTATTTAGTTGTTTAGATAGATATTAAAAATGATGCATATATAGAAAATAAAATAAAATTTTGGAAGTAAAAATTAAAATGGATCATAGAAAACATGATCAAAATTTTCAAAAAATTGAATGAAAATAAATGATTTATTTTAGTTTCCAATCTTTTTTACTTTTGTCAAAATAAAATAAATAAATAAGTTATTTTCATTGAAATTTTTGAAAGATCCTACATACAAAAATAAAATAAAAACTAAAACACATATTGATAAAAAATAAAAACTATAAAATAATTCATAAATTAAACTAGCATACCTATCTTCTTAAAATATAATTTATTTTTGTATGGAAAAATATTCAACTTAGAACCACTACTTAGAATTCCAACTTAAGATTTCACATGTGGGGATTTGAACATGGATCTCTATCCTAAGAACCATATGGCTTTGCCATTTAAGCACAACCCCATAGACAAATATAATGTTAAGTTTTAATTATTCATTGTATTAATATTAAAAATAAAATAACTCTTCAAAATAAATAATATCAAAAAAGTTATTAAGTAAAAGTTAAAATAAATAACTATTTCACTTCTATGAGCATCACCTAGATCCAATGAGTGCTCAATGGGCCATAGATTATCCTAAGAGATCAATTTTAGTGAACCACTACTCATGAAACATGGGTCAATGAGTTTGACCCAAAAAACTACATGATTAAATCCTCAGAGTAGTATCATATTTTGACATACCTCCTCATTGATTGATGAGCTAAAAGGGCTCTATAATGAGTGCTTCATAAGACACAATAGTTGTTGAAGGTTTCTTGTGATTTATTTATAAAGTGTATTGTTTATTACATTATTATTGAAATATATAAGTATTTACTATTTTATTTATCAATTTATATAATAATTTTAATATTTTTTTTAGTTATTTTTTTATTATAATAGTGAAAGTCTTTAGTAAATAAGAAAGAAAAATATAAATAAATAAACATAACTCTTAAATAATTGTAAAGTAGAGCTATCATACATATTTTTAGAAAAAATTATATATATAGATTGAATCAATAATTAATAATTCCTTTTTATTTATATTTTAAAAAACCCTAAGCACACCACTACTAATCCCTCTACCTTAAAATATCAAATACCAAGTCCATGATTTTATAGACATCCCTATCTAATTGTCAATCATATTCCTCATTAGTGTTTGTTAAATGTAACGTATGCTCCTTTAGACTACCAATAAATATACATAAGAAATAGTAGAAACACGTTCCATTACCAAAAAAAAATCACCTCAAAAACAATACTTCTCTATATATTATACATAAATTGAAACAATAATTAATAATTTCTTTTTATTTATATTTTAAAAAACCCTAAAGACACCACCACTAATCCCTCTACCCTAAAATATCAACTACCAAATCCACGAGTTTATAGACCTCCCTATCTAATTGCCAATCATATCCCCCATTCATATTTGTTAAACGTAACATATGCTCCTTTGGAGTTCCAACGAGTATACAAAAGGAGTAATAGAAACACGTGCCATTACCATAACGGTTCGCTGTGAAAGTCCTAGAAGTTTCCAGACGCTTACCCTCCCACTTCAAACCACTATATATACATCATCGCAGTCAGAAGAAAATAGCCCGCTTTCGGCAGCTTGCTATATATCTAGTTTCCATTTTTAAGATACGATTGTTAAGACCGGTTATGTTTTAGGGTATTTTTGTTTGCAGTGAGTCGGAGGAGGAGGTTGATTGTATCCCAGGTGATCATGGATCCATTCAATGTTAATGCGTGGAGCCCAAATCCTCTTAGAGGGGAAATGCATAATTCCTCCGGGGACTACACAGTCACTATTCATATTCCTGTGGATTGGCTTGAAACTGATGATAACCACATCTTCAAAGCTAATTTGCCTGGTATTGTTAATTAATCTATGTGCATTTTAATAAGTTGTGATAATTTAGATGGTATTTTTTTAGTTGTAGGATGTTTCTATTGAGATTTAGTTGTGTAGTTCTCAGTAATTTTTTTTTTTTTATTTAAATATAAGGGGTGAATCAATTTACATTCATGTGCATGCATTATCGGTTATATACTGCTCACGGTTGTAAGAAGTGGTAAAAAAACCTACGCTGTTCCAGGTCTGCTGTTTTAATGCATACCAGTTCAAAACAAGGCTGACCTTACAGTTATATAGTGGATGCATGACTTAGTTTATAGTTATATATGTATATACATAGTTACACAACATCTTAATCATATCGGTATATAAAACATTATGACAAAACAGCTATTGGTCTTTCGCTCTGCTCTAATCATATGTTTCTCAGCCTGCTCATCCTAGTGGAGGATACTTAGCTGACAGATCTTCATTTGAATGTACAGCCTCCATATCCGAGTCTAAATCTTCATTCATATCCTGCCTGGCCTTATGTTTTCCCTTCTTGTCCTTATTTCCCTTTTCTTGGTAATATTCCTCGCGAAGTTCATCCATTCCTTTTAGTAATGGTGTGCATGCTTCCTTGTCGAAAGCGCAAGTGTGAACAAATCTAGTCTCTTGTCTGTTCACCAGGACTTTCCCTAATAAGATTTCATACCAATTGATGTTACCTTTCCAGCCTTCGAGATTAAAAAAGAAATAATTCCATACCTCTTTACCATATAAGCATTCAAAGCAAATATGTTTTATTGTTTCAGGCTATGTACGAGAGCTGCACAAATCAATATCATTATGGTTAATCTTATAAGTTAACTTTCGAAGCAATAAAAACTATTTGAAGCAAGCTTTCTAAGGAATTTTTGCCAATAGTTGTAAGAAAAGGGATAGATTTGATTAAGGGAGTAAAAAATAGCATTGTTATTAGTGAGAGTTTTATTGATTATCATGGAGTTAATCTTATTAATAGGGGTTCCATCTCTTCACTTAAGATCCTTGAAGCTATCTTTATCTTTGTGACAGATTGTCAGTCAATTTTAATCTTGTTAAAATAGCATTTGAATTGTATGATTAATTTTTTAAAATAAGTTTTTAGAAAAAATTGTGTAGTTTATTTATGTATATAGTTTTTATTTTTTTTGGTTTTGGAAGGTTTAAAAAAGGAGGATGTGAAAGTTCAAGTTGAAGGAGGAGTTATGAGTATAACTGGTGAGTGTAAGAAGGATGAGGGGCAAGAATGAAAAGTGGCATCGTTTGGAGAGATCACATGGCACTTACTTTCGGCGCTTTCGTCTACCAGAGAATGTTATGTTGGATCAAGTGAAGGCCAACATGACAAATGGGGTGCTGACTCTGACAGTTCCCAAGACAGCTGAGAGTAAGCCCAAGATCATACCAATCGAATTATCTGAAAATTAATTACACTCTTATTCAATGGTTTTGTGTGGGAAATAAAGCATAGAGGAAATGTTCTCTGATGCAATTAAAACAAGATTTCAGCTATTTCAATGTGTGAGCTAAAAATTGCTTATTCTGACCAAGTTCTTTATTAATATTTGTTTTGAGTTTGACATCGAATATATATGTGCATGCAAAATCTTTTGAGAATAATAGATGTAACTACTGTCAACTGCTCAGAGGTATGTTTCAAACAGACATTTTTCTCCCTTCTCTGCTAAGGTTTGAAGCCCTCCTGCCCTATATACTACCATTATTGCTTTTCTTATTTTGTTGCTTCCTGGTATACTCGCATTCAATGAATGAAAGTAATAGTTTTAATATTTGAAATAATTAATGATAATGCCATTCCCTATACTCTGATTGTTTATTGCTTCTAGATATCCGGTCCCATGTATCAACAAGCACAGTGAATTCAAATTTTCGAAACAGACCACCAAAATTAAATTTCCAAAATTTTTACTTTAATTTAATAAAGATGTCTATTATTTCTAATTTTATTTTCTTGAAATGTAAATTGAAGAGATTAGAATTAGTATTTTAAAAATTATATGTAATTTATGAACTGTGAAAAATTAATCAGTTTTTTTATTGACATTTTTTCTTATTTTATAAACAAATATTCCAATTTAGTCTTTTGTCTTCTTTTTTTTTTGTGTTCTTATAAATTTGACAATTTTACATAATTTACTTTTTGTGCAAAGATTATCATACTACTAGTTAGTGCACCTAGTTAAGATCATTATGTCATACATTGATACATGATAATGCTTATGATCTTGAGGATTTCTCAAAATTTTCTTAATTTCACCTTATTTTATAAAAAAACTGATTGCTCTTACCTTCCCTCCGAAGAGCACATACATTTTGTATTTTTAACTCACCTCATCCTATAAATACATTTCCCACTTTAGCATATTGTCTTCATAAATTTAAAATACTCAACATAACTATCATATTGCCTTTCCCTAATCCTTGGTCTCATTTTTGTTTATTTGATTTAGTAACTGAAAAAAGCCTTAATCCAGCTCTTCATTGAAGGCTATGAATCTATTTTCCATACATATAGTGTAGTTATAACATAATTATCAGATTGTCTTTCCCTAATCCTTGGTTTCATTTTTGTTTATTTGATTCAGTAAAGGACAAAAGCCTAAATCTACCTCTTCATTGAAGGCTATGAATCTATTTTCCATGCATATAGTGTAGTTGTAACATGTGACTTGTGAGTAATGTTATGAATAGATTATGAGAGAGTGTGAGAAATGCATAGAGATTCGGAGAGAGATAATAGGGCAAGAGAGATAGGCAAGTGAGAGACATAGATGAAGAAAAAAAGAGGGTTAAAGAGAGAGGGGGTGAGAAGAGAGAAAGATCTTGAGATACATATATAACATGCCACTATCTATATGTAACATTTGTGTTAACATCTAAATATCATTACCATTCTCAATGATTTTTATTCATTATTAGTTGCTTGGAATGATCTGCCTTTTTGTAGGAATAGATTGAGTAGTCTTAAAACCCTAGCATGGTATGTACTAATTGAATAATGTAGCAGCATAATGGATAATCTTCTATAAACTAAAGAGAAAGTGAAAGGCTAGAGTATCTATGTTTCTTCCCTTATGGTTTCTCATAGGTGTGATTGTAGAGATCTAAACTGAGTATGTTTGATTTCAATGTTTCTTCTCATTCCAATTCAACTCAAAACAATATAATTTACATATTATTAAATGAGTTGTATTAGGTGTTTCATTATATGATTTATTATTTTAATCATTTAATCTACAATTTTAAATGTCGGGAGATAATAAGGAGTATTGATTATAGTATTGTTAAGTAGGGCACATGTGTTTGTGATTATTATGCTTAGGAATATATAACATATACTTTGGAATATATCATATTAAGATCATAAAAGTGGTATCTCTTTCCTCCCAACATTAGAATACACTCTAACTCTAGATTAGGATGTGTAGGATCCACCAAACATCCTCTAATATCACAATCATCTTTTTAGATTGTCACCACTTTCACTAAAATTAGCATTAGAATTATGAATAAAATAGGATTACTATAAGTTAAGGTTATAATTATTACTAGGGTTAGAATTAAGGATAAGACTAGAATTAGGATTATGGTTAGAATAAGGGTTATAATAACCTATTTAAATAATTGGATAAAATATATATAAAATATCCTTTTTATAAAATCCTCTATAAATATATATTTAATCCTCTAAAATATAAAAATTTACATATATACAATTCAAATTATAATGAAATATTATATTATATTATACTAGATCCTTTATTTATATAATCCTTTGTTATAATTATGTGTGATTTTAGGGTTAGGATTAGTGTTAGGGTTAGAGTTTCACATGTTTAATTTGATATTTAAAATTAGGGTTTAGAATTATTTTCTTTTACTTTAGAAATATTTAATAAAATTTCATAATGCGACTTTTGTATTATTTTTATTTGTATTTAGTTTTAGAGTTTAGAAATAATTTAGATCACTTTATAAGTATGAAACTGACTCTTTTTTCTTAAAATAATTTTTAATCATTTTCTCTTTCATGATTGCTATGAACCAATTAGTAATATTTTACAACCATTCCTATTGAGGACAATAACTTGGAGATTTACTGAATTGTCTTGGTCAGACAATAAATTAACAGACATTATTCTGAGGTTGATGTTTTTTTTTTTAGAAAATGTGAATATTATAGTGCTCTTAGAGAGTTGAAATTTTCATTGTTGGCTCTCCCATTTCACTTTTCCAATTGTTATTACATTTATCTGTAAAAAAATTATTACATAAAAAAAATTAAAATAGAGTTGAAACATTTATCTGTAAAAAAAAATTAATAATCTTTAATTCTATTTATAATTTTCAAAATAATTTCATAGAAGAGCAATCAAATCTAATGAAAGTTTAAGGATACCTTGAACTAAGATCCTACAAGGAGCATGTCTCCTATATCTTTTTCCCAATCCTATCACATAGATTTAACAACCTATCTCTCCAACTATTTAGTTATATACCTTTAACAACTTAAAAAAAGCATTACAAGTCAAGCCAGTTCAAAGATAGATTGATTCTCACATATTGAATATGTTGCCTTATGATTTAGGAGGCCATGATTATTTATGTTTTGAGTTATAAACAAACATCTTGAATTTTAAAATTTATTTTTATATAATATCCCCATCTTTTCATTAAATCATTTTAATATAAGTGATATTCTTTCAATTTTAAAAAGTTTAAGATAGAATTCAGATGTACTAAAACTATTTTGTGAAAAATAGAATTACAATTGTTAGAGTCTACATGATTTCAATCTAAAAAAAAAATGCAATCAATTATACATCAATTTATTGGACTTTTGAAGGTCATGGTTTATAGGTTTGAATCTCTCTATGTATGTTAAAATAATACTCCAGCTTATAGAAATATCTAAATTCATATGGTATATGCATATTTGGCATTTCTAA
The DNA here is from genome assembly GCA_007258455.2 of Sequoia sempervirens. Taxonomy (NCBI): domain Eukaryota; kingdom Viridiplantae; phylum Streptophyta; class Pinopsida; order Cupressales; family Cupressaceae; genus Sequoia; species Sequoia sempervirens. The sequence goes on along the minus strand of VDFB02373365.1, from coordinate 98,072,192 downwards.
ACTCTCTTTTGATTTAAAATACAGTGGACTTAAGGAGAAAAGTACTAAGTTTCAATCATTTTTATTGAGTTTGGGTGATACTATAAATAGATAGTAGTTAAAGGAATTGTAAATTATATTATTAGAGACTTAATTATAATTTATACATAGACCAAAGTTAACAACTGTAGCACTGCCTTGCAAAAAAATTCGATCATGCAGAACTACTATGGATTTTATGAAATAATATTAATCCAACTTAACAAGAATTTACATACAAAATAATAACTAAGTTCTACTACACTTGAATATAATGTGAACAATGGATTGTGGGCTCTATATAGTTCAATAGGTGTGTGTAAGTATACCATATTGTAGGGGAAATTGTTGCAATAGTGCATAGAAATGCAACAAAAATGATATGATCAATACATTTCAAAGAATATGAGTATCTAAGTAGCAAAATAAAACATCATCAGATATTATATAAATATCTAGTAAATGAATTACATCATATGGTGGAAGCATAAGCATCTACGAGCCTTAAATGAATGCATGAGCTAATGAAATAATACCATCTTCTTAAAAGCTTAGCCTGGGAGAGGAATATTTGAAATAAGGTCCATCTTCTAGGTCAGGTCATGTAGCCCAATCTATGAACATGGTTGTAAAACACATTGGTGTCTTATTGTAATACATATTGTAAAATGTACCAAATATAGTTCTTAACTATTGAATAAATGACATAAATGACATAAGGCTAGTACGCCATGTATAGACATTGATATATGACAAGGGAGCAAACCCGAGACACAAAAAAACACTCACAGAATAAGGAATAATGTTTTATTCAATATTATGAAATTCTTATATGTAGAGGATCTCAAACCCTCGAGCTCTGTATTACATGCAAATTACAGACTTACAGAAAATTACCCAAATTCCCCTTTCGCAGCATGGAAAATCTTTTCTCAAAAAGTTACCCAAAAAGTCAAAAATTAGCCCATAAATAGCCCCTCTTCAGTTGGAGCCAAAAATAACACTCGAGATAAGATTTTTGGCTATTTGGTGCCAAAAATTACAATTTGAAATTCAAAAACTGAGCCCTAATTCAAAAATTGGCTATTTTCCAAAAATCAGCCAACCTACGAAAGCCATAACTATTGATCTTGGATTCCATTTTTTGAACCGTTTGCACCGTCAGAAAGTTTTCGGAGTGACGAATGTGCTCAAAACCTGCTTTGCTAGTTTTTATTAATTCTGGGCTCATACGAGACCATTTAGTGCCTCAAATTGGGCTTGGAAGGTTTTTCAGGGCAAAAAGTAGAAATTGGAACTTGAATAACTTTCAAACCGTGAATGATCTTGACCTAATTATTTCGCCAAAGTGCTTAATTTTCCTTCATGAACCTTTCCATAATTTTTTTTCTTCCCATGCCTTAAAATTCCCACTTGCTAAAAATAGTAGTTAAGCAAAAAAAGCAGAAAAGCAATTTTGAAAGTTGGAAAGTCTTATTCGGCGAAAAGGGTATCTAAAAATACAAAAACATCTACAAAAAGCAAAAAATAGGAATAGAAATGGAAAGCATCTTTTTGGGTGATGCAAGATTGCCCTCACACCATTGGATGCTCCTGCATCAATATATATAATTCACTTAGGGATCAATAATGGATGCATATATATTTAGATTTGTAGTTTATATTACTATGCACACAATAATATTGTAATATGCATAAATAATGAAGAAAATAGTAGAAGATACTCTTATATATAACTCATAATTGTAATGATTTTGGGATCCATATTATATTTTTCTTATGGTTAATATAAACCTTGTTTAGGTCCAGGAACTGTATGAAATGTAGGTAAATACTATAAAAAAAGTTTAGAATAGATTAGGGTAACAGGGCAGAAAAAATAGCCCACAAAACCCCGCACACTCACTACATGAACAACCAGACCAGGCAAGAAATGAACTACACAACCAAATCAAAAAAAAATACACCTCCAAGCATAACATAGCTGATGAACTCCATGCCTAGAAATGGGAAAAACAACCTATCCATTAGCTACTTGAAATTCTATGATATCTTCCCACATCAATCTGATTGCACTAAAAGGGAAATTATTCAACCAACGTCATAATTAAAGATGAAACTAGTGTTAGTAGCCCAATTAGCCACCCAATTCCTAGCTCCAAAACTATGTCAAACTCTTTGACCAGCCATATGGGTCACTTGATAATCACCTATAGTTTCAAATTATACACTAATCCTCCTCAACCCATAACTTTTTTCATCCCTTCTACCTTGCAATCATTAGACCCCACAAAAGAGCATGAGCTTTAGCTAGATTATTGGACTCAAACTCGTGGCATAAAGAAAAAGAATGAACAGGATGTCCATTATTATCTATAAACACCCCCCACACCGCAAACAATAGAAAAATTATTCTTTTCTAAACCATCAAAATTGAAGTTAATCGAGCCTTCCACTGGAGGGAGTCAAACCATATGATCAAAAATGAGGGAAGCGGGAAAGAGGGAGGGATCCAACCATTGAAATCTTAGCCAAGTTACCTCCCACACCAACTCATCATCCAAAATGATTAAACTGTTGCCTTTGTGAATTTCCCCCAACTGAACAATGAGCTTTCAGCTTTCAACTAAATCCCAAACTCTATCAATTGTTAGGAATAAAGCGTTTCAAAATAAAAAGATAAAACAAAAACAAAAAAAAGGTCTCAACCTTGTATGGAAATAAAAATAAAGCAAGCCAAGAATAGAATATTTTGTGACAGGTGAAAAGTGGCTATTTTGAGAAGCATGTTTTATATGGAGATAGAGATAAGTTTTTATTAGATGTTTCTAAACGAAATACTTTATCTCTAGATGGTTCTCATATGCAATGTAATACTATATATTGATACTTTAAGATACTCATTTTTGAGTGAGAGATGTGTGAGAGTTAGTTTGCAAGTCTGTATGTTGCTAGAATGTTGTTCAAATCTCTCTAAATTGAGTTAAGGTCAAGACTTCTATAAGAACTTGCATTGCAAATGTGTTGTAATTTGTTTCAAGATTTGATAATACATTGTAAAGGTTTTGAATTGTGTGGTTTTTCTCTTGAAAGGGTTTTCCCCACATAAATCACTAAATAGGAATACTCTTAAGGAGGGCCACGAATACCCCTTTCTAGCAAGGAAACTACACCAAATGTGCCAATAAAAACTACAATGCAGGAAAAGATGCTCATTTCCTTGTTCCATAACATCGCATAAGACACATATCGAAGGGCTAGATCTACTGTACACTCTAAACCTATCCCATCTGAGAGCTCTTCTCCTCAACATGATCCAATGAAAGGAATGCATCAAGCATCTTACTTGAAGACCTTGTTTGAACCAAAATTTGTTTACCACCCCACCAACATTCACCATATTACTGAAATATTTGTAGAAATCCTTCTTCAACATTACTTGGCCTGACCCCTTATCGCCCCACACTAAGCTATCATCTTCATTAGGCCCACAAATATACCATTTATCCAACTCATCCTTCAAGTCATTGTAGGCTTTCTTAAGCCCCAAAAAGGGAACAATAAGATCTTTCTAGCATCTGTTATGACCAACCCTCCACATAATCAACAACTTTAACACCAAAAATATCCAAAAAGTGTGAGAATAAGGTTTTCAACAATGAAAAATCCTTAAGAGAACCACAATCGAGCCAATTATCACTCCAAAAATAAAATTTCCTACTCTTACCAATGTGCTTCCTTACATCAAGAATAATGATCTCTCTACAGTGGCTAAGAAAATTCCAAATGGTGGATCCCATAGGAAGGGTAGAGTAGTTCTCGAACAACAAATCTAAGTTATTTTAAATGTATTTAGTCTTGTCCTTGTAAACTCTCAATATCAGCTTGGCACCCAGCACACAATTCATTTCCTTACACTTGTAGATAACTAGACCACCCACATCGATAGGCTAGAAAATAGCATCCCATTTAACTCAAAAAATTTGAATTTATCCTCACATCCAAGCCAATGAAAACATTTATTCACTTCCTCAACCAACTTAGCTACCTTGCTAGGGATTTGAAAAACTAACAGAGTAAAAACTGAGATAGCAGACATAGACGCTTTAATAAGCATGATCCTACCAACCATGGAAAGCCAATGTCCCTTCTAGGAATCTAGCATATCATGAATATGATTAAGCAAATTTCCCCTCTCAGTAGTTGTAGGCTTCTGGAAAATAAGTGGCATGTTGAGATACATACTCAAAAATTGATCAAAATCAAATCCAAAAATATGTTTAACCTCTATACTTGAAATACACAGCTCCTTGGAAGAAATATAAATGATTTCATTAACCTTTTTCCAAATTTCTTTTTCATACTTGTGCAACACTTGCTTGAGCACATGTGCCTCCCTAGCAGTAGCCTCTCTAAATAACAAGGTGTCATAAAAAATTTGAAGATGAGCAATATTACTATAGACTTGAGAGACTTGCAACCCTTTGAGATTACCATTTATGACCTCTTTTTGGATACTCCTATGCAGAGCCTCAACAAGAATGAGAAAGAGAAATGATGATAAAGGATCACCCCGGTGAAGCCCACACTTCATATAAAAAATAAATTTTAACACCATCAATAAGAACTGCATAGGAAGCAAAAGAAATACAACTTTGAACCCATCAACACAAAGAATCACTAAAGCCAAGTTTTGTTTTGACATTGAGAAGAAAGGCCCAATGTATCTTATCATTGGCCTTATTCATATCCAATTTAATTGCTATATCCTCCTTATTCTTACTTTGTATAGAGTGAATAACTTTGTAGGCAACCACTATGCCATCTAGAATTTTTCCCTTTCAAAAATATGATCTACTCCTTAGCACTGAGACTATCCAAACATGCCTTGACTCTATTTTCCATAGTCTTAGTCACCACTTTATAAATGGAATTACAAAGAGAAATAGGCTTGTATTGATCAAAGGAATTGGGCTCACAAACCTTAGGGATCTGAAAGCTAGAAAAGTAGAATTCCAAGGTCTAGAAATTTTCATACACACATGACATTCTTCTACTACACCCCAAACATCTCCACTCACAAGATATCAAGTTTTTTGAAAAAAATCAATCTGGAAACCATTTGGACCAAGAGATTTCTTGGCACCCATACAGAATACCACTTTCTTGATTGTATCCTTACAAAATGGAGTAGGGAGACCATATTTTTTCTCATCAAAGGTCACACGTTGGATATGGTGTTGGAAGCTTGTGTTGTCAATGATTTCAATAGAGTATTGTTGCATTGATGTCAACTCTTGAGGAAGCAAGTGCATTAGTATGTTGCTAATATTAATTTGTTTTTTCTAGATTTGTTGGTGTTGATGTCAACACAATTCTAGTGTTTTCATTACTTTAGAAGTTTGTTGGATATGTGTGGTAAAAAGTGTTAAGTATGGTAGTGTGGTGTCCTGCTTTCTGCTCCACATTTTTTTGTATTGATTATATACTTGTGTGCTTTGGATATGTTGATGAGAGGTGTTCAAACGTGTTATATCCAAATTTTCATGTTCTAGATTAGTCTGTAGAAAAATTTGTGTTCACAAATGTGTGAACTCTAAAAATAGTGTTGTTTGGGAGAAATAGTTTTTTTTTCACATTTCTCCATGTTTATGTTTTTGGTCTTGCAAATTTGGGATTATTATTTTTTTTAATATGTATCTTTATTCTAATCTTTTTTTGGATTGATGATTTGGAAGGTTGGACTCATGTGTTATAGAGTGTGGAAAGTTAACTAGGTGTATAAAATGAATATGTTATTTAGGTGAAAGTTATTGCCAAGAATTTGTTTGATTTCAAGGTGTTGATGGAATATTCCAAATTATGTTTTAGTAATGAGTGTGGTTAGCGAGTCTTCTTTGGATCAAATGAAGCAGGTACTTAAATATTTAATGGTGTTAACACGGGTTTGATTGACATTGGATGTTTACACTAATTGTGGATATACTTCGATGATTATGGAACTGTGGTGCGACATGTATGTGTGGATTTAGGTTTGAGGTAAGGTATGATGTGGTCCTCCTTCATTCCTTTCCACCATGGGAATGTTTTGGTGGTGACCTAATTTAAATTTTCACATCTAAGGTGCATAGCTGACCTTGGAGATTGTTTTCAACATTGTGGATGGTATGTATGAGTGATGAAATGATGGAGGATGTGTGTCTATTGTGTGTGATGCAAAGTGAAGTGATGCGAAGTGTGAAAGTATGAGATACAGTGTAAGATTTAATGTGTTAGACTACTAGAACCAATGAGCAGAAGCTATCTAGACATTCTTCAAAGAGGTTGTGAATGTATTGGTGATGTAGTTGTGGATCTTTTTGATTGCTATGAGATGCATTTCTCATTGTAAAAATATTCTTTCTTATTTTTTATAATCTTGTAGTGAGCCTATGGAAATGAGCCCTTCGTTCGTCTGGGTAGTGAGACTTTATATTGTGAGCTAATACTCATCACGGTTTTTCCCTTCTTGGGTTTTCCATGTAAATATTATGTTTTCTTCTCTATGATATTTAGAATTAGGGTTACAAGTAATTTTAGAATTATGGTTACAGTTAAGGTTAGGGTTAGGGATGAATTAGGATTATATTTTTCATATCTATTTTTAGAAAAATATATGCTACATGTAGTATTTCATTAATTATCATGACAATAGACTACAAATTATAGCTTGAAACTCATATTATAACTTTAATTTATAAGAAAAGAAAAATATGTCTTTTTTAAGTCTAGTTAAGGGGAGCATTGTGTATATTTTTCTTAGGATGATTTGTAAATTTTTTTTGGTAATTTCGATGTAAGCACATTGTTTTATATTATTTCAATGTTATTAAACTATAAATTTGATATATGTAATTTTAGGGTTTAGAATTATTTTCTTTTACTTTAGAAATATTTAATAAAAGTTCATAATGTGACTTTTGTATTATTTTTATTTGTATTTAGTTTTAGAGTTTAGAAATAATTTAGATCACTTCATAAGTATTAAATTGACTCTTTTTTCTTAAAATAAAAAATAAAAATTAATTTTTAATCATTTTCTCTTTCATGATTGCTATGAACCAATTAAAGTATAGAATAATTACATCCTATTAAAAGCTAGTTAAATGAAGCATGATTTATGTATTTATATGAATCGATACATGTATATGAACCTCTATGTTGCCATTCATAGACATTATTCCAAGGTTGATGTGTTTCTTTTAGAAAATGTGAATCTTATAGTGCTCTTAGAGAGTTGAAATTTTCATTGTTGGCTCTCCGATTTCACTTTTCCAATTGCTCAGAGATTATTATTACATAAAAAATTTAAAATAGAGTTGAAACATTTATCCATAAAAAAAAAATTAATAATTTTAATTCTATTTATAGTTTTCAAAATAATTTCATAAAAGAACAATCAAATCTAATGAAAATTTAAGGATACCTTCAACTAAGATCCTACAAGGAGCATATCTCCTATATCTTTTCCCAATCTTATCACATAGATTTAACAACCTATCTCTCCAACTATTTAATTATATACTTTTAACAACTTAAAAAAAACATTACAAGTCAAGCCAGTTCAAAGATAGATTGATTCTCAATATCAAATTTGACAATTGAATATGTTACCTGAATACGATTTAGGAGGCCATGATTATTTATGTTTTGAGTTATGCTAAATAGACATCTTGAATTTTAAAATTTATTTTATATAATATCTCCATCTTTCATTAAATCATTTTAATATAAATGATATTCTTTCAATTTTAAAAAGTTTAAGCTAGAATTCAAAAACTAATTTACATGTACTAAAACTATTTTATGAAAAATAGAATTACAATTGTTAAAGTCTCCATGCTTTCAATCTAAAAAAATATGCAATCAATTATGCATCAATTTATTGGACTTTTGAAGGTCATGGTTTACAGGTTTGAATCTCTCTATGTATGCTAAAATAATACTCCTGCTTATAGAAATATCTAAAGTCATATGGTATTTGCATATTTGGCATTTCTAAACTCTCCTTTGATTTAAAATACAGTGGACTTAAGGAGACAAGTACTAAGTTTCAATCATTTTTATTGAGTTTGGGTGATACTATGAATAGATAGCAGTTAAAGGAATTGTTAATTATATTATTAGAGACTTAATAATAATTTATACATAGACCAAAGTTAACAACTCTAGCAATGCCCTGCAAAAAAATTCGATCATGCAAAACTACTATGGATTTTAGTGAAATAATATCGGTCCAACTTAACAAGAATTTATATACTAAATAATAACTAAGTTCTGCTATAGTTGAATATAATGCGAACAATATAGGGTTGGATTGTGGGCTCTATATAGTTCAATAGGTGTGTGTAAGTATACCATATTCTTGGGGAAATTGCTGCAATAGTGCATAGAAATGCAACAAATATGATATGATCAATAAATTTCATATAATATGAGTATCTAAGTAGCAATATAAAACATCATCAAATATTATATAAATATCTAGTAAATGAATTACATCATATGGTGCAAGCATAAGCATCTACGAGCCTTAAATGAATGCATGAGCGAATGAAATAATGCCATCTTCTTAAAAGGTTAGCCTGGGAGAGGAATATTTGAAATAAGGTCCATCTTCTAGGTCAGATCATGTAGCCCAATCTATGAACATGGTTGTTAAAAATATTGGAGTCTTATTGTAATCCATATTGTAAAATGTACCAAATACAGTTCTTAACTATTGAATAAATGACACAAGGCTAGTATGCCATGTATAAACATTGATATATGACGAGGGAGCAAACCCGAGATAGAGAAAAACACTCATAGAATAGAGAATAATCTTTTATTCAATATTATGAAATTATTACATGTAGAGGATCTCAAACCCTTGAGCTTTGTATTACATGCAAATTACAGACTTACAGAAAATTACCCAAATTCCCCTTTCGCAGCATGCGAACTCTTTTCTCAAAAAGTTACCCAAAAATAAAAAATTAGCCCACAAATAGCCCCTTTTTAGTTGGAGAAAAAAATAACACTCGAGATAAGATTTTTGGCAGTTTGGCACCAAAAGTTACAATTTGGAATTCAAAAACTGAGCCCTAATTCAAAAATTGGAAATTTTCCAAAAATCAGCCAACTTCTGGAAGCCATAAGTTTTGATCTGGGACTCTGTTTTTCGAACCGTTTGCACCATCTGAAAGGCCTCAAAGTGAAGAACGCGCTATAATTTTTCTTTGCCAATTCTAATGATTTATGGGCCCATACAGGACCATTTAGTGCCTCAAACTGGGCTTGAAAGGTTTTTCAGGGCAAAAAGTAGAAACTGGAACTCAAATAACTTTCAAATCATGAATGATCTTAATCTGATTCTTTCACCAAAGTGCTTATCTTTCCTTCATGAACCTTCCCATAAATTTTTTTCTTCCCATGCCTTAAAATTCCCACCTAAAAATAACAGTTGAGCAGAAAAAGCAGAAAATTAGTTATGAAAGTTGGAATCTCTTATTCGACGAAAAGGGTATCCAGAAATGCAAAAAAATCTACAAAAAGAAAATAACACGAACACAAATGGAAAGCATTTTTTTGGGTGATGCAAGATTTCTCTCACACCATTGGATGCTCCTGCATCAGACACCTAGAGTAATTTGAGAAGTTACTCCGTCACGCCTCAGATGGTTGAGGAAAACCCAAATGGTCAACCTCTACCTTAGACAACCAAGAAGAATCTTCCATAGGCCTTCCTTTCCATTTCACCAGATATTCTTCATACTGCCTATTTCTGGTACTCCTTCCCCCACGGCTATCCAGGATTTCTTCAGTCTCCTCCTTCTTTGAAGTAGGTGCTGGAATGCCATACTGTTCCATTGTTGGTACTTCCTCTATGCCACCTTCATGATACTCTATCAAATCTAAAATATTGAACACAGGGGAAATGTTGACTCCATCCAGTAACTCTACCTCATATACATTCCCTGATTCATGCCTCTTCAAAATTTTACAGGGACCAAACTTCTTCATCTTCAATTTGTTATAGGTTCCCACTCGAAACCTTTCTTTTCTCAAGTGGACCATTACTTCATCACCAATCTGAAACTCCTTATACCTTCTCTTCTAATCTGCCTTAGCTTTATACTACATATTCATCTTTTTAATATGTTCTCTTACCTTCTCATGTATATGCTTGATGTGCTCTACAAATTCTTTGGCTTCAACACTTGTCTTCTTCTCTTGGTCCATCTTCCTCAATTTTGGAGTGGTCCTAGGACTACCTCTATATACAATCTGGAATGGTGATCTACCAGTTCTTCTTTTGATAGAATTGTTGTAAGAAAATTCTGCCTTGGGTAAGATCAAGTCCCATCCCTTGCGTTTATCTCCTACCAAGCATCTCAATACGTTACCCAGACTTCTATTCACAACCTCAATCTACCCATCAATTTGTGGATGGTGTGCAGAACTGAACTTCAAATCTGTCTTCAACTTTTTCCACAAGGTCCTCCACAAGTATACCAAAAAATTGGTATCACGATTTGAGACTATACTATTTGGTAGACCATGTAGTCTCACCACTTCTTTGAAGAACAAGTCAGCAATGTGGACTACATCACGGGTCTTCTAGCATGGAATGAAATGTGCCATCTTCAAAAACCTATCAACTATCACAAATATTGAATCATTCCCTCTTCGTGTCCTTGGCAAACCAAGAACAAAGTCCATACTTATATCCTCCCATGACCTCTCTGGTATAGGTAAGGGCTGATACAACCCAGTATTTTGGCTCACTCCTTTAGCCATTTGACATACCCTGAAACTTTTCACAAACTTCTTCACATCCTGTGATAACTGAGGCTAATAATAATGCTCACTGATAATGGCAATGGTCTTATCCCAACCAAAATGTCTTGCCATTCCTCCACTGTGCTTTTCCTTTATTAGGTTCTCCCTCATGTAACTCCTTGGAATACACAATTGACATCCCTTGAACAACATGCCATCCTAGATAATGAAATTCAGCGACTTCATCCTGTCAACTATGATAGGCTCCTTGTAAGCTTTCCAAGCTTCTGCAAAATTAGGATCTTCAGGATACAGTGTCTTGAGTTCATTTAACCCAACCACTTCAACTTGCATCTCTGTCAACAATGTTTGCCACCTACTTAAGGAATCTACAACCCTATTCGACTTGCCACTCCTATGTTTTAAAAAAAAGGTATAACTCTGCAAAAATTCTACCCATTTCATATGCCTCTGATTTAATTTTCCCTGATTACTCAAATACTGTAATGCTTGATAATCAGTAAACAAAACAAATTCCTTTGGCAACAGATAATTTCTCCATTTCTTTAATGCTTGAACTATTGCATAAAATTCTTGATCATATATAGAGTACTTTCTCTTTGCATCATTTAACTTTTCACTAAAATAGGAAATGGGCTTACCTTCTTGGCTCATCACTGCTCCAATGGCATAACCACCGGCATCACAATCCACTTGAAACACCTTATTGAAATCTGGGAGGGCTAAAACTAGTTGCTCTGTCACCTTCTGCTTGAACAAATCAAAACACTTTGTTGCTCCAGTGCTCCACTTGAACTCTTTTCTATCCCCTCTCATTGTTTTAGTCAGGGGTGTACAAATACTATTGAAGTTTCTATTGAAATTTCTATAAAAACTGGCCAAACCATGGAAAGATCTCACCTCAGTAGCAGTTCTTGGGGTAGCCCATTCTAGAATAGCCTTCACCTTCTCTGGGTCCATTTTCATACCTTCTGCCGAGACAACAAACCCCAAGTACACTAACTCCTTCTTCACAAAACTACACTTCTTCAGATTAATCAACAATTTTTCTTCTCTCAACTTCTAAAAAACCCTAAGAATATGCATTAAATGCTCATCCAATCTCTTACTGAAAATCAAAATATCATCTAAATACACAATGACAAAACTTCCCAGAAACTCTTTCAATACCTCATTCATGAGCCGCATCAATGTGCTCGATGCATTGGTTAGCCCAAAAGGAATGACTAACCACTTGTACAAGCCCTCCTTGGTCTTGAAGGAAGACTTCCATTCATCACCCTCTCAAATCCAGATCTGGTGATAATCGCTCTTCAGATCAATCTTTGTGAAGTATTGAGCTCCACTCAAACTGTCCATTAGGTCATCCATCTTTGGCAGGGGAAATCTATACTTGATTCTTATCTTATTTATGGCCTGGGAGTCTGTACACATCCTCCACTCCCCATCCTTCTTTGGTGCTAGTACTGTAGGTACTGTACATGGGCTTAGACTCTCTTGAATCAAACCCTTTCTCAACAAATCCTAAACTTGTTTGTTCAACTCCTCGTTTTCTGCAGGAGTCATTCTATGAGCTGCCTTATTTGGAAAATTGGCTCCAAGGATCAAGTCAATCTGATGACTGATCCTCCTCATTGGTGATAAACCCTCAGGTACGTTATTAGAAACAATATCCTGAAACTCATTCAATAACCCAGAAACTTCTATTGGCACCTTCTCACTATCTTCCTTTTCCATTATAGGAATCAATGCATAACACATACACTCATGCTTCATGCCTTCTAAAAATTTCCTTCCATCAACAAAAAAAATTCTAACACTATTGCATACCTTTTCTTCATCCTTCTTTGGGGGTTTCAACTTATGATGGACTCCATCCTTCATCAGGGAATAAGTGTTTGCATGGCCATCATGTATAGCTCTCCTATCAAACTGCCACGGCCTCCCCAACAACATGTGACATGCATCCATGGGGATGATATCATAGAGTACCTCATCATGATAGCTTCCAATCTTGAACTTCACTAGGCACTGCTCATTGACCAAAACTTTGTGGTCTTTCTACAACCAAGTAATCTAATATGGGTGTGGATGCCTTTCCCTTTTCAGCTTCAACTTCGTAACCATATCTTCTAACACCAAATTATTGGTGCTTCCACTATTAATAATGACTTCACAACATTTGTCTTCACATTTGCACCTTGTGCAGAACAAATTCTTCCTCTATTCTATCTCCTTCTCTTCAGTCACCAAGGCTCTTCTAACCACTAGGGCCTCTCCCCTTTCTACATCATCTGAATGCTCGGATTGAGCTTCCTCATATGCATGTGTACCCCTTCCATGACCTTTTGGCCTTCTATCTACCCTTCCTTAGTGCTATGGACTTTCATAGGCTCAGTGCCCTTCTTCACCACAATAGAAACAAGTTCCTCTGAAACCACCTCTTCTAGGTCCTGGCCCAGATCTTCCTCATCCTCTACCTCTTGATCGCCACTATTTTGATCACAAGGGTAGTAGAAGTTATCATTCCTCCGGCTTTGACTAGTACCCACATCTTCATTTTTCCTTTCATGCTCATTTTGGCTTCTGGAGGATCTTCCACTACCCCTTCTACTTTGACCTCCTCGACCTTTTTGCTTGCTATCAAATCTTTTGTTGAGCTTCTCCTAAAATTTCAGAGAAAACTGGTATGCATCTCTAATGGTGGTCATTATGACCAGGATTAACTCCTCTTCAATGCTCGGTCATAACCCATTAAGATAACCGACTACCTTCTCCTTGTTGGCCTCTGCATGGCCCGTTCTGATGATCATCTTTTGAAAATATTTTGTGTATTCTTTCACAAATCTACTTCCTTGCTTCAACCCTTGCAATTTCTTCATCTGATCTAACTTGTAGTCTACTAGTATGAACTGCTTCTTCTATTTCTCCCCCATGTGATCCCAACTACTGATCTTTCCTTTTCCTCTTCGATTTCTTTCCAACTAGACCTCTTTCCACCAAATATTGGCATGGCCCTTCAACTATGTTTTTACAAACTTAACCTAATCTAAGTCCTCTACTTCTTCATACTAAAAATACTCTTCTAGCTCATTGATCCAATTGATCGACTCTTCCATATTTAGACTTCCAGAATAACTGGGGACTTCTATTCTAGGTCTTTTTCCCAATCTTCGAAATGGCTTTTATTAGCCGCATTTGATCCTAATTAATCGCTTCTTCTTCCTCTTCTATGTCTGAATCTTCCACCTCTTCTTCATCTCCACTTTCTCCTCTCCTTCCTAGGTTTAACCCTCTTCTCATTTGTTCCTACAATGCATCAATTTGTCTCTGGAGGGCTCTGAAACCCTCGATTGCTAATGAATCTCTTCCACCAGCATTTCTGCCAGCTCTGGCACCACCATGCCTACCAGGCATCACTCTTGGAGACATATTGAATACCTTGAACCCACAACCACAGTCCTGGTGTGAACTACCTCATGATCGATGATCTTTCCACAAGCTCAAGAAAACCCACTCTGATACCACCTGACGAGGGAGCAATCCCGAGACATAGAAAAAAACTCACAAAATAGAGAATAATCTTTTATTCAATATTATGAAATTCTTACATGCAGAGGATCTCAAACCCTCGAGCTCTGTATTACATGCAAATTACAGACTTATAGAAAATTACCCAAATTCCCCTTTCACAGCATGCGAACTCTTTTCTCAAAAAGTTACCAAAAAAATCAAAAATTAGCCCATAAATAGCCCCTTTTTAGTTGGAGCCAAAATAACACTCGAGATATGATTTTTGGAAATTTGATGCGAAATGTTACAATTTGAAATTCAAAAACTGAGCCCTAATTTGAAAATTGGCAATTTTTAAAAAATTGGCCATCTTCCGGAAGCCATAACTTTTGATCTGAGACTGCATTTTTCAAACCATTTGCACCGTAAAAAAGGTCTCATAGTGAAGAACACGCTAAGAACCCACTCTACCAGTTCTGATGATTTCTTGGCCCGTACAGGACTGTTTAGTGCCTCAAACTGGGCTTAGAAGCTTTTTTAGGGCAAAAAGCATAAACTAGAACTCAAATAACTTTCAAACCATGAATGCTTTTGACTTGATTCTTTAGCCAAAGTGCTTATTTTTCCTTCATGAACCTTCCCATAAATATTTTTATTCCCACTCCTTAAAATTCCCACCTGCTAAAAATAACGGTTGAGCAAAAAAATAAGAAAAGAAACTCTAAATGTTGGAAACTCTTATTCGGTGAAAAGGGTATCCAGAAATGCAAAAACATCTACAAAAATCAAACAACAAGAACAAAAATGGAAAATATCTTTTTGGGTGATGCAAGATTTCCCTCACACCACTGGATGCTCTTGCATCAATATATATAATTCACTTAGGGATCAATAATGGATGCATATATATTTAGATTTGTAGTTTATATTACTATGCACACAATAATATTGTAATATGCATAAATAATGAAGAAAATATTAGAAGATACTCTTATATATACCTCATAAAAATAATGATTTTGGGATCCATATTATATTTTTCTTATGGTTAATATAAACCTTGTTTAAGTCCAAGAACTGTATGAAATGTAGGTAAATACTATAAAAAGGTCAGAATAGATTAGGGTAATAGGGCAAAAAAAATAGCCCACAAAACCCCGCACACTCACTACACGAACAACCAGACCAGGCAAGAAATGAACTGCATGACCAAATCAAACAAAACTACACCTCCAAGATTAACATAGCTGATGAACTCCATGCCTATACATGGGAAATACAACCTATCCATCAGCTACTTGAAATTCTATGATATCTTCCTACATCAATCTGATTGCACTCAAAGGGAAATTATTCAACCAACATCATACTTCAAGATAAAACCAGTGTTAGCAGCCCATTCAGCCACCCAATTCTTAGCTCCAAAACTACATCAAACTCTTTGACCAGCCATATGGGTCACTTGATAATCACTTATAGTTTCAAATTCTACACTAATCCCCCTCAACCCATAACTTATTTCATCCCTTCTACCTTGCAATCATTGGACCCCACAATAGAGCATGAGCTTTAGCCATATTATTGGACTCAAACCCATGGCATAAAGAAAAAGAACCAACATGATGCCCATTATTATCTGTAAACACCCCCCCACCATAAACAATAGCAAAATTATTCTTTTCTAAACCATCAAAATTGAAGTTAATCGAGCCTTCCACTAGAGAGAGTCAAACCATACGATCAGAAATGAGGGGAGCAGGAAAGAGGGAGGGATCCAACCATTGAAATCTCAACAAAGTTACCTCCCACACCCACTCATGATCCAAAATGACTAAACTGTTTCCTTCGTGAATTTATCCGAGCTCAACAATGAGCTTCCAGCTTTCAACTAAATACCAAACTTTGTCAATTGTCAGGAATAAAGCATTTTAAAACAAAAAGATAAAATGAAAACAAAAAACAGGTCTTAACCTTGTATGGAAATAAAAATAAAGCAAGCCAAGAATAGAATATTTTGTGATAGATGAAAAGCGGCTATTTTGAAAAGTATCTTTTATATGGAGATAGAGATAAGTTTTTATTAGATGTTTCTAAAAGAAATGCACTTTATCTCTAGAAGGTTCTCATATGCAATGTAATACTATATATTGATACTTTGGGATACTCATTTTTGAGTGAGAGATGTGTGAGAGTTAGTTTGAAGTCTATATGTTTCTGGAATTCTATTCAAATCCCTCTAAATTGAGTTGAGGTGAAGACTTCTATAAGAACTTGCATTCCAAGTGTGTTGTAATTTGTTTCAAGATTTGATAATACATTGTGAAGGTTTTGAATTGTGTGGTTTTTCTCCTAAAAGGGTTTTCCCCACGTAAATCACTGAATAGGAATACTCTTAGGGAGGGCCACAAATACCCCTTTCTAGCAAGGAAACTACACCAAATGTGCCAATAACAACTACAGTGCAGGAAAAGATGCTCATTTCCTTGTTCCATAACATCGCATAAGACACATATCGAAGGGCTAGATCTACTGTACACTCTAAACCTATCCCATCTTAGAGCTCTTCTCCTCCACATGATCCAATGAAAAGAATGCATCAGGCATCTTACCTGAAGACCTTGTTTGAACCAAAATTTGTTTACCACCCCATCAACATTCGCCATATTACTAAAATATTTTTAGAAAGCCTTCTTCAACATTACTTGGCCTGACCTCTTATTTCCCCACACTAACCTCTCATCTTCATTAGGCCTGCAAATATACCATTTATCCAACTCAGCCTTCAAGTCATTGCAGGCTTTCTTAAGCTCCAAAAAGGGAACAATGAGATCTTTCTAGCATTTGTTATGACCAACCCTCCACATAATCAAAAAATTTAACACTGAAAATATCAAAAAAGTGCGAGAATAAGGTTTTGAACAACGAAAAATCCTTAATAGGACCACAATCGAGCCAATTATCACTCCAAAAATCAATTTTCCTACTATTACCAATGTGCTTCCTTACATTAAGAATAATGATCTCTCTACAGTGGCTTAGAAAATTCCAAATGGTGGATCCCATAGGAAGGGTAGAGTAGTTCTCAAAAAAAAAATATAAGTTATTTTAGATGTATTTAGTCATGTCCTCATAAACTCTCCATATCAGCTTCGCACCCAACACACAATTCATTTCCTTAGACTTGTAGATAACTAGACCACCCACATTGACAGGCTAGAAAATAGCATCCCATTTAACTAGAAAAATTTGAATTTATCCTCACATCCAAGCCAATGAAAACATCTATTTTCTTCCTCAACCAACTTAGCTACCTTGCTAGGGATTTAAAAAACTAATAGAGTAAAAATTGAGATAGCAAACATAGAAGCCTTAATAAGCATGATCCTACCAGCCATGGAAAGCCAATGTCCCTTCTAGGAATCTAGCATATCATGAATATGATTAAGGAAATTTCCCCTCTCAGGAGTCGTAGGCTTCTAGAAAATAAGTGGCATGTTGAGATACTTACTCAAAAATTGATCAAAATCAAATCCAAAAATATTTTTAACCTCTATACTTGAAATACACAGCTCCTTGGAAGAAATATACATGATTTAGATTCATTAACCTTTTTCCAAATTTATTTTTCATACTTCTGCAACACTTTCTTGAACAAAGGTACCTCCCTAGCGGTAGCCTCTCTAAATAACTAGGTGTCATAAAAGGAATTGAAGATGAGAAATATTATTATAGCCTTGAGATACTTGCATCCCTCTGAGATTACCATTTATGACCTCTTTTTGGCTACTCCTACGCAAATCCTCAACAAGAATGAGAAATAGAAATGATGATAAAGGATCACCCCGGTGAAGCCCACACTTAACATTAAAAATAAATTGGAACACCATCAATAAGAACCACATAGGAAGAAAAAGAAATGCAACTTTGAACCCATCAACACAAAGAATCACTAAAGCCAATTTCCCTTTTGACACTAAGAAGAAAGGCCCAATGTATCTTATCATTGGCCTTATTCAAATCCAATTTAATTGCTATATCCTCCGTATTCTTACATTGTATAGAGTGAATAACTTTATAGGCAACCACTATGCCATCTAGAATTTTTCCCTTTCAAAAATATGCTCTACTCCTCAACACTGATGCTACCCAAACATGCCTTGACTCTATTTTCCATAGTCTTAGTCACCACTTTATAAATGGAATTACAAAGAGAAATAGGCTTGTATTGATCAAAGGAATTGGGCTCACAAACCTTAGGGATCTCAAAGCAAGTAAATTAGAATTCCAAGGTCTAAAAATTTTCATACACACATGAAATTCCTCTACTACACCCCAAACATCTTCACTCACAAGATATCAAGTTTTTTGAAAAAAATCAATCTGGAAACCATTTGGACCCAGATACTTCTAGGCACCCATAGAGAATACCACTTTCTTGATTGTATCCTTACAAAATGGAGCAGGGAAACCACATTTTTTCTCATCAGAGGTCACACATTGGATATGGTGTTGGAAGCTTGTGTTGTCAATGATTTCAATAGATTATTGTTGCATTGATGTCAACTCTTTGAGGAAGTAAGTGCATTAGTATGTTGCTAATATTAATTTGTTTTTTCTAGATTTGTTGGTGTTGATGTCAACACAATTCTGGTGTTTTAATTACTTTAGAAGTTTCTTGGATATGTTACAAAGTACTGGAGATGCTTGTGAACGTGTTGCAGAGATCGTAGTAGTTGGTTACATTATGTTTTCTCATCACTATTGTCACTAGTACCAACATCTAATGTATCAATTATGAGT
Organism: Sequoia sempervirens; assembly: GCA_007258455.2. Taxonomy (NCBI): domain Eukaryota; kingdom Viridiplantae; phylum Streptophyta; class Pinopsida; order Cupressales; family Cupressaceae; genus Sequoia; species Sequoia sempervirens. The sequence goes on along the minus strand of VDFB02373365.1, from coordinate 98,053,037 downwards.
AATTTCTTGTGGAGATCAACCTATTATGTGGTTGAGATGTTGTAAGTATGTTGAAAATATTGAGAAGGTGTTTGTAGTGCTTGATTTCAAAGTGCTTTTGAGAAATTTGAATAAAAGAGGAAATTGTGTGGTAAAAAGTGTTAAGTATGGTAGTGTGGTGTCCTAGTTTCTGCTCCACATTTTTTTGTATTGATTATATACTTGTGTGCTTTGGATTTGTTGATGAGAGGTGTTCAAATGTATTATATCCAAATTTTCATGTTCTAGATCAGTTTGTAGAAAAATTTGTGTTCACAAATGTGTGAACTCTAAAAATAGTGTTGTTTGGGAGAAATAGTTTTTCTTCACATTTCTCCATGTTTAAGTTTCTGGTCTTGCAAATTTGGGAGTATTCTTTTTTTTAATATCTATCTTTATTCTAAGTTTTTTTTGGTTTGATGCTTTGGAAGGTTGGACTCATGTGTTATAGAGTGTGGAAAGTTAACTAGGTGTATAAAATGAATATGTTATTTAGGTGAAATTTATTGCCAAGAATTTGTTTGATTTCATTTGCACTAGAATTTAAGATATTCTTAGTTTCTTACATGCAATCATTTGAGGAAAATGGAAGAGTAAAAGACCACATTCCACATTCCCTGAATGAATACATGCCAACACCTTGAAATATAGATTTTTTTGTAATCACATTGAATCCTCATCCTTGTTGACCAAAGAAGATTCTCCAAAAGCAGCTCCAACACAAACTTGTATATCATCCTGAAACAATATACGAGCCACCAAGGTTAGCTAGTTCGAAACTTCTCCTACATACCATCCTAAAAACATTTCACCTCAACACATGAAACAAGAAATCACATGAGTGTTGAATAGGAAAATCCTAACACAAAGGGCATCATATCATCAAAAACAAAAATAGGGCACAATCATCACTCTAAGTCGTCAACCTCAAAGGATATTCGGCCAAATTTTATTCATGGTGGGACTAGAGAAACCATCACCACATCTTTATCAAGATTCCTTGATAGTGCCAATGAGAGGGGATAATAATTTCCCTTTGATTCAGTGTCACCCTCATTGTTTGATGGGTTATTAAGAATCTCACATAAAGAATGGAATTCCCTTGGATAGGCCTTATAATGTTTAGTCTGCATCCATGCCCTACTTTCATATTTTAGCATCCTCTTCTCTCTATGTTTGACTAATTCTTCTGGAACTATTTTCTCTTTTGGACAATAATTTTCCTTGGTACTATACTCCTTGAATTTCCATGATACTATTCCTTTTTTGGCGTATCAAGAGCTCCATACATTCTAGTTGTATTCCCAAGACCTCCCTTAGGCTCAAATGAACACAACCCCTCAAATTCTTGAATCATCGTGATAGACCTACTTGCCTAGACTGTCTACAAACTTCTCAAGAGAATTCAATTCCAGCACACTTCTTTATCAACCTTCAACCCTCATTCATTGCAAAATGAATTATGACATGGAAAATCACTCAAGTAATCTACATTAAATAGGCCATTTGAAGCATGCAATATTAATGACTCAAAATCTCCTTAGGAAAGCAATTTCATAACTTACAAATCAAGATTGAATCTAAGCCATTATTTTTAAAGCAATTAAAACTTCATCCATGGGAAACAACAATGTTAGGTCAAATGTTGCAATCTATCAATTAGCATATATCGCTAGCCTATTCTGTGCTTTCATTAATATCAGTGACTTACATAAGGCCAGTTTAGAGAGAAACTTTCCCTATGCGCTTCCTTGCTTCATCATTGATCTTTCCCTAATCCTAAGGTGCTCATTAGTGATGAAGTTACTTATGTTATGTATTTTTCTTCACTAGATCATCTTTCTTTAAAACTTTATCAACAACCCTATAGTTCTTCAGTCGAGCTCCTTTCTTGATCTATGCGGAATCGCCAGGATCATGACATGTTCTCTCCCTCCCTTAATAGTTATTTCCTATTGCCGATCCACTTTCTCTTTTCTCGGCTCTATCAATGATGAAAATATCCTTGTGGTGGCCTTTAGCCCTTGGTTTGATGGCCTGACTTTCGGTCACATCTATCCCTTCATTGTGCATTGCCAATTCAAACTTCATCCCTTGGATTCCATTGGTGATGAAAGCCATTATGGAAACACTATATCTTGGACATGTGTACCTCCATAAAAAAAATGGTGCCAAAGATATTTCCCATAAGATCATATCAAAATAGTGAAAGAAAAACCCTTTTAGAAGGAACCCATCGCTTATTTCCAATTTAGAACTGAAGTTTTGAGATAAATCCATGATGAGAGATAAGGCCTCCATTCATCATTGATTTGTCTCATATATTGTCCAAGCCATTACCAATGAACAGTTTAAATTTTTTATAGGTTTCATCGCACATCGCTAATGTGAGAACTAATTTTTACAACATATCTGTGATGATCACATGGTGTGACAACATATCTCTCATCGTTATTACAATTTTTTTTTCAATGGCCATCTACGATGGGTGATAAGAGTATAAGGCTAAGAACATCGCTCATCGCTATTACAAAATATAGGGATCGAATGCCATTATTGATGACCGATATCAAAGGAAAGTACCTCTCATTGCTCATCTCTAATCCAAGGTGTAAACCTATGAATAAATCAAAGATGAGCGATATTGTTACAAGTGCCATTGGGACTTAAGTGAAAGATTTAGGCACATGCTCATAAGTTGTTCTTATGAAAGGGACTTCCTAGGTCAAAAATTAACTCAAAAACCTCTAAGTTATAAAACATGAAGAGTTTAAGGGCTCAAGGATCCTTACCCAATTTTATAAAATAGGAAGGTCTGAACCTAGGCTAGAAAGGGTTAGTTACTAGGTGACAATCAATGACTAAAGATACATTAAAATAACTAGCCACAAGTAATAGGGATTCAATGACCCAATAGAATAATACAAGCTTTTGAAGATAGCAACCCTATGTCCAAATGCAATAAGGGTTTTAAAATGGAACAAGGAAAACTTTTTTGAGGGTTCCATCAGTGGCTTTGACTAGGGACACATGCCTCTTGTAAGCATTGTGAGATCTCATAATTTTAGGTGAAGTAGACCAGGCACAAAAAAAAAAAAACAAACATGTGTACAAAATTTACATAGGCATAAGAGACCTGAAAAGGGATATCCAATGTCCACCCAACAAACACAAAAATTTTAAAGATTCAAATTGTATTATGCATCCCTCATTTCAACCAAGTTTTACCCTCCTGATTGGTGGCACTAAGCCACAAAAACATTGAATAAGCTCCTGCCTCTATCAAAAACTAGCCTTCTAAACGAGTTGATGTTTCTCCATTCACATTTGTCCTTATTGTACCACTGAAGTAAGAGCAATCTCAATTCTATTAGAAAAAATGTTAGGCATCCTTTTAACAAGTGAGAGTCTTTCTCATTATAATTTTTTTTATCACCATTTCTCATAGCCTTTTTGAGTATAAAATTACTAATGTAACTTTCATCATCCTATAGAGTAGAGTTAGGCATAACATGCAAATTTTCATCATTACATGACACATATGTGTTATATTCATAATATGAAACATGTTTATTCTGAAAATAACATTCCTTGCTATTTATCTCATTGTTATGTTTTGTCAAACTACCCTCCCAGTGAATTGGAAATTGAAAACATTCATACTCCCCCAAGTAATTGACACCTTGATACTCGACTTTATTTTCATCACCTACATGAAAGGTAATACATTCATAAACAGTGCCCTCAAGGATCACATCAAGTTGTTTCTTCGTATGCTCAAGACCATACTCTAGCCCTATATCAAATGTATCATCATAATGCTCAACAAAGAGTGGATTATATCTACACCAATAAGGATCATTATTTCTTATCTCTGGTGAAGATGGAGGCTCATCATATGATGGATTTTCTATTACACTTATTGTTGACATAAGAGCCTCATTTTTCTCAACATTGATGTCTAATTCCTCCAAGTCATTACAACATCCCAAATCATTGTAGCTATTAGAAGAGAAAAATGACACATTTTCTAATGCAATTACAACATTATCAACATATTTTTCATCTACAAAAAATGATTCTATTTCTTCTTCATGAGGACAATCACAATAAAAAAAAGAGTATTTGCAGGATCATCATGGAAGAAACAGGCCCTTAAGTGGCAAAAAATTTACAAAAATCAGAGTTAGGAAACTTGAGGTAAAAATTTGAATAATTTATCTATATTATTTCAAAAATATTTAAGAATAAAATCTATAGAAAATTTAATGTAGTTTCTAAATTACTAGGTTTATTTTAAAAAAAAAGAACTCTATTTGGTGAAAATTTGAAATTTCAATGTAGTATTACTTAAATTTCAAGGAAAAGATAAGAAGTAGGTGTCTGTCTAACCACCCTAACCATAATAAAATGATCATATTTTTTTATAATATTTTAGATATAAGTAGAGGACTCATGTCTCGATGTGATCCATATTTTTTTTAATTGCTTTCCAAGTAAATAATTAATTATAATTTTTTTACTACAAATTTTAGAAAATAAAAAACTCATGTGTCTAACCACCTTAACTTAGTCCAAACTTCATGAAAATCATTTTTTCTTTCTTTAATCCTATAGTATGTGAAGCATAGAACTTGACACATGTTTTGGATTAAAAAAATGTGATACTGTTTGAAAGCTATAGATGTTTTTCAATTAGCTTATCAATCAGTACTTTAGTCGTAATTCAAATAGAAAATGAACAATAATTACTTATTAAATTCAAAGTAAAGCATAATTTAAATTGGTGGAAAAATGAGAATCTCTTTTAAAAAACCTTTTTGTTTCATCAATTTTGCGTAAAAAAAAAGTCGTCAACCACATACCCTACACATACCCATCATATCGCCACTTTTTGGCCCATCATGATCCTACACATACCCAGAAAATAAATCATACTCAATGCTATCATCATTAATATAGCAAGATGACTCATTAATATTGCAATTATGTTCACAAATTTTAGATTGAATGCTCAGTATTGTGTCATCCATATGAGCATAGGTAATGGACTATTCAACACAACTAGAACCACACCCTTCATTTTCCTCATTGAAGTATATTTTTAGCCATTGCTCTGCTATCTTTCTCATCATCTTATATCTCACTACTTGATTCATAGAGAGCAATAAAATTATTATCATTGTAATTTGAAGATCTGATGTCTTCTTGATGATTCGTTGAGGGTTTTATGAGATGAATATTATAGAATGTGATGCAAGCTAAAACAATAGGGGTGAAAATACTCCTATATTCATTTTTTACTCCTCGCTTACACCATTTATCAACATTAGGCATTCTATGGTAGTGAACACTTGTATCTAAGTGATTCCTTTGCATCTCATATTTCAAATTGTTTTCAATGTTCATGGCTATCCCATAGGCCTGATGTAAGGTTTTAGGGTCTTTATCTTTCAGCAAATAACTCATATTTTTATCAAAAGACCCTAAATAAACAACCAAACATATTGCATCACTTAGATTCAAAACCTCAAGATTATCCCTTAATGATTTTGCAAATCTTCAGTTAAATTTCGGGAATAGCTCATCATCTTCTTTCTCAATATTCATAAATTTATTGAGAAAATAGCCAACAATGATTCTTTCACTGAATTGCTCCATGAACACTACTTTGAACTCACTCCAAGAATAGACAGAGCATGTGAGTAAATCAGAGAACCAATCTCTTGAATCTCCCTTTAGGGACTGAACAAATAACTTCATGATCACATCATCATGATATATTTCTTAATCATCCATTAAATTACTAAATTATTGCAAATGCTTACTTGTTGACTCACTCCTTGTACCACTAAAATTTGGTAGCTCATTTCTAACTTAAGATGGAATAACATTTGGGTAGCCAGAAATGTCATAAAAATTTATGGCCATATACTTTTTGATCTTGAAATTTATTTTGTCACAAGAGAGGGGTTGTACACTAGGATGAACAGGTTGATGATACATTTTCTTATAGCTCTACAAGCCTTTTTATATGAACTTTGTTGTTACACTAGGCAACTCAGACTTCTTTGACAAGATAACGTTAAGCTTTTACAATTCAAAATTCTATCTCAACTTGCTTAAGATCTTCTAAATGGGTTTCTTCAAAAAAATTTAACACTTCTCTTCATAATAGATACTACAATCTAGTAACACAGAAGTATGCAATAAAATTCACTATTATTCCCTTCCTTAGTGCTTAATCACTAAATAGAGAATCAAATTTTTACAAGACTTACAAGTATGGTTTTCATATAGAAGTTTTACTTTCTTAAAAACCAGAAACTAAAGAATACCTGGAAACTTGGAGCAGCTGCTAACCTTTCTTCTTCAATAAATTTTTTTTTAGATTTGAGACTTTCTTTAAATCTTCAGTAGGTTCTTTGAACAGAGTCACCACCTCCTTTCAGAGGACTGAACTTCAAGGATTATGAATCTCCTTCAAAGATGAACATCCTTATGGGTTTTCTCCTACAACAAAGTCACACATATACCTTTTGAAGCTTACTCAACATGAACATTTCTAGGATTAGTAATTGCTCAATATCTGAACTAAATGTTCAGACTCACCAATCTCCTGACTCTACTAGTCTACAACTAGAGATTCATAATATATGCCCAATAGAGTCACAATTTTTGTTGGTTATTTTTCTAGGAGAACTGAACAATCCTCTAAGATGTAGCCAACTCCTATAATGAAGAACTGTTAGGTTATTGGCCAACACGATGAGCATAGGATTTTAAAGTTTGTACTCTTTCACTTCAGGGTCAATGAGACCTAGGAGGGTAATTGCAATTGCAGTTTCATGCAATATAATCAATTAGTAACACATTTATACACAGATCAAGTCCTTTTATAGCAAATAAAATCAATTTCATTGAAGGTTTTTTAGATTTTCAAATGAAGGATTATCTATCTACTAGGAATTAAAAATAATTCCACTTTTTCTATTCTTGGAGAGATTTTCTGTTTAAGTATTATCTTCTCAGAAGTCTAGAGCTAGGAACACTATTTTTTCATCTGATGCAAGTTTTTCTAACAAAATGGCCAATGTATAATCAATTGGAGCAATAGATTCAAATACACAAGAGGATCAATAATATACAAATTACTTTTTTAGAAGAGAAAATGACTATTTTCATATTGCTTTGCATTTACAAAAACTCATTGTGAAAGAAACACTTACTTCTTAGCAATCCTAAGCTATTCCTTTCAAATTTTATGACCTTATTCAAGAATTTTATTTAATTCTTTGAATTAAAGCTGAAAATAGAGTAGTACATTCAAATGATAACACCATTAGTATTTCTCATTCATGACTTTGAAATGAACATACACAGGAGAGTATTAGTTCCTTGACTAATATTTTGTTTCGATATCAATAATTTCTATAAAAATCATTTAAGATCATTACATACATGACTTATTATCCAAGACAAATGACTGGCCTAATTCAGAATTCTATCCTAAGTTCCCTTTCTGAACTTAACTTTTACCTACAGACCCTATTAAGACTTCAAAATCCAACCTGTGTAATTAAGCCATGAAATCCCATTTTATAGGATAAGGGAGAAACAAGCATCATGCTTAATTACATTTACATTTCATTTCATTTGCAATAGAATTTGAGATATTATTCATTTGTTACATGTAATCATTTGAGGAAAATGGAAGAGTAAAACACTACATTCCATATTCCCTAAATGAAGACATGTTAGCACCTTGAAAAATAGGGTTTGTTGTAAGCGTGTTGAATCCTCATCCTTGTTGACCAAAGAAGATTCTCCAATAGCAGCTCTAGCACCAACCTATATATCATCCAGATACAATATGCGTGCCACCAAGGTTAGCTAGTCTGACACTTCTCCTAGATACCATCCTAAAAACATTCCACCTTAGCACATGAAACAAGAAATCACATGAGTGTTGAATAGGAAAATCCTAATAGAAAGGGCATGGTATTGACAAAAACAAAAATAGGGTGCAATCATCACTCTAATTCATCAACCTCAGAGGATATTCACCAATGTTTTATTCATATTGGGATTGGAGAAACCATCACCACCTCTTTATCAAGATTCCTCAATAGTACCAGGGAGAGGGGATAATAATTTCCCTTTGATTTAGTGTCACCCTCATCGTTTGAAGGGTTATTAAGAATCCCACATAGAGAATTGCATTCCTTTGGATAGGCCTTACAATTTTTAGTCTCTATCCATTTCCTCATTTCATATTTTACCATCCTCTTCTCTTTGTCTTTGATTAATTCTTCTAAAACTATCTCCTATTTTGGATGAGAAATTTTGCTTTGTACTATACTCCTTGAATTTCCCTAATCCTATTCTTCTTTTTGGCATATCAAGACCTCCTTACATTCGAGCTATATTCCTAACACTTACCTTAGGCTCAAACTAACACAACCCCTCATATTCTTGAATCATCATTATAGAACTACTTGCATAGAATGTCTACACACTTCTTAGGAGAATTCAATTATAGCACACCTCTTTATCATCCTTTGACCCTCATTCATTGAAAAATGAATTATGACATGTAAAATAACTCAAGTAATCTGCATTAAATAGGCCATTTGAAGCATGCAAGATTAATTACTTGAAATCTCCTTAGGCGAGCAAGTTGGTAACTTACAGATCAAGATTGAAGCTAAGTCGTTGCTCTTAAAGAAGTATATAAGGCTGGTTTGGAGAGAAACTTTCCCTGTATGCTTCCTTGCTTCATCGCTAATATTTCCCTAATCCTAAGGTGCTCATTAGCGATGAAGTTACTTATGTTATGGCTTTTTGTTCACTAGATTATCCTACTTTATAACTTTATCAACAGCCCTCTAGTTCTTTCATCGATCTCCTTTTCTGATCTCTATGGAATCCCCAGGATCATGACACATTTTCTCCCTCCTAAAATGGTTATTGCCCATCACCAATCCACTTTATCTTTTCCTAGCTCTATCAACGATAAAAATATCCTTTTGATTGCCTTCATCCCTTGATTCTATGGCTTGACTTTCAGTCACATCTGTCCCTTCATCATGCATCACCAATTCAAACTTCATCCCTAGGATCCCATTTGCGATGAGAGACATTGTGGAAACACTAAATCTTGGACATGTGTACCTGCATAAAACAAATTGTGCCAAAGATATCACCCATAAGGTCATATCAAATTCTATAGAAAGAAAAACCTTTTTAGAAGGAGCCCATCACTTATCACCAATTTAGAACATAAGTTTTGAGATACTATACTACTTGAATTTCTGTAATTCTATTCTTCTTTTTGGCATATCAAGAGCTCCTTACATTCCAAATGTATTCTCAACACCTCCCTTAGGCTAAAACAAACACAACCCCTCATATTCTTGAATCATCATTATAGAACTACTTGCCTAGAATGTCTACACACTTCTTAGGAGAATTCAATTCCAACACACTTCTTTATCAACCTTCGACCCTCATTCATTGAAAAATGAATTATGAAATGTAAAATTACTCAAGTAATCTACATTAAATAGGCCATTTGAAACATGCAAGATTAATGACTTGAAATCTCCTTAGGCGAGCAAGTTGGTAACTTACAGATCAAGATTGAATCTAAGTCGTTGCTTTTAAAGAAATTAAAACTTCAACGATGGGAAACAACAATGTCAGCTCAAATGTTGCAATCTATTAATAAGCATGTATCACTAGCCTAATCCATGCTTTCTTTAATATCGATGAAGTACATAAAGTTAGTTTAGAGAGAAACTTTCCTTGTATGCTTCCTTGCTTCATCGCTAATCTTTCCCTAATCCTAAGGTGCTCATTAGCGATGAAGTTACTTATGTTATTGCTTTTTGTTCACTAGATTGTCCTACTTTAAAACTTTATCAACAACCCTCCAGTTCTTTCATCGATTTCCTTTTCTAATCTCTGTGGAATCCCTAGGATCACGACACATTTTCTCCCTCCTAAAATGATTATCACCCATCACCGATCCACTTTATCTTTTTCTGACTCTATCACATCTGATAAAAATATCCTTTCGATGGCCTTCAACAATTGATTATATGGCCTGACTTTCAGTCACATTTGTCCCTTCATCGTACATTGCCAATTCAAACTTCATTTTCACTTGCACCCACATTTAACATAATTTTAGGTTAATTTACTTGCATCATTGGCTTAAAGCATCCATTAATGGCTTCCATGATAACATAGGTGCATACATTTAGCATATTTTGTAATTAGGATTTTAATCTTTTGAAGCTTGCATACATTTAGAGTAGATTTTCATATACCCATATCAATCATCTTAGCATTCATCATGTTAATTTATCATTTAATTCATGTTTTATCACACATATTTCATTGGTTCCATCGATTCTTTTCAATAGCATCAATCAAAACAAGCTCATTATCCAAGGGATTGGGAAAGGGTCACCATTCCACATCAATGCAACACCACTCCCCCAATAGGATAAGTTTCAATGTCTTAGATTAGAGGTTTTTTCAGGCTTTCATAATTTAAAATGTTATTTTTAATGGCTTCTTTGTCTTTTTTTATGGTGAATGATCTTATTGGGATTGATGCTTAGTGGGTTAAATATGCCTCAAATTCATATGGATTGTTAGTAGTTAACCTACACTATATCATTGGTCACAATTATACAAGTCCAAAAAAGCTAAGGAAGATGTTTCAATTAATATTATGATAAATAAAGGTGGTACATATATTGGATATACTATATTATACCTATTACACCAAAGTATGGTTTTAATAATTTTACATATTGACAATATCCAACTAGGAAGAAACACAAATAAACTCTTATCTTAGAGCACAAACATATGTTAAGCACAAATAAACCTAGTTGTGACACAAATTTATTATTAATTCTTGAAATGAATGACTATTTCTTACACAATGTGATCATTGATACAAAGACAAAGGTAAATATGCCAACTCATGATATATGGGGGTAAAATCACAAAGTTGTGCCACATTTTATAAAAGGATCAAACAACACTAATCTAAATTTTTAATTTAAATCACTAAAAAGTGACATATATTTTGAATTTTGAAATTATGTAAACTAATTTTTTTAAAAAAGGATTAAACAACACTAATATGCCAACTCAGGCAGTGGGTCTTCGCAGAACACGCCATTACCTGCTGAGAACCTGAAGCATCAACAAATATTAGAGATTTCCACCACCATCCTGCCTATTCCAAACTTTGAAATGCCTCCAACGTACTCTTCTTTGCACTACTACATGTATTTGAAGAGGGGAGAGGTTTGGAAAATTCCTTACCCAACTCCCAAAGCCTGCACCCAACTAGAGAGGTGACAGAACCGGATGATTCATCACCGCCCAGATCTCTTCCTCAGGTAGAACCTTACAAGGTGATATCTGAAGTTAGGAGATTCCCCGCCAATCCCCATGTCCCAGGATCCTTACTTCCCTTTCTCTGAACTGATTGATCAACCCCTTCATTTTCCAGGACGTCTGCCAGTTTATTTGCCTATCTGAATACATCACTAACTCTCAAATCATGAATCAAATATGTTAGAGGAATGATAACATCCAGAAAGGCCTACAACTTCCAACTTGGCACTTTCCTTAGACCCACAACCTTGATAAGGACCTCTAAGTCACCTTCCACATCCACATGATGCATATTCTTATCCATGCAAAACTTGAGTCCTTCTAGAAGACCTGCTGCCTGAACATCGTTATTAGTACCTACCATGAGCTTAATAGATTCTGCCCAGATTATCTCGCCCTTTTTCATTCCTTAATGCAAACCCCACTCTCGACGGCCTGGGGTTTCCCCTTGAGGCACCGTCAAAATTCAAATTCAATCTGCTCAAAGGGGGAAGCTGCAACTTTGCCAACTTCCTATGAGCTTTATTCCTCAGTTTCAAACCGCTTGGTAGTTTTATCAACCCCCACCAAGCTTGCATCCATTTATCCCAGGAGGAGATGAATCTTATTTAGCTATTTTTAACCGCATTCAAGAAGTGTTCGCAAATGATCATAGCAAGAGCTTCTTAAAAGATGTGGTTGTTTCTCTCCCTCCAAATTTGGCAAATGATCATAGCAGGAGCTTCTTCCTACAATCCCTCCATAAGTGACCCCTTCCCAATGGAAGGCCATGATTCAAATACTGCTTTGATGTTGTCACCCAAGGGCGCAAACCAACTCAGCTTTGAGCAAATCGCCGACTAGTATGCTTGCGCGTAGCCACAGTTCAAAAGCAAGTGATTGCCAAAATCCTCTTCCACCTTACACAGTGCACACCTAAATGGCCCTTGCATCCTGAGCCTTTTGAGATGGTTCCCGGTCAAAATGCATCCATGGATGGCTATCCAAGCAAAAGCGCCAACTTTCGGGAGGACATACTTGCCCCAGCACAACCGCTTTGGCCATCCTCTCCTAGTCTTCTTTTTCAACACCACATACCCCAACCTGGAGGAGTAATCACCAGATTTTGCTGCACACCACTTTAACAAATCTACCTCCCCCATAAAAAGTAACTTTCTATTGGCAAGGACCTCCGTGAGTTTGGCCCTTAGGCCCTGATCTAGCATCTAAAAAACCTTCCACTTATACTCCCACCTCCCTTGACACCAAGAAAGATGAACAAAGGACCTGACTGAGTCACCGTACGAAATGATTGTTGGCTGAATCACCCCTTCTAGTTCGAGGATGGAAACCAGGGGTACTTCACCATTCCAAGAATCTCTCTAGAAGGATGCCCTGCTACCATCTTTTATTATCCAGGTTAGATGGTCTGTAATCATGAATCTGCATTTTAGAATGAAATTCTAAGCTACATAGCCTTTCCTTGGATTGGCTATTATCAAAATTCTCTCTGGCACCTGCGAGTCCAAATATTTCACTTTCAGGACCTTTCCCCAATGAGCCTATGGTTGACTAAAGAGCTTCCACACCAGCTTCGCTCCTAGTGCCTTATTCTGGATGACTAGATCTTTAACACCTGCCCCACCATTTTCTTTTGCTCTCAATATTGTTTCCCAACCAATTAGAGGAATTCTATGCCTATCATGGGCACCGTCCCATAAAAGTTTCCTTTGAACCACCTATAGCCTTTTGGCAGATTTCAGAGGAAGCTCTACATAGGCTAACATATAAATGGGAATAGCCGCTAAAACAACTTTGATCATTGTTACCAGACCTGCTAGAGACAACCACCTCCCCCTCCAATTGCCCACCACCTCAGAACATTTTTTATAAGTCTCTTCCCAGTGAGAGTGTTTGACTTGCCCGACAAAAAAAGGAACCCCGAGATACTTCACTGGGAGCTTTCCCTCGTTATAGCCAAGGATGGTTCTAATTCTCCTTTTTAAGTGCCTCCCAGAGTTGAAGAAAAAAATATTCGACTTTCCCACATTGATGTTTTGACCAGCTTCCAACTCCAATTTAACGAAGGCTAATTTCATCACTTCTGCTTCTTCCACCGACGCTTTCCCATATAGTAACATATCATTAGCAAAGAGTTGATGAGAAACTAGGTTTAAGGTAGGTGCCACCTAAATACCTTCCCACCTCCTTTCTTCACATAGCTTGGAGATATATCTACTGAAAGAATCTGCCACCACAACAAACAAAAAGGGTGATAGGGGGTCACCCTGCTTGAGCCCCCTTATGCTTTGGAAGAAGCCACAAGGAGAACCGTTTATTATCACCGAATATCGAACTGTGGAAATGCAACTAAAAACCCAACTCAGCCACTTATCCAAAAATCCCAATTTCTTCATTTGATTCATCAAGAAGCGCCTTTGCACCCGATCATAAGCCTTACTGAGGTCCAGTTTGACAACCATCCTAGGATCCTTCAAATTCTTCAAAGTGTGGAGTGTCTCATGGGCAATAATTACACCATCTGTAATGCTTCTCCCTGGTACAAAACCTGACTGCTCCCCCAAGATGAGACGAGGCAATATTTTCTTCAATCTGTTTGCCATCACCTTAGCCACAGTCTTATATATTGAATTGCAAAGAGAGATCGGCCTGAAATCAAAAAAAGAGTCACACTTGTCCTTTTTCAGAATTAAGACGATGTTCATGTTGTTCATATCTCTAAGTATGCTTGATCTTCTTCTGGATTCTTTGACCACCCCCACAAGTTCGGTACTAATAAATTCCCAGTAGGCCTGATAAAATAATGCATTGAACCCGTCAGGGCCTGGGGCTTTCTCTATTTTCATTTGGAACACCACCAACTTCACCTCTTCTTCCAACACCAGGTTTGTTAACATGTTGTTTTCTTCAACAGATACTAGAGCCTCCATCCCTTCCAACAAGCTTATGTTAATCATTTCAGCCGTCCCTTGTTCACCCAACAAATTTTGGAAGAAATCTACGCCTAATTTCTTTAGCTGTTATTCGTCGATGACCTCATTGCCAAGAGTATCCTTAATTTCCATTATTCTATTCCAACTTCTTTTGATCTTTGTAGTATTATGGAAAAAAAATTGTATTTAAATCTCCTTCAGCCAACCAGGCCTCTTTGGATTTAGAGCGCCAATAGCACTCTTCTCGAGCAAGGAGTTTGTTGTATTTTGCCATCAAAATTTTCTCTTCTTCGAATTTTGCTGAAGACATTCCGTCCTTGATGATTTTATCCCCTAAAACCCCTAGAGCCTCCTCGACTCTTTCCTTTTCCACAAATATGTTCTTAAAGACAGTTCTATTCCATTCTTTGAGATTTGCTTTCATTCTCATTAACTTCTTATGGAACAAAAAAATCTTGGAACCCTAAATCCACAATGGAGCAGACCACCAAATTTTCATCTGATCTATCAAACCGTCATGGGGAAGCCACATTCTCTCGAATCTGAACTAGCCCCTAAATCTATTTTCGTCTATTTCAATACTTAACTCCACCGGAAAGTGGTCTGAGATAAAATTTGTCCTGATTACTGCTTTTGGAGGTAGATTTGCTTGGAGCCAATATTTAGAAATTAGAAACCTATCAAGCCTCTCTGCTATGTTGGAAAAGCCTTTCCTCCTATTGTTCCAAGTAAAGGAACCATTTGAAGTTTGGACATCATATAGGTTATGACTCTTTGTGAAATTCAAAAAGTCCTTTTGTGATTGAGAGACCCTCCTTATCCCTCCACTCTTTTCAGATATGTCCAAAACGGCATTAAAGTCCCCCCCTAACACCGTTTTAACATTTGACATCTCCCTACCAATTTCTTGCCAAACAGCTTGTTTCTCTTCTGTTTTAATTGGACCATACACATTGAAAATTTCAAAATTAAGATTGGTAGAAAATAAACATACCTTGGCCCTTATCCAGTTATGTTGCTTAGACATTACTTCCACTTTCAGGTTTGCATCTTTCCATAAGATTCCTAGGCCTCCAGACGCTCCCTCAGCATCCACGAAGATTCCTCGCTAGCTTTTAACATATTTTAGAAAGCACCCAATTTCTGATCCACCTAGCTTTGTTTCTTGAAGTAGAATTATTTCTGATTTTTGTACCTCCAACTGGCGCTTGACCAGTCGCCTTTTGTTAGGGGAATTTAATCCCCTAACGTTCCATGTTAGAACCTTCATTTCTTCCCAAGGGAGGGGCCACCTCCCTTGGACCTTGTCATGTAAGTTCTGATTGAAGGTTGGTCACCTTTTAGAGCAGTCTCTTCCCTCTTCTGTTTATTTGTTTTCCTTCCTACCTTGGTTGTGGGCGGTGCCCTGACAGTTTGGCTGATGTGCCGTTCCTCCAAAATATCCATAGCATCATCACCTTCTTGTGTTAGCGAGTATTTTGAGATTAAGTCCATGTTTTCTTCTAAGCCAATCGATTGAAGAGTCATTATTGAAAGAGGATTTTCCATTTCCCCTTCTTCTAAACTCTCGGTCTCTGAGGCAACCGAATTCATTTTTCCAAAGGGGATGAGTGCCCAGTTGCTCTGGGCCGGTCCAGGTTCTTCTACTTCATTCTGTTCCCTTTGGGCTTCCATTGTTTCGTTCTTTTTTTTTCCCACCAGACACCTCTCACCGTTCGAGAATATTTTCTACATTGTTCTTCATTATGATTCCTTCTCCTACAATTTAGACAGAAGAATTTCTGTTGTTCTACTTCCAGAGATTGGATCCAGATTCCACCCCCCGACTTTAGTTTTATATCTCTTGGAATATCATATATTGTAAGGATACAAAGTCTGGCATAAACTAATGATTCTTTATTTCTTAAGTCCAGATCGATCGATTTCCCCAGCGCATCTCCTATCTTCCTCAAGCATTTCCCAGACCAGTATTCAAATGGAAGATTATATAGACGTAACCAAATCGGCCCTTCTGACGGATTGCACTTTAGAGGATCAAAGTTCCTGGACCATTTCTATAAGAACAGGTGACTATTACCACACTTCCACTCCTTTGAAAATATTTGATCTCTGTTTAACTCGTTTTCCATTACTGCAACAAAGAAACCCTTTGGTAAGAAATTTGTGATAATCCCTTCACCTCAATTCTTCTCCACCCAACTTCCTATCTCCATTCTTGTGAGACGATTGCGAAGAAACCGTCCAATAACTGCCAATTTCTCAAAGATTTCTGCCACCGGATCTGCTTCTGCAACGACGTCAACCAGAACTTCCCTTAATGCCGATTCATTTCCATCCCCCTTCTTGTTTGAAACATAAGATATCGCCCCCTTCTGAGTGACTGAATCCTTCTCCGAGTCGTCCCCCACCTTCTCAGAGTCGTCCGCCATCTTTCTTCTTCGCATTCAATCGTCCGCTTTTGATGTCTAAAGTTATCAATATTGTAAACTATTTTTTTTTATTCTTAGTGTATTTTATGTTTTTTTTCAATTAAAAAAATATTTGAATATAGTTTTTTTTGTAAATTTGACACATTATTTTAGTTGTTTATAAAATACTAAAAATGAAGTTAAACAGGATTCCATTCTTTATATGGTAAATTTTTTTTTCCTTCAATTTTCTCTTATGTTTATAAATTAAAACTTCAGTGCATGTATTTATTTATTTTCCTAATTTTGATAAATACATAGTTTTAAATAAATATTAAAATTTATGTATTGAAAACACCTTTTTTTTTATGTGTGAGATACTATATTTTATTAATATATAAAAAAAGGTTACAAAGCCTTCACCATAGCAGAGTAAAGCACCACCCAGTTCCCCGATATAGACCACACAGGGTTGAGTACCAATATGCAAAATGCAGGAAAAAGTATTCAAAAACCCACCATTTGAGAGCCTATCACCTAATATTTACTATAAATCATGTCATAATTACATAGAAAAATAGTAGATACCATAACCTTGTCACTCTAAGAACCCATTGGCAGTAGCAGATGCTTGGAAATCTGAAACTATAGACTAGCCGAAGGAGTGTTCAATAGTGAACACCTACAATAGATAATCCACCCCCATAGCAGTAATTTGTTTATGCTCCACTAGAGCCATCCCCTTCATGTCAAGAATGAAGGGATAGTACTTCACCACCTCCTTAGGCTTGTAGAAAGATGTGAAATCTCTAGGTCGTCACACACCCATCCCAGAAATTGTAACAGTGAGGACTTCTTCCAAGCACACCAGCCACTCGGCCATAAAGAGCCTTTGAATCAATGCTTCTGCATCCTTCTTTTTCATACAAATCTCAAAATAAACTACCAGGAATCTAGATGTTATATGATTCCCAACCCATTTTGTTTCACTATTCGAAATGAATCCTTTACCTAGCACCATCTTCACTTTGATGAGGATGAGCGGATTGTATTTCTTTATAATCCTCTTCAATCAGTTCTTCATCATTTCCCCACGAAATTTCATCTCTCTAACGGAGCTATCTAGTTGAATTGGGTTGTTGGCCCTAATGTTGGTTTTAGTTTCAGCTAACATCCTCACCACAAAATTGTATCTCTCTCCCATTGTTAGCAAAAAAAACCCTCACCAATGTTACATAGGCCAAAGATGTGAAATAAAATACCAAAAAATCCATTATAGAAATTTGATGGAGATAGAGGTCACTTCAATTATAAATGGAAGTGTTAGGTGTTCTTCTTGTCGTGCAATGAACTACCCTACCAACCCCTCAAATCCTCTATTTAACACAAGCTGTCCTTCACCGACTGCCAAGGATAAGATCAAAATGAAGGCACAAACATCCACATTGCAGGCTTTCTAAATCTCCTTGCTTTATCATCATAACAGTGATGATGTGGCCAGATTTTTCATATCGATGCCCACCTCACCCATCCTACACCATCATTGCATCACCCACTTTACATGCTCCCCAACTGGCTTACATGTCATCCTAACTTTGATGTATTATATTGGTGTGAACACCAGCATGGCAATAGCCACACCCAACCTTAGAGCAAATGACCAACCATCTTGCCACCTCAACTGCATTATCCTTGCCACAACCAAAACGCTAGTAGTCACGTGTCTCTACACGTCCTTGATGTGGAGGGACGCCCCCTGAACTCCCCATTGTATTGAAAACACAATTGTTCTCATGGGACGTCACAATTATTTCTTAACTATTGTCCAAAATAGAAAAAATTATACCATTTTGACATAGAATCTTTTATCTAGTGAAACATATCTTTTTTCAAAAAAATTTAAATAACTTTTAGAATTTTTTCTTGATAAAATAATCAACATAATATTTTGGTGTTGAATACCTACTTTTAGTAAAAATATTTTTTTTACAAAATAAATAAAATATTAGAAATTATATATATTTGAGAAATACACTTATAGATGTACAATAGATTTCTTTATATTTAAATAAAATATTATTTACATGAGTATAAGCTATTTTGATTTGAGGTAAAAAATGGGTTTTAAAGGGGCGCAAAACCCTTTACATAAAAAAGTAGTTGATAAAAGAACATAACAACAAAAAGCAACAATCAGCCTGACGATAGCCAAACAACAGCCAAAAAAAAGTAAAAAAGAAGTAAACCAGCCAGTAGCACTAAGATTGTTCAGACTCTCCACAGCTTCCATTTCGCAAGCATCCAACCTCTGCACATTATCCACCATATCAGACACCTCAAAACCTGAGGCCCCAACCTAAGCTTTCATTTTCTTTCTAGTTCTGGCTTCTAGCCCACCCATTTTAACCTCACCACTCAAAATACTATCTTTCACAACACCTTTCTCAACAACACACTCCACATCCATCAACTTACCCCTAGTATAGTTGACTCATTCTCCTTTCTCTTTTTTGCAGCAGTCATAGGGGAGGTCACCTTGGCAGATTCTAAGATAACCAAGACCTTAGAGGCATCTCCACCCTTCATCAAAACATTCCACAACTTACCAAATTTATCCTCAAGGGATAGCATTCTACCTTCCAAATTTTGTTTACATGAGTATAAGTTGTGGAAGCACAATTTTTTTTAATAATTTTATTTAAAAAAGTTGTTGCCATATCCAACTTAGCTACAATCAATCGAGTTAGATCATATTTTTCAACAAAATTATTTTTTAGATAAAAATTATTGAATTCATTTCTATTGATAAGTTGACCAAAAGTATGATATAAATTTTTACTTTTACCCATGTGTGACTAAGTGTCAATCCCCACTTTATAAGTCCCTCACCACATATCCTTTACATGCAAAATAACGTGCAAAAGTGAATTGTGTTTATGCAAGTAATGATGTATAAGTTAGCAGATAAAGGTCACTTTCAAAATTAATTTTGAGGTAATGGATATGGCAGAGGTAGATATTAATTTAGCTTTATTGGAATGGAATTTTTATTTCTAGTTAGGAACATATATGGATTGTTTAAATAATTATAACATAATATTTAATATTAGTGAAAATAATGTGATTGTACCAAAGGATCCATCTCAAAGATCATAATATTTGGAATTGGTCCAAATTAATGAGAGGTATTTAAAGGATATCATTTGAAGATGATTAGTGAAAATTTGGGTAATATTGAACCATCACATGACAATATTCTAAGGTAGGAGGCGACAATAAAGGTTGATTCACACATTCTAAAGGAAAGGTGGACATTTAGAGACTATGAAATTATGGTAAAATATTTTCCCAACATGCACAATGTACCAAAACAAACAGTCAATAAGGTGGTACCCATATAAAAAATCCTCCTAGGATAGATCCATCATGATGGGTGTTCATTATATCACATAGTCAAAAATTTCTTGAACCTATATAAACGCTTTTCAAAGATGGGTTTTTTATTTTAAACCAACACGTATGTGTCATTTCTATAGAGTTTCTATGAATGGACAATATCTTGATGAGAAATCCACCTCTAAGCAGTGTTTCACAATACTAGAGCAGGAATTTCTAGACATGTAAAAGTGGGTCCTAATATAATTCCATTCACATTAATTTCAATACCAATGAGATGGTGGATTGCAAATCAATCTAAAATATTGAGTTGGGATAATTCAAAGATTTTTTTTAAAGTTAGGTATATTTCGTTCATTATAATATAATACATACACCTCTATATATTTGTATATTTTAAATATGTAAAGGAAATTTATGTCCTTTAATAAAAACTATAGTAACATCAATTATGGGTGCATAAGGTCACACAAAATTTGTTAAGACTTTCACAATTTTGGTATATTCAAAATAAAAAGTGAATAAAATTTTCAAAATGGAAGGAATGATTAGAGGATATTAAACACACCTTTGGGTTTCATGACCCTAGTCTATGGGTATATTGGAACTTAATATTTTATATGGAATAATTCATAGAAATTATTCTAGCATCTAGTTATTGTGGTGCATTATATGTTTGACAATACAAAGATGGAGACCATGTTAGAAATTTTTTCCATGATAATTCTTATTGTGGTAATACGAAAGGAAAAGGATATATTATTTCATAATATAAAAGGGAGACAATAAAATTTATTGCATAATATTGAGCTTCACACAATGAAGGATAATAAGTTATGGAAGATAAAATATGGATAGTGCAAATTACTTTGAGTTTCACAAAATAGTTCAAGTGAGAATTAGAACAAATGGAACACCTTAAAAAATCACTATAGTGGATTATTAGGGATAGGAACACCTTACACATATAGTTGATTTATTCCACATTATTTTTTCTCAATATGAGGGATGATATTGTAGTTTTACCAACTTCATTTTAACATATGTTTATCTACAACATCAAATAACTATGCCAAGCTTTGTTCATTTTCAAAGATTCATATGGAAAAAAGAAAATGGGTGGTTAGACATATATTTTATAGTCTAAAATGATCTTGGAGTCCCAAATGAAGAACCATCTTACAAATGGAAGATTCTTGAGAACAGAAAGTGTTCCCTCATAATAGAAAGGTTTAAAAAGGCAAGAAAATGCATATCAAATAATGATCATTGACCAACTAATTTCATCTCTCAAGAAAGAAGAGAGTGGCATTACAAGAAACTGGTAGAATTTTCAAGTTTAAAATTAAATAATTCAGAATAACATGAAGGGCCAAGGTACTATCTAAAAATATTAAATTACAAACATTATTTGGAGATCTTACTAATCTCCATGGAGAGGAATCCTAATTTCATTTGATTAGGAATACTAAGAAATGTAAAGAGTTTTTTTTTCCTCATAGTATATTGATTGGTAGTCTTCTCTTTGAAGGTTTTTAAAATCTTACATTGTTTTACAACACCATAGGTTTCATGATAGTTTGTTGCTTGTTAGTCCTTAGTTGATGGTTGTTCGGTTTCAAAAGAGTGAAGATTTTTTCATCTTTACATTTTTGTTGTTAGATGTAATGGGATGCTTTCAAAACCCTTATATTTATCTTCATTTAAAATAATCCATATCAATCATATTCAAATTCTTTATATGTTTAAAATTTAAATCTTATCATGTATTTATCTACTTATTTATGTGTTCATGAATCTATTTAGTAGTTTAGATAGATATTAAAAATGATGCATATATAGAAAATAAAATAAAATTTTTGAAGTAAAAATTAAAATGGATCATAGAAAACATGATCAAAATTATCAAAAAATTGAATGAAAATAAATGATTTATTTTAGTTTCCAATCTTTTTTACTTTTGTCAAAAAATAAAAATAATAATAATTTATTTTCATTCAAATTTTTGAAAGATCCTTTATACAAAAATAAAATAAAAACTAAAGCACATATTGATAAAAAATCAAAACTATAACATAATTCATAAATTAAACTAGCATACCTATCTCATATTCAACTTAGAACCACTTATTCAACTTTATTCAACCAATAAGTCACAATGAAAGTCCAAGAGCTACTACTTGGAATTCCAACTTAAGATGTCACATGTGGGGATTTGAATATGGATCTCTATCTTGAGAACCATGTGGCTTTGCCATTTAAGCACAACCCCATTGACAAATATAATGTTAAGTTTTAATTATTCATTGTATTAATAGTAAAAATAAAATAACTCTTCAAAATAAATAATATCAAAAAATTTATTAAGTAAAAGTTAAAATAAATAACTACTTCACTTCTATGAGGATGACCTAGATGCAATGAGTGCTCAACGGGCCATAGATTATCCTAAGAGATGGATTTTAGTGAACCACTACTCATGAAACATGGGTCAATGAGTTTGACCCAAAAAACTACATGATTGAATCCTCAAAGTAGTATCATATTTTGACACACCTCCCCATTGATTGATGAGCTAAAAAGGGCTCTATAATGAGTGCTTCATAAGGCACAATAGTTGTTGAAGGTTTTGCAAATGGGGTTGCAAGCATTGTTGGTTTAACCTTGGGGAAACTCCATGGTTAAACATACCTAAGTTGGAGTAATACTATGATGAGTAACCTCCGGCCCAATGCTTCACCTATGTGAGCATCACCTAGATGCAATGAGTGCTGTAATGAGTGCTGTAATGAGTGCTAAGGAACCATTCATTACCATGAAAGATGGTTTCTTGTGATTTATTTATAAAGAGTATTGTTTATTACATTATTATTGAAATATATAAGTATTTACTATTTTATTTATCAATTTATATAATAATTTTAATATTTTTTTAAGTTATTTTTTATTATAATAGTGAAAGTCTTTAGTAAATAAGAAAGAACTGTCACAACCCTCCTTGCTAAAAATCTAATTTATTTCAGAGTTATTTTCTAAATTAGTGTTTATCAAGTAAATGATATTTTGGATGTAATTCTATTATGATAATCAAAATAATTAAGTTCTTGGAAAATGAATAATTAATTTAATCTTATTGATAAATAAATAATATTATGGGTACTGCAAATAAATAAAGAAATATTTATCAAATTAACATATACTGTTAAGATGATTTCTTTTTAAAAAAATTAAATACTCGGTGAAAGAATTAATGATCATTTGCATTTTGAAAGTTAAATATTTGTGTGCTCATAATGTTTAATACATCAAGAAAATTTAGAAAAAGAAGGGAAGAATTCTAGTTTAAATGTATTTTGCTGGTTGGGAAATAAAGAAGAATTATTCCAAAAATCATTTAATTATAAAATAGTTTCTTAACAATTTATATTGTTGGATTATTGAATTAAGTAAGTTTGAATCCATGAAATTAGTGTTATATTGTTATTTGAAAGGATAAAATTGGTTCAAAAGAATTAGGTTAGTAAAGGATGTTTTAATTCCATATTAATAATAAAGTATTTTAATCCTTTAAAGCAGCAGACAATGCAGATTTTTAAGGCTTTAAATTTGTGACTCAAATTGGCAACATTTTTTCGTGAAGGTATTAAAAATATTGGCTTGATTTCCATTAATCCTCAGAATTTTACATGCATTGGCTTGATTTCCATTAATCCTAAGAATTTTACATGCATCTCTTGTTCTGAGATATTTCACAGCAACAATATATTTCCAGTCTTGTGTCATGAACATTTTGTTTATTGCTAAATCAAAAATTATCTCTGGCTTAACACCTTGATAGAAGGATCTATTTTTCCTTTTCCCTAAAAGAGTAGATTTTGAATGAGTGAATTGAAGGCAATCAATGGTTATAATAAATCCAAATCACAATGAAATTTAATAAGACTTCAAAGGATCTTGGCTTCCATGCATTAGACGTGTGGTTATCATGACCATTAAAATGTAAGTAAAAACGTGTATTTCATTTTACCCAACATCTTTCCTCTGTACTATTTTTCATTATGGAGTCTAGTACTTGTTCATCCATATAAACCATATCTACATGTTTGTTCGATAGGAATTAATTATCTGTCGACATTGGTGGCACAGACCAACCGAATAGTCTCTCCAGAGCCGTCCATAGCCGACAATGTGTTGAAAACTGCCGCCTTCCTTATCTAGAACCCTCGTGATGAATTTTATTTCAACTGCCCATAATAAATTTCATATCTAACTAGCATTCTACAGTGTCAAATGAATTTAATGCTTTTGATCTATAAATCTGATGGACGAGTCTTTGGTTGGGGACGCTTAGATTTGCTAAGTTCTTAGTGTCTTGTCTAGTTTGTTGTGTCTCCTTATACTTTCATCATTTCCTTAGAATTTTCATTTATTTCATTCAACTGCATCAACACATGCTGCTGGAAGTTTTTTAAAGTTTTATTATGAAATACATTTTTGTGCTTCTCTGTCTTGCCCTGGCTTTTCCTGTAAATCTCTTCTGATTGGTTTGTGCATATCAAGTGACCATGGTATTATAATCACTCTTCTGAAGTGTCATACAGTGCAGTCCACGAGTTTCCTTAGTCTACACATAGTCTTTGTACTCTGGTCGAGTATATATACTGCTTAAAATGAACCTAACCCCATCTCTTTAGTATGTCTTTGGAATTCAATTTTACCAACTACCCATCTGTGTTGGATGGAAGCTTTTAAAAAGATTTCATTGAATCACATATTGTGCATATCCTGCAATAGTAGATTGTGTTGTATAGTCTAATCTCCCGAATGTGATAAGTCTTGTTGCAAGAAATAGTGTTACAGTATTGCCATGGTGGTGTTGAGCCTTGAGAGAATTTAGTTGCGTAAAATGATTGAGAATAGAACAATAGTGGTATAGGAAGCATTAGGTGCAAGAATTTGCAGCGATCACTCGCTTTCCTTGTTACAATGATCCGCTGAAGTTTGTGGAGACTAGGAGAGGCCGCTGTGGAGAATGGGATAATTTTTTTACATAGAATTATAGAGCACTTTGGTATTAAGCTTGCCTAGTTTTGGATTTCACTGATCATGTGTGGACAGAATGTTTCTCAGTCATTTTTAGAATCCAACATAGAAGCTTGCTTATGCACTGATATTTTTGTTCTTGAATCTCTGACCTTGTACATGAACCACTGAATTTTCCTCTGCCATTGTATAGCCATTATAAAACTAAATCATTTTATCTAGACTTTTCACTTTTATGCAAATTTAAAACTATACGTCATTAAAGAGGAATAGACATGCATTTAAAGTTCTTTCCTTTAGTCTCATAGTTGTTTTTCTCTAGTCTTACCTTTTGAATAGATAGAAAGTAGATAAGTTAAAATATCTTTAGTCTCTTTTTAAAAAGATAGAAAGATAGATGTGTAAAAGGATGCCTTATCTTTTTTTTAAAGATTTCCTTAGATTTTTGGAATATTTTAGGTATGTTAAGTATTTAGAAAGAAATAAAGTTTTAGTTGATCTTTTCTTAGAATATTTTGGATATGACACATTTAGAAAGAAATAAAATCTAGTTGATATATAAATTGCATGCAATAGGTTTAGTTATTTTATTTTAAAAAAAAAAAAATAGCAAGTATTGAAAAATAAATAAAAATAGCTTTCAAAGTAGTTCAAAAATAAAGGAAATTATATAACTAATAAAAAGTGAAAAGTTAAGTGAATGTATATAAAATTTGGGTTAATTTTTGTGATAATAAAATTTAAATGTATATAATTTTTGGGTTAATTGTGGTAATTGTGAGTGGGAACATAATTTAAATTTTCTAATATAATAATAAAGATAATAGTGTGAATTATCAAGGAAGATCTAATTCTCAAGTAATACCAACTGAATATTTCAAGTGAATGGTAATACATAAAAGAAATTATGATATTTACATTATTACTAATACTATCAATTGAAAAAATATTAATAATAAAGAGATTCACATTGAGTTATACCTTAAAACATTACGATTGAAGTATTAAAACCTTGTTATCATAAGAAGATTTCTTGGTTTAGAAGTTTTACCTTTGGTACGTATATTAATGAGTATTTAATTACCATTTAGGAGAATTGGTTCATCTTCTATTTGTATTTAATTAATGTTACAAGGGACTAAGAAGTAAGCAAGTGAAATGAAATTCCATTAGATTTATAATATATGGTTACTTTTGTATTAACCATGATGCATGTTCACAATCTTATAGTTCGATTATCTTAAATAGGAATTGAGATACATTACTTCAAAAAATATTGCATGATGATCATTATATATTATTCACAAATTAGGTATTAAAGATTGAACAAGATAATAAATGCTTTAAATTCCACAACATGTGTTGTATTTCATCATCTACAATTTTGTTCTACATACATTATGACTCTATAATTTTCTATAAATTTATGCCATGGTAATTTGATAGAGAAGTCATTATGATTCGATTAACTTGCAAAAAAGGGTAATTAGAGATTCACTATTCAATTCAGATGACAATCAAAGAAGTATGTAATTTTTCTTTTCAAAAATTTAAACTAATGGTGACTTGGTCCAGATGCAGAAGGGGATGATAGTAGCATATCATTAACCTTGGATGATAGTAGCATATCATTAACCTTCATTAGTAAATACCAATGATACCCAGTGGCCATTGCATGGAGGATCAGAAGAGGTATGAGTTATGTTTAAATTATACTTGGTAATGAATATTCTATTCTATGATCATTACATATGAACCTTTAGACTTTTTTATTTCTAATATGGCTTAATAATCATTTGCAAAACTTAGATTATTGTTAAAATTATTAATCAATGGCTAGTTGGTGAGTTGGTAGAAATAAATTTTGTAAAGAATAGAATTATTTCAATAGGTACTTATTCTACCATATTGTTTCTTTTAATCTTACCCTTAAATTACTACATATTTGTTTAGTAAACAATAGTCAAAATTTTAGGTAACCAATATTTTTATTAGAAGAAACATTCAAATCAATATGTTACTCTTATCATCACAGTCCTAGTACAAATTAATTGTATTCATGTATGAATCCTTGTATCAAATAGATCAAGTGAAATTGTTTATTGAGTTAGTGAGTAATCTTGAGTTTCTTAAGAATCATGAAATATTTATGGTGAGTTGAGGAATTTCAAGGGACTCAAGTGACAAGGCATGGAATATCTTCTAGAAAATTGAC
The DNA here is from genome assembly GCA_007258455.2 of Sequoia sempervirens. Lineage (NCBI taxonomy): Eukaryota > Viridiplantae > Streptophyta > Pinopsida > Cupressales > Cupressaceae > Sequoia > Sequoia sempervirens. The sequence continues at coordinate 98,025,600 of VDFB02373365.1, read as the reverse complement.
ATCCAACTAGGACATATTAGAAGGAAGGTAAATACATAAGATTATATTATGTCAGCCAATTATCTTCAGAGAAGGAAAATAAAATCTTATTAATTAATATTGCAATTGCAAACCTCTCACTATCAATTATTTTTATGCCTATGAAACGTGTACAACTAGTAAAGTATAGTCATGGATAATACCACACATTATCTATTGTTATGATCAATAGCTAAAAAGGGGGTTACAAACCTCGGCGGAATCCTATATTGTTACATTACCCATTCGAATGAGTAGATTGGGAATTACTTATGGTTGTTAGAATTTTTCCTCACTTAGGGTTAATTTAGACTTTCGATCTAATGTGATTAAGTAGTGAACTAAATTTTTATAAACTTATAGATTAATTACATTGTTGGGGTAAATGGTCTAAGGAATCCCTTTCCTAGAAAGGGTTGCATACCCGCTATTACAGTACTTATAATTCTTTCTCACTATCTATAATTAACTAAGCCCATCTGTAGTCTACTTCTTGCTTGGGGGTTTGGCTAGAGCCTACGCGGCTTCATGATGCCAATACAGTCGGGTGGTGAGCAAGTTTTACTCCTTGTATGCATCATTGTAAATGTTTGGACCTCGACGTTGTTATTCATTCTTATTGATGTTGCAGTCAAAGTGTTATGTATTTATATTGGAAGCATCTTTCTTATATAGTAAAAAATAAAAAATAAAAAAAATTATTAGTAGAAATTTTAGGAGTATTTGACTAGGTTGTTACAAGAACAATATAAATAAATAAACATAATTCTTAAATAATTGTAAAGTAGAGCTATCATACATATTTTTAGAAAAAATGATATATATAGATTGAACCAATAATTAATAATTCCTTTTTATTTATATTTAAAAAAACCCTAAACACGCCACTACTAATCCCTCTACCTTAAAATATCAAATACCAAGTCTATGAGTTTATAGACATCCCTATCTAATTGTCAATCATATTCTTCAATAGTGTTTGTTAAATGTAACGTATGCTTCTTTAGAATTCCAACGAATATACATTAGTAGAAACACGTGCCATTACCAAAAAAAATCACCTCAAAAACAATACTTCTCTATATATTATACATAAATTGAAGCAATAATTAATAATTTCTTTTTATTTATATTTTAAAAAACCCTAAAGACACCACCACTAATCCCTCTACCCTAAAATATCAACTACCAAATCCACGAGTTTATAGACCTCCCTATCTAATTGCCAATCATATCCCCCATTCATATTTGTTAAACGTAACATATGCTCCTTTGGAGTTCCAACGAGTATACAAAAGGAGTAATAGAAACACGTGCCATTACCATAACGGTTCGCTGAGAAAGCCCTAGAAGTTTCCAGACGCTTAGCCTCCCACTTCAAACCACTATATATACATCATCGCAGTCAGAAGAAAATAGCCCGCTTTCGGCAGCTTGCTATATATCTAGTTTCCATTTTTAAGATACAATTGTAAAGACCGGTTATGTTTTAGGGTATTTTTGTTTGCAGTGAGTCAGAGGAGGAGGTTGATTGTATCCCAGGTGATGATGGTCCATTCAATGTTGATGCGTGGAGCCCAAATCCACTTAGAGGGGAAATGCATAATGCCTCCGGGGACTGCACAGTCACTATTCATATTCCTGTGGATTGGCTTGAAACTGACGATAACCACATCTTCAAAGCTAATTTGCCTGGTATTGTTAATTAATTTATGTGCATTTTAATAAGTTGTGATAATTTAGATGGTATTTTTTTAGTTGTAGGATGTTTTATTGAGATTTAGTTGGGTAGTTCTCAGTATTTTTTTTATTTTTTATTTAAATATAAGGGGTGAATCAATTTACATTCATGTGCATGCATTATCGGTTATACTGCTCACAGTTGTAAGAAGTGGTAAAAAAACCTACGCTGTTCCAGGTCTGCTGTTTTAATGCATACCAGTTCAAAACAAGGCTGACCTTACAGTTATATAGTGGATGCATGACTTAGTTTATAGTTATATATGTATATACATAGTTACACAACATCTTAATCATATCGGTATATAAAACATTATGACAAAACAGCTATTGGTCTTTCGCTCTGCTCTCATCATATGTTTCTCAGCCTGCTCATCCTAGTGGAGGATACTTAGCTGACAGATCTTCATTTGAATGTACAGCCTCCATATCCGAGTCTAAATCTTCATTCATATGCTGCCTGGCCTTATGTTTTCCCTTCTTGTCCTTATTTCCCTTTTATTGGTAATATTCCTCGCGAAGTTCATCCATTCCTTTTAGTAATGGTGTGCTTGCTTCCTTGTCGAAAGCGCAAGTGTGAACAAATCTAGTCTCTTGTCCGTTCACCAGGACTTTCCCTAATAAGATTTCATAACAATTGATTTTACCTTTCCAGCCTTCAAGATAAAATAAAATAAAATTCCACACCTCTTTACCATATAAGCATTCAAAGAAAATATGTTTTATTGTTTCAGGCTATGTACGAGAGCTGCACAAATCAATATCATTATGGTAAATCTTATAAGTTAACTTTCGAAGCAATAAAAACTATTTGAAGCAAGCTTTCTAAGGAATTTTTGCCAATAGTTGTAAGGAAAGGGATAGATTTGATTAAGGGAGTCAAAAATAGCATTGTTAATTAGTTCGAGTTTTATTGATTATCATGGAGTTAATCTTATTAATAGGGGTGCCATCTCTTCACTTAAGATCCTTGAAGCTATCGTTATCTTTGTGACAGATTGTCAGTCAATTTTAATCTTAATAAAATAGCATTTGAATTGTATGATTAATTTTTAAAAAAAAATTGTGTAGTTTATTTATGTATATAATTTTTATTTTTATTTTTGTTTTGGAAGGTTTAAAAAAGGAGGATGTGAAAGTTCAAGTTGAAGGTTACTTTCGGCGCTTTCGTCTACCAGAGAATGTTATGTTGGATCAAGTGAAGGCCAACATGACAAATGGGGTGCTGACTCTGACAGTTCCCAAGACAGCAGAGAGTAAGCCCAAGATCATAGCAATCGAATTATCTGAAAATTAATTACACTCTTGTTCAATGGTTTTGTGTGGGAAATAAAGCATAGAGGAAATGTTCTCTGATGCAATTAAAACAAGATTTCAGCTATTTCAATGTGTGAGCTAAAAATTGCTTATTTTGACCAAGTTCTTTATTAATATTTGTTTTGAGTTTGACATCGAATACATATGTGCATGCAAAATCTTTTGAGAATAATAGATGTAATTACTGTCAACTGCTCAGAGGTATGTTTCAAACAGACATTTTTCTCCCTTCTCTGCTAAGGTTTAAAGCCCTTCTGCCCTTTATACTACCATTATTGCTTTCCTTATTTTGTTGCTTCCTGGTATACTCGCATTCAATGAATGAAAGTAATAGTTTTAATATTTGAAATAATTAATGATAATGCCATTCCCTATACCACATTGCTGCTAATTACGTTTCTGCTAGGGTTTGGAACTTTTACTTGTATACTCTGATTGTTTATTGCTTCTAGATATCCGGTCCCATCTATCAACCAGCACAGTGAATTCAAATTTTCAAAGCAGACCGCCAAAATTTAAATTTCCAAAATTTTTACTTTAATTTATTAAAGATCTCTATTATTTCTAATTTTATTTTCTTGAAACGTAAATTGAAGAGATTAGAATTAGTATTTTAAAATTTATATGTAATTTATGAACTGTGAAAAATTAATCAGTTTTTTTATTGACATTTTTTCTTATTTTATAAACAAATATTCTACTTTAGTCTTTTGTCTTCATTTTTTTTTGTGTTCTTATAAATTTGACATTTTTACATAATTTACTTTTTGTGCAAAGATTATCATACTACTATTTAGTGCACCTAGTTAAGATCATTATGTCATACACTGATACATGATAATGCTTATGATCTTGAGGGTTTCTCAAAATTTTCTTAATTTCACCTTATTTTATAAAAATACTGATTGCTCTTACCTTCCCTCCTAAGAGCACATACATTTTATATTTTTAACTCTCACCTCATCCTATAAATACATTTCCCACTTTAGGATATTGTCTTCATAAATTTAAAATACTCAACATATTTATCAAATTGCCTTTCCCTAATCCTTGGTCTCATTTTTGTTTATTTGATTCAGTAACGGACAAAAGCCTTAATCTAGCTCTTCATTGAAGGCTATGAATCTATTTTCCATACATATAGTGTAGTTATAATATAATTATCAGATTGTCTTTCCCTATTCCTTGGTCTCATTTTTGTTTATTTGATTCAGTAAAGGACAAAAGCCTAAATCTACCTCTTCATTGAAGGCTATGAATCTATTTTCCATGCATATAGTGTAGTTGTAACATGTGACTTGTGAGTAATGTTATGAATAGATTATGAGAGAGTGTGAGAAATGCATAGAGATTCAGAGAGAGATAATAGGGCAAGAGAGATAGGCAAGTGCGAGACATAGATGAAGACAAAGAGACGGTTAAAGAGAGAGTGGGTGGGAAGAGAGAAAGATCTTGAGATACATATATAACATGCCACTATCTATATGTAACATTTGTGTTAACACCTAAATATCATTACCATTCTCAATGATTTTTATTCATTATTAGTCGCTTGGAATGATTTGCCTTTTTGTAGGAATAGATTGAGTAGTCTTAAAACCCTAGCATGGTATGCACTAATTGAATAATGTAGTAACATAATGGATAATCTTCTATAAACTAAAGAGAAAGTGAAAGGCTAGAGTATCTATGTTTGTTCCCTTGATGGTTTCTCATAGGTGTGATTGTAGAGATCTAATTTGTGTACTTGAATATACTGAGTATGTTTGATTTCAATGTTTCTTCTCATTCCAATTCAACTGAAAAAAATATTATTTACATATTATTAAATGAGTTGTATTAGGTGTTTCATTATATGATTTATTATTTTAATCATTTAATCTACAATTTTAAATGTGGGGAGATAATGAGTATTGATTATAGTATTGTTAAGTAGGGCACATGTGTTTGTGATTATTATGCTTAGGAATATATAACATATACTTGGGAATATATCATATTAAGATCATAAAAGTGGTATCTCTTTCCTCCCAACATTAGAATACACTCTAACTCTAGATTAGGATGTGTAGGATCCTCCAAACATCCTCTAATATCACAATCATCTTTTTAGAGTGTCACCACTTTCACTAAAATTAGCATTAGAATTATGATTAAAATAGGATTACTGATAAGGTAAGGTTATAATTAATATAGGGTTAGAATTAAGGCTAAGACTAGAATTAGGATTGTGGTTAGAATACGGGTTATAATAACCTATTTAAATAGTTGGATAAAATATATATAAAATATCCTTTTTATAAAATCCTTTATAAATATATATTTAATCCTCTAAAATATAAAAATTTACATATATACAATTCAAATTATAATGAAATATTATATTAGATTATACTAGATCCTTTATTTATATAATCCTTTGTTATAATTATGTGTGATTTTAGGGTTAGGATTAGTGTTAGGGTTAGAGTTTCACATGTTTAATTTGATATTTAGAATTAGGGTTTCAAGTAGTGTTAGAATTATGGTTATAGTTAAGGTTAGGGTTAGGGATGAATTAGGATTATATTTTTCATATCTATCTTTAGAAAAATATATGCTACATGTAGTATTTCATTAATTATCATGACAATAGACTACAAACTATAGCTTGAAACTCATGTTATAACTTTAATTTATAAGAAAAGAAAAAGATTTTTTTTAAGTCTAGTTAAGGGGAGCATTGTGTATATTTTTCTTAGGATGATTTGTATTTTTTTTGGTAATTTCGATTTAAGCACATTGTTTTATATTATTTCATTTATTAAACTATAAATTTGATATATGTAATTTTAGGGTTTAGAATTATTTTCTTTTACTTTAGAAAGTTATTTAATAAAAGTTCATAATGCAACTTTTGTATTATTTTTATTTGTATTTAGTTTTAGAGTTTAGAAATAATTTAGATCACTTTATAAGTATAAAACTGACTCTTTTTTCTTAAAATAAAAAATAAAAATTAATTTTTAATCATTTTCTCTTTCATGATTGCTATGAACCAATTAAACTATATAATAATTGAATCATAAACAAGTAAAATAAATTACATCCTATTCTAAGCTAGTTAAATTAAGCATGATTTATGTATTAATATGAATCAATACATTTATATGAACCTCAATGTTGCCATTCATATCTAGATTAGTAATATTTTACAATCATTCATATTGAGGACAATAACTTGGAGATTTGCTGAATTGTCTTGATCAGACAATAAATTAACATTGACATTATACGAGGTTGATGTCTTTCTTTTAGAAAATGTGAATCTTATAGTGCTCTCAGAGAGTTGAAATTTTCATTGTTGGCTCTCCGATTTCACTTTTCCAATTGCTCGAGATTATTATTACATAAAAAAAATCAAAATAGAGTTGAAACATTTATCCATAAAAAAATTAATAATCTTTAATTCTATTTATAATTTTCAAAATAATTTCATAGAAGAGTAATCAAATCTAATGAATGTTTAAGGGTACGTTCAACTAAGATCCTATAAGGAGCATGTCTCCTATATCTTTTCCCAATCTTATCACATAGATTTAACAACCTATCTCTCCAACTATTTAGTTATATACCTTTAACAACTTAAAAAAGCATTATAAGTCAAGCCAGTTCAAAGATAGATTGATTCTCACATATTGAATTTGACAATTGAATATGTTGCCGAATACGATTTAGGAGGTCATGATTATTTATGTTTTGAGTTATGCTAAATAGACATCTTGAATTTTAAAATTGATTTTTATATAATATCTCCATCTTTCATTTAATCATTTTAATAAAAATTATATTCTTTCAATTTTAAAAAGTTTAAGCTAGAATTCAGAAACTAATTTACATGTACTAAAACTATTTTGTGAAAAATAGAATTACAATTGTTATAGTCTACATGCTTTCAATCTAAAAAAATTTACAATCAATTATGCATCAATTTATTGGACTTTTGAAGGTCATGGTTTATAGGTTTGAATCTCTCTATGTATGTTAAAATAATACTCCTGCTTATAGAAATATCTAAAGTCATATGGTATTTGCATATTTGGTATTTCTAAACTGTCTTTTGATTTAAAATACAGTGACTTAAGGAGATAAGTACTAAGTTTCAATCATTTTTAATTATTTTGGGTAATACTATGAATAGATAGCAATTAAAGGAATTGTTAATTATATTATCAGATACTTGATAATAATTTATACATAGACCAAAGTTAACAACTCTAGCAATGCCCTAAGATGCTCAGAGAAATGGAAGACCAAATGAAAATCATTAAGGAAAAATTGAAACAAGCTGCAAATAGACAGAAAAGTCTAGCATACAAGAATTGAAGCTTTAGGCAGTTCTCTGTAGGAGATAAGGTCTTTTTGAGGGTTCGGTCGCATAAGAGTTCAATCTCTTTCAGCAAGAACTCTAAGTTGGCCCCTAGGTTTGTTGGCCCTTTTGATGTTTTGGAGGTGGTGAATCCAGTTGCTTACAGGCTTGCTCTACCACCAGCTCTATCCCAGATACATAATGTATTTCATGTCTCAGTACTTAAGCCTTACCATCCAGATATTGCTCATATCCTTGATTGGCGTGCATTGAAGGTTCAGGACCTAGGGGTGATACAGGTGGAGCCCGTCAGGAACCTAGAAGAACGCAACATTATGTTGCATAATAGGTACATTATGCAATACAGGGTCCAGTGGGACTAGTATTCGGTGGATAATGCCACCTGGGAGAATGCTGAGGATATAGATAGAATCTTTCCTCATTTGAGACCTTAGCATACTTTTATTTTCTTTTATGTAGAGACTTACGAAATACTAGTATCTCAATTTTGTTATGTAACTTGCCTTTAGATATCGAGACGATGTCTCTTCCCAAGTGGGGAAGGATGTCACGTCTCAGACTTTGATGCTATTTTGACCATGACTTTGTGGTATTTATTATATGAATTATGATACGTGTTAGAGCAATATGACATAATACAATGCTTTGGTGTATGGGAATGTAGAAAAATATTTTCTTTTAGAATTATGAGTGCATTTTATTTTTAAAATATACAAGATAGAACAAAAATAGAAGTGTTGATTTAATTATTGCTTAGATTTATATTTCTATATTGGTTACTAATACATTTTCATTATTGCACGCCTGAGTGCATTTGAGTTGCAGGTGTTCGAAGACCAAGAGTGTGATTGAGGAAAAGAAGGCTAGCTTCCCGATAGGGTAAAAGAGGAGAAGCTCTCGAACACACACACAACACCTAAAAATCATGTAGTTGCTTTTAGGTCATGTCTGTTTTCAATGTGATTATTTTAAATTGATTACATAGTGTGAATAAGTGATTGATAAAAAAAATATAATAACATAGCAAAATTAAATTATAATTTAATTTATCCATAAAAGTTGTGAAAATATTATGGTTTATTTTATTTAGTTTATTCCATTTATTTTGTGCAATAAAAGGAAAATCTGATTTAGATTAGGAAATTAAGAATAAAATAAAAAAATATTATATTTGCATATAAAAAGGAAGAAATATTTGGTTGGCATATTAAAAGGTGGAGATATCTTTGTTTGCATATGTTTTTAAAACCTTAGTCCAAAATTGGGAGAAATGAACAGCCCCGAGAAAACTTTGGGCTCTGGGGAAATTTTCCTTAAAACCAACAATGCTGTTGGAAAGTGGCAACCTCTGGAATTTGCATGTAAAATTTATCTGTCATTTGGAAATACTCTGCATGACCCTCAGATGGAGGAATAAAGCTTTAAGGGAGAAAAGAGAACATTCATTATTGGAAGACATAACCAGGGCTCTGGAGGAGGGAGACAAAGAGAGGTAATACTGGGCATCTGCAACTGAAGATACTTGCCAGGTTATTTTCCATTCCTTGTTTTCAATTCAGTTTAAAATTGCAGTAAGAAATTGGAGAAATGAAATGCATCATTCTATAAAAATGATTACAGATGTCTGAGAAATCTTTTCCAATTTTACTTTGAATCTGGGTAAAAGTTTTCTTCTCATTTGTTGCATTATAGAAAGAATACCCAATCTTTTTCTTCCAGATTAGGGTTGCATTCTGTTGCAAAAGCTGTAAATTATTAAACTGCTCTCAATTGTATTTGAAAACATATATAAATGTATATATATATACATAGGAATTTGTATTCCCATGCATATATATTGTATATATATATATGCATATAATCTTGCAAGAATAACTTTCACCTGAAATAAATTTGAAATTCCTTTGAAATAAGTTTAAATGCAGTATAATACTGGGCAAATCTTTCTTTTGAGATAATGAAATTGTTTAACTGTAGGGGGAAGGGGAGGGATTTTAATCCCCAGCCCTTCCCATGGGAAGGACACGGCTCTGTGGGGAGACTCGCGCCCTCCACAGGCCGCGGCCTGTGGAGGAGGCACAAGCTCCTCACAGCCCGCGCCCTCCCCATGGGAGGGGCAAGGGCTTCCTGCACCCTTGTGGTGCTCAACACCAATATGAAACCCTGTACAATGCTTTTATTCAGTGTGCACAGCTAGAAAACGTGTGAACAGTTATGAAAATTAGTATTTCTTTCTTTAAAGCATATATTTATATTTACACTCAGCTGTATATGAATTTATATATATATACACTTAGCTGTATATGTATATATATATATATATATATTCATACATATATACCAAAATGCAAGTTTGAACAGGAAAACCATCTTCAGAATGTGATATGATCTCTGTCAAAAATACACAAACATCTCAGAAATTTTAAACCTGGAACAAGAACAAAAGTACCTTTGAGGAAACATGTAAACTGAAAATCTTCTTGATCACATTGTCATATACTTACATACAGAAGTACATTCCTGAATAATGGTATACAATGTAAAATTCGAATGCAATTTTTTCTTTCAAACCTCTGTTATTCTGAAAGAATTGCATTGTTTCTGTATATTACTAATATCCAGAAACCTGTATTAAATTGAGAGTTACACTTTCAATCAGCTTGAATTTGGAAAAAGTAGAAGTATATACATAAATCAGTGAACACTATTTCATACAAAAGAATTAATTAAATTCCTCTACTTGTGTTTGTACACTGATAGTATTATGACATACATGTATTTCTTTTTTTTCATATTCAAGAGAGTAGCCTGGAGTTAAAAAATAGAGCCCTTTACCAAATCAGAAAAGAATTACTTACAAAAGAGTAGATGAATTTATTTATGCTTGGCCAAGCACTTGTACCATTGAAATAGATCAATTTTTTTTAAAAGCCTAGAAATTTATATGTATTTGAGTCTCTGCCACCTCCTATTGCAAGAAATGTGTTTTTCTCATGTTAGAAATGCATATAGGCACCGGGCATGCATCGAGAGTTCCCTCCTATTTTATTGTGTCAGGTTGCTAGGCTCCTTTATGCAGGGTCAGGGATTCCTTCGAGTTAGGAAGGAACCTGGGGAAGTCATGTACTTCATGGTTGGGTGGAAAAGGCGCCTGAATCACACTTTTGGCCCCCAGCTCGCAAGCAGACCGATGGTGTCACGGCGGTTGGAGGTTCAGAGTTTTATTTGCTTTTGATGTACTTGTATATCATTCTGGAATGGCTTGTATAGCCCCATTGTATATATATTTGTATTTGACATTCATTGTTGAAACATTGAAATAGAAGTATGGCATGAAAGAATCTAATGTAACATTGATACGTAGAATTAAAGCTTTATGACGTAGCATTGATAGGATGTTTCTATTGAAATTATTGAACTCTTATGAGTATGGATGAATATGTATAAATATGAAAATTCATTGATGTACTTTCGCCATGTGCATAGTCTTGATAAATTACAGTATTATTATTTATAAACATAAAATGCCAATTTAATTCTCTTTTATTGAGCTCATTTTGGAAGTTTTATGAATGATATTAATTACTTGGGAACCTTTTGAAAGGGATTGAATAATTGAAAATGTCTTTACTTTTAATTTTCCGAGCGTTAATTATTAGAGACTTGATAATAATTTATACATAGACCAAAGTTAACAACTCTAGCAATGCCCTGCAAAAAAAATTGATCATTCAGAACTACTATGGATTTTATTGAAATAATATCGGTCCAACTTAACAAGAATTTACATACGAAATAATAATTAAGTTCTACTACACTTGAATATAATGCGAACAATATAGCGTTGGATTGTGGGCTCTATATAGTTCAATAGGTGTGTGTAAGTATACCATAAATTGCTGCAATAGTGCATATAAATGCAACAAAAATGATATGATCAATACATTTCATATAATATGAGTGTCTAAGTAGCAATATAAAACATCATCAAATATTATATAAATATATAGTAAATGAATTACATCATATGGTGGAAGCATAAGCATCTACGAGTCTTAAATGAATGCATGAGCTAATGAAATAATGCCATCTTCTTAAAAGGTTATCCTAGGAGAGGAATATTTGAAATAAGGTCCATCTTCTAGGTCAAGTCATGTAGCCCAATCTATGAACATGGTTGTAAAACATATTGGTGTCTTATTGTAATCCATATTGTAAAATGTACCAAATATAGTTCTTAACTATTGAAAAAATGACATATGGCTAGTATGCCATGTATAGACATGCATATATATAATTCACTTAGGGATCGATAATGGATGCATATATATTTAGATTTGTAGTTTATATTACTATGCACACAATAATATTGTAATATGCATAAATAACAAAGAAAATAGTAGAAGATACTCTTATATATACCTCATAATTGTAATGATTTTGGGATCCATATTATATTTTTCTTATGGTTAATATAAACCTTGTTTAGGTCCAAGAACTGTAAGAAATGTAAGTAAATACTATCAAAAAAGCTCAAAATAGATTAGGTTAATAGGGCAGAAAAAACAGCCCATAAAACCCCACACACTCACTACACGAACAACCAGACCAAGCAAGAAATGAACCACACAACCAAATCAAACAAAAATATAACTCCAAGCATAACATAGTCAATGAACTCCATGCCCAGACATGGTGACGAGGGAGCAAACCTGAGACACAGAAATACACTCACAAAATAGAGAATAATATTTTCTATTAAAATATGGAACTCTTACATGCAGAGCATCATAAATCGTCGAGTTTTGTGATACATGCAAAATTTTAGAAGTTCAGAAAAAATTATAGAATTGCAGAAAATCCCTTTTTTGCAATATGCAATCCCAACTACTGATCTTTCCTTTTCCTCTTCGATTCCTCTCCAACTAGACCTCTTTCCACCAAATATTGGCATGGCCTTTCAGCTTCATTTTTGCAAACTGAACCTGATCTGGGTTCTCTACTTCTTCATACTAAAAATAATCTTCTAACTTGTTGATCTAGTTGATCAACTCTTTGGGGTTCAGACTTCCAGAATAACTGGGGACTTCTATTCTGGGTCTTTTTTTGATCTTTGAAATGGCCCTTATTAGCAGCATCTGATCTTGATCAATCACTTCTTCTTCCTCTTCTACCTCTGAATATTCCACCTCTTCATCCTCGCTTTCTCCTCTCCTTCCTGGGTCTAACCCTCTTCTCATTTGTTCCTACAATGCATCAATTTGTCTTTAAAGGGCTCTTAAACCCTCGGCCGCCAATGGATCGCTTCCACTAGCGTTTCTTCCACCTCTGCCACCTCTAGCACCACCACGCCTACCAGGAATCACTCTTGGAGGCATCTCGAATATCTCGAACCCACAATGATGGTCCTAGTGCAAACTACCTCATGATTGGCGATCTGTTCACATGCTCAAGAAAACTTGCTCTGATACCACCTGATGAGGGAGCAAACCTAGGACACATAAATACACTCACAAAATAGAGAATAATATTTTGTATTAAAATATGGAACTCTTACATGCAGAGGATCAAAAATCCTCGAGCTCTTTGATACGAGAAAAATTTTAGAAGTTCAGAAAAATTACAGCATTGCAGAAAATCCCCTTGTTGCAACATGCGAACTCTTTCCCCAAAAAGTTCCCAAAAATCAGAAATTAGCCCCTAAATAGCCCCTTTTCAGTTTGGAGCCAAAAATAACATTCGAGATAATATTTCTGGTAGTTTGCACCAAAAAGTACAATTTTAAATTCAAAACTAAGTCCTAATTCAAAAATTCACAATTTTCCAAAAATCCGCCAACTTCCGGAAGCCATAACTTTTGATTCGGGACTCCATTTTTCGAACCGTTTGCATCATCGGAAAGGTTTTGGAGTGAAGAATGCACTAAGAAAAAGATCTATTGGTTCTGACAATTTCTTGGCCTGTACAGGACTGTTTAGTGCCTCAAACTAGAATCAGAAGGTTTTTAAGGGCAAAAAGTAGAAACTGGAACTTGAATAACTTTCAAACCCTAAATGATCTTCACCTGATTGTTTCACCAAAGTGCTTATTTTTCCCTTGTGAACCTTCCCATAAATTTTTGTCTTCCCACGCCTTAAATGTCCCACCTGCTAAAAATAGTAGTTGAGCAAAAAAAAGCGAAAAAATAGTCCTAAAAGTTGGAAACTCTTATTCGATGAAAAGGGTATCCAAAAATGCAAAAACATCTACAAAAAGTTAAAAAAAGGAACATAAATTGAAAGCATCTTTTTGGGTGATTCAAAATTTCCCTCATAGCATTGGATGCTCCTGCATCACATGGGCAATACAACCTATCCATTAGCAACTTGAAATTCTATGATATCTTCCTGCATCAATCTAATTGCACTCAAAAGGAAATTATTCAACCAATATCATACTTCAAGATCAAACTAGTTTTAGCAGCCCAATCAGCCACCCAATTCCTAGCTCAAAAACTATGTTAAACTCTTTGATTAGCCATATGGGTCACTTGATAATCACTTATAGTTTTGAATTCTACACTAATCCCCCTCAACCCATAACTTACTTCATCCCTTATACCTTGCAATCATTAGACCCCACAATAGAGCATGAGTTTTAGCCAGATTATTGGACTCAAACCCATGGCATAAAGAAAAATAACCAACAGGATGCCCATTATTATCTGTAAACACCCCCCCACCATAAACAATAGCAGAATTATTCTTTTCTAAACCATCAAATTTGAAGTTAATCGAGCCTTCCACTAGACGGAGTCAAACCATACGACCAAAAATGAGGGGAGCAGGAATGAGGGAGGGATCCAACCATTGAAATCTCAGCCAAGTTACATCCCACACCCACTCATGATCCAAAATGACTAAACTGTTGCCTTTGTGAATTTCTCCAGCTCAACAATGAGCTTTCACCTTAAAACTAAATCCCAAACTCTACCAATTGTTAGGAATAAAGTGTTTTCAGACAAAAAAATAAAACCAAAAAAAGAAAAGAAAAAGTCTCAACCTTGTATGGAAATAAAAATAAAGCAAGCCAAGAATAGAAGATTTTGTGATAGGTGAAAAGCGGCTATTTTGAGAAGTATCTTTTATATGGAGATATAGATAAGTTTTTATTAGATGTTTCTAAAAGAAATGCTTTATCTCTAGAAGGTTCTCATATGAAATGTAATACTATATATTGATACTTTGAGATAGTCATTTTTGAGTGAGAGATGTGTGAGAGTTAGTCTGTATGCTGCCAGAATGTTGTTGAAATCCCCCTAAATTGAGTTGAGGTGAAGACTTCTATAAGAACTTGCATTGCAAGTGTGTTGTAATTTGTTTCAAGATTTGATAATACACTGTGCAGGTTTTGAATTGTGTGGGTTTTCTCCTGAAAGGGTTTTCCCCATGTAAATCACTAAATAGTTTCCCCATGTAAATCACTGAATAGAAATACTCTTAGGGAGGGCCACAAATACCCCTTTCTAGCGAGGAAACTACACCAAATGTGCCAATAAAAACTGCAATGTAGGAAAAGATGCTCATTTCCTTGTTCCATAACATCGCATAAGACACATATCAAAGGGCCAAATCTACTGTACACTCTAAACCTATCCCATCTGAGAGCTCTTCTCCTCCACATGATCCAATGAAAAGAATGCATCAGGCATCTTACCTGAAGACCTTGTTTGAACCAAAATTTGTTGTTTGAACCAAAATTTGTTTACCACCCCACCAACATTCACCATATTATTGAAATATTTGTAGAAATCCTTCTTCAAAATTACTTGGTCTAACCCCTTATCGCCCCACACTAACCTGTCATCTTCATTAGGCCCACAAATATACCATTTATCCAACTCATCCTTCAAGTCATTGCAGGATTTCGTAAGCTCCAAAAAGGGAACAATGAGATCTTTCTAGCATCTGTTATGACCAACCCTCCACATAATCAACAACTTTAAGACCAAAAATATCCAAAAAGTGTGAGAATAAGGTTTTTAATAATGAAAAATCCTTAAGAGGACCACAATCGAGCCAATTATCACTCCAAAAATCAATTTTCCTACTATTACCAATGTGCTTCCTTACATCAAGCATAATGATCTCTCTACAGTGGCTAAGAAAATTCCAAATGGTGGATCCCATAGGAAGGGTAGAGTAGTTCTTGAACAACTAATCTAAGTTATTTTAAATGTATTTAGTCTTGTCCTCGTAAACTCTCCATATCAGCTTAGCGCCCAACACACAATTCATTTCCTTACACTTGCAAATAACTAGACAACCCACATTGATAGGCTAGAAAATAGCATCCCATTTAACTAGAAAAAATTGAATTTATCATCACATCCAAGCCAATGAAAACATCTATTTTCTTCCTCAACCAACTTAGCTACCTTGCTACGGATTTGAAAAACCAACAGAGTAAAAATGGAGATAGCAAACATAGAAGCTTTAATAAGAATGATCCTACCAGCCATGGAAAGCCAATCTCCCTTCTAGGAATCTAGCATATCATGAATATCATTAAGGAAATTTCCCCTCTCAGCAGTCGTAGGCTTCTGGAAAATAAGTGGCATGTTTAGATACTTTCTCAAAAAGTGATCAAAATCAAATCCAAAAATATGTTTAACCTAGATATACTTGAAATACACAACTCCTTGGAAGAAAGATACATGATTTAGATTCATTAACCTTTTTCACAATTTCTTTTTCATACTTGTTTAACACTTTGTTGAACACACGTGCCTCCCTAGAAGTAGCCTCTCTAAATAACAAGGTTTCATAAAAAAAATTGAAGATGAGAAATATTATTATAGCCTTGAGAGAATTGCAGCCCTCTGAGATTACCATTTATGACCTCTTTTTGGATACTGCTATGCAAAGCCTCAGCAAGAATGAGAAAGAGAAATGATGATAAAGGATCACTCAGGTGAAGCCCACACTTAACATAAAAAGTAAATTGGAACACCGTCAATAAGAACCGCATACGAAGCAAAAGAAATACAACTTTGAACCCATCAACACAAATAATCACTAAAGCCAAGTTCCCTTTTGACACTGAGAAGAAAGGCCCAATGTATCTTATCATTGGCCTTATTCATATCCAATTTAATTGCTATATCCTCCTTATTCTTACTTTGTATAGAGTGAATAACTTTGTAGGCAACCACTATGCCATCTAGAATTTGTCCCTTTCAAAAATATGCTCTACTCCGTAGCACTGAGGCTATCCAAACATGCCTTGACTCTATTTTCCATAGTCTTAGTCACCACTTTATAAATGGAATTACAAAGAGAAATAGGCTTGTATTGATCAAAGGAATTGGGCTCAAAAACCTTAGGGATCTCAAAGCAAGAAAATTAAAATTCCAAGGTCTAAAAATTTTCATACAAACATGACATTCCTCTACTACACCCCGAACATCTTCACTCACAAGATATCAATTTTTAAAAAAAAAATCAATCTAGAAACCATTTGGACCTAGAAACTTCTGGGCACCCATATAGAATAAAACTTTCTTGATTGTATCCTTCTACAGTGGAGTAGGGAGACCACATTTTTTCTCATTAGAGGTCACACATTGGATATGATGTTGGAAGCTTGTGTTGTCAATGATTTCAATAGAGTAATGTTGCATTGATGTCAACTCTTAAGGAAGTAAGTGCATTAGTATGTTGCTAATATTAATTTGTTTTTTCTAGATTTGTTGGCATTGATGTCAACACAATTTTGGTGTTTTCATTACTTTAGAAGTTTTTTGGATATGTTGCAAAGTATTGGAGATGCGTGAAGGTGTTGCAGAGATGTTAGTAGTTGGTTACATTATATTTTCTCATCACTATTGTCACTAGTATCAACCTATAATGTATCAATTATGAGTAATTTCTTGTGGAGATCAACCTATTGTGTGGTTGAGATGTTGTAAGTATGTTGAAAATATTGAGAAGGTGTTTGTAGTGCTTGATTTCAAATTGCTTTTGAGAAATTTGAATAGAAGAGGAAACTGTGTGGTAAAAAGTGTTAAGTATGGTAGTGTGGTGTCCTGGTTTTTGCTCCACTTGTTTTTGTATTGAATATATACTTGTGTGTTTTGGATATGTTGATGAGAGGTGTTCAAAGGTGTTATATCCAAAGTTTCATGTTCTAGATTAGTTTGTAGAAAAAATTGTGTTCAGAAATGTGTGAACTGTAAAAATAGTGTTGTTTGGGAGAAATAGTTTTTCTTCACATTTCTCCATGTTTAAGTTTCTGGTCTTGCAAATTTGGGAGTATTCTTTCTTTTAATATCTATCTTTATTCTAATTTTTTTTTGGTTTGATGCTTCGGAAGGTTGGACTAATTGTGGATATACTTTGATGATTATGGAACTGTGGCATGGCATGTATGTGTGGATTTAGGTTTGAGTTAAGGTGTGATGTGGTCCTCCATTCATTTCCACCATGGGAATGTTTTGGTGGTGACCTAATTTGAATTTTCACATCTAAGGTGCATAGCTGACCTTGGAGATTATTTTCAACATTGTGGATGGTATGTATGAGTGATGAAAATATGGAGGATGTGTGTGTGATGTGTGTGATGCAAAGTGAAGTGATGTGAAGTGTGAAAGTATGAGATGCAGTGTAAGATTTAATGTGTTAGCATACTAGAAGCAATGAGAAAAAGCTATCTATACATTCTTCAAAGAGGTTGTGAATGTACTGGTGATGTAGTTGTGGATCTTTTTTATTGCTATGAGATGAATATCTCATTGTAAAATTATTCTTTCTTATTTTTTATAATCTTGTAGTGAGCATATGGCAGTGAGCCCTTCTTTATTTTGGGTAGTGAGACTATTGTATTCAGTGTTGGAATTACTTTATATTGTGAGCTAATACTCATCACGGTTTTTCCCTTCTTGGGTTTTCCATGTAAATATTAAGTTTTTTTCTCTATGGTGTTGTATTTTTGTTTTTCTTATGTTCTTTCTATGACCAAGGCTTATCAGTTTGGGTCAATTACACTTGATCCATTATGAATTGAAGTATAACGTAGCCACTAATATTTAATCTTCAAACAAGTTAATTAAAATTAAAGATAAACTAAACATTTATTCAAATGAAGCATTCTAAATATAAAAACATTGAAATGTCTATTCTACCTCATTTTAAACTTATCCTCTTTTGGAATTGGTATTGTGTTGATGTGGAACAAAGACGCTTTCCTAATCGCGTGATCAGTGATCTTGTTTCAATCAATTCTATTGAAGAGAATCGATGAAACCATTGTGATAAATGGATGAAAGCATGATTTATGCTAAATTAAACATGATGCAAGCTAAATCAACATGATTTTATGTTAGAGTTGATCTAAATATGCAATTTCTAACCTAATCTAAGTGATATTTAATCTAAAATATTTAAAACCTAATTTATAAACAAGCTAAGACGAATGCATGTAAGCCATTAATGGAAGCTTAAAACTAATATGCAACTAAAACTAAACTAAAATATGCTAAAACTGATTAAAACATGAGTGTTAGTGTGAGTAAATTCAATAGCATAAGTTTGCAATTGAAAGATGGATCCATTTGTATCCAAATAGTGTTAGGTTTATAGGAAATTAAATGAGAAATGGAGGGTTGAGATCAAACAAATCAATCAATGTCAAGGATGAAAGAAAGAAGAGGGATGGATCATGGATTCTCATCAACAAGTGAGAATGCAAGATGAGAATTTAACCAAGGGTTCTCATTTGTTCCAAACAAGCACACCTTTGACCTGCACACACTGGTCACTAGGTGACTTGCTCAAGAGGTCATAAATTTAGCTTGTTCAAGAAGCCAAGTGAGAATATCCCTTTTTCAAATTATTGGAGGAGAGAGAATATTCATTGGAATATTCATTGTTGAGGAAATAAATATTTTGTGATTTAAAATGAAGTTTAATTGTGCAAAAGGGGATGGAATATTCCCATGGAATATTCCCCTTTTGGAGGAAACTTAGATTAATTATTAATTAAACAAGCTTTAATTACACAATTAGGGGATTTTTAGAGGAATAAAATGATATTCATTAAATTGAATGATTTAATGAAAGGGGAAAAGGTGAGATGATATTTAATTAAATAACTTAGGGTTATATAATAACATAAGATGAATTAGGGAATTAAATTAAATAGTTTGATTTCTTTAATTTAATGAGATGAAATGTCAGTATGAAAGGGGTTAAATTAACCTCATGAAATACATTAGGTTAATAGAGAAAAATGATGCAATTAACTAAATAGATAGGATAATTTAATCAATTAAGCGAAAAGGGGATAGGTTTCGAGAGGAAATGATGTTAGTATACCTCATTCGAGTGTATGATATCATCTAAGACATTTTTTAGTGTCTATTTTTTCCCCTCTTTGAAGCAAGGTACCTACTACTTCAGTTTTGTTGGTGATTTTTTCATCAGAAACGAACAATCCTATCAGAAGTATCCAGCTCCAATAATGAAGAACTGTTTGGTTACTAGCCAACACAAGAAGCATAGGATTTTAAAGTCCATACTCCTTCACTTTAGGCTCTATGAGACTTGGGAGAGTAATCCTAATTACATTTTCATGTAATATAACCAATTAGTAACACATTTATACACAAATTAATTCATTTCATAGCAGATAAAATCAATTTGATTGAATATTTGGCAAATTTTCAAATGAAGGATTATCTGTTTGCTAGGAATTAAAACATGGATGTCTAATTCCTCCAAGTCATTACAACATCCAAAATCATTGTAGCTATTAGAAGAGAAAAATGACACATTTTCTAATGCAATTACAACATTATCAACATATTTCTCATCTGCAACAAATGATTCTATTTCTTCTTCATGAGGACAATCACAATAAACAAAAGAGTATTTGCAGGATCATCATGGAAAAAACAGGCCCTTAAGTGGCAAAAAATTTAGAAAAATCAGAGTTAGGAAACTTGATGTAAAAATTTGAATAATTTATCTATATTATTTCAAAAATATGTAAGAATAGAATCTGTAGAAAATTTAATGTAGTTTCTAAACTACTAGGTTTATTTTTTAAAAGAACTCCTATTTGGTGAAAATTTGAAATTTCAATGAAGTAGTACTTAAATTTGGCTGAAAAATTCGGTTAGGCGAGGGTGTCTGTCTTAACCACCCCAACCACAGCAATTATTCATGTCATCTCATGCATGCAGCGGACTCCATGTCTTGATGCGGATCCATATTTTTTTAATTTGTTTCCAAGTAAATAATTAATTATAATTTTTTTATTACAACTTTTAAAAAATAAAAAAATCATGTGTCTAACCACCTTAACTTAGTCAAAACTTCATGAAAATCATTTTTTTCTTTTTTTAATCCTATCAACGATAAAAAATATCCTTTTGATGGCCTTCATCCCTTGATTCTATGGCCTGACTTTCAGTCACGTTTGTCCCTTCATCATGCATCACCAATTCAAACTTCATCCCTAGGATCCCATTTGCGATGAGAGACATTGTGGAAACACTGGATCTTGGACACGTGTACCTGCATAAAACAAATTGTGCCAAAGATATCACCCATAAGGTCATATCAAATTCTATTGAAAGAAAAACCCTTTTAGAAGGAGCCCATCACTTATCACCAATTTAGAACTTAAGTTTTGAGATACTATACTTCTTGAATTTCCCTAATCCTATTCTTCTTTTTGGCATATCAAGAGCTCCTTACATTCCAGATGTATTCCCAACACCTCCCTTAGGCTGAAACAAACACAACCCCTTAGATTCTTGAATCATCATTATAGAACTACTTGCCTAGAATGTCTACACACTTCACAGGAGAATTCAATTCCAACACACTTCTTTATCAATCTTCGACCCTCATTCATTGAAAAATGAATTATGACATGTAAAATAATTCAAGTAATTTACATTAAATAGGCCATTTGAAGCATGCAAGATTAATGACATGAAATCTCCTTAGGAGAGTAAGTTGGTAACTTACAAATCAAGATTGAATCTAAGTCGTTGCTTTTAAAGAAATTAAAACTTCAATGATGGGAAACAACAATGTCAGCTCAAATGTTGCAATCTATTAATAAGCATGTATCACTAGCCTAATCCATGCTTTCTTTAATATCGATGAAGTACATAAAGTCGGTTTAGAGAGAAACTTTCCTTGTATGCTTCCTTGCTTCATCGCTAATCTTTCCCTAATCCTAAGGTGCTCATTAACGATAAAGTTATGTTATTGCTTTTTGTTCACTAGATTGTCCTACTTTAAAACTTTATCAACAACCCTCTAGTTCTTTCATCGATTTCCTTTTCTGATCTATGTGGAATCCCTAGGATCATGACACATTTTCTCCCTCCTAAAATGGTTATCACCCATCACCGATCCACTTTATCTTTTCCTGACTCTATCACGTCTGATAAAAATATCCTTTTGATGGCCTTCAGCCCTTGATTCTATGGCCTGACTTTCAGTCACATTTGTCCCTTCATCGTGCATCGCCAATTCAAACTTCATTTTCACTTGCACCCACATTTAACATCATTTTAGGTTAATTTACTTGCATCATTAGCTTAAAGCATCCATTAATGGCTTCCATGATAACATAGGTGCATACAGTTAGCATATTTTGTAATTAGGATTTTAATCTTTTGAAGCTTGCATACATTTAGAGTAGATTTTCATATACCCATATCAATCATCTTAGCATTCATCATGTTAATTTATCATTTAATTCATGTTTTATCACACATATTTCATTGGTTCCATCGATTCTTTTCAATAGCATCAATCAAAACAAGCTCATTATCCAAGGGATTGGGAAAGGGTCACCATTCCACATCAATGCAACACCACTCCCCCAATCCTAGATAAGTTTCAATGTCTTAGATTAGAGGTTTTTTCAGGCTTTCATGATTTAAAATGTTATTTTTAATGGCTTCTTTGTCTTTTTTATGGTGAATGATCTTATTGGGATTGATGCTTAGTGGGTTAAATATGCCTCAAATTCATATGGATTGGTAGTAGTTAACCTACACTATATCATTGGTCACAATTATACAAGTCTAAAAAAGCTAAGGAAGATGTTTCAATTAATATTATGATAAATAAAGGTGGTACATATATTGTATATACTATATTACACCTATTACACCAAAGTATGGTTTTAATCATTTTACATATTGACAATATCCAACTAGGAAGAAACACAAATAAACTCTTATCTTAGAGCAAAAAAATATGTGAAGCACAAATAAACCTAGTTGTGACACAAATTTATTATTAATTCTTGAAATGAATGACTATTTCTTACACAATGTTATCATCGATACAAAGACAAAGGTAAATATGCCAACTCATGATATATGGGGGTAAACGCACAAAGTTGTGCCACATTTTATAAAAGGATCAAACAACACTAATCTAAATTTTTAATTTGAATCACTAAAAAGTGACATATATTTTGAATTTTGAAATTATGTAAACTAATTTTTTTATTTTTTTATTTATTTTTGGGAAAATAGCTATCATAGAGGATAGCACTCATTTCTATTAAAACTAGAAAGATTACATTTAAAGAGAACACCATAGGGGAACTCCCAGCTGCACAAACATGGCAGAGAACACCCCTTAGCCTTAAAATCCCAATCACCCACATAAAAGTTGAGACCATCTCTGCGAATGGGGTTTGAATAGATGACCCAATTGTGACTCATAAGGTTCCAGAGATCTTCGCAGAACACACCATTACCTGTTGAGAACCTGAAGCATCAACAAATATCAGGGATTTCCACCACCATCCTTCCTATTCCAGACTTTGAAATTCCTCCAACATACTCTTCTTTGCACTACTACATGTATTTGAAGAGGGGAGAGGTTTAGAAAATTCCTTACCCAACTCCCAAAGCCTGCACCCAACAAGAGATGTGATAGAACCGGATGATTCATCGCCGCCCAGATCTCTTCCTCGGGTAGAACCTTACAAGGTGATATCTAAAGTTAGGAGATTCCCCGCCAATCCCCATGTCCCAAGATCCTTACTTCCCTTTCTCTAAACTGGTTGATCAACCCCTTCATTTGCCAGGGCGTCTACTAGTTTATTTGCCTCTCTGAACACATCACTAACTCTGAAATCATGAATCAAATATGTTAGAGGAATGATAACATCTAGAAAGGCCTGCAACTTCCAACTTGGTTCTTTCCTCAGACCCACAACCTTGATAAGGACCTCCGAGTCACCTTCCACTTCCACATGATGCATATTCTTATCCACGCAAAACTTGAGTCTTTCTAGAAGACCCGCTGCCTCAGCATCATTATTGGTACCTACTGTGAGCTTAATAGATTCTACCCAGATTAGCTCACCCTTTTCATTCCTTAACGCAAATCCTGCTCTCGATGACCAGGGTTTCCCATCGAGGCATTGTCAAAATTAAACTTCAATCTACTCGAAGGGGGAAGCTACCACTTTTCCAACTTCATATGAGCTTTATTCCTCAGTTTCAAACAACTTGGTAGCTTTATCAACCACCACCAAGCTTGCATCCATTTATCCTAGGAGGAGATGAATCTTATTGAGCTATTTTGAATCACCTTCGAGAAGTGTTCACTTATACCGAGCTCAATTTTGGCAACCACAGATTCTATACTGGATTCTTTCTCTTTAAATATGCAGTTGTTTCTCTCCCTCTAAATTTGCCAAATGATCATAGCAGGAGCTTCTTCCCACAAACCTGCCATAAGTGAACCCTTCCCAATGGAAGGTCATGATTCAAATACCACTTTGATGTTGTCACACAAGGGTGCAAACCAACTCAGCTTTCAGCAAATCACCGACTAGCATGCTTGCACATAGCCATAGTTCAAAAGCAAGTGATTGCCAGAATCCTCTTACACCTTACACAGTGCACACCTGAATGGGCCTTGCATCTCGAGCCTTTTGAGATGGTCCCCGGTCAAAATGCGTCCATGGATGGCTATCCAAGCAAAAGCGCCAGCTTTTGGGAGGACATACTTGCCCCAGCACAACCGCTTTGGCCATCCTCTCCTAGTCTCCTTTTTCAACACCACATAGCCCAACCTAGAGGAGTAATCACCAGATTTTTCCGCACACCACTTTAACGAATTTGCCTCCCCCGTAAAGAGTAACCTTCTATTGGCAAGGACCTCTGTGAGTTTGGTCCTTAGGCCCTAATCTAGCATCTCAAAATCCTTCCACTTATACTCCCACCTCCCTTGACACCAAGAAAGATGAACAAAGGACCTGATTGAGTCACCGTAACAAATGATTGTTGGCTAAATTACCCCTTCTAGTTTGGGGATGGAAACTAGGGGTACTTCACCATTCCAAGAATCTCTCCAGAAGGATGCCCTGCTACCATCTTTTATTATACAGGTTAGATGGTCTGTAATCACTGATCTGCATTTTAGAATGAAATTCGAAACTGCGGAGCCTTTCCTTGGATTGGCTATTGTCAAAATTCTCTCTGGCACCTGCGAGTCCAAATATTCTTATTTTAGGACCTTTCCCCAATGAGCCTATGGTTGACTAAAGAGCTTCCACACCAGCTTTGCTCCTAGTGACTTATTCTAGATGACTAGATCTTTAACACCTGCCCCACTATTTTCTTTTGCTCTCAATACTGTTTCCCAACTAATTAGCAGAATTCTATGCCTATCATGGGCACCGTCCCATAAAAGTTTCCTTTGAACCCCCTGCAGTCTTTTGGCAGATTTCAGAGGAAGCTCTACGCAGGCTAACATATAAATGGGAATAGCCGCTAAAATAACTTTGATCATTGCTACCCGACCTGCTAGAGACAACCAGCTCCCCCTCCAATTGCCCACCACCTCAGAACATTTTTTATAAGTCTCTTCCCAATGAGAGTGTTTAACTTGCCCAACAAAAAAAGTAACCCTGAGATACTTTGCTGGGAGCTTTCCCTCATTATAGCCAAGGATGGTTCTAATTCTCCTTTTTAAGCACCTGCCAGAGTTGAAAAAAATATTCAACTTTCCCACATTGATGTTTTGACCAGCTTCCAACTCCAATTTAACTAAGGCTGATTTCATCACTTCTACTTCTTCCACTGATGCTTTCCCATATAGCAACATATCATGAGCAAAGAGTTCATGAGAAACTGGGTTTAAGGTAGGTGCCACCTAAATACCTTCCCACCTCCTTTCTTCGCACAATTTGGAGATATATCTACAGAACGAATCTGCCACTAGAACAAAAAAAAGGGTGATAGGGGGTCACCCTACCTAAGCCCCCTTACGCTTTGGAAGAAGCCACAAGGAGAACCATTTATTATCACCGAATATCAAACTGTGGAAATGCAACTAAAAACCCAACTCAGCCACTTATCCAAAAAGCCCAATTTCTTCATTTGATTCATCAAGAAGCGCCATTACACCCAATCATAAGCCTTACTAAGGTCCAATTTGACAACCATCCTAGGATCCTTCGAATTCTTCAAAGTGTGGAGTGTCTCATGGGAAATAATTACACCATCTGTAATGCTTCTCCCTGGTACAAAACCTGACTGCTCCCCCAAGATGAGACGAGGCAATATTTTCTTCAATCTATTTGCCATCACCTTAGCCACAGTCTTATATATTGAATTGCAAAGAGAGATCGGCCTGAAATCTGAAAAAGAGTCACACTTTTCCTTTTTCGGAATTAAGATAATGTTTGTGTTGTTCATATCTCTAAGTATGCTCGAGCTTCTTCTGGATTCTTCGACCACCCCCACAAGTTCACTACTAATAAATTCCCAGCAGGCCTGATAAAATAATGCATTGAACCCGTCAGGGCGGGCTTTCTCTATTTTCATTTGGAACACCGCCAACTTCACCTCTTCTTCCAACACGGGGTTTGTTAACATGTTGTTTTCTTTAACAGATACTAGAGCCTCCATCCCTTGGAACAAGCTTATGTTAAGCATTTCAGCTGTCCCTTGTTCACCCAACAAATTTTGGAAGAAATCTACGCCTAGTTTCTTTAGCTGCTTTTCGTCGACGACTTCATTGCCAAGAGTATCCTTAATTTCCATTATTCTATTCCAACTTATTTTTATCTTTGTAGTATTATGGAAAAAAAATTTATTTAAATCTCCTTCAGCCAGCCAGGCCTCTCTGGATTTAGAGCACCAATAACACTCTTCCCAGGCAAGGAGTTTGTTGTATTATGCTGCCAAAATTTTCTCTTCTTTGAATTTTGTTGAAGACATTCCATCCTTGATAATTTTATCCCCTAAAACCCCTAGAGCCTCCTTGACTCTTTCCTTTTCCACAAAGATGTTCTTAAATACCGTTCTATTCCATTCTTTGAGATTTGCTTTCATTCTCATTAACTTCTTATGGAATAGAAACATCTTGGAACCCTGAATCTGCAATGGAGCGGACCACTAGATTTTAATTTGATCTATCAGCCCGTCATGGGGAAGCCACATTCTCTCGAACCTGAACTATCCCCTAAATCTATTTTCTTCTGTTTCAATACTTAACTCCATCGGAAAATGGTCTAAGATAAAATTTGTCCTGATTACCGCTTTTGGAGGTAGATTTACTTGGAGCCAATCTTCAGAAATTAGAAACCTATCAAGCCTCTTTGCTATGTTGGAAAAGCCTTTCCTCCTATTGTTCCAAGAAAAGGAACCATTTGAAGTTTGTACATCATACAGGTTATGACTCTCCGTGAAATTCAGAAAGTCCTTTTGTGATTGAGAGACCCTCCTTATCCCTCTACTCTTTTTAGATATGTCCAAAATGGCATTAAAGTCCCCCCCAACACTATTTTAACATTTGACATCTCCCTACCAATTTCTTGCCAAATAGCTTGTTTCTCTTTTGTTTTAATTGGACCATACACATTGAAATTTTCAAAATTAAGATTCGTAGAAAATAAACTTACCTTGGCCCTTATCCAGTTATGTTGCTTAGACATTACTTCCACTTTTAGGTTTGCATCTTTCCATAAGATTCCTAGGCCTCCAGATGCTCCCTCCGCATCCACGAAGATTCCTTGCCATCTTTTAACATATTTTAGAAAGCACCCAATTTCTGATCCACCTAGCTTTGTTTCTTGAAGCAGAATTATTTCCTATTTTTCTACCTCCAACTGACGCTTGACCAGTCACCTTTTGTTAGGGAAATTTAAATCCCCTAACATTCCATGTTAGAACCTTCATTTCTTCCCAAGAGAGGGGCTACCTCCCTTGGACCTTGTCATGTAAGTTCTGATTGAAGGTTGGTCACCTTTTAGAGCAGTCTCTTCCCTCTTCTGTTTATTTGTTTTCCTTCCTACCTTGGTTGTGGGGGGTGCCCTGATAGTTTGGCTGATGTGTTGTTCCTCCAAAATATCCATAGCATCGTCACCTTCTTGTGTTAGGGAGTATTCTAAGATTAAGTCCATGTTTTCTTCTAAGCCAATCGATTGAAGAGTCATTATTGAAAGAGGATTTTCCATTTCCCCTTCTTCTAGACTCTTGGTCTCTGAGGCAACCGAATTTGTTTTTCCAAAGGGGATGAGTGCCCAGTTGCTCTGGGCTGATCCAGGTTCTTCTACTTCATTTTGTTCCCTTTGGGCTTCCATTGTTTCAATCTTTTTTTTTCCCGCCAGACACCTCTCACCATTCGAGAAGATTTTCTACATTGTTCTTCATTATGATTCCTTCTCCTACAATTTAGATAGAATAATTTCTCTTGTTCTACTTCCAAAGATTGGATCCAGATTCCACCCCCCGACTTTAGTTTTATATCTCTTGGAATATCATATATTGTAAGGATACAAAGTCTGGCATAAACTAATTATTCTTTATTTCTTAAGTCCAGATCGATCGCTTTCCCCAGTGCATCTCCTATCTTCCTCAAGCATTTCCCAGACCAGTATTCAAATGGAAGATTATATAGACGTAACCAAATCGGCCCTTCTGACGGATTACACTTTAGAGGATCAAATTTCCTGGACCATTTCTGTAAGAATAGGTGACTATTGCCACACTTCCACTCCTTTAAAAATATTTGATCTCTATTTAACTTTTTTTCTATTACTGTAACAAAGAAACCCTTTGGTAAGAAATTTGTGATAATCCCTTCACCCCAGTTCTGCTCCACCCAACTTCCTATCTCCATTCTTGTGAGACGATTGCCAAGAAACCATCCAATAACTGCCGATTTTTCAAAGATTTCTGCCACTGGATCTGCTTCTGCAACGTCGTCAACCAGAACTTCCCTTAATGCCGATTCATTTCCATCCCCCTTCTTGTTTGAAACATCAGATATCGCCCCCTTCTAAGCAACCGAATCCTTCTCTGGGTCATCCCCCACCTTCTCAGAGTTGTCTGCCATTTTCCTTCTCCACATTCAATCGTCGACTTTTGATGTCTAAAGTTATCAATATTGTAAACTATTTTTTTATTATTAGTGTATTTTATGTTTTTTTTCAATTAAAAAAATATTTGAATATAGTTTTTCTTGTAAATTTGACATATTATTTTAGTTTTTTATAAAATACTAAAAATGAAGTTAAACAAGATTCCATTCTTTATATGGTAAATTTTATTTTCCTTCAATTTTCTCTTATGTTTATAAATTAAAAATTCAGTGCATGTATTTATTTATTTTCCTAATTTTGATAAATACATAGTTTTAAATAAATATTAAAATTTATGTATTGAAAACACTTTTTTTTTTTAATGCGTGATACTATATTTTATTAATAAATAAGAAAAGGTTACAAAGCCTTCACCATAGCAGAGTCGAGCACCACCCAGTTCCGCGATAAAGACCACACAGGGTTGAGTACCAATATGCAAGATGCGAGAAAAAGTATTCAAAAAACCACCATTTGAGAGCCTATCACCTAATATTTACTATAAATCATGTCATAATTACATAGAAAAATAGTAGATACCATAACCTTGTCACTCTAAGAACCCATTGGCAGTAGCAGATGCTTGGAAATCTGAAACTATAGACTGGCCGAAGGAGTGTTCAATAGTGAACACCTACAATAGATAATCCACCCCCATAGTAGTAATTTGTTTATGCTCCACTAGAGCCATCCCCTTCATGTCAAGAACGAAGGGATAGTACTTCACCACCTCCTTAGGCTTGTAGAAAGATGTGAAATCACTAGGTCGTCACACACCCGTCCCAGAAATTGTAACAGTGAGGACTTCTTCCAAGCCCACCAGCCACTCGGCCATAAAGAGCCTTTGAATCAATGCTTCTGCATCCTTCTTTTTCATACAAATCTTGAAATAAACTACCAGGAATCTAGATGTTATTTGATTCCCAACCCATTTTGTTTCACTATTCGAAATGAATTCTTTACCTAGCACCATCTTCACTTTGATGAGGATGAGGGGATTGTATTTCTTTATAATCCTCTTCAACCATTGCTTCATCATTTCCCCATGAAATTTCATCTCCCTAACAGAGCTATATAGTTGAATTGGGCTGTTGGCCCTAATATTGGTTATAGTTTCAGCTGACATCCTCACCACAAAATTGTATCTCTCTCCCATTGTTAGCAAAAAAAACCCTCACCAATATTACATAGGCCAAAGATATGTAATAAAATGCCAAAAAATCTATTATAGAAATTTGATGGAGATAAGGTCACTTCAATTATAAATGGAAGTGTTAGGTGTTCTTCTTGTCGTGCAATGAACTAACCTAGCAACCCATCAAATCCTCTATTTAACACAAGCTTGTCTTTCATCGAATCGCAAGGATAAGATCAAAATGAAGGCACAAACATCCAGATTGTAGACTTTCTAAATCTTCTTGCTTTATCATCATAACACTGATGATGTGGCTAGATTTTTCATATTGATTCCCACCTCACCCATCCTACACCATCATTGCATCACCCACTTTACATACTTCCCAATTGTCTTACATTTCATCCTAACTTTGATGTATTGTATTGGTGTGAACACCAACATGGCAATAGCCACACCCAACCTTAGAGCAAATCACCAACCTTCTTGCCACCTCAACTGCATTATCCTTGCCACAACCAAAACACTAGTAGTCACGTGTCTCTACATGTCCTTGATGTGGAGAGATGCCCCCCCAACTACCCACTATATTGAAAACACAATTGTTCTCATGGGACGTCACAATTTTTTCTTAACTATTGTCCAAAATAGAAAAAATTATACCATCTTGACATAGAATCTTTTATCTACTGCAACATATCTTTTTCAAAAAAATTTAAATAACTTTTAGAACTTTTTCTTTATAAAATAATCAACATAATATTTTGGTGTTGAATACCTACTTTTAGTAAAAATATTTTTTTTACAAAATAATTAAAATATTAGAAATTATATATATTTGAGAAATACACTTATAGATGTACAATAGATTATTTTATATTTAAATAAAATATTATTTACATGAGTATAAGCTATTTTGATTTGAGGTAAAAAAATGGGTTTTAAAGGGGCCAGAACCCTTTACATCAAAAAGTAGCTGATAAAAGAAAATAACAACAAAAAGCAACAATCAGCCTGACGATAGCCAAAAAAGTAGTAAACCAGCCAGTAGCACTAAGATTGTTCAGACTCTCCATAGCTTCCATTTCGCAAGCATCCAACCTCTACACATTATCCACCATATCAGACACCTCAAAACCTAAGGCCCCAACCTAAGCTTTCATTTTCTTTCTAGTTCTGGCTTCTAGCCCACCCATTTTAACCTCACCACTCAAAATACTATCTTTCACAACACCTTTCTCAACAACACACTCCACATCCATCAACTCACCCCTAGTATCAATTGACTCATTCTCCTTTCTCTTTTTTTGCAGCAGTCATAGGGGAGGTCACCTTGGCAGATTCTGAGATAACCAAGACCTTAGAGGCATCTCCACCCTTCATCACAACATTCCACAACTTATCAAATTTATCCTCAAGGGATAGCATTCTACCTTCCAAATTTTGTTTACATGAGTATAAGTTGTGGAAGCACAAATTTTTTTTAATAATTTTATTTCGAAAAGTTGTTGCCATATCCAACTTAGCTACAATCAATCGAGTTAGATCATATTTTTCAACAAAATTATTGAATTCATTTCTGTTGATAAGTTGGCCAAAAGTATAACATAAATTTTTACTTTTACCCATGTGTGACTAAGTGCCAATCCCCACTTTATAAGTCCCTCACCACATATCCTTTACATGCAAAATAATGTGCAAAAGTGAATTGTGTTTATGCAAGTAAGGATGTATAAGTTAGCAGATAAAGGTCACTTTCAAAATTAATTTTGAGGTAATTGATATGGTAGAGGTAGATATTAATTTAGCTTTATTGGAATGGAATTTTTATTTTTAGTTAGGAACATATATGGATTTTTTAAATAATTGTAACATAATATTTAATAATAGTGAAAATAATGTGATTCTACCAAAGGATCCATCTCAAAGATCATAATATTTGGAATTGGTCCAAATTAATGAGAGGCATTTAAAGGATATCATTAGAAGATGATTAGTGAAAAATTGGGTAAGATTGAACCATCACATGACAATATTCTAAGGTAGGAGGCAACATTAAAGGTTGATTCACACATGTGATTTTCCTTTCCTATCCTTGGGAGATGGCTCATGAATTTTGATAGGACCTTGTGTCAGCTGCTTGGAAGTTCTTTCAAAAATAGAAACATCATCCTATGAATCAGATGATTCCTCAGGAGAAGACATATCAACAGAGGTTTGGCCTACGGACTGGGAGGTTTGTTGCTCAAAGGTAAGAGGTTCACCCCTAGGTCCTAAATTTTGAATTTTAGGGTTGAATTGGACC
Organism: Sequoia sempervirens; assembly: GCA_007258455.2. Classification (NCBI taxonomy): domain Eukaryota; kingdom Viridiplantae; phylum Streptophyta; class Pinopsida; order Cupressales; family Cupressaceae; genus Sequoia; species Sequoia sempervirens. Next base: position 97,993,317 of record VDFB02373365.1, on the reverse strand, counting down.
GTGAATTCCTCTTAGGTCATTCCTGATGCATCTTGAGCGGATTTTTCAACAAGTAATTTAATAAGGCAGTGGTGAGATACATAGTTAACCCTACTCTTTTAAATTCAGTAGCACTGTTGGATAGCAAATTGTAAAGAAAGTTGGGAATATTCATCAACAATCCATGGCGTAAATGAGACAAAATTTTGAAGTGATGAGAATGTAGGACTGAAAACCTACCTTCATAGGTTATGTATTTGATGATATACCCTACCCGTGACACCCAGTCCTGCGGCAGACTCATTCTTTGTGCATCTTTCTTGTCTACCCATAGAGAAGGGTCATTTGGCTGAGTGAATTCAGCCTTGGTGCTCCTTGCATCTCTTCCTATAGGAAATGGTTCTTTGACTTGAGGTAATCTCGTTACCTCAACAATTCTATCAATTGACACATTAACTATTATGCCTCTAACTTTTGCTTCCCCATCATGAAATGTCCTTGTGAATTCCTCTGCAATGTCTCTATTAAAATTTATGAGCTTCAGGAAGTAATTGAGCCACCCATATTGTTTGAATAGTGGCACATGTAGCACATCGTGCAACAGGATGCTATGGTCTGTAGGCTCATGCTGAATCGGCTGACCTCCCATTTCCTCAGTTTTCTATAATAAAATGTGTTAAGCAATGCTCACCTGACTTTTCCAACTGGACTTCCTGTAACCCTATTACTGAACCCTTCTACAATTCTACAACACTCTATCTCTCCCCTCAACCGAAACTTTTGAACCTATTTTCAAAAGTGACAGAAAAATAGAGAAAACAATGTGATCATGCAATCTTTTTAGGGAGCTCGAGTAATCATGAATAATCGGAATACATTTAGGTTCATTATTGAAAGAAGGAAAGATTGTTTAATTATTAATTACAGGCTTCATATATTGAGGGTTCTTGACAACTGATGGGACAAGCTTATGGTGGTGATAATAAGGACGTGGCAAAGTAATATCATAGAAAAATGTGCTCAAGCATGCAAATGAGCCAAAGGGAATGGTAACCATATAGAAAATTATTCACACTTAATTAATACTAAATTAAATGCAATAAATAAAGTAACTGAAGCAATCTTAAAGTGAAGTGGAGTGTACCTGGAGAGAATCGCCATAATTATCTGATGTGGCCTCATTCTTCATTACAAAACGTGACACGGAGAAATGTGGATGATATGGGAAATGACAAGTGGATGACATGGAAGAGAGAGAGTGAGTACAGAGTGTGGATGAAGTGAATGAATGGAATGGGGATCTTATTAGATAACCCCTTTATTATGATTTGGTATGTACTTTTATGCATGGCCCAGGAATTTGAGCCTAGGCTCAATTTCTTTGGCTGTAGGATTGCTGCTATCTTGCTCAATTTTGAACTATCTCAGAAATGTTTCCTTGTCAATGGGTTTCCTTGTCAATTGCTATAGGATAATTAGCTGATGTAGGTGAAGGAAGAATGGTCTGCAAGGAACATGGGTTATTTTTATAATGAAAGTATTTGGTGCCATAGTTATTCAGTAGGATATTGGACAGTATACTTTCTTCTTCTTGTTGTGCAATGAAAGGCTCTCTGGTAATCATCATTAAATTGGCCACAGAGTTCACTTCCTCCTCTTCTCCCAAATCTGGCCAAACAACCTCTCCAGAATCAAGTTGGGGCAGGGCTGGAGAATAGAGGGTAAACTTCTTTGTGATATACCCATCAGATATTGTCATGTTACCCAACCTACAACCAATGTAAGCATCAGGAGTAGCCAACCAAGGCCTTCCTAGTATGACAGGGTATCCCCCCAATGACGCCTTTGGAGATAAGACCATAAAGTCAGCAGAGTACTCCTAGGAATCCAAGGTGACTACCAGGTCTTCAACTACCCCATCAGGTTTGATAGTTGAGCTATTAGCAAGCTGTAATATTATAGGTGTAGCCCTTAGGTTTGAAATATTAAGTTTTATCACCAGGTCCTTTGTCATGACATTGATAGCTGCACCCAAATCTACTAAAGCATTCTTAATTTGCAACCCATTAATATTGATCTCCACAACAAGGCTTCCTAGATCTAAATATTTTGGGATGCTAAGCTTCCCTAGCATTAAGTCAGAGAGTTAGCCTATGACATGGATAGTTTGAGGGTCTTTCCTTTTCCTCCCTGGTTTCTTCAAACATGCCTCCTTGATGGCCTTGCTATAGATAGGTACTTCTTTGATTGCTTGGAACAAGGGAATTTTCACACATATATGCTTTAGCTGGTCAAGGATGTCAAAGGTAGGTTCCTCTTGTTTTTTTTACATTTTCACCTTCCAACCTTTGTGGGAAAGGAGGGGACACTTTATCAGATGCCTTAGGTAATGATGGAATCTGAACTGGCTCATTTGGTTGGGCTTGGTCATTGGTATCTTCTTCTTGGTCAGTCTCCTCAGATGGAAATTTTGAGATTATGGGAGGAGATGGTGTGGGCAGCACAGTTCCTAAATGTAAATTAATATTATTCAAGTTAAGAGTAGAGGCAAGTTGATAATTAGGATCAACAAAAATACACTTGCTGTTGCTACCGCGATTGCTAGTTATTTGAATTGGGTGCTACCTAAGCAGGTAGTTGGGTTGGTTTTGGATTCTGACCTTGATTAGCTACAGGAGGTGGCATAATGGATTGCTGCTACGGTTACTACAAGAAACTAGTGGGTGGATTTGACCATTGTTGGCCTCCTCTCCATTGGTTAGATTGCTACCAATTCCCTTGTGGAGGCTGCCACTGATTTTGCTGTGGGGATTGCCAATTCCCTTGTGAGGATTTCCAATGGTTTTGCTGGGCATTTGGCCAAGGGTTATTCCACTGAGGTTGGGAGTATGGCCCATAGTTTGGAGGGTACTAGTTTTGACATTGACTATTATATGAACCAAAATTTTGCAAAGGGTCCTAAGGAATACCTTGTCTTGGGGCCCATGGCCTGCGCTGAGCAACAAAGAACACTTCCTCCTCTCCTTCAATGGTTTTGAACTCAGTAGGGAGATGTTGTACCTCCAAATTGGCCACTACTTTGCATCGGTAGTCTTTCTTTCTTTGTCGGCAGTGGGGGCAATATTCAACTAAAATTGCCTCGGCTTCCTCTTTCTTCCTTCTAGCTTGCATAATATCTAGTTGAGTAGCTACATCATTGATGATATCCTACTTGAAATTGAACAAAATATTGGTAATCTCCCCTTTAGATACTCTAGAGCCACTTCCTCTTATAGAAGAGGGTCTAAACCCCCTTCCCTTCTATACAACTGCTCTGGAGTAATTGAGACAGATTTTCTTGATATCATCCCAATCACTTTGAGTGACATCACCTCCTGCCATGACGTCAAGGGACTCCATTCAAGTATCATTGAATCCCCTTAAGAAGAGAAGTTTTTGAGATTCCTCGTTTAGCTCATGATGAGTATTCTTCTGCACACTAAACAAGAATCTTGACACATAATCCTCCAAGGTCTCATCCTCCTTTTGTGACATTTTGAATATGTCATCTCCTCTCAGATCATTTCTTCTACAATACTCTTTATATTTACTCAAGATCAGAGCCTTCATTTCATCCCAATTATTAGCTACATTGCTTCCCAATCCCATAACCCATCTCAAGGTTGCCTCCTTTAGAGTAGAGGGAAACAATTTCAGCTTATGTGCTAAGCTTGTATAGTCATAGCTTCTACAAAGGATTTCAAATTCAAATAAGAAGGTATGAGGGTCCTCAGTAATAAGTCCATAGAACTTTGGCAGTAAGGAGGCAGGGATGTTCTTGAGGTTATTATTGTCATGTAGGTTAGGGATTGGAAATGGAAAAATAGGATTTGCCATTCTTGGTTGTATTCTTGGATTAGCTCTTGGTTGATAAACTACAAGAGCAAGTGGATTATTTGATTATGTTTCTTCAAATAGGTTAAAGCTTAATTCAGAGGAAGAAGGTGAAGTAACTAAGTCTTGGCCAACATCCATATATGGGTCATCTTGGAAAAGGTTTGGTTCAATCTCTTCAATATCTATGCTCCCAGGAAGGAATCTTCCAAATTGGTCTCTTCTTCGATGCATACAGTAAAATTAAACTAACTATGGGGATGCTAGAATGTAGAATTCTAAAATAAAAGTACTAAGAATAAAATCTTAAACTCTTTACTAGCATGCCTATAATAGGTTCTTAGTTTGTCACCATCCCCGACAAAAGCGCCAAAAATGTAGTGTTCTTTAATCAACTCAATAACTAGGAACATGAATTCCTCTACTTAGGGATTGAACATCACAACCGGCAGGCATGACCTACTAAAGGACCTTATTTAATTATCAACCCAGGGATGTAAACTTGAAATGGGACAACACATGATATGCACTAATCACCCTTCCAGACATACATGATTCCTAAAATGCATTATATTGGAATTTAAGTACTGGAAACAACTTTACTATTTAACTTTGCTTGGAAATGAAAATCTCGAAAGATAACCTATTATGCTCCTAGTGGCTGTAGGAATAGTTGACAGCTCTATGTTTCTACCAGCTACAGGAATAGTCACATTAACTTCTATGAAGGGAAATGCAGCTATTCTAACTTGTAGAATAAAAATATGGATAGCTCCCTAAATGGGCCCCCTGAGGTAGTGCCAAAAGTAGACAACATATTAAGTGAAAAACTTCATAAGCTTTATTGATTCAATGCAAATAAGTATATGGCACAATCTCTTGGCTAAATTTCTAAGACTGAAAGTGTGTTACAATAGTGATTTTTTTCCACCCCGTTCTCTGAAGGAGAATGGGCTATTTATTGAAAACTAATCCTAACTACTAACCAACCTTCCCTTATAAAATGGGAGGCATTTATTACATGCAACCAACTTAAGTAAAGAGGTGAATAACAATGCAAGAACTAAGTCAAATTGGTTTAGCAGTCTTAAAGCACCATCATCCTGGATTCATGCACCACCAAGACGACTGGCCTAGATTTCTAGGACACTCTCCCTGCATGGCGGATGTATATAATTTTTATTTTTATTTTTGTTTTGGAAGGTTTAAAAAAGGAGGATGTGAAAGTTCAAGTTGAAGGTTACTTTCGGCGCTTTCGTCTACCAGAGAATGTTATGTTGGATCAAGTGAAGGCCAACATGACAAATGGGGTGCTGACTCTGACAGTTCCCAAGACAGCAGAGAGTAAGCCCAAGATCATAGCAATCGAATTATCTGAAAATTAATTACACTCTTGTTCAATGGTTTTGTGTGGGAAATAAAGCATAGAGGAAATGTTCTCTGATGCAATTAAAACAAGATTTCAGCTATTTCAATGTGTGAGCTAAAAATTGCTTATTTTGACCAAGTTCTTTATTAATATTTGTTTTGAGTTTGACATCGAATACATCTGTGCATGCAAAATCTTTTGAGAATAATAGATGTAACTACTGTCAACTGCTCAGAGGTATGTTTCAAACAGACATTTTTCTCCCTTCTCTGCTAAGGTTTGAAGCCCTCCTGCCCTATATACTACCATTATTGCTTTCCTTATTTTGTTGCTTCCTGGTATACTCGCATTCAATGAATGAAAGTAATAGTTTGAATATTTGAAATAATTAATGATAATGCCATTCCCTATACCACATTTCTGCTAATTACGTTTCTGCTAGGGTTTGGAACTTCTTCACCTTTATTTTATAAAAAACATAATTTACTTTTTGTGCAAAGATTATCATACTACTATTTAGCTCTTATGTCATACTTCCTTATGATCCTAAGAGTGCATACTTTTTATATTTTTAACTCACCTCATCCTATAAATTCATTTCCCTCTTTAGCATATTGTCTTCATAAATTTAAAATACTCAACATAATTATTAGAATGCCTTTCCCTAATCCTTGGTCTCATTTTTGTTTATTTGATTCAGACAAAAGCCTAAATCTAGCTCTTCATTGAAGGCTATGAATCTATTTTCCATGCATATAGTGTAGTTATAACATAATTATCAGATTGTCTTTCCCTAATCCTTCGTCTCATTTTTGATTATTTGATTCAATAAAGGACAAAAGCCTAAATCTAGCTCTTCATTGAAGGCTATGAATCTATTTTCCATGCATATAGTGTAGTTGTACCATTTGAGTTGTGACTAATGTTATGAATAGATTATGAGAGTGAGAAATGCATAGAGAGTCGAAGAGAGATAATAGGGAAAGAGAGATAGGCAAGTGAGAGGCATAGATGAGGACAAAGAGAGGGTTAAAGAGAGAGGGGGTGGGAAGAGAGAAATATCTTGAGATAGATGTATAGCATGCCACTATCCATATGTAACATTTGTGTTAACACCTAAATATCATTACCATTTTGTAGGAATAGATTGAGTAGTCTTAAAACCCTAACATGGTATGTACTAATTTAATAATGTAGCAACATAATGGATAATCTTCTATAAACTAAAGAGAAAGTGAAAGGCTAGAGTATCGATGTTTGTTCCCTTGATAATGAGTATTGATTATAGTATTGTTAAGTAGGGCACATGTTTTTTTCATTATTATGCTTAGGAATATATAACATATACTTCGGAATATATCATATTAAGATGATAAAAGTGGTATCTCTTTCCTCCCAGTATTTGCACATCAATTGTAGTTGAATCCTATCATATTAGAATACACTCTAACTTAGGATTAGGATGTGTAGGATCCTCCAAACATCCTCTAATATCACAATCATCTTTTTAGAGTGTCACCACTTTGACTAAAATTAGCATTAGAATTATGATTAAAATAGGATTACTTTTAAGGTAAGGTTATAATTAATACTAGGGTTAGAATTAAGGATAAGACTAGAATTAGGATTATGGTTAGAATAAGGGTTATAATAACCTATTTAAATAGTTGGATAATATATATATAATATCCTCTATAAATATATATTTAATTCTCTAAATTATAAAAAAATTACATATATACAATTCAAATTATAATAAAATATATTTTTTTTTGGTCGGTAAACACTGGAAGGGGCAGTACCCTATATTGATTTTCAAAAAATTATAGTAGAAGTAGCATGGAAATCTGGCAAGCCTTTTCTGTAATATTGACCACCACAACTTCCAAATAGAAAAATGCAGAAAAATACAGAGACATGCCAAAATCTAGTTGTCATAATAGTTACAGGGAGACAAGGGGAACACCAAAAAACCATGGTAAGAAAACCCCACACCTAGGATTGACACAGAGCCTAAAACCCATAGACTAGGGAAAGAACATTACAGTGCATTTATATTTAGTAACCCATTCTGAAATATTTCAAAACCTCAGAGATTTTCCTCTTCATCAGTGGCTTCACAATGCTTCAAGTACGCCTTATAACTGGAAATTGTTAGATAGTTGGGGCCACATTTCCTGTGAGCCATGTCATTATATTTTTCTTCTAGGTCTCGTTGGTCATTTTCTTGCCATTCTTTACCATCACCCAGACCCCATTCCTAGACGTATTCAACATCGAACTCATCCTCCAGCTCCTCGTCCTTTGTATACCTTCTGACCCAACCCCTTGGCAGATTTGTTGTTAGATTTGTAGCTCAGAGGAGGAAGAAGATGCTCCTATCCCTCTCTTCCCATAATGTTTTGAAACCTTCAGGATCTATGGTGCGAATCAAAGGGAATTTCATGACCTTGTGGCCCCTCACACGCATCATATAGTAGTTCTGTGGCATGGTAAAGTTACTTTCCTCATCCACATTATCAAATGTCGTGTCAATTTCTCCTAGCTAGGTATGAACATAAATCATTTGGGTCAGCTTCTTACCTAAAGCCTTGGAAATGCCCATGTGGAGGAGAACTACAAGAAACATTGTCAGAATCTCTGTGTTGGCACACGCTCTGTGGAATGCATTTAGGAATTCTTGACCCAACACACATTTAGTGGCCACTAGAATGAGCCGATGGGAGGATTGGAGAAGGCCCTATAGACGTTTTTTCATGATTTTCCCACGAAAAACATGAATTTTTTTGGTCGTTTCTAAAGAAAATGGCGTCTCCATAGCTCCCTTTACTTCACACCTTCCAGAAATTTCTACTCTATACTTGTTTGGAACCTTTGGGATGTGAAAAAAGTTATATATTCCTTTGAGATCTATTTTCTAATTAGCTCATGTACCTGTTGCCACCACCATGCATGTCAAATGCATCTACGGAAGTGAGGAGTACTCAATCCCATAGGAGAAATTAATGTAATAGCCAACGACCTTGTGACATAATCATTTTCATATTTTTAGCTTTTTGGATAATGATTGTAGCAACATCCCAATACTTGTCAAGGATGACATGAGAGTGTCCTTTCCTTCCAAAGGTTTAGGGGCCGCCAAAGTAACAACCGATGCTAGAATATTTTCCTAGTTAGAAGTCCTTCTATCTCCTAGCTGGAAAGTTTTCAAGACGACTTTTTCCAGCTCATCTGCTTTGGAGTTTCCTTCCCTATATATGTGGCTAACTTTGAAGCCAGCAAGGCCATCAAACAAAACCTTGATCTATTGTAACAAATGGTTTAATTTCCAATTTGGAGTGGATCATTACATATTGCATTGATCATTATTAGGGAGTCACCTTCCAGATGGATCTGACTGAATTTTAGGTCTCTACCTAACTACAAACCAATTGTTTCCGCTCTGAATTCTGCCTCATTGTTTGTGCATCTACCCAAGGAGACGTATTTCACTACTAGTACCTTGCCATCAAAGTTTCATGCTATACATCTAGCCCCACCCGAGTCGGGGTTGCCTTGGGCAGTGCCATCAAAGTTGATTTTTAGCCAACTAGGATCAGGGGCTTGTCACCTAGTTTCCTCTCGCTACTTTTTTAGATTGAAGGGAGCTGCATTTGCTCAAAGAGGGTGGTTTAAGACTGAGGAAACATTTCATCAAAGTGTCATCCCAACTAGTGAAGACTTTTTGTTTGGCTTCCTTGTGCCTACTGACCTCATTGACCAGTTCTACTATTGCTCTTTCAATCTTCTCTAAAAAATCAATCCCATAGGAGAAATTAATGTAATGGCCAACGACCTTGTGACATAATCATTTTCATATTTTTAGCTTTTTGGATAATGATTACAGCAACATCCCAATACTTGTCAAGGATGACATGAGAGTGTCCTTTCCTTCCAAAGGGTTAGGGGCCACCAAAGTAACAACCGATGCTAGAATATTTTCCTAGTTAGAAGTCCTTCTATCACCTAGCTGGCAAGTGTCAAGGTGGTTTTTTCCAGCTCATCTTCTTTGGAGTTTCCTTCCCTATATATGTGGCTAACTTTGAAGCCAGCAAGGCCATTAGAAAAAACCTTTATTTGTTGTAACAAATGGTTTAATTTCCAATTTGGAGTGGATCCTTACATATTGCATTGATCGTTATTAGGGAGTCACCTTCCAGATGGATCTGACTGAATTTTAGGTCTCTACCTAACTGCAAACCAATTGCTTCTGCTCTGAATTCTGCCTCATTGTTTGTGCATCTACCCAAGGAGACTTATTTCACTGCTAGTACCTTGCCATCAGAGTTTCATGCTATACATCTAGCCCCACCCGAGTCGGGGTTGCCTTGGGCAGTGCCATCAAAGTTGATTTTTAGCCAACTAGGATCAAGGGCTTGCCACCTAGTTTCCTCTCACTACTTTTTTAGATTAAAGGGAGCTGCATCTGCTCAAAGAGGGTGGTTTAAGACCAAGGAAACATTTGATCAAAGTGTCATCCCAACTAGTGAAGACTTTGTGTTTGGCTTCCTTGTGCCTACTGACCTCATTGACCAGTTCTACTATTGCTCTTTCAATCTTGTCCCATAATTTTTCCTTGTTCAATTCCCGCCCTTCAAAAATTCTCCAGTTCCTTTCCTTCCATAGCTCCCAAATTACTAGTGATGGGGATATTTTCTAGATGTTGTTGAACACTGCTTTACTACACTTTTGAGGCCAAATTTCAAACCAGGTTGTAAGATCAATCGGTAATGGACTCTAAAAATTAAGCTTATTTCTTACATGATTCCAACATTTTGATGCATAAGGGTAGGATAGCAGCAAGTGGTTTATCGATTCCAAGTGATTTTTGCAAAGGAAACACCTCCCTAGGCCTTGTATTCCAAATTTGGCCAATCTATCCTCTATGAGAACCTTTTTTTGAACTACCAGCCATGCAAAATATCCTACCTTGGGCAGGCAATTGTTTCCCTAGAAAAGTTTAATTGGCTAGTCCTATAGAGCTACTGCTATTTCCTTGGCCCTATAACCTAACTTCACTTTATAGGCCCCATCAGATGATCCACACCACCTAATCTGGTCATTCCCATTAGATGGGACAAAAATTCTATCCTTGAGGATTTTGGATAGTATTTCCTTTTGGGGTTGTGGGGTATTGAGGTTCTAAAGATCATGCCAAACCCAATATACACTTCCCTGGTTATTAGTTTTCACACCAAAATTGGCCACCTTATTAACCCATAATCTGATTGTTTCCTCTTTTATCTCCTTCAAGCCCTGAGTGTCACCAATTGGAGCTTTTCCACCCCAGGAATCATGCCAAAAGGAGGCACTAAGACCATCTTGGATTTCCTAAGTGACATGATCAAATATGATGTCTCTACACTCTAGAATAAAATTCTAGATAGTAGAGCCTCTCGGGGGATTCAATACTGTGAGGATTCTATTTGGGTCATCTGAGTCAAGATACTTTCTTGTCAAAACCCTAACCCACTTCTGATTTCCTTTAGTGTGGATTTCCCAAACTAATTTGGCACCCATGGCCTGATTCATAAGGGGTAGTTGGCATAATCCAGTACCTCTAGCTTTCTTGGGAAGATAAATCTTATCCCAAGCCAAAAGAGGAAAAAAAAAATCTCCCCCACACCACTCCAAAAGAAACTCCTAAATATTTGTGTGAGAGCATCTTCAGTAGCTCTGGGGAGTTTGAGACAAGACATCGAATAGAAATGAATTGCTAATAGTATCGATTTAACTAGCAAGAGTCTACCTACTGATGAGAGCCATTTACCTTTCCAAGTGCTCAACTTTTTCTTGTAGCTACTAATTAAATTATCCCAATAGCAGTTTTTGTTGATACCTGCAAACAATGGGATACCCAAATAGCGGCCTGGAAGGGAGGCAACCTTCAAATTTAGGATCCTTGCAATATCCCTTTGAAGACTTGGTTGAGTATTTAGGAAGAAAATATTTGATTTGTCCCAGTTGATTTTTTTCCCTAATGCTTTGCAATAGGTATCTAGGAAGTTTTTGATCAATCTTGCTTCCCTCCGGCTTGCTTCACTCATTATTACTATGTCATCTACAAATTGTAAGTGGGTTGAAGGTTCCATTCAATTTGCTACATGGATTCCTTTCCATTTACCTTCCTCTCTTAGCCTTTTGATCCCCCTCCCTAGTACTTTTGCCATGATTATGAATAAAGATGGGGATAATGGGTCTCCCTGCCTAAGGCCCCTAGAGGAAGAGAAGAAGCCATTTGATGTGCCATTAATCAGAATCGAGAACTTCAGAGTTGAAATGTAGCTGCTGACCCAATTTATCTAGTTTGGACTAAAGCCAAATTTACCTAATACTTCCAGGAGAAAGCTCGTGTCTATCATATCATATGGTTTGAGAATGTCTAATTTAATGAGCATGCAAGCCTCCTTGCTTTTTTGGCTGTGTGTATTGTTTCATGTGCTATAACGATTCCTTCCACTATGGATCGGCATGGAGAAAAGCCAATTTTTTCCTCAGAGATAAATTCCTTGAGCACACTCTTGAGTCTGTTAGCAATTATCTTTGTTACCACTTTGTACACTGTATTGCATAAGGCAATAGGCCTGAAATCACTCATTGATTGAGGGGCTTTCTTTTTAGGGATTAGTGTCAGGAAGTTCTGGTTTATTGCCCCTAGCATAGCCATCTTCCTTCTAGATTCTTCAATAGCTGCACCAAGGTCCTCTCCAACTATATCCCATATATTTTGGAAGAAGCCCACAGGGAAGCTATCTGGGCCTAGGGCCTTGTCTAGGTTCATTTGAAAAACTACTTCTTTGACTTCTGCTAGGGATATTTTTTGATAGAGAAATTTGTTTTGGGATTCTGAAATGAAGGATGGGATTGCACCTAGTAGGTAATCCCTATCACTCCTATTAACAAGAGTCTCCTTGTTCAACAGGGATTCAAAGAAAGAGACAACCTCTTTGTTAACTTCAATAATTGTTTGGGTTGTATCACCATTGGCTTTTTTTATTTCTAGAATTCTCTTACTATTGTTGTGTGCCATTGTTGATTTGTGAATTTTTTTTGTGTTTCTGTCCCCTTCTTTAAGCCAGACTTCCCTTGTTTTTTGATGCCAGTAGCATTCCTCCCTCTTGAGAGTTTCAGCCATTTCTTCTTTCAGATTTTTTTCATTCTCAAAATCTACAACATCCATACCCTTATCTATCACATGTTCATTGAGAGTGTGAATATCTTGTTCTATTTTGGATTTCTCCTGAAAGATGTTTTTGAAGTGGCTTTTGTTCCATTCTTTCAGCTTCACTTTTATATAACTCAATTTTTTACTTACTTTGAGAAGATTTGTTTCTTCGTTGAGTTTTACTTCATTCCACCATGACTTAATTAGGTTTGGAAGACTGTTATCTCTAAGCCACATATATTTGAATTTGAATGGGAAACCCTTAGAAGCTTCAACAAGGCCAAAGGAAAGTTGGACTGGGAAATGATCTAAACCAAAGAAGGGAAGGATTTGTGCAACATGTGATCCCTCCAGGTCCCCCCAGTCACCCCATAGCAGAAATTTGTCAAGCCTTTCTACAATGTTAGTGAATCCTTTCCTCCTATTGGACCAGGTGTGTATTCCATTTCTTTCCTAAATATCCAAGAGGGCATTAACATCCAAGAACTCTTGAAAGTCTCTTTGTACAACCGTATTTCTTCTTGACCCCCCTTATTTTTCTGTGTTGTTTAGTGTGGAATTGAAATTCCCTACTATAATCCCTTTCTCTGATTTTCTGCCTTCTACTATTCTAGAAATACCACCCCAAAGTCTCTTCTTCCCTTCAGTGGAGATTGGGCCATAGAAATTAATGTAAAAGAAAGAGAGGTTTCTTCTGATGTCTTTAAATCTGATTGTTTTCCAATTCTTAGCTTTTGCCTCTACTATTCCTACCATTGTGAAGGGATTCCATATAACCCCCAGACCCCCATAGGCCCCTAAGGCCTCTAGAAGTTGGCCATTCCATTGCTTCCATTTGTCCAAGCTCCTGCTACCTTCTTCCTCACTCCACTTTGTTTCTTGCAAAAGCACCACATCTGCACTTGATTGGTAAATTTGGTGCTTGACCATGCACCATTTGTCAGGGGTGTTAATACCTCTGACATTCTAGGTAATGATCCTCATTCTATTGAGGGAAGGATGCTCTCCTTCCCTAGTATCGGTTTCTTTTTCCCAAGGGAATTGCCAGCCAACACTAGCTTTGACTTGTTTTATTTTCTTCCCCTGCTTGACTTGAGCTTAATGTTAGGGAATTTCAATTAGGGAATTTCAGCTTTGATTCTAACTATTGCAACTGTCTCACTTCTAGCAGCTCTCCTTCCACTTCCTCCCAGAGCTCACTTGCCTCATCTGAAAGTTGATCATATTCCTCTTCATCTGAATTTTGACTCTTGACCACTTCTTCCATTTGGGGGATATCAGAATTGTCTAGTATAGTTTGTGAGATCGATTGAGTTGGGGGAACAGGAGGAGGAAAGGATCACCCACTGTCAACATCACTAACATATAATTCCTTTAAATCATGTTGAATCACTTTCTGAAGAAGTTGAGTGTTGTCCATAAGCGCAATGAGGGCTTCTTCGGCCTAGATGTTATCTTTCTAAGGGTTTCCTACATCCTTTTCTGGGGGAATTAGGTGATCCACCGAAAAGGCATCATTTTCTCTTCTAGTTGGAATGTCAGATCCCAAGATAGGATTGTCCACCACATTAGAGTTCATTGGGTGAACATCCATATGATCTTCTTGAGTGGTATTGAAGGCATTGTCTATTAATGGCATTTTTGAGGTGCTTTCTTGAAGTGTCTTCCTAAAGAGGCAATTTTTTGACCCTGAACACTCCCAAACTTCAATTTCTTGCTGCCAACTTCCAAATTTTGTTAATATCTAAATTTTTTTATATATCCCCACTCCCACATCTACCTCAACTAGGAAAAAAGGTTTTGATCCACCTATTCCATTAATGAAGTGTTCATCTACTCTAATACATACTCCTAGGGCATCACCCAATTTTATCATAGCTTCAAGATTCTAGAACTAAAACGGCATATCAACTAACTTAATCCAATTCAGGATTTGGTTTAATTGGTGGTTCCATGGGTCAAAGATGGCTTTCCAATTTGTGCAGTAAAACCAATGTCCATTCATAAACATAGGGTCCCCTTCTAGGATTGCCAATTTTAGGTTTAAGTCTATACATTCTATCAAAAAGAAGGAATTTGGAAGGGGAATAACACTTACCCAATTTGGATATTTGTTCATCCACCAGGCCTTGTTCTCCTCATTCGAATTGGCTGGACTAGTCCATTTTGCAAAAAGGGCATGGTCTGAAAACCTCGCTACCGTTTTCTCAATTAGTTCTATTGGCATTTGGAAAAGTTTATGACCTTTAGGTTGCATTTTCAAGTCCTGGAATGTTCAAGAATGTGTTATGTATATGTTGGAATGTGTGAAGTGGCCATGTTGTATTGCATTTTTCTATGTGGATTTTGATGTCCAAAAGGAGATCCATATGATATGTTGAAAGGATTTTATTTTTTTGTTGTTTGTGACCCTTGTCCTTGTTGAGAAGAGTTATGGCCATGTGAAATGTTTATGTTTTGACTAGATGGAATGTTCATGTTTTTCCCTTGTAAGGTTTTGGTATTAACAAGATGACCTTGTGACACGATGTTTGTGTTTGATTGAGATCCTTGTATAGGAACCCTTCTTGGTTTAGGTTTACCGAGGATGTTAGATGTGGATGCCCCTATGGCCTAAGATGATGACCCAAAGGAACTAAATGTTGAGCCCAAGGGTTGCATCATGAATAATGGTTGTGATGTGGTTTGTGTCATAAATTCTGTTGTTGGGATGGATGAGGTATTGGTGGTTATAGTATTTTGGCTTGTCACTTCAATAGGTATGGAAACTATAAGTTGTGGTAAAGATTGTCCTTGGCTTCTTTGTGTGTTGTATTTTGGCGGTGTTGCAGCACGTAAGGTATCAACATCAAATCCTTGAGGTAATTTAAATCCTTCATTCAATAGCTTAGCCAAGAATCTTTGAGGGCCTAGCATGCCAATTTCATCCACTAGAGAGCCAACTTCAGGATTTTGAGCAGCAACCTCTACCTATTCTATGTATACATTTCCATCTTTATCCCTAATGATGAATTGTTCAAAAAGGTTTATTATCTTTCATTGCTTGTGAGACAAATGCCCCAAATTTTTGTTGTCTTGTGTTCCAAAGGTATTTTCACAAGGATCATTAGATGTGTTTTCAAGATTTAAAGTGGTAGTGTAGTTGTAAATATCTTCATCATCATTAAAGAAATCCATGTCTCTACGCTTCTTTTGTAATCTATTCTCAACCATAAGAAGATTTGCTCAAAATGGGGAATGCAAATGATATGAGATTAAGACTATGTTTTTGGTATTTTTGGAATAAGATATGCCTAAATGTAATGCAACTATGTTTTTTGGTATTTTTGGTATTTTGATAATGTATAAATGAGGTAATGACAATGCCACTATAATCTAAAGTATGACAAAGTCTAAAAGGGGAATGATGCTAATGCAAAGCGTTATGAAAAAATATGATATGCAATTGAGATGACTATGGTATGAACTATGCACCTTCATTGTGAAACTTAAGGAAGGAGTTACTAGCCAACCTAAGATAGTCTAATGTTTCCAAATTAAATTATCAATGACCTCAAGGAAAGTGGATGACAAGTGACAAGTTTGACAAGGTGAGCCTTAAACTAGACTAATGAGTTTAAAGGTTACACCAAAATGACAAGGACTAATGTGGAAAATGATAAGGTCAATGATAAATTTTCTTTGTAGCAATGGGCCTATCACAAGATATGGTAAGTTTCCCTATTCCAAAGTTTTCAAAAAGGTTTATGCAACCTAATATTTGTTTAAGTGATGCAGCTAAGCTAAATGAATGTGATGGAATAATGAGAACTGAAATGAGAAAATCCTTGGTTTAAACAACTTGTTTGGAAAAATGTTGGCTCAATTTGTGTCAAAGTTGAAATGTTATCAAATTTTGGTGTGATCAATTTGTTTTGACAATTTTTTGAATACAAACACGTAAGACTCAATAGAAAAAATATTTTTTATTTTATTTTTCCATCATGAATTTTGTTTGATTTTAGCAATACAAGCACAAATCCTAAGGTTGGAAAGGACTATATTCACTGGATTCCACATGGGTTTCCCCAACCGTAATTATTCTTAGTGAATGACTTAGAAGCTTAGCCACATTGGCTCCCTTCCATGGCACTCACTTCTCAGGTCAACCAAGCTTCGAGCCCTCATAATCTCCCATGACAAACTATTCAAATCTACTAAGATTTGCGAGAATGTGGATGCCTTGGCAATGACCATTGCTACACCAACAAATAGAAGGGTTTTTGGAAAACTACACAAAAGGGTTCTAGTGAATGTACTTGGGGACATGGCACCTCACGAGCATACAAAAAGCCACTTAAGGCTTTAACCACTATACTAGGGGCTCTTATATCTTGAAAAGAAAAGGTAGGTACCTGTTTTTGAATGGAACTACACAGCTAAGGCCTACATACCATGAGGACTTGACAGTTTAGTCTCATCCTTTTATATACTAGCTCGAGTGAAAAACTTTTTGGAGTCATTCCCTCTTTTGAGGCAAGCCCCTCTAGGGTATAAACACAAAACAGGTGGGTCTGGATTTTTGAACACTGAGTTTGCACAAGGTGGGAGCATAATACCTACCATCCTTCAAACACAACAAATAGTGTTCATTGACCTCCTAGTTAGATCTATGTGAAAAGATAATTGTTCATTTTAAAGCACCAATTGAAATGTTTTCAAACTTGAGGGAATATTCCCCATAAATGCCATGTTGAGTGAAAATGATGATTTTAATAAATCAATAAATTGATTTATTTGTGCAAGTGGAAAAATATAGAGAATGCAAGTGGTTAGGATTAGCATTTAATGAGGGATTAGATTAATTAAACTGATATTAAATGATTGTGACATTCAACTTAGACTTTTGGGTTTGTTTAAATTAAATGAGAAGAAATTGATCATTAGAGATTTAATTAAATATCATTGATCTATTTAATTAAATGGATATTAATTGATTTATTCAATAACCTTTAGGAGATTGATTAAATAAACCTGATTTATTTAATTGATGAGTGAATGTGATGCATAATGTCAATTTAACATGTCTACAATACTCATTTGATGTAAATGATTATCATTAACTGTTTTGATACTAAAATGTTTTTTTTTTTATACGTCCACTTCCACAAGAAAATATAGATAATTTCAAATTCATTATTTCAAAACACTGTGCAACAAAAATTGGTGTCGGGTTCACCATTATGTGCATACTGAAATCTGAAAACTAATGATTAATTTGTAAAACATCAATCAAATTTCCAACATGATGTTCAATGAAGCATCTCTAAATGAAAACGCATGTAACATAAAACTAAATCATTCAAAACCACATGAATCTTCAAAAGAAATCTATATCCATTGCTATCCTTTTCCCTTTATCTTGGATTTGCTCTTATATTTTACAAGCAAACAGCACAAGAAGCTCTACGGAATTGGATGAGATCATAATAATATTGCAATTTGTGTCTCCCAAAAAGTGATAAGGAGGAGGTTTTTATAGATGAATGCATAATTTCAAAATGAGAAATCAGAAATGTGTGAAGTGATTTATGCCATGATTCATGTTTGGAAGCTCAAAATGTGCAATTTTGAGCTAATTTTGTGGAAATTATTTATGAGTTTAATATGCAATTTTGAGCTAATTTCATGGAAGTTGGTTTATGAATTTAAATTATTTAATGAAATATATGAATACATTTTAATGATTAATGCAAATGCATAATCGTGTAAATGGTCAAAGTGAAATGATTTATGCAAATGGATGAATTAATAATTTATGAAATGGTTAAATGATTTATGAATATGATGATGAATGGAAATATTTAATGTACGAGTATAATGATTATGCCTATGTAATGGATGTATTTAAGCGATTATAGATTAATGATTAATGAAATGGATGAATTAATGATTTCTGAAATGGGATAATGAAATATGCAAATGGATAAATAATGGATAAATGATTAATGGATTATGTAAACGGATTATAGTTATGAATAAATGATTATAATAGTTTAATGGATAACTGATAAATGATTTAAACAATTAAATGATATGAATGAATGCTTATAAATGATATAATGGATAAACGATAAATAATTTAAATGATTTTATGAATATGGTGATATGATTATGTGAATGATTAAATGAAATATGAAATGGATAAAAATAATTATAAGGACATTTTTATGCATCTACAAGAGCCATTCATTTCAAGAATTAACAATAAATTTGTGTCAGTATGTTCTAACAAGTGGTTATCTAAATGTCGTTGCTGAGTGGGAAGAGGTGTTGTGGGGGGTTTTTGAAATATTTTGATGGTGCAATTGAGCGGGAGGAAGATTTTGACGATGAAGCGGATGGTCACTTACCTTTGCTTGCCTCTGTGTATGATGAGGTGGTTGGGGATCTTTCGTGTGCTTTGAAATTGTACTATGCAAAGGATTCAAGATTTTTCTTTTCCTTTTGGTTGCGCAAATGTTGTTGTGGGTATGGTAGACTAGATTTCAAGGGTGTTAATGAAGATTTTACTCTTTTTCCCTCTACTTTCTTGGCTTGGAGGGGTCACTTCAACTTTTTGCAACTTGGGCTGTTTGGTGCTTGCAATTGGATTGTGTTGGTTGTGCTTGTTGTGCCAGAAGGGTCCTTCCTATGTATTGAGGTTGGGACTTGTTTTGTTGGTGATTGTTTTCTTAAGCCAAATGTGATACTTGGTAGGAAGTGGTGCATGTGCATTTTTTTGAAAACACTTGTTGTTTTTGAAATTTTTGATCTTGATCCAAAGGATTTTTTTGGTTATGTTTCTCTATGTTGGGTGATCCCATGATACAAGTTTACAAATTTTGACCAAACTGGACATTGAAGTAATTTTTTCTAACTAGTTCTTCACTTTTTGACACTTATAGCGGCTAAACTGTGAGGAATTTGGAGATGATGCGAACTAGTGATTTTTGAAATTTTGTCTGTATATTCTAAATATATTTTTTTCAATTTTTTTGGAAATATATTACACTTCTTTTTCCATGTCCTTCGAAAACTAGTTCTTTTCAATAAACACCATTTTTAAGGGGTGATGCTCACCATACAAAACATACAAAATTTTCCATGAAGGATAAAATTATAATTTTTTCAAATTTAGATTTTTAACTATGATATTTAGTGCTTCCAATTGGTTTCATAGTGTTTTATTGAATATTTTTTCCTTAATCAAGTTTCAAAGTCAAACAAATTACAATTCAGACATAGGCAGACCATATAACACAACATTTTTTGTATGTATTGAAATTCAATTTTATTATTTTGTTGGATCAAGGACTTCGATATCTAGTGCACACATTTTTTATTTTTATTTTTTGATAAGTTCCACATGTGCAGAACAAAGAGCTTGATTTTCGGTGAAAACAATACATTCACAAGAAATAAAAAATAAATATAATAATCAAATTAAATTTAGTTAAAATTATACTTTTTTGGAAGATTATAATAAGGACTACATACTTACAAAAAATAAATTTTAAGTGAATTCATTTGATCCCCCAAAAGGTAAATCAAAAGTGGTTTTTTATCAGCATTTTGATAGTTGTAAAGGAGACTCCGTTATAGGTATCATTTAAAATAGTGGGGTTCTTTCGAAGGGGGCTTGGTCTAAGGTGGTTTGATCAAACCCTCTTCAATTAGAATCATTTAATTAAAACTTTTCAAGGCTTAAATCATTTTATTTTCTAAAAATATGTGATTTTAACAAAAATCAAGATCTCCCAGAAAGTGTAAACCACTATTGTGGCAGCACCCTAGCACTGGCAGTTGAGGGTGCCTGCCCTTTTGTAGGTTATGTTTCTTCAGCTGCATAGTCTTGGTTGAGAGGGAATTGTGTTCTCATGCATGTTGAAGTTTCTTCAGTTGTTTCTTGTTCTCCCACCCCTATTTCTTCCTTGGATGTGGTTTTGGGGTCCCTATGGCTTATTCCTGGCCTTTTGTGGGCCTTTTGTGTTGCCTAGGAGATGATTTCTTCTATTTTCTCAGCCCTTTTGGTGTTGTGATTTGTGATGACCTTTGTGCCCCTGTCCATGTGTTATTTGGATTTTTCCCAGTTGCTTGCTTTGTGCAGATTATGGGTTTTTTGCTCCCCTGTTGTCTGTTGTTTGGTGAACATGGTGTTGTAGGGGCATCCTTCAGATGGTGTTGTTATGGTGGTTTGTTTGTTTTCTTTCTTATTTTCTCTTCTTTTGGTGGGCTCTCCCTTCACTGTGTTGGTTGATTTTTTTCTACTGAGCAGGAGTGTGCAAGTTCTTCTTCTAATCCTTTTGGAGGATCTGGGCCCTCTATTTGGTACTCATTTTCCTATTGGAGTTATCTTTACTGCTCCTCCAGTTGCTACTGTTGTTGTTGGGGTTCTTGGTTTCCTGTGTGTTCCAACCATGTTGTTTTTGGTTGAGTTGGTTTTGCTTCTGTTGCTTCCCCTGAAGTGGGGAAGGTTGGGATTTGTTGTGAGCACACTTGGTCGGGTCATCAGGTTTCCTCTCCTTAGTGGCTCTAGGGTTTTTCCCATATGTTTAGGGGTTATTAAGCTGGTGCAATTCTTATTTTTATTGGTAGATGTTGTGCTTTTGCTTCATGGTTTTTTGGACTGGGTCTTTTTTTTCCTTTTCTTATTCTTTTTTGGTTGTGACTACCAGTTTGTTCATGCCTTTGGGTTTTGATCTTTTGGAAGTTGTTGGATTTTGTTCTTGTCTCAAAAGGCTCATTTTCTTTATGGAAGTCCTAGAGTTCTTTGGATTCTTTTTCCCTTTGGGCAACGATTATGTTGCAGGGTTTCATTGGTTTTCCACTATTTTTGCAGGGTGGGGTCTTTTGTCCTAGTTTCTTTTGGTTTCTCTATTTATTATAGATGATTGGTGTTTTGGGGTTTCATGCTTCAGTCAAAAGCATGGCTTGTTATTTGTTCTTCTGAGCTATTTGTTGGGATTTCCTATTACTAGATTTTTTTCCAGTCTTATACTTATTTTGTGCATCATTATTTCTAGGTTTTATGATAGAATTTGTTTTTTGATTTGTTCTCTTTGCTTCTTCTATTTCTCTACAATTGATCTCTATTTTTAAATTTTATGCTTTGAGAAAAAGCATGATTTGTTCCTGATTCTATGCTCAAATGGTATGTGCAAGATCATGATGGGCCAAAAAGTGGCAATATTATGGGTATTTGTAGGGTATGTGGCTGACGACCTTTTTTTTACTCAAAATTGATTAAACGAAAAGGGTTTTTAGAGGAGATTCTCAGATTTCTACCAATACAAATTATGCTTTAATTTGAATTTAATAAATGATTATTATTCATTTTCTATTAGAATTATGCCTAAAGTCCTGATTGATAGGCTGATTGAAAAACATCTATAGCTTTCAAACAATATCACACTTTTGGAATCTGAAACCTATGTCACATTTTATGCTTCACATACTATAGGATTAAAAAAGAAAAATAAATTTCATGAATTTTTAAGTTAAGGTGGAGACATCGAGTTTTTTATATTTTTAAAAGTTGTAACAAAAAAATATGCACCACATCCAGACATGAGTCCTATACTTATATATAAAATATTATAAAAAAAATATTATCATTTTATTATGGTTAGGGTGGTCAGACAGACACCTACTTCTTATTTTTTCCCTAAAATTTAAGTACTACTGCATTGAAATTTCATATTTTCACCAAATAGATTTCTTTTTTTTTCAATAAACCTAGTAGTTTAGAAACTACATTCAATTTTCTATAAATTCTCTTCTTACATATTTTTGAAATAATATAGATAAGTTATTCAAATTTTTACGTCAAGTTGCCTAACATTGATTTTTCTGAATTTTTTGCCACTTAAGGGCTTGTTTTTTCCATGATGATCCTGCACATACCCCAAAAGCCTATTTTTGTTGTTATTTTCCTTCAATTCTATGTTGTGGTCAAGAGCATAGGTTTGTGATTTGTTTATCCTTGTCTCACTCCTTGTGAGTTGTTTTTTGTGGTCTCAGTTTTTGTGAGACACCATTGCCTGTATGGCTGTTGGCCCTTCAAGTTTTAATCTAGTCAAAATAATATTTTTTTGTCACAATTACGTACATTTGTGCTTAACATATTTTTGGGCTCTAAGATCAGAGTTTATTTGTGTTTCTTCCTAGTTGGATATTGTCAAGATGTAAAATGATTGAAACCACACTTTGGTGTAATCGGTACAATACAGTATATCCAATATATATGTACCACCTTTATATATCATAATATTAATTGAAACATATTCCTTAGATTTTGTGGACATCTGTAATATTTAAAAAAAATATATACTTTCTTTCAAATTTGATAGTCTTCGTATAGGTCTCTATTTACAAAAAAATATATTAAGTAGGGCCTTTCTTCAGACATGCACCTTGTGATGGCTCAACCAACTATTTTTATTGTGTGTGCATTAATACATGTATATACATGTGAAGGATTTTTTGGATTGAAAAATGAACTATCTAGTGACACCCTAGTGTGAAGCATCTTTATTGATTTATTGAATTACTAGAATGATTGTAAAAAAGCTAGGATTTTTTTTTCATTTGATCTATAGTGCAATAGTCACATGTTTTGAATTTTTTATGCTTATACATGATATGAATTGATTTTTTATAATTGTACCATGAAAAATATTGTCCTTGGTTGTAATATTCACCTCTAATTGCATAAGATGTATACCATTAGATTGTGTTGCATAATTTTACCATGGTTTTATTTTGAAATATGCTTCCCATAATCATCAAATATAGAATAAATAATGGATAGTTATTAGTGTCATGAATTGGAAAATTTTAAACCTCTCACTAGAAATTGACTATGAATCCATTTAAATTCTATGGTAGTCTACATGATAAACTACCATTTAATTCATAGGGTATATTAAACACTTTAAAACTCACAATAAAGGAATCTAAGAATAATGATAAATCAAGATCTAGCTGTTGTGCGGTCTCACAACATGCCCCATTTTGCTACTTAGAAAAATGTGGACCCCTTTTTTATCTTGCTTCCTTTCATTTTTATTTTCTTCAGTGTTACTCTACGGTTTGGTCAAATGTGAGGTTCATTTTCAATTTTCTTGGTCTTTGTGCTATCCTTATTCTTTTCTAGATTCAATTTTTTGGTCTTTTCATAAAATTTAATATTTTCCCAAAAATCAAAATCCTGGAGTTATGTGGTTGTATCAAGTGAGTTGTATCTTTAGTTGATCCTAGCCCCATCTGGTAAGTCATCATCTGAAAGTGTCAATCCTAGAAATACCATTTTCTTGTACCAGAGTCAGGTAGTTTTTATTTCATTTCTTTTATTCAAAAATCTAATGCATGAGCATCCAATGGTGTAGGGAAATCTTGCATCACCCAAAAAAAAATTTCTTTATTTTCTTTAGTTGTTTTGAGTCCCATGATGGCACTTAAGGGGTATAAGACTTTCAGGCATAAAAAAACAGAAAAAATGGCACTTACTATTTTTAGTAAGTTGGCCTAAACAGGCTCATATGGACTTGAAATTTTACCCCAAGGAGCAAAGCTGAAAAAAATTTCTAGTCACAAAAGAATCACCTCAATACCTTGTACAGTTTGGGAGTTATTAAATTTTCCGTCTCGATAAATTTTTCCAATGCAACTTCAAATTTAGGTATAAAACTTTAGAGGCCCCGATACAACCTGAAAAAGTGGCCGAACTAACCTATGGTGGTTCACACATTGTAGAGCTTGTCAAGATATTTCAAACGATATGCAATAATAGAAAATCAGACACTCGGATCAAAATTTATGGCCTTGCGAAGTTGGTCCTCTAAAAAGTGGATTTCATAAAAAATTCCTCCTAGGCCAAAAATCAAAGAACAATACTTTTCGCACCAAAACAAAAAGGGGAAATTTGAACTTTCTAGAACATTCTAGGGCGGTTATCAAGGAAAATAAAAACGGTTAAGTGGGGGTTGTAGAAGGTGGCCCTAATAGTGCATATTGTGGCTCTGAATAGTAGATTTTATTTTTAGAGTTGATTTTGTTGTAATGAATCAAGCCCACGAGGCTGTAGCATGTAAGTTTTGAATTTGTAATTTCATTTTTGAAAATAATTTAAAGCGAGTTATTTTTTGGTCTCCCATCTTTTGTGCAAAAGAATAAAAATTATTTTTATTCCTTTATCTTCTGTTCTCAGAGGGATTTTTTGCAACATTTTAATAATTTTTATTCTTTTGATATTTCTTGAACCCAGTTCTTGGTATTTTCTTTTGTTTTGGTTTTCTCTCAAGCTTGGAGGTAATCACCCTGATTTTTGGTATTTCTTCTCAAAGGTTGATACCAAAATTTTTAATCCTGTTGATCACAAAATCACAAATTGATCACACAACTTAATGGATTATGCCTTGAAAAAATTGAAGTGACACCAAAGTTCCACATAAAATCATCACGTTGCCTTTCTCCTCTAGTAGCGAGCCCACACAAAAATCTAGGTGTTCGTAATTTGAACCCTTATTCATAATGATTTCACCTTTATTCATGAAATTAATGTATTATAACAAGTAATTAATGAACATGGTGAACTACTCCCATACTTGGCACCACCTTAAGCATGCAATTGATTTCATAACACTTCACTTCGCATCATCATGTAAATTTGCAAAGTACATTGAACAGACGAAATAATACTGGTGCACAAGGAGAGGTAAATTTTGAGAAACTAAGAATATGGCTACCAAGGTTTTTGAAGCTCCATTATGATAAGATTGTCATCATCAATAAAAACTAGGTATGTTTCAGATAACTAATATTTTGTTACTTATGTTGACACACAAAAATCTCAAAAATGGTATTTCCCTTTGAAAATTGAAGTGTAGATTATATTTTGATTTGAATTTAGCCGAAAGGTAAATTGAATGTTATGAAATTGCAAGGAATTTTGGTTAAACTTAACCCTAACTTGCACATAAGACACACATTTGAAAATACAGAACACACCAACACAAATGAGTGTTTCTAATGCAAGAGAAGAATATGAATTTAAATATTGGAGTTCACAAGGCATACCAATTGGCATGGTAATTATAGATACTCATCTACGGTGGTATTCTAATGTTGAAATTTGCACTTGGGTAGGGCAAGAAAATGCTTCTTAGTGTACCAAAAACATTAGAGCAAGTGGGTTATTTTCAGCAGGAGGGTTTTCGGCAGCAATGGAGGCCCCTAAATTGGTAATGGAATGTATAAATCATTACAACCCAGATAAAGGAATTATTGAGGAGGGAAGAACTTGTGTAAATATCTCCTACAAAGGAATGGCTTCCTAT
This sequence comes from Sequoia sempervirens, assembly GCA_007258455.2. NCBI lineage: Eukaryota > Viridiplantae > Streptophyta > Pinopsida > Cupressales > Cupressaceae > Sequoia > Sequoia sempervirens. Next base: position 97,967,534 of record VDFB02373365.1, on the reverse strand, counting down.
TTCACCCAGATGTATAATATTGATATGAGGGCAAAAGATAAAACTTGTCAGAGTGCCAAAGGGTGAAATAGAGAGGTTATGAATACCCAATGGTGACAAGATCAAATTACAAAACATGCAAAATCAATTCTAAGGTCTATGTTCAACCAATATATTCAAGATGTTATAACCATGCAGAGTAGGATAGCTAGGTTGCGAGATGCCAATAAGTTTGAACCTTGAATTTTTGTGATAATATCTAGACTAATGAGTAATCTCATGCAAATACACTGGGGAAAGTGTATTAGTGACAGATTGCATGAACATATAACTGCATTTCCCAAAACTTGATGTTTCTATATGTCTTCATATGTGATCTATTCTTGCGCCATGAGGGAAAGTAAACAAGGGTTGAACAAAATTGGAACTTTGGGCAAAGAAGTAGGAAATAGTTTAATATATGCTAATTTCCCCCAAATTACTATCCACGAATACAAAGAGAATTACAGAAGGGTTAATGATGTGTTCTCTATGAAGCTGGTCAAAATGATAGAAGGTGACAAAGCTAAAAGACTATCAATGGAGGTGCAAAGTGTTATCAGACTGATGGGAAGCTGGTATATTCAGTTCCCCACTTTCTCCTACATTGGGGTGGAAGGGTTTGATGGACATCCTTTTATGTGGCCTAGGTATCCTATAGAAAAATATGTTATTAGAATTATTGAGAAAATTGAAACCATCTCAGTCTCTTTATAGCAAGGCTTGTAAGAATGCTTCCTTCAATTTTCTAGTATGACTAGGAATTATAAATGCATTACAATCAAGGCAACTGACTTGTGCGAAGAGGAACTGAAAACATATAATTTTGAATATTTTCCAATTCAAAGAATGTATTATGATATTGAAGGGAATATTACCAAGAACATAGCTATTTATCATGCTCATGTCTAACACCAAAAGATTATTGGCTTAATTGTGAAAATGAGCACATAGTAAGGAAAATAAAATATGAAATATTGTCCTTAAGACCTGTTCGGATTCTTATGCTTCATTATATTCTAGATTAGTTGGAAGAAGATGATGGAGAAGTGTTGAATAGAGCTTATAATGAAGAAAAATTGTATGATGAACCTATCCCAGACCCAAATTATGAGGGTGAGAAATGACATCAATTGACAAGTTCTCTACACGAGTTCTATTATATACTCAACACTGGATAAATGATTTATGTAAAGCTTTAGGAGAGAAAGGAATTGAACCCATGTTATCACAAGATAAAGGAAGAATAAAATAAAATGAAATTGCATTTGAGAGTGGGGAACCTGCCAAGAATAAAAGGAAAACTAGTAAAGTGACTCCTAGTATAAGAATTGAAGAGAGAATCCCTGAAGCTTCAAGTTAGGGGGTTTCATTAAAGCCAATTGATAAGTAGAAAGATGCAAAATTGAGTAAAGATAAATCAAAAAGTAATACCTAAAGGTGCATCTTCCTCTACAGTGAAGCCAAAGACTAAACCTACCATTGATGAAGAGGTAGAAGTAACATAAAATGCTGGTGCATAGATAAGGTTTGCCTCTCAGAGAGCTACAACATTATTTACCTCTCCTCCCTCTATTAATATGGCTAATGTGAAAAAAGTGTTAGGAGGAACTCCTATTGTTTTGGATGAAATTTTTGAGGTAAATGAAGCCATAATTAAAAAATAGATGGATAGATGGGGTTCCATGTGGGAAAAGTTAAAAGAAAAGAATTTTAAAGATAAACCCATGGTACAACGAATGGTAGAAGAAATTCTAGACACAAGGTCCACTCCTATAGATACTAAAGAAGAATTTATACAAGGAAAACTCATCTCAGAAGTAGGAAACCCTGATATTCTTGAGAAGGAAGTAGGGGAGACTACAAGGAAGGATCATATTAACGAAATGGTTATTGAAGATACTCTTGATTCCCAACCTTTGCTTGGGAATAATCCAAATGATAATGAATAGTTGTAGTTCTTTTCAAAGAATTAAGGACTAGGTTGAAGTTGAAATTGAGAAAGGAGAAGCTACACAGGTTTCGGGTGATGAAGTTGGAAATGAAGAAAATATTTGTGTAGCTTAATACAAAGAAAGTGATGTCTAGGAAGGTGATGTTGAACACCTATATAGATAGGAAAATATAATTCTTCAGACCAAGGAGACAGTTCCAAATCCTAGAAATCATGAATCTATGCCAAAAATTGTTAAAGAAATTACTATTTCAAAGGACATAACAAATAAAATTAAAGAAGTAAGAGAAGAGGTTCCTAAATCAAGTGGAAACTAGGAAAAAATTAATGTTGCAAAGGTAGAGCATGATGAGGATGCACCTAATTGGTTGATTAGGGAATTGGCTTCTCTAATAGAAGTAAAAATACTACCTCTGGATCTTAACAACTTTATACGTGAAGTAGATACTCCTAAACCTAGGTGGAGAGCTAATGCAAAGCATGTCATACAAAATAATACAGATGGAGAAAGAACCATAAATACAGCTACTCCAATAGATGATAAAAAAAGACATGAGATACACCTAAGGAGTACAAGATAACAAGTATTAATCTTGGACACTCATCTTGGAGGCAAGATTTGGAAGAAATAAAGATGAATCTAGATGTCGTTGTTGCCAAAGTATAGAAGTATAAAATGGAGAAAAGAGAATTGAAGGAATAGGTTGCTACCTTGGAACATTTTATAAAATCACTAACCTTGTCTGGTCAAACATAGACTGAATTGCCCCAATATCCAGTACTAATATCACAAGAATAGGTGGATGCAATTGCAACAATTTTCCATAAAATGAATGTATTTGAAGAATGGATTGAGTATTGGGTGAGGCAGGGAGAATAATTTATTACATATGCAATAGGAAAGTATAAGGAAGCATACTATTAGTATGAGAAATTTAGAAGATTTGAAAGTGAATATAAGGCTCACCAAGAACAAGTTAATGCTAAAAGGAAAAATGTTCAAATTCTCATACAAATGGATGTCCAAGAATTAATATGAGGAAATGTAATTTCAGAAAAGGAAGTTCCATTGCTAGAAAAATGGAAGAACAATTAAAATGGGAAGGTGACATGTTGATACAATGTATAGAAGGATTTAAAAAGGTCACTATGGAATTAGAAAATTGCTTGATAAAGATCAAGACTTTATTGAAATGTTGGCACATCAAGGTTGCAATCCCCAAATGCTACAATAGGAGGGTAAAGAAGTTAAAGCCTTCAAGGAATGGATTGAAAGGATAAATAGAGACCCTATTTAGTTGTTAATTCAGGAGATCATTGATGAGATTATACAATGCATGAACACCATAGCTAGATATGAGACAAAGTGTAAAGGAATGCTAGTATACTCCAGGTATCAGAAGAATACACTAGGCTTAAGCTCACTTGGAAGGAAATACAAGGGATTTCAAAAGAACATATGAATCAAACATTAAAGATAGGTGAAGAAAAGATCCCAGAGCCCAAGCTCTAAATGATGAAAGGAAATACTAGATATCAGATACCAGAGGTGTCCTAGAAATATTTTCTGTTGGATTTCAATTTTGCAGGTTTTTTCTAGTCCTGATAGATGTTTCTTGTTCAGTATTCTAAAGGGTTATGATAGCTTTGATTCATGTGAAATATTGTGTATCAGAGTTGGAAAGAGAAAAGTTTTGTTGTTGAGGAAGTCAAAGCTTTGACTTCATGTAGAATATTTTGATGATAGTTGGCTTATGCCATGTGCTACATTTTTATTTTCTATTTATGATTCTCTAGATAAACTTTAAGTTTGAACTCTTGGGGCCTTGTTCCTATAAAATGGAGAATAACTAGGATAAATTTTAATTTTCAATATTTGTATGCTTTATTTTAGAATAGATGTTTAAATTCTAGAAAATATTTTTAAAAAATAGATGAATGAATGGAAATTTATTAAAAATCTTTCATTTCCTATAAAATTGTTGAATGCTTAAAGTTAAATCTACTTAAGTGATAGCAAAAATTGTTGATATTCATGAAGTATTATTTCAAATCTTTCGATTTCATGATGTTATTTTATTATTTAATTAAATAGTTTGTAAAATGCTTATGATTCTTAATGAAACTAGAAACAAACGTATTCCCTTTGAGATTAATAGAAATAGCACATGATACCTTGAAGTGAACCTAGTATTGTCAAGACTTGACTATCGGAGACTTGGGATTGAATTGAACCAACCTTTGTCCTATCATATAGATCCCTTAGTGTTGCCTTTGGTTAAGTCTTTCAAGAAGGATAGGCTCTTCGAAGTTTTTCTATATGAATAATTTATTCACATTGTTGTTGCGAGTAACATCATCATCAATAGGAACTAGTGCTAGAATGAGGGCCTCACTGTTGTTCAAACTTAGTGGTTGAATGCCATCTAGACCTTAACAATCTAGAAGTGTAAGTGTGAGTTCACAAAATCTGACTATTGTTGGACCACCACCACCCCCATAGCAATCACCTTCTTTAGCATGAAGTTATTGATTCAATTTTCCATGTACAATGATTTACCAAAAAATATTGATAAGTTGTGTCCCAAGTATTATCTCAATAAAGATGTGGAAGAACACATTAGTATCTTTAAGGATACATGTTTTAGAGCTAGGATTCAACATGAATATGTTGTATGTAGGTTGTTTCCTTACACCTTAAGTGATGAAGTTTACCAATTGTATATTAACTTACCTTGTAATTATATTAGACCATGGCAAGATATGGAAAGTTAAGTTTTGGCTAGATTTATAACACTGACTGATCCTGCTTTGTTATATAACCAATTTACTCAAATAAATATGTTCAAAGGAGAACCTATAACTATTTTTAGTGACAGGTTTCAAAAGGCTTATTCTAGGTTGCAAGAACCTTATGTAGTAGATAATTTTTCTGCTATTGCAGTTTACAATACATCAGTAGATCCTCTAACTGCTATGTTTGTAAAGAAAAGGGAAAATTCTCCTACTACTTTACCCAAAGCCTATGCTGAAGCTCTAAGTGAAAATTTAGAAATGAAACACCTTGTAAATGGATCATCTACAAATGGCAGAAATGGAATAAATAATTATCCTACCCTGAGCATAAATGGAGTCTCTTTTAATCATTCCATGAATCTTAATGTTTATCCTTCAATGGTCCAAAATGGGACATTTGCTCAGAATACTTTCTTTCAACCAGGAAATAGTCAAGCTTTAGTCCCTCAGCTTGGTCCAACTATCATAGAGTTACATCCTAATGGAAAATATTTTTTTCTCGCAAACTCAAGAAAATCGAAATGTCAAAATTCCAAAGGAAATGGAAGACATGAAAGAAATTATAGCTCGACTCAAAAGGTTAACCAAAGAAGTTACACAATTAAGAGATCAAAAATTTTATGCTCAAAGAAACAATCAAAATTTACAAAATCAAGCGTATAATGCTCCCAGACAACTTAGAACTTGGAATACATGAACGAATAATGGAGGAGTGTCAACAACTTTACATAACACTAATCCTACTGATGAAAGATCCATGTCAAAAGTGAATTTAGATGATATTGTGATGAATAATTGGTGTAGAATTCATAATACAAATGCTCATCTTGAAGTAGACTATTCATAGTTCAAAATTGCTTTCGACATTTTTCTAGCTGCTGCACATTATAATGAATAGTGTGACTCTCATCCTCGTAAGGGAAATGAGTTGGTTCCAGTAGGACATGATTTTGCTTAGTTCTTGAAAGCTATGAATGTGTCAAACCACCTGCTTTTGTCACAAGTTACACTCGTGAATATGAGGGAGAAAATTCAATTATGAATTTAGAAACGTATACATTTCCATATCAAGATTAAAATGAACCACAAGAAGAAATCAATGAAATTCATTCTTTTCAATAGTATCAATAACCCACCTAATAACTTTAATACTCCACTCGATGACAAATCAAACAATAACCTAGGGTTACCTAAGGTAACCTCACATAATTCATCAAATTCTTCAAGAAGTGAAAAGGTAGATTCCACTGACCAAAACAATTTTACTAGCTATTTAGCGGAAAAAATAAAAAAGGTAAAGATCATCCTTTCTTTATCAGAATTGCTCAAAACACCTATGATCAAGAAAGATTTCTTAAACACTCTAGAAAATCTTCCAAAAGAAGGAAAATTAAAGGACTTTCAGGTGAAAGATAAGAACATCATTCCCATGACAGATGTATAAGTATCCTTTTACAAAGGGAAATTAGAATCTCTTACATTCTTACTCATGCTAAGAATATTTGGTAAGAACCTTCATAATTATTTCTAAAGTAGACTCTGAAGCATCTACTAACGTAATGCCTTTATCCATATCTCTCAAATTCTAGGGTTAACTCTGACAGGTTCTTTAAAGAAAGTTACTCAACTCGATAAAAAAAGCTAAATGTAATAAGAGAGTTAACTAATATTCACATGCAATTGGTGTTGGATCCCAAAATTCAATATTACGTAGACATTCAAGTTGTTGAGATACCTAATACCTATGGTATGTTATTGAGCAAGGATTGGTCTAAAATTTGAATGGATATATGGCTACTGATTTCTCACACATGTGGTTACCATGGAAGGTATTTCATAATCAAATAAAAATTGAGAGAGAACCACACATGAAATACATGATCACAAAATTATGATTAGATAAATGAAGTTCCATATATTGATGTAGAACTGAGAGTTTATAAAATACAAAGTTTAGGAGTTAAAATAGAAAAAGTATTTACATGTAATGCTGAAAGGCCTAATCAAATAACTCCTGAAATAGATGTTTTAATTGAATCAGATTGTGTTTCTTCTAAAGAAGAAAATATTCCTTATGATAAATTTCAAAAGAATATTGTTATAGAAGCTCAAAAGAGCAATAAAATTGAAATTTCACTAATTTTTTTGTTGTTGTAGGATTGGTGTAGGTTACACAATGTTGCACATTCAAAGGACTGTTGCATGATGTGTCTAGAAATAATTCATAAAATTAAGAATCAGTACTATGCAAAACATGACAAGATTAAAATATCTGAACCAAAAGTGCATAAAGACAAAGTTCATGTTACACAAACTAGAAATACTAATTTGGCGATGCCTAAGAGTGGTAAACTACAAGATACATATGATAAATCCTGGATTCTTAAATTTGATGGATCCAAATCAAAACAAGGAATTAGAATAAGAGTTCAATTCATCAATGTGCAAGGTAAATCTTTTCTTGCTGCATATCAGTTGCAATTTCAATTTACTGACAACGTGGTAGGATATGAATCCCTTATACATGGTTTGATCGTCACAATCAAGAAGAGGGTCAAAATTCTTAAGGCGTTTGGTGATTCCAAATTAGTAGTTAGACAAGTTTGAAAACAATATATTTGTCAGTAAAAGCAATTATCAAATTATCAACATAGAGTATGGGGTTTGATAGAAGATTTTTATGCATTGAACATTACTCATATCCCAAGAAGATTTAACCAAAGAGCCAATTCTTTGGATACCATTTCCAATGCTCTAGAACCTCTAGATTCCTCTAATTTGAAGAGATTCACAGTCAAGTTGATGCAACTACTGTAACGCCTGTCATGCAAACCCCAGAGAACACACACAATGCAAATAATTTTTTTTAAAAACAATTAAATTAAACATGCAATAACATTAAACCATAACCACATAGCATATCACATAGCATTAACACAAATAGTTCTCTGGGGCACGCGAGGTTACATTGCACAACTAAACGGAAATAAAGATAAAGAATCCAATAATATTATTTATATTAAAATAACCACGAATAAGGATACATCCAAAACCATGATGCAAGAATATTAGACATCACATAATATATCCATGATACATCTCATAATAGAGGTACAAATGATCCTAACTATTACATCATTGTTTTAATATTACATTACAATCTCTGAAAATTGAATTACATTGAGTTTTCCAACATGGGGATTGATACAAGAATAAAGAAATATGAAATACAAGTGTATACTGGTACAACTCCACTGCGGAATGCTGAGAAGAAAAGATGATGATGGGGAACCCAACGGGTGCGGAGCACGTTCCACCCAACCATGTGAATTACGAATAACTCACCCCCAGTGCTCAAAGGTGACGAGGAAGTGAACCTAAACATGTATGTCAAACCGACTCAACAACAACATGATACAAAACAAGTACAACTCAAAGAATACAATGAACAACCATCAATGTTCACAAAACACATAGCAAGTTAAAACTACGAACTCATCACAATAACATGAAGTACCACCAATTAACAATCATGAAACAAATTCAAAAAAATCAAAGCATCATAAAGATACAATATCCAGAGGCATTTACAAACAAAGTACAAGGGTGTCAAGTGGAGAGTGTCATCGCATAGCTCTCATGGGATCCCCTGGCACTTCCTCCAACTGAGGCGCCGGCACCCATCTATGGATCTCCTGGCCCTTCCTCCTAACTGAGGCGCTGGCACCATAGGGTAGCTCATGTGGAGTCAATAATCTCTCATGAAGATGAGACTACGACTTTGCCGACCACGACCTACTCAGTCTATCACTAGTCTACGGTAGCCCTAATGCATAGATGAGGAATCTAGTTTTAATTATCTTGTGTGTTTTACTACCCATCCCCCTAAATTCTATTTTTAGGTTATCACTTGTTTAACTACTCTTACGTGGGTTCCCCTGAGCACTTCCTCTTACCTGAGGCATCGGCGCCCACGAAGAGCCACTCTCCCTATGACCCCTAACATAATTCAAAACTAGGCCACGGTTGAACTATAACATAAAAACATAATACCACAACAAGAACACGCGAGGCATTAACCCTCTCGCAATAATTCATAATCCAAAAGTCTTAACAACCATTCAACCCTTCCTAACAAAAACCATTAAGTATCAATTTCCAAAAGTATGAACAAGATGAAGAGAGCATTAAAATTAAGCAAGCCTCTGGAAACAAGTTACAAAATCAACAACAGGTTGCCACATAGACATCACTAAGCGACAAGAAAACATAACATAAAAGTAAAACTCACATTATATTTTGCAAGGTTGCACCATTAAGTTTGATTCCAATCCCAATTAAATAACTAAATATGATTGTCTCAAAAGAATTCACAATCACAACTAAAGGCTAATTCTTGTTAAAAATACTTGTTCAACCAAAACAATTAATAAAATAATGCCCTGTTTAAATATACAAATGCCCATATAAAACATTATTTAACATCTCAAATATATACAAAAATTATATGTATATATATATTTTTAAACCTAATAAAATAATATTAAATAAAATAATTATAACTATATATATTTTTAATAAACTAAATTATAATTATTATATTTGACAAATAAAATATTCACCATATAATAATAAATAAATACATATATACTATATATATATTTATTTATATATACATATATATATATATATATATATATATATATATATATATATATATATATATATATATATATAAAAAAACAAAATTTAAATACACCCCTTGAACCTATCTTGGTTTGGCCATATCACTGAGTTTTAATGATTGCTGCAGAGTAGATCATTGAGATCGCTATGGCCGATCCTGGAAGGTAAATGCTCGGCCCTTCCACCGAACCAAAACAAATTTTTATTATTTTTTTTTTCATTTCTTTTTTTTAATAAAACAATTTCATTCGCTTAGAACTCGTGACGATTTTCGAAAATTCCCATTTTTGATTTATTTTTTTAAAAAATATAAATGTTTCGAAACAAAGATTTTTATTAAAAAAAATATAAAGATATATATATATATATATATATATATATATTTATATATATATATACAAAATCTCACAATGTATATATATTTAATATATATATATATATATATTTCAATGAATATACACATAAAGTTACAGAATCACAGAGAACTCAGTTTTTTGTGTAAAATACAGAATAATCACATGTTTTTAAAAAAATCATACATACTAATGATTATCAAAAATAATATTTCAAAACTATTAAAAATACAAAGATTGATCTTTTCCATAGTAGAATAAGAGAATAAATTAAATGTATTCATACGAAATTCGACAGAGTTTCATTTCAGTTTGTTTGTAAAGCATTATCAAGAATGTTCCTTTCAAGCAGGCCTATTGGTTTATTTATTTTCTAATCTCAAGGAAATCATTTTAATCTAAATCATAGAAGATTTTCTTTTCCAACTAGAGATTGATTTTAACACACCTTTTTTGGTATTCCATTTACAGATTTAAAACTATTAAGAGAAAAGAGTGGAACCTGGAGTCCTGCGCTCTCAAAAATATGATGAAACTGATTTCTGATGGCCTCAAAGAGCTTCTTGTTGGTGCTTCAAAATATCCTCTATATAATTTTGTGCTCGAACTCGAACCGTTTCTCTATTTAGAAAACTTCTCCAAAGCAACCCAGTAACAGATTTCCAATCCCTTTCAAGAACTCCCCTCAAAATAAAGCAAAAGAATCCAATATCCTTTCTAAAATTTTAGAATACAAAGCCAATACTTTTTTTACAACTTCTATAACCAATATCCTATCTCTCTGAAAACTTACAAAAATTCTTAATTAAATAAAAAATAATATCCCTCTCTTCCAAAAAACTCTAAAAATCAAAAATAAAAGAAAACCATTCTTTAAAGGCAAGCTTTTTAATTAGATTTGTATTCTTATTTGTTCTCACAATCATTTTCAGTCTTTTATTTGTTTTATTGTTTTAATTTCCATTTTTGCAACTTTACTTGCACATCACATTACTTATTTAATTTAAATAAATTATCCTAATAATTATCCTCTACCAGATAATTGATTAAAATAATTAAAACACATTTAACATATAATTATCATTTAATTGAAATATATGACTTTCAAAAATAATTAAATCATTTAAATATTTAAATAGAACTTAACCTAACATTAAAAAATAAACAACTATTTCAATCATTCAAGTAAAATAAATCATAACTTATAAACTGCCACCTTAAATAAATTATGACAAAACACATAACACAAAACACAAATGACGACAATTACACAAAAAAAACAATACCAAACAAACGAGATGATCTGACATCATGGAATGGGATGACTTCATCATCACCTCTGTTTCAACATTTAACCATTGGGCTAGAGGTGCTCGCCATGTCCTGCTGAAACAGGTGGAATCGAGACTTGTACTTGCAATACCTGCATACAAGTGAAGTTGTGTACATGTGCATACATATATATATAAAATCGAAGCATTAAATTAAAGCACTGCAGTGTGAGAAGGAATCGCAACATAGCAGGGCACTCGCGAACAAGTAATGCTATATTGTCCTTTATCACACCTATTCTAACAATTATAATATAATCAATAAATTAACATCTCTAACTAACAATCATCTCATAACATTTTTAATTAAATCACTGCATCATATCATAATTCTGAAAATCAACTAATATAACCAACCATAATGTCATATGAAATATTCATGTCCATAATGAAATAACAACATCATCAAACATCTAACTAGCCAAATCAAACATTAACAGTATCATCATAGTATCAAACCAAAGCACAACAAATAATAAGTCTAAACAGTATGAGGGGTATTACAACTACATTCAGTTATCGATAATGTTACTAATTTTCAAGTGTTCAAAGATGACCAACATATATTGGAATTCATCACTAATTCTAGTATTTTTTAAGCACATATAATTGAAGAGATGGATCACCCTAATGGTAAAATTCAAGATGAAGAATTAGCTCAAGTCAAAGGAATAATTGAGCTAGAGTGACTATTTGACATTGATCAGATAGTTAGATAGAAATATTTTCCTTGAAGTGACAAAGGACAATCCAAATTATAAAATTTTTATACTAAAGAGGGTCCTAAGAACATGCTAATAGGAAAGGTCTACAGTGAGGAAGAGAAGAGAAATATTGCTCAGGCACTTAAATTTTGCTGAAAGGTTATAGCATGGATGTATGAAGATCTGAAGACTTATGAAACTTCCATCATTATGCATATGATACTGTTAAAGCCTAATTCACAGCCTTTTTTAGTAGAAACAACATCTAGTAAACACACTCTTATAACCATTAATTCAAAAGGAAGTCCAAAAGCTTTTATTAGCTAAAATAATTTTTCCTATCAAACATTCTACTTTGGTGGAAATTTTGGTGCCTGCGAGAAAGAAGAATGGATATATACGGTTATGTTTAGATTTTTGGAACCTTAACAAGGTGTATGAGAAAGATAATTATCCACTATCCTCACTAGAAGAAGTGTTACAAATAGTAAATGGTTCATAGATGATGTCCTTCTTGGATGGATTCTTTGGATATAATCAAGTAATGGTAGCAAGGGAAGATCAAATTTTCAAATAGCATTCACTGCGAAGTGGGGAACTTTGGCTTACAAAAGGATGCCATTTGGATTGATAAATGTTAGGGCCACATTCCAAAGATCCATGGATTATTATTTTTTCAAGTTGATAGGAAAATGCATCATTATCTATACGGATGACCTTATGGTATTTTTGAAAAATAGAAGAGATCATGTTTGAGATCTTAGAGCAATATTGCAGAAGTGTGAAACTTACGGAGTTTCATTAAATCCTAAAAAATTATATTTTTGGGGTAACTGAAGGTAAGATATTGGGACATATTATTTTTGAAAAAGGTATTTTGATAGACTCAGACTGAGTGAGCACACTGCTCAAGCTACAACCCTTAGGGAGCAAGAAAGAATTGAAATCATATTTCAGTAAGATCAATTTTGTCTGAGATTTTATTACTACATTGACTAAAATAGTGAAACCACTCAATGATATGTTAAAGAAATATGCCAAGATAAAGTGGAAAAATGAAGCTAAGTCACCTTCAAAAGTATAAAGACTGCCATTATAGAAGCACTAGTATTGGTAAGTCCATATTACGTTAAACCTTTTTATATTTACTCTTTTACTTCTAGTCATACCTGTGCAACAGTACTAACACAAAAAGGGGAGAATAAAGAAGAGAATTCAATTACTTTTATGAGTGCTCCATTTAACTAAGCGGATTTGACATATACAGATTTTGAAAAACAAGCCTATGCTTTGGTCAAAGTTGTACAAAAATATAGGCATTATATCCTCAGGAGTATAGTCAAAGCTATTCTTCTAGATTCCATAGTCAATATGTTAACACAGAGTGAGCTCAGAGAAAAAAGAGAAATAGGTTACAATACTACAAGAATTTGATCTAGAAATTATACCCATGAAATTGGTTTGGGGATAGGCTTTGGTCAGATCTATTGTAGAAATAGATCTGCAAATTTTTTGTCAACAATATACTTTTGATGTAAAAGGCCAAGAAGAGTGGTATTCAGATATATGGCATTATCTATTTAGTCATACTTTCCCTAATCATATGCAAAGAAATCAAACAAGAGCCCTTAAGATAAAATCTCAAAGATACATGATCAAAGGAGGAGCTCTATTTAAAAGGAACCATGAAGGAATCTATTTAAGATGCTTAAATACAATAGAAGAAAACAAAGTGTTCAAGGAACTACATAATAAATTTGGAATTTCTCATGGAGAACCTTTAGGTACTACACACCTCATCTTAAGAGTTGGTTATTACTAGCCAATGATTTTCAAAGATACATACGAACATGTGAAACACTGCCACACATGTCAAACTGCATCAGATAAAGGAAGATTCAATGGTCAACCATTACAAATGGTGATGGAGATGCATCCCTTTTCACAATGGGCACTAGATTTTATCAGATCTATCAATCCTCCATCATCCTCAGGCCATAAATTTATATTAACTACTACAGACTACTACACCAGATGGACAAAGGTGTCTCAGTAAACACTGCACTACAAAAGTAGTAACCAAATTTTTGGAAGAGAATCTCATCACCAAGTTTGGAGTACCATACACATTGGTATGTGATAATGGCCCTACCTTTTCTTCATTAAAATTTTCCAATTGGGCATTCGAATACAAAATAACATTAAAATTCTCATCAAATATTATCCGTAAGGAAATGGATTAGTTGAATCATCAAATAAAAATCTATTAGATATAATTAAAAAATTTATTGAAAAGAATCCTAGAGAATGGCAATCTTTGCTGAAATTCACCCTTTGGGTACTTCATACTGAGGATGAAAGCCACGTTAGGGAATTCTCCTTATCACCTAGTTTATGGGGTAGATCCTATATGACCAATAATTTGAAAATCCCTACTTGGTAGTTTTCCCAGGAATACATTGGATTAGATGATCAAATTGGAGCTCACTTATTACAATTAATGCATCTAGACGAAAAAATGTACCCGAGCTATAGATCATTTTGTTAGGCACCAATTTGTGGTAAAAAGATGGTTTGATAAAAGGGGTATATTAAATACTTTTAGAATATCTAACTTGGTCCTATATTGGAATAAAGCCCATGAATCAAAAAGGTGAACATGGTAATTTTAAAAAGTTGTGGACAGGTCCATATCAAGTTTCTAAAATCCTGGGTGACAATACTTATAGACTGAAGTCTTTGACTGGTGAAGATATCCCATTGCTCATTTTTTTATTTTATTTTTATTTTTTATTTATTAACGAGGGGAATCAGGTGCAGCACGGCCCCCCATATAACCCCTCACCGCCGGTAAACTTTTTACCGTGACCGGCAGTGCTGGCGGGACACACCAACCGGTACCACAGGAGCGCCGGAGAGTCGAACCCATGGTGGGCGCCCTGCTACAGGGAACACCTTAACCAACTGAGCTGGGACCGGCGCCCCAAAGATATCCCATTACTCATCAATGGGTAGTTTCAAAAGTATTATTTCCAGTCATATGTAAATAGTTTTTATAACATTTTTTTTTTTTTTTGTAAATGTAGACATGTCAAATTGACATTATGCATCATTCATATTTAATTAAATCATATTCACTCATTAATTAAATAAATCAAGTTTATTTAATCAATCTCCTAAAGGTTATTAAATAAGTCAATTAATCTTTTAAAGATCTCCATTTAATTAAATAGATCAAAGTTATTTAATTAAATCTCTAATGATCAATTTCTTCTCATTTAATTTAAATAAACCCAAATATTTAAGTTGAATGTCACAATCAACTAATCATCATCTAAGTTAATCTAATCTTGATTAATATAATCTAACCACCCATCACATCCTCTAGCTTTTCCCACTTGCACCAATAAAGAATTTTAATTCATTTATAAATTCATCATTTTCCATCGACATGGCATCTTTGAGGAATATTCCCTCAAATTTGAATTCAAAAAAACGTTGACATGTACATCCAACAAAGAATTTATGAGCTCATACATGGATCTTACATGTCCCTTTGCAAAGGTCAAACTCAACATTTAACTCTCAAATTCAAATTTGAATCTCCCCCTCTTTGGCACATTGACCAAAATGTGCTCATTCCTCAACTTATCACAAGTTGACAAGTGGCCTCTTCTCATTGGTTGGTTTTTAGTCCCACATCCTCCATGTTTGGCATCCTTCTATCATTATATTCTATAAATAGAGAGCTTCGCTATTGTTCTAATCCTCCACAATCTTAGCATTTCATCTCCACAATCTCATGCAAAGTCACTCTCTTCAAGGGAGAACTGATTTTTCCCACCTCATATCATATTCAAAGCAATTTCATATCATCAATATCATGGAATTTAGAAAGGATTGAGAAAGGGCTTCTTTCCATAGAAGCACCAATCTAATATGAGATAGGGTTTTATTCATGTTATTATGTGTTTTATTTAGTTTCTTGTATTCCTTTCATTGCATGATTAACATGTTTCATTATTTCATAGGGATGTTCTTATTTTTCTTTTTTTTAAACAACAATGTTAATGTGTGTTTTGAGCAAATGCAGAATTTGACATCAACAGTAAATAGTTTTGTTAGGTTATTTATTGTTGTCATGTTGTAAATAGTCATTTGTTGCTTTTGTTTTGCTTTTTTGGGTTTCGTGTCATTGGGATTTACAATGTTTGGCAAGCTTTGAAGGTGAACAGGTTAATAGAACATCAATTCAAGATATTTAATCAGTGTCCCAACTATAAGTATTCTTTTATTTATAAATTGTTTGAGAATTATTTAATTCATTATACTCTAGTTAGCATGAATCATTCAATGTATCTTGAGCTACAAACACACACATTTAAATCATTCTACAAAAATTGGGGATAGAAGTTATTTGCATTGGGTGAAAAATTAAAAGACTACCTTTGCTACCACTATAATTCCCAACCTAAAAGTGGATTTCATTGCTTGCAAGTTGAAAAAATGAACTATCATTAAAATGCCAAAAGAAAAAATTGAGCTATTATTGCAATATAAGAAAAAATCAACTCTTTAGGCTATCCAAATATCTCTACCAGGGCTATAGACGCCTAGCTAGCAGTAGAGCTATGTTGGGGGGAGCTACAAAGATAACCTTGTCAGGGTTATGTACGCTTGACTGGTAGCAAGGCTCTATCCCTAGTTGGCTTTGAATTAATTGTCAAATTATGCAGGCCAATGCAAATAATTGCTATTTTCTAAGTTTACTGTGGCAGAAATAATCAATTGCACACATGTGAGCTCAACAATACTTAATCTTACATGCTAGTTGAAGTGAAATTTGAACATTTGAATGAGGATCCAATGATTTATAATTAGAAGACTAAAAAAGGTTGGTATGATATGTAAGATCCAAAATTGACTTTCTATTATTTTTTTTAGTTTTGTTGGTTGCTAGTTGTTGTGTGGTTTCACAACATGCCCCATTTTTCTACTTGTAAAAATGTGGACCCCCTTTTTCTCTTTCTTCCTTTCATTTTTTTTTGCTTTGGTGTTGCTTTGTGGTTTGGTCAAATGCATGCTTCATTTTCAATTTTCTTAGTCTTTTTGTTATCCATATTCTTTCCCGACTTGGTCTTTCGGTCTTTTCATGGAATTTAATATTTTTCCTACAAATTGGAATCCTGAAGTTATGTGGTTGTATCATGTGAGTTGTACCTTCAGTTGGTCATGGCCTTGTACTGTAATTCATCATCCAAAAGTATCAATCCCGGTAATACCATTTTCTTGTACTAGAGCCTGATAGTTTTTATTTCATTTATTTTATTTGGAACTTGAAAAAAAAAGGTTTTATTTTGCAAAATTTTAATCATTTTTATTCTTTTGATCTTTCTTGAACTCAATTCTTGATCTTTTATTTTTTTTCTAGTTTTCTCTCAAGCTTTGAGGTAATCGCCTCGGTTCCTGATATTTCTTCTTAAAGGTTGATACTATAATTTTTAATCTTGGTCATCAAAAATTGATCATGCATCTTAATGTATTATGCCTCAAAAAAATCAAACTAGCAACACAGTGCCATGTAAGATCATCACACCGTCTTTCTCCTTTAGTAGCAAGCATGCACAAAAATCTAGGTATTCATAAATTTAACCGTAATTCATAATGATTGAAACCTTTATTCAAGAAATTAATGTATTATAATAGGTAATTAATGAAGGTGTCGAAATAGTCACATACTTGGCATCACCTTAAGCATGTGATTTCTTTCAAACAATCACCATCATTAATATTGTTAGTCAATTCAAAACAAGCAAATCCATAATTCCTATAAAATACCTAAACATGGTGCATATGCAAACAAGAAAAAAACATAATCAAAGTAGATAAATGTAAGCATATACAAGCATGTTCATACCTTATACAATAGTGGAAGTAGTGCTCTTTTGATGTGAAAAGGATTCCCTTTCCCACCCCCTTGATAAGATTCTAATGATGAAGATGCAAGTGATGGAAATGAAAGTGCCTATAGTGAAAATGCATAAGATTGTAGATGATTTTCAAGTAGAAGTTCCTTATCTTTATAGGTTGAAGGGATAAAGAATGGAGAGATGGGAGGAATGTGGGACTAAAGGAGATTCAATAAGATTGTTACACTTGTCACAAATCTAATGGGTGAATTTTGAGCACATTTTGGAGAATGTGCATAGTTAATTCACGTGGTTGAGATGTAAGAGGGGTGTACGAGAGTTTAATGCATTTATAAGATGCATTAAATGAATGTGGTTGAGATGTTTTGGAGGGAAATATTGGTATGTGGTGACTGATCATGCTATATTGTATAGCCCATGGTATATTGTACACCTCGACATGTATCCTTACCGGGGTCCGAGGATGGGCTGGGCCTCGGGTGGGGATTTGAGGGCTGTAGCCCCCGAGAAAACTTTTCCTCCTAATTTTTCACGTCATCACTAAAAAAGGAAAAAATAACCGAAAAAGAAAAATTTCACTTTGTAGAACCCAAAAATATGGAAGCTTCTAAGCTTGTTAAAAAGGGGTTCTGATGGGTATTACAGTATGATGAAAAACATGATTATTCACAAGATTGTAATAGGTTTTTGCACTAGAAAATAAAATCATTGGATGGTTGCGGTTTGGTGGATGTAGCCTGAATTGGGTGAACCACATTAAATTCTTTGTGTTATAATTTATTATGTGTTTTAGTTTCTCTGTTTATTACTTAAATCTACATTTAATTGTTAGATATCTGCCTTTCTAACCCTAACAAGTGGTATCAAAGCGGGTTGTGTTTTGATTATTGTCTTTAGGAAGGTCTCACGGTTGAGTGGGAGTGATGGTAGATGAGGGTAAGAAGGTTGAGAAGTTTAATGGGAAGAACTATTAGTTATGGAAGATGCAGATGGAGGACTACCTCTATCAGAAGGATTTATGGTGGCCATTGGAAGGAAAAACCAAGAAACCTACAGCAATGTCAGATGAGGACTGGGAGATTTTGGATAGAAAGGCTCTTGGCGGTATTCGTTTATGCCTAACACAATTGGTGGCGTTCAATATTACAAAAGAAAAGACAACTCAAGAGTTGATTGAAACCCTAGCGAACTTATATGAAAATCCTTCTACTTCGAATAAAGTATTTCTTATGAATAGTTTATTTAATATGAAAATGGTAGAAGGTGGGTTAGTTATTGATCATTTAAATGAGTTTAATATGGTCACCAGTCAATTAACTTCTGTACAAGTAAACTTTGATGAAGAAGTTATGGCTCTTTTGATTTCGTGCTCTTTGCCTGAAAGCTAGAATAGCTTGCTAATGGCTGTTAGCAATTCTGTTTCTGGTTCAAATACATTGAAGTTTCATGATTTTTTTGTGTTATTTTGAGCGAGAAATTTTTTAGGAAAAGCTCAGGTGGAACATCCACATCAGGCAGTTTTTTGAATGTAGAAAGAAGAGGATGAACAAAGGAGAGAGGAAACAATTCTAGAAATCCTGGGAAGTCATGAGGAAAATCAAAGGACAGAAGGTCCCAATCTAGAGACAAGATGGATTGTTGGTACTATGGTAAGCTGGGTCATTTAAAGAAAGATTGTTGGTCTCAAAAAAATAAAGGAGACAAAAATGAAGGAAGTAAAGAGGAAAATGTTGTAAGTAATAAATCTGATGAGGATTCTTTGATTCTTTCCTTTGATAATGTTGATGATTCTTGGGTGTTAGATTCAGGGGCTTCATTTCATGCTACCCCCTATAGAAGTTATTTTCTTGATTATGTCCAAGGGGATTTTGGGTTGGTTTATTTAAGAGATATCGAACCCTGTCAATTTTTTTGAAAGGGAAGAATCAAGATTAAGTTGTAGAATAGGAATCATTGGCTACTACATGAGGTAAGGCATGTTCCAAAGTTAAGCAAAAAAATAATTTCAGTAGGACAACTAGATGATGAAGGTTGTCTTGTTACTTTTAGTGATAAAAACTAGAAGGTCACAAAGGGTACCTTAGTGGTAGAAAAAGGTGAGAAAGTAGGAACCTTATATCTTTGTACAATTCATACTGTTCTTTCTACTTTAATTGTTTGATGAGGGCACAACCTAAGACTTAGAAAATAACCCACGAACAAGAGAATAATTTTATTATTCAGAAAATGGAGCTTCTTACATGCAGAGGATCTCAAATCCCCAAGTTCTACAACACATGCAAGTTACAGAAGGCTACAAAATCACCCTTTCGCAATATGCAAGATTGTCCCCAAAAAGTTACCCAAAAATTAGAAACCCGCCCATAAATAGAGCTCCTCATTAGTTTGGAGCAAAAACAACATTCAAATTTGAGTTTCGGCGGTTTGGTGCCAAAAATTTACAACATGAAGTTCAAATTTCAAAAGAGCATTTGCAATTGTATCTTCTAGAAAGTGCACCAACTTCTCGGGCCCATAACTTTTGATCCAGGACTCCGATTCGCAAACCGTTTGAACTATTGGAAAGTTCTCACAGTCAATAACGCGCTTCAAATCTACTACAAAGATTTTGGAAAGTTTCAAGGCCAATCTGGGAGCTCTAAGTGCCTCAAATCTAACTCAAAAGATTTTCAGGTGCAAATCTAGGAAACTAAAATTGCAATATCTTTCAACCCAGGAACCGAAAATAAAAACCGTGAATTGGGAATTTCATTATGATGAAAAGGGTATCCAAAAATATAAAAACATCTAAAAACCAAGAAACTTGAAATTTAACTATTTTTGGGTGATGCAAAAATGCCCTTACACCATTGGATGCTCTTGCATCAGACACCCAGGGTAATTTGAGAAGTGACCCCGACACGTCTCAGATGGTTGAGGAAAACCAAACCAGTCAACCACTGCCTTAGATAGCTAGGATGAATCTTCCACAGACCTTCCTCTCCATTTCACTAGATATTCTTCATACTGCCTGTTTATGGTACTCCTTCCCACATGACTATCCAAGATTGCTTCAATCTCCTCCCTTTCTGAAGTAGGTACTGGAATGCCATACTGCCCTATTACTGGTGCTTCCTCTGTTCCACCTTCATGATACTCTGTCAAATTTTAAATGTTGAACATAGGGGAAATGTTGATTCCATTAGGCAACTCTACCTCATATGCATTCCCTGAATCACGCGTTTTCAAAATCTTATAGGGACCAAATTTCTTCATCTTCAATTTGTTATATGTTCCTATGGAAAACCTTTCTTTCCTCAAGTGGATGATCACTTCATCACCAATCTGAAACTCCTTATACCTCCTCTTCCGATCTGCCTTAGCCTTATACTGCATATTTATCTTGTTAATATGTTCTCTTACCCTCTCATGTATATCCTTGATGTGTTCTGCAAAATATTTGACTTCAACACTTATTTTCTTCTCTTGGTCCATCTTCCTCAATTCTGGAGCTATTCTGTGGCTACCTCCATACACAATCTGGAATGGTGATCTACCAGTGCTTTTGTTGACATAATTGCTGTAAGAAAATTCTGCCTAGGGTAGGATCAAGTCCCATCCCTTAGGTTTATCTCCTACCAAACATCTTAGTAGGTTACCCAAACTCCTGTTAACAACCTCTATCTGCCCATCTATTTATGGATGGTGTGCAGAACTTAACTTCAACTCTGTCTTTAGCTTCTTCCACAAGGTCCTCCAAAAGTACCCCATAAATTTGGTATCATGATCTGAAACAATACTCTTTGGCAACCATGTAGCCTCACCTCCTCTTTGAAGAACAAGTCAGCAATGTGGACTGCATCATGGGTCTTCTGACATGGAATGAAATGTGCCATCTTTGAAAACCTATCAACCACCACAAAGACTAAATCATTCCCTCATTGTGTCCTTGGCAAACCAAGAATAAAGTCCATACTTATATCCTCCCATGGCCTCTCTGGTACAAGTAAGGGCTGATATGAGCCTATATTCTGGCTCACTCCTTTAGCCATCTGACATACCCTTGCAGCTTTGTACAAACTTCTTCACATCCTGTGACAACTGAGGCCAATAATAATGCTCACTGATAATGGCAATGGTCTTATCCCGACCAAAATGTCCCGCCATTCCTCCACTATGCTTCTCCTTTATCAGGTTCTCCCTCATGGAACTCCTTGGGATACACAATTGACTTCCCTTAAATAACATGCCATCTTGGATTATAAAATCCAGCCACCTTGTCCTGTCCACTATAACAGTTCCTTGCAAGCTTTCCAAGCCTCGCAAAATCAGGATCTTTTGCATACAAGGTCTTGAGTTCATTGAACCCCCACTTCAATCTGCATCTTTGTCATCAATGTATGCCTCCTACTTAAGCAATATGCAACCCTATTTGACTTCCCACTCCTATGTTTCAAAACAAAGGTATAACTCTGCAAAAACTCTCTACCCATTTCATATGCCTCTGATTTAATTTTCCCTGACTATTTAGGTATTGCAAGGCCTGATGATCAGTATATAGAACAAATTCCTTTCGGCAACAAGTAATGTCTCCATTTCTTTAATGCTTGAATTATTGCATAAAATTCTGATCATATACAAAATACTTTCTCTTGGCATCATTTAAATTTTCACTTGAAATAGGCAATGGGCTTACCTTCTTGGCTCAACACTGCTCCAATGGCACAACCACTAGCATCACAATCCACCTGAAACACCTTGTTGAAATCTGGGAGGGCTAGAATAGGTTGCTCTGTCACCTTTTGCTTCAACAGTTCAAAACTTTTTGCCGCTCCAGTGCTCCACTTGAATTCTTTTCTATCCCCTCTCATTTTTTTAGTTATGGGTCCACAAATACTACTAAATTTTCTAATGAACTTTCTATAAAAACTAGCCAAACCATGGAAAGATCTCACCTCGGTAGCAATTCTTGGGGTAGGCCATTCCAGAATAGCCTTCACCTTCTCTGGTCCATCTTGAGACCTTCTGCTGAGACAACAAACCCCACGTACACTAACTCCCTCTTCACAAAACTGCACTTCTTCAAATTAATCAACAGTTTCTCTTCTCTTAACTTCTCAAAGACTCTCCGAATATGCATCAGATGCTCATCCAATGTCTTACTGAAATTCAAAATATCATCTAAATACACAATAACAAAACTTCCCAGAAATTCTTGTACTACCTCATTTATGAGCTGCATGAATGTGCTCGGTGCATTGGTTAGCCCAAAAGGCATGACTAACCACTTATACAAGCCTCTTTGGTCTTGAAGGCAGTCTTCCATTCATCTCCCTCTCGAATCCAGATCTAGTGATATCCACTCTTCAGATCAATCTTTGTTAAGTACTAAGCTCCACTCAAACAATCCATTAGGTCATCCATCCTTGGCAGGGGAAATCTGTACTTGATTGTTATCTAGTTTATGGGTTAGGAATCTGTACACATCCTCCACTCCCCATCCTTCTTTGGTGCTTGTACTGCAGGTACGACACATGGACTCAAACTCTCCCGTATCAAACCCTTTCTCAACAACTCTTGAGCTTGTCTGTTCAACTCCTCATTTTCTACTGGAGTCGTTCTATGAGCTGCCTTATTTGAAAAACTAGCTCCAGGAATCAAATCAATCTGAAGACTAATCTTCCTTATTGGTGGTAAACCCTTAGGTACATTATCAGAAACAATATCCTGAAACTCATCCAACATCCCAGAAACTTCTTCTAGAAACTTCTCACTATCATCCTTACTCACTCTAGGAATCAATGCATAACACACATGCTCATTCTTCATACCTTCTAAAAAATTTCTTCCATCTACATAACAAATTCTAGCACTACTGCATACCTTTTCTTCTGTCTCCTTTAGGGGTTTCAACTTGTGACGAACCCCATCCTTTGTCAAGGAATAAGTGTTGGCATGCCCATCATGTATAGCTCACCTATCGAATTGCCATGGCCTCCCGACAACATGTGACATGCATCCATGGGGATGATATCACTGAGTACCTCATCATGGTAGCTCCCAATTTTGAACTTTACTAGGCACTTCTCATTGACCAAAACTTTGTGGTCTTACTGCAACCAGGCAATTAGATACGGATGCGGGTGTCTTTCCCTCTTTAGCATCAACTTTGTGACCATCTCCTCTGACACCAGATTATCGGTGCTCCCACTGTCAATAATGACATCACAACATTTTCCTTCACACTTGAACCTTGTGTGAAACAAATTCTTCCTTTGTTCTAGTTCCTTTTCCTTAGTCACTAGGGCTCTCCTAATCACTAGGGCTTCTCCCCTTTCAGCAACATCTGAAGATTGGGCCTCCTCATTTTCATGCACAACCCTTCCACGACCTTCTGGCCTTTTGTCTGCCCTTCCTTGGTATTGTGGACATTCATAGGCTCGATGCCCTTCTTCATGACACTGGAAACACGTTCCTCTGAAACCACCTCTTCCAGATCCTTCTCCATACGTCCCTTGTCCTCTACCTCTTTGATCACCACTGTTTTGATCACGAGGGCGGTGGAAGTTGTCATTCCTCTAGCTTTGACTGGTACCCACATCTTCACTTTTCTTTTCATCATCATTTCGGCTTCTTGAAGGTCTTCTATTGCCCCTTTCACTTTGACCTCCTTGTCCTTTTTGCTTTCCATCAAATCTTTTGTTCAGCTTCTCTTCCACCTTTAGAGAAAATTGATACACATCCTTAATGGTGGTCATTCTGATTAGGCTTAACTCCTCCTGAATGCTCGGTCGTAAACCATTAAGATATCGGGCTACCTTCTCCTTATTGGCCTCTATGTGACCCGTTCTGATGATTATCTTGTGAAAATATTTAGTATATTCTTTCACATATCTACTTCCTTGCTTCAACCCTTGCAATTTCTTCAACAGATCTAACTCGTAGTCCACTGGTATGAACTACTTCTTGAGTTTCTCTACCATGCGATCCCATCTGGTGATATTGCCTTTTCCTCTTCGATTTCTTTCCAATTGGACCTCTTTCCACCAAATACTGGCATGGCCCTTCAGCCTCATTTTCACAAACTTAACCCAATCTGGGTCCTCTATTTCTTCATACTCAAAATATTCTTTTCCTCGCTCGCTTTTTGATCCATTCAACCAACTCTTTCGGAGCATCAATCGACTTCCTTGCTCGTCTTTTCCAATCTCAAAATGGCTCCTTATTAGCCACATTTGGTCTTGATTGCACTGCTTCTTCTTTCTTCTTCTACATTTTGAACCTTCTTCCCTCTCCTTCATCCTCACTTTCCCTCCCTTTGGCTTAACCCTCTTCTCAACTGCTCTTGTAACGCATCAACCTGTCTCTGGAGGGCTGCCAGTGCATCGCTTCCACCAGCATCTCTGCCGCCTCGACCACCTCTGGCACCACCACGCCTACCAGGCATCACTCTTAGAGGCATCTTTCTTGACCTCGACCCACAACCATGATCCTGGTGCAAACTACCTCACGATCGGCGATCTGTCCACACGCTCAAGAAAACCCGCTCTGATACCACTTAATGAGGGCACAGCCCAAGACTTAGAAAATAACCCACAAATAAGAGAATAATTTTATTATTCAGAAAATGGAGCTTCTTACATGCAGAGGATCCTAAATCCCCAAGTTCTAGCAACATGCACAAGCTACGTAAAGCTACTTAATCACCCTTTCTACAATATGCGAAGCTTTTCCCCCAAAAAGTTGAAGCCAAAATTAGAAACTCCGCCCCATAAATAGAGCTCCTCATTAGTTTGGGAGCCAAAACATGAAGTGCGCCCAACTTCTGGCCATAACTTTTGATCCAGGACTCCTATTCGCGAACCGTTTGAACCGTTGAAAATATTTCAAAGTCAATAACACGCTCAAAATTTTCTATGCTGATTTTGGAAAGTTTCAGGGCCGATTTGGGAGCTCTATGTGCCTCAAATCTAACTTTGAAGATTTTCAGGTGCAAATCTAGGGAAACTAAAACTGCAATATCTTTTCAACCCGTGAACCTGGGGCAAAATAAAACCATAAATTGAGAATTTATTATGATGAAAAGGCATCCAAAAATGTAAAAATATAAAAACTGAAACTTGAAATTTAACTATTTTTGGGTGATGCAAGATTGCGCTTACACCACTGGATGCTACTGCATCATTGTTATAGAAAAAGGTCAATGTTCAGGAATAGTTGTTGCAGTTCAACATGTAGAAGATCATACAGTTGTTGTAGACTCTGAATCAACACTATGGCATAATAGACTTGGGCATATGAGTGCAAAAGGTATGAAAGTACTTCATTCACATAATGTTTTACCAAATCTAAAATGTGTTAATATGGATTTCTGTGAAATTTTTGTGTATGGAAAACAAAAGAGAGTAAGTTTTCTCAAGGATGGGAAGCAAAAGAAAGATGAGAAATTGGAGCTTGTGCATAGGGATGTATGGGGACCAGCTTAGGTATCTTCTCTTGATGGCTCTTTGTATTATGTTTTTGAAAAGGAAAAAAATAGGTTTTACAGGGACCTGAAACCACAGAGTTTAAATAATAAGAGATAGACAGAGAAAGTACAAACAACCGGATAGCTATCCCAAAGGAGGAAAAGACAGCAGCATAAGACAAAAGGGCCCTAAAAAAGGACCACCCAAAAAAACCAGCAAACAAAACATAACTTTACTCCAAGGTGTTAAGTAAATCCTCAGCTTCCTTTTCAACCTTCTGCATGTCTTGTAACCCCTGTTTGAGAATTTGGACCATATGAGAAGATGTCGGGGTCTTCCTCTTGATGTTAGCCCTGGTATGAGTCAAAATCCCTTCACCAGCCGATCTGCTGCCTCCCTTGTCCGTATCCAAATCCACAACCAGCGAACCCTTTTAGTTTTTTTAAGCTTTTCCACCATCGCATTGATGATGATGGTGTTATGCCTTGCAATTTTATGATTGTTAGCAATAGTAGCTCTAATGTTTTGTTCAATCTTGGACATACTGCACTCTATGCTAGCCAATCTATCCTCCTGCAACTGATGTCTTTTCCTCGGTAAAGGAGTTTCCTGTTCATTATTGTCTCCACTATTCCAACTAGTTTTATGCTCCAAATCCATGATCTTATTGCTGAGATCAGTAACATGACCTTTCAATTTACAGACTTCTTTCTGGGTCCATTTGAGAACGGTAAAAAGGCCATCCATACTTTTTTCCGCAATACTAACCAAGTCCCCAGGCTTAATCTTATTCAAGGCAGAATTAATTTCCTCCTGAATAGGGGACACAAAATGATCATTCCCAAAATTACCTGAAGTAGGAGCACTAGGGGCCGACTCCTTACTGACCATGGGCTTTTCAAAGAGGATTTCCATAGAATTCCTTGAATACGAAACAAGTTTCATAATAGGGTTACCTTTCACACCTGGGGACAGACCAAGAGTAGGGCAACCAGGAGACAGCTGGGGATTAAGACAAGGCAGGGTGATAAAACTTAGACTAGGGCACTCAAGCGGAGGTTGCCATTTAGGACAAGATATCGGGGCAGAGCCTTTAGGGGTTTTCCAACAAGATAAGGATTGGGGAGCAATGGTATCAGGGCCAACAAGAACACAAGCAAGGGGGGCCTGGGGTTCGATCTCCCTACTACTTTCTGTCTCCTCATCATCCAACTCTTCAATATCAATAGTTTTAGGTAAAGCTGGTGATCTATTTAGGATCTAGGACAAATTGCTTACAAAATGCGTAACGTAAAAGATCACTTTATACAATGCTTAAATGAATTCAAAACTTCATAAACGAAATATCGTAATGAAACTTTTAAAATAAACTTAACATAATAACGTTGAAAGCTGAAAGAAACGGAGAAGAAATAGAGAGACGAAACCACAATTGATAATGGAGTTCGTCCGTAAGGACTACGTCTCCAGGTCCCTCTCCAATGGAGTGACCGATCTGATTAGCTCCAAGAAATTAGAATTACAATTGCGACAACATCATTCCCTTCAAGCACATCAATATCGCAGCATAAGTTCGACGTACAAGAACAATTACAATCTCCTCTCGAGAATAGTCTCTTTCTACATCAATTAACTTCAACATCCCAACTCTCACCTAAACCCCTCCTTTTATACACAAAATATGCCTAATTAGGCCTAACCACTTAATTAAATGCATAACTCCCTTATGACCTCATACAAGATCTCTGATATTTCCATTGTGGCTTCTGGTTCAGGTGGTTGAGGCATATCTTTGTTAGTTTTGGCTAAATATGCCTTTTGTTAGGCATTCGGTTAACAGTCCAATACAAAACGAACCAATGCCATTATCTTTTTAGACCATTTCCACGGTGCAGTGGTAAATAAAGGTTTTGTTGGCCCGGCCGGCGCAGGTTCAAACCACCGGCCGTTTGGTTTTAAACAAACAAATCTTCAACAAAACTTAAACAAAAAACAAACTTTTCCATATCCGTGTTGAGGAGCTCGGCGAGTGCGACGGTTGAGGGCTTCGTTGTTCGTGCGGAGATCACAGTTCGAGCCCAACAACTTTTGGTTGAAACAATCTTATCTGCCAGTCGAAGGAGTGCAAATACCCAGTGCCATGTGTCAAGTTGTTACTTGCAAGAACATGCAAATGTGTTCGTTGACAAGGCAAGCATGTACGCTGACTGTGCTGCCAACTTGTATGCCACGTCCAAGTACGGATGCCACGTGTGCCGATGTGATTGGCCCACACGATTTGACTCAGCTGCCACATCGGGTACGGAAAGCCACTACAGACGGACACGTGTCAGTCATTGATTGGTCCTTATAGTCAAGTCACTTGCCACGTGTCAGGTCAGAATTCACCCATGTGTCCATATAGTACGGACTGCCATGTCAGCATGATGACATCATCATCTGTACCCTCAAGTCAAGCGAACTTTGACTGCCTATAACTCGAGCATATGACGTCAGATTTTAATGAAACGAACACCGTCGGAATCGTCCCGACGAGCTCTTCGCGATGACGCCGGTTCTGTCAATTTTCAAGATGATTATGTTTTTCACCTTCTAGATGCCCCTAAAGCTAGTTTGACTGGCCGTAACTTTCACAAACGGAGTCCTTTTCACCCTGTTCAAGTTGCATTGGAATCAGGATGCCGTTCTCTTTTTGATGAAGCTAAAATCTGGAGTACTGGGAATACTTCAATTTTCACTGAAAAATTGTCCCCCGGATCAAGCCTCCCCACTGGAGAGCTTTTGGACCTCTGAAAGCTTGATTACTTGGAAAGTAAGTGAGGGTAAAGTTCCCTCACTTTACCAATCTCCATCCATCTTGACTTGCTTGGATGCATCCCGTTCAGGCCCACTCTGAGGTACTCAACATCTCCTCTTCGTGAAGTTCTGACATTCCTGTCGAGAATAACATCTTCTGGCAACTCTGACATGTACTCTGGTGAAAGGTCATCAACTGATGGAACTTGAATGTTTGTGACTTCATCTAGGTTCATTGAAGGATCATATAGTTTCAAATTCTCAACATTGACAACCGAGTAAATATGCATGTATGGAGGAAGATTGAGGCGGAAGGCATTAGTACCAATCTTCTCAAGGATCTCAAAAGGACCATACCTAATTGGCTTAAGCTTTTTACCTTCACCTTGCATCCTTTCCTTGCTGATGTGTAACCAAACTCTGTCTCCAACTTGAAAATGATGATCAGTGTGATGCTTGTCATGGTGAACCTTGTATTTTGCTTGGCTCTGTTCCAACCGTGCTTCCACTGCCTGATGAATTGCTTGGACTTTTTGGATGAACTTCAAAGCCTTCTCTACATCATGGCGTCCATCTTCAACATCATCTTTTCCAAAAGCAAAATCCATCGGTGTCTTGGGCACATAACCAAAGCATGTCTCAAAAGGAGACCTTTTAGTAGAAGAGTGTGTTGCATGGTTGTAGGCATGCTGCACATAATGAAGACTCTCATCCCACAACTTAGGATGCTTGCTACAATACCCTCTGAGTAGATGCACAACTGTCCTATTTACAACCTCTGTCTGTCTGTCGGTCTATGGATGGAAGGCTGTACTCTTCTTCAGTTTGGTGTCCATGAGTCCCCACAAAGATGACCAAAATTCCCCCAAGAATCGAGAATCTCGATCTGATACAATAGAAGTAGGTAACCCAAAATGAACCCATACAAATTGAAAGTACATATGAGCTGTCAGTTCAGCAGTGACTTGCTTTTCACATGGCAACAAAATACACATTTTGCTGAACTGATCAACTACTACATACAAATAATCATGTCCCTTCCTAGACATAGGTAACCCCCCAACAAAGTCCATTGACACACTTTCCCATGGACAAGAAGGTACAGGTAGAGGTGTGTACAAACCCAATTTCCTGTTACTAGGCTTACTAGTTGCACACATAACACAGCCTCTAATATACTTAGTTACAGTTTCTTGCATACAATAATCTTTCTCTTCTACATGTTTACCATTTATTAAAGCAACATAGATATCCTTAAAGTTCTCATCATTAGCATATTGTTCTTGAAAACTTTCATGAACCATAGAACTATTCTGAAGGATTATCAAAGCATTCAACATAGGAGGTCTAGAGAGCATGTCTGCTACTTTGTTAGGGGTACCTTTCTTATACTTAATAACCAAATGAAACTGTTGTAGAAAACCCATCCACTGAAAGTGCCTACTTTGTTGCAGTTTAGTTTGTGAGTGCAAATATTGAAGTGGCTGGTGATCAGTGTGGATTACAGTTTCTTTCCCCATTATGTAATGTTTCCATTTTTTAACACTCTGAACTAAAGCATAAAGTTCTTTATCATAGTGGGATAGCTACTTGCTCCTGAAAAAGTTTGATGGTATGGTATTTACTCCTTTTGTAGTCTTGCTGCAATACTTTCATCTATCTTGATCCTCCGAGTAGTTTGATGTAGATCCGGTAAGGCCAAAACTGGTGCGGTGCTCAACTTTCCCTTCAAAGTGTCGAAAGCCTTTTGTTGTGGACCTCCCCACTGAAAAGTTGCTCTTGTACTGGTTAATGCATGCAATGGTGATGCTATATAAGAGAAATTTGCAATAAACTTTCTCCAGTACTGAACTGCACCTAGGAAACTTCTGACCTCTGTGACTGTACTTGGCTTAGGCCAGTTTACAATAGCTTCGACCTTCGCAGGGTCTACTTTCAATTGACCACACCCTACGGCATAGCCTAAGTACACTAAGGATATCTTTGCAAATTCACATTTAGACATCTTTACATAAAAATTTTCTTTTCTCAATACATCAAAGACTTTCTTTACATGACTTACATGATCTTCCCAAGTTTGACTGAATACCTCAGATTTATCATCTTCTTTGGCTTTTACAAGCATTAATACAAAGTTTTTACTTGAGTTGACCAACCTCTTCATTTGACCAGCATTAACTAGTGTAAGATTAGTCTTCATCTTATGTGCCCGTACAATGTATTGTACCCCATCTTTAAAAAGATGATACTTATTCTCCCCCCTATAAAAGATTGCTTTTTTGTCATAAAGATAAGGACTCCCTAACACAAGCCCACAAATATCCAAAGGGACCACATCTACTTCTACCTCATCTACAAAGTTTGCAGTGATAGCAAATCTCAATTTTCACTATTTAGTTACTTTTAATTGTGCATCATTGCAAACCCATCCAAGTGGATATGGTTTTGGATGAGGTGTTGTAGTCAAATTAAGTTTCTTTACAACTTCCTCAGATATTAAGTTGACTTGTGAACCCGTATC
Source organism: Sequoia sempervirens (assembly GCA_007258455.2). Classification (NCBI taxonomy): domain Eukaryota; kingdom Viridiplantae; phylum Streptophyta; class Pinopsida; order Cupressales; family Cupressaceae; genus Sequoia; species Sequoia sempervirens. The sequence goes on along the minus strand of VDFB02373365.1, from coordinate 97,935,998 downwards.
AAACATAGTATCAACCTTAGTATGTTTTGTTACAACACGAATGTGAAACAATTCATTTCTTTTCTTATCAACCTTAGGAGAAGATTCTTTACTTGTACTTGCACTGACATTAGAAAAACTTGCATCAGAAGAGAGAGATATACCTTTCCCTTTACCTTGGATTCTGGTAGCAATAATCTTTGTCTCATCTCCGAAGTCAGAACCAAGATCCTGTTGAATCACTATAGTAGTCTTTTGCTTGTCTTTATTACCTCCATATCTTTTCAGCCTCAACTCAGGATGAAGCTTCCAACATCTTGAATCATCATGCCCCTCTTTCTTGCAATGGGAGCATGTGGGTTTCTCACCCTCTTTCTTAGTTGTAGCTGTCTTCTTCCCTTTGCCTTTATCTTCATCTTTTTCTTTCCCTTTAGACTTACCCTTGAACTTAGATGGCTTCTTGGAAAAGTTATCACTAAAAGTGTTCTTACCCCTTGACTCTATATGAGTAGCTTGAATAGACACCTCATCTAGATTCTTGGGACTCAACATCAAAATAGTGTGCCTAAGGTAAGAATGTAAACCACCAATATACTTAAGTAATGTGTCTTGGGTATACAAGGGAACATTTAGAGCAATGGCCCATTTTCTAAACTCATGAGTATAATCCTGGATAGACTGCCCCTTACCTTGCCTAAAGGTTTACCAATTCATGGTTAACTGTTGCATGTAACCTAAAGGATATAATTGTTTCCTAAGGGCAGCAACAAACTCCATCCAAGACATATTAACTTGACCATGGCGAGCAATTTCTTCCCGAGTTTTACTCTCCCACCAGGTGAGAGCTGTACCTCCCAACCGGAGAGTTCCTAATTGAATCCTAGAAGCATCTTCTACTAGGCCTTGAATCCTATAGTATACTTCTACTTGTTGGACCCAATCATCTAACTTCTCAGCATTTAACTCCCCACAGTATTTAGGTAACTCAAATTTTACATCAAGCTTAATTACAGGCTTAGACTTTCTCTTAAATGGATTTACATTAGAAGAAGGAGAAGGAGAAGGAGGAGAAGAGGGAGGAGAAGAAGAGGGAGAAGATGGAGGAGAAGGAGTTTCTGGAGCTTTCCCCTCTGTGTCTTTCTGATCTTCCTGCTTCTTGTGCTTTGAAGAACCTCCCTTTTCATGCTTCTTCTTTTCTGCATAAAGTTCGTCCACCATCACCTTCATGTCAAGAAATAGCTTCTGGAAATCCTTGACATTGAGCTCTGAACTTTGTCCACCTTCTTTTGCTTCCATCTGTGATGGTTGATTAGCTCTTCGTCTTTCGATCTCTGGATTATACTCTTCAAGTTCTCCTTCGCCTCGTTGCAACCTGGATCTCGTTAGCATTCAATTTGCAATACAAGCCACACACAAAGCTCTGATACCAACTTGATCTATTTAGGATCTAGGACAAATTGCTTACATAATGCATAACATAAAAGATCACTTTATACAATGCTTAAATGAATTCAAAACTTCATAAACGAAATATCGTAATGAAACTTTTAAAATAAACTTAACATAATAACGTTGAAAGCTGAAAGAAAGAGAGAAGAAATAGAGAGACAAAACCACAATTCATAACGGAGTTCATCAGTAAGGACTACGTCTCCGGGTCCCTCTCCAATGGAGTGACCGATCTGATTAGCTCCAAGAAATCAGAATTACAATTGCGACAGCATCATTCCCTTCAAGCACATCGATATCACAGCATAACTTTGACGTACAGGAACAATTACAATCTCCTCTCGAGCATAGTCTCTTTCTGCATCAATTAACTTCAACATTCCAACTCTCACCTAAACCCCTGCTTTTATACACAAAATATGCCTAATTAGGCCTAACCACTCAATTAAATGCATAACTCCCTTATGACCTTGTACAAGATCTCTGATATCTCCATTTTGGCTTCTAGTTCAGGTGGTTGAGGCATATCTTTGTTAGTTTTGGCTAAACATGACTTTTGTTAGGCATTTGGTTAACAGTTCAATACAAAACGAACCGATGCCATTATCTTTTTAGACCGTTTCCGCGGCGTAGTGGTAAATAAAGGTTTTGTTGGCCCGGCCGGCGCGGGTTCAAACCGCCGGCCGTTTGGTTTTAAACAAACAAATCTTCAACAAAACTTAAACAAAAACAAACTTTGCCATATCCGTGTTGAGGAGCTCGGTGGGTGCGATGGTTGAGGGCTTCGTTGTTCACGTGGAGATCATAGTTTGAGCCCAACAACTTTTGGTTGAAACAATCTTATCTGCCAGTTGAAGGAGTGCAAATACCCAGTGCCACGTGTCAAGCTATTCTTGCCAGAACATGCAAATGTGTCTGCTGACAAGGCAAGCCTGTACGCTGACTGTGCTGTCGACTTGTATGCCACGTCCGAGTACAGATGCCACGTGTGCCGATGTGATTGGTCCGCACGATTTGACTTAGCTGCCACGTCGGGTACAGAAAGCCACTACGAACGGATACGTGTCAGTCATTGATTGGTCCTTACAATCGAGTCACCTGCCACGTGTTGGGTCAGAATTTGCCCATGTGTCTGTATAGTACGGACTGCCACGTCAGCATGATGACGTCATCATCTGTACCCTCAAGTCAAGCAAACTTTGACTGCCTGTAACTCGAGCATATGATGTCGGATTTTGATGAAACAAACACCGTCATAATCATCTCGACGAGCTCTTCGCGATGACGCCAGTTCCATCGATTTTCAAGATGATTTTTTTCACCTTCTAGACGCCCCTGAAGCCAGTTTGACTAGCCGTAACTTGCACAAACGGAGTCCTTTTCACCCTGTTCAAGTTGCGTTGGAATCAGGACGTCGTTCTCTTTCTGATGAAGCTAAAATCTGGAGTATTGGGAACACTTCAATTTTCACTAAAAAATTGTCCCCCGGATCAGCTAGTAAATTTTGAAAATGCTAAAAAATGATCCTAACAAGACCAGGGTGAATAATAGCATTCCTCCTAGGGTTTCCTTCCACATCATCGAAGCAATTCTTCAGAAAAGAAAATAAGTAAAAAAGCAGAGATATATGAACCTTATGTCGGAAATGGTTTAGAATGGCAAAGTGGTGACCATAGACTCTAGTAAAGCGCCCGTCAACCGTGATATATTCCATAACAGCTCTTAAAACTTTCCTCCAAATAGATTTGATGGACTCCACATCAAAGTAGCTATTAGCAACCTTCACCATCTTCACTTTCTCTTTCTCTTTTTTGGGAAATTTAATGACCGCTTCATCTGAGAATCATCGGTCCCAGTAGAATTTGACACCCTCAGTTGAAAGACCAGTTATCTCCCCTATTAAATCCTCACTCAGCTTAACATTCCTGCCAAACAACACGATCTCTCCATTTTTCTAGTTTTTGACAAAATAGTTCAGAATCCCCTCATCCGTACCATGAAGCTTTTCCATATATGGGACTAAACCCCCCTTTTCAAGTCTTTCCCACGCTTTAGCATTCTTTTTGTGCTCCTGGAAACTACTCGGCTCCGCTCGTTTTCTTTCTCCACCCATAATCAGCTCACTGTCAATAAACACAGAACAGTTGCTCTGGGTCCTATTTAGGTATTTTTTGTCGAACACCCAGAAAGCATGCCACAGACCCTTCTTAAAAAAGAAAATGACGTCGGTCGCATCAAATCTAATGAAATCGATGTACCTGATCTTTATCCATTTCATTATGACTAAGGTTTAAGGCCAACTAGGGCTCTTTGATCAATAAGCTTTTTAATATTTCTCCCTAAACTCTCAGCCAAGATAGTAAACAAAATAGGAGAAATAGGATCTCCTTGTCTGAGGCCTCTAGATGTCTGAAAAAACCTTGATGGAGATCCATTCACAATGACAGCAGAAGAAACTATCGAAACAAGCTGGTTCACCAGTTGAATGACTATGTTATTAAAACCAAATTTGTCTAGAATTTTAAACAAGAAATCCCAATCAACCCGATCATAGGCTTTGGAAATGTCTAGTTTAAGAATAAACCCTTCAATTCTTGAAGCCTTTAACGAATGTAAGTTCTCATGAACAGTAACAACAGAATCCATAATATACCTACCTGGCACAAAACCATTCTGCTGCGGAGAAATAATTTGGGGGAGCACTGAAAGCATTCTTGAAGTCAACACCTTCAAAATAATTTTGTAAATAGAATTACATAGGCTTATTGGCCGAAAAGCTTGAAACTCAGAAGCTCCAGGTTTTTTAGGAATAAGGACCACAAAAGTAGCATTCAGTTCTTTTAACAAACATCTTGATCCAAAGAATTCCTTGACAGCATTCACCATATCTAGCTCAACAATTTCCCAAAATGCTTGGAAGAAAAATAAAGGAAAACCATCAGATCCAGGAGCTTTATTACCATCAAAAGAGAAGACAGCTTTCCTTATTTCAGCTTTGGAGGGAATAGCAGTGATTAAAGAAATTTCATTTTGACCAATCACTTGAGGTATAGCTTCAATCAAGGAATTTTGAGCTTTAGTAACAATCTCCCCATTACATGAAAGAAGGTTCTTAAAGAATAGGACTGCTTGTTCCCTGATATCTTCCTCCTCAAAACTAGTCCTATTATAAACAATATGAGTGATTCTGTTAGCAGCCCTGTGTTTCGAAGTAGTCAGGTGAAAAAATTTGGAATTCCTATCTCCCTCAGTCAACCAAGACACCCTAGATCTTTGACGCCAAAACACTTCCTCTTTAGAAATTATGTCATGCAATTGAATGAGGAGTTCATTTTCTTTTTCTCTGAAATTGTCAATGTATCCCCATTTCTGGATTTTAAATTGAATCTCCTGAATTTTGCCCTGAATTTCCATTTTGGAACCAAAAATATTCCCAAAAGCATCCTTTTTCCATCTTCGCACATTCGTTTTCACTTCCTTTAATTTTTTAGCAATCCTAAATATAGCTATGCCAGAAACATCAATATTCCACCATCTGCGGATTTCCTCAAAAATTTGAGGATGAGAAAGCCAAAAAAATTCAAACCTGAAAGGAGAGTTCTTTTTCACCTTGGTAGGATCCACCAAAAGATAGATGGGAAAATGATCAGAACCAACCCTAGATAAGGCTCTCAAAGCACAAAAATAGTCTATAAGCCATTGGCCAGAAGCAAGGGCCCTATCAAGCCTCACTTGGATCAGATCAGGCCCTAATCTCCTATTAGTCCAGGTAAAAGAAGCTCCTTGAAGGTCTAAATCAATCAAGGCATTGTTATTTATGAAGTCCGAAAGGCCAGATTTACTATCCCAGCTGATTTGAGAACCCCCAAATTTCTCAGCATTCAAGAGGGGAGTATTGAAATCACCCATGACCAACCAGTGTTCATTGGCTAAACATCTACGAAAACCTGATAACTCTAGCCAAAAAGAATTTCTAGCATTCTTACTATTCGGGGCATATATATTGGAAAGAACCCAGCAAAAATTGTCTCTTATGTGAGTGAATCTAGTAGCCACAACATTACCATTCTCCATTAAGGGTTCACCTTTAATAAACAACTTATTCTAGAAAGTAACAATACCTCCCGAAGCTCCCGCAGAACTATTTCCATGAACCCCACAGTTCTAAAATTTTTTAAGATTTTCTAATTTATCTTTAGGCATTTTAGTTTCTTGAATAAGAAGAATATCGGGTTTATGATCCCTAACAAAATTTTGCAAAACATCCTTTTTATGATGGCTATTCAGCCCTCTTATATTCCAAGACATTATTTTCATTTCTTACCTGGTGATTGAAGTATCTCTGGGATGGTCATTTGGATACCATCCACAATATCCTAAAGGCTACCTTGCTCCCTTTGCCATTTTTCAGATTTTCTTCCCAGGTAAGGCTTGGACAACCCACAATCGGCCTTGGCTCTAGTTCTGGTGACCACACCACTAGAAGATTCCTTCACCTTCTTTTTTTCTTTTTTGGATTTTGAATGTGAGATAACCTCCTCCCATTCAATATCATCTTGGCTTTCCAGTTCTCTACCAAAATCCCCATCCTTCTTAGGTAACAGTCTCTGGTCCCAAGGGAGGGTATCCATTAAACCATTCTTGGTTTCTCGAGTATTGAAGTTAGGTGTTCTCATATTCAAACTTTCAATCTCATAAGTGTCCTTCACTACTTTCAGATTGGCTCCCTCCTGAGACTGGACCCCATTAGAGCAAGGGTTATTAAAAGGAACAAGGGCCGAAATTCCTATCTCCAGGGATAAACCCATAATGGGTATTTCCTCCAACCCAGGAGCACTCATACATCCATCCGACAATAGAGGAGAGGATAGAACTAAACCCGAAACTTCATTTCTGGAAGTAGCCATTACCAAAGTTTCTCGGGCCCCCACCTCAGAAGGAAAGCCATCCTTTTTTTCCCCAGGGGGAGAATAAATATTTAGGATCCTTAGGAACCTGAGAGTAGGTACCTTTAGACTCAAAGCAAGCATCCACGTTCAAGTGTTTATAAGTATCCTTCAAGTTTTGAGGAAAAGTACCTCCTTCAAGATTCTCCTTCGAATTTGGAATAGGCACAAACTTCACCTCCTCTGATTTTTTTTTCCAAACATTCTTAGGGTTGGCCGCTTTCTCCTTTTCACTTTTATTATTTAGCGGACATTTCTTAGCCCAGTGCCAAGATTTTTGACATTTGAAACAAACAAAGGGTGTTGTTTCAAATTCAATAGCTTGCTTCCACACCCCTAATTTAGATTGGATGTCAATTGAGGAGGGAAGATCAGCATTTTGAGAAACCCCAACACATATTCTAGCAAAGACCAACCGCTTTCTTGCCGCAGTCATTGAGTCAATGGACAAAAGTTCTCCAAAAGAGCTAGCAATCCTGTTGAAGATATCAGTATTCCAATACTCCAAGGGAAGACCAGGCAATCTAGCCCAGACTGGCACCATTTCAAATATTGAATCAGATAGATCTACCCTAGAAGACCATATCTTCAGGGCCAAGGAATACTTTCCGATAATCCAAGGACCACCACTATGAACAACCCTAGAGTCCTCTTTATAGGAAAACTGAAAAGCAAAGAAACCTCTGGGGAGCGCCACTATTGAAACCATACCACTGGTTTTCCATTTGTTCTTGACAAACTCCCTTACCACTTCAATATTAGGCCTAGGACCCAAAAATTTACCAACAAAAACATTCTCCATCCTAGCAATATTATGGTCAATGATTTCATCCAACACAGAAATAGAAAACTTTCCAGACCCCGGATCAGAAAGGATACGCATAGGGGGAAAAGAAGAATTTTCATTTGGCTTAAAGCCAAACAAAGAAGTTCACAACTTACCTTTTTCACCCCCCTTGACCGACAAATCCATGACACCTTTGGGAACTAAGGATCCATCCTTTCCACCTGGATCCACCTAGATTTTTTCGTGGGCATCCTTATCATCAAAACCCGACTTACCTTTTTCTGAACCCGAAGTGGCCTCCACATTCACCTAAGATTCCCTCGAACCTCTGCCCCCCACGCTGTTCGAAGATTCAAAACCTGCCTTTTCTCGCTCACTCGCACTAGATCTCGCTCCCATCATTGTAAATTATTGATGTATTTCCTTGGGCAGAAATATGATGTATTTGAAACTTTTAAAAAATGGAGAAGCTTGGTTAAGAATGAGATGGGTAAAAAGATAAAATGTCTCAGATATGATAATGGTGGTGAGTATTGCAACAAAGAGTTTGAATATTATTGTTCCTTTAATGGTATTCGTAGCTATAAAATGGCTCCAAGAACTCCATAGGAAAATGGAGTGGTTGAGTGAATGAATAGAACAATAATGGAGTGTGCATGGACTATGAGATTACATGCTGGGTTGCTTTTAAAAATGTGGGCAGAGACTATAAACACTATTATTTATTTAATTAATAGAAGTCCCTCTAATCCTTTGGGTTGTGGTATTTGAGAGGAAGCATGGAAAGGTAAGAAGGTGAGTTATTCTTTTCTCAAAACCTTTGGTTGTGAAGTATTTGCACATGTAGATTCTGAAAATAGAACCAAGCTTTATGCAAAATCAAAGAAATGTATATTTGTTTGATATGGCATTGATGAATTTGGTTATAGGATTTGGGATTTTGAAAATCAGAAAATTGTGAGAAGTAGGGATGTCATATTCAATGAGAAAGTGTTGTACAAAGATCCATTGCTGCAACATGAGAAGAAAGAAAATGATTATGCAGTGTTGGATGATATTCCAAACAATGATGTTTGAGTGGTTCCTCATGCTGGGCAACAACAACAACAACAAATACCACAAACTCCTATTAGATGATCTTCAAGGGTAAGTAGACCTCCAAAAAGATTCTCTGCCTCTTTGTATACTATTTTATTAACTATTACTGGTGAACTAGAATATTATGATGAAGCTATGTAGGTGGATACCAAGGTTCAGTGGATCATGGAATGGAAGAAGAAATATAATCCTTGCTGAAAAACCAGACTTGGGAATTATGCAAGTTGCTTGCAGGTAAAAAGGATTTACCAAAAAAATGGGTTTATAGGATGAAAGAGGAGGATGGAGGTAAGAAGATATTTAAAGCCAAATTATTTGTAAAGAGATTTGCATAGAAAAAGGGTATTGATTTTGATGAGATTTTTTCTCAAGTTATTAAAATTACTTCTATTCGTATTGTTTTAAGTATTGTGGTTGTTGAAGACTTGCATTTAGAATAGCTTGATGTTAAAACAACCTTTCTCCATGGTGAATTGGAAGGGGAAATATATATGGACCAGCCACAAGGATTTGAGGTCAAAGGTAAGGATAAACTAGTGTGCAGATTGAAATTTTTTTATATGGCTTGAAGCAAGCACCTTGGCAATGGTACTCGAAATTTGATAGTTTTATGTCTGAACAAGGCTACAACTGGTGTAATTATGACCATTGTGTTTATTTTAAGAGGTTGGATAATGACAACTACACTATTTTGCATTTATATGTTGATGGCATGCTTGTAGCAGGGTTTAAGATGGATCACATAAGTAAGCTAAAAAACCAGTTAGCAAAATATTTTACTATGAAGGATTTGGGTGTAGCAAAACAAATCCTTGGTATGAAAATTTGTAGAGATAGGAAAAATATAATTTTTTTTTATCTCAGGCTAATTATGTTGAAAAGGTATTATAGAGATTTCATATGGAGAATGAAAACGCTATTAGCACACCTTTTCCTAGTCATGTTAAATTGACTAAGGATATGTGTCCAAAGACACAAGAGGAGGAAGAAAAAATGTCTAAGGTACCATATGCTTCAGTTGTAGGTAGTTTAATGTACACCATGGTATGCATGAGACCAGATATTGCACATGTCGTAGGAGTTGTTAGCAGGTATTTGAGTCATCTCAGAGTTGAGCATTGGAATGTGGTAAAATGGATTCTCAGGTACTTGAGAGGTACATCCAATAAATTTTTATGTTTTGGGGGCTCTAACACTGATTTAAAAGGCTATGTTGAATCAAATTTGGTAGGGGATATAGATACTAGGTGGAGTACCACAGGTTATGCATTTATATTTGGTGGGACAGTAGTGAGTTGGATTACTCAATTGCAAAAGGTGGTTGCTTTATCCACCACAAAGGTAGATTATGTTGTTGTAATAGAGGGGCCAAAGGAGATGATATGGCTACAACTTTTCATGGACGAGTTGGGAAAATAATAGGCTAAAAATTACTTGTTTATAGACAGCCAAAGTGCTATACATCTTGCAAAGAATTCTTCCTTGCATTCTAAAACAAAACACATACAGTTGAGATATCATTTCATTTGGTTAGTGTTGGAGGATGGATAGGTCAAGCTAGACAAGATACATATAGATGCCAATCTAGTGGATATGTTTACGAAGGTGGTGACAAGGGAGAAGCTGAGCTCCTCTTTAGCTTTAGTTGGCTTTCAAGGTTGAATTCAAGTATAACAGAGTAGTAGGGTCCAAGGTACTTATTTCTAGTGGGAGTTGTAATTGTAGTAGTGTCATCCAGGATTAGTCTCCAAGTGGGAGATTGTGTTGGTGTGGATCTTGATCAGTCTCCAAGTGGGAGATTGTTGGTATGTGGCAATTGATCATGCTATACTGTATAGCCCATGGTATACTGTACACCCCAAAATGTATCCTTGCTGGGGTCTGGGGCCAGGCTGAGCCTCTAGTGGGGGTTCGGGGCTGGCAGCCCCCGAAAAAAATTTCCTCCTGCTTTTTCATGTCATCACCAAAAAAGGAAAAAATCAATGAAAAAAGAAAAATGAGACTTTGTAGAACCCAAAAATCTGGAAGCTTCTAAGCTTGTTAAAAAGGGGTTCAGATGAGTATTACAGTATGATAAAAAATATGATTATTTGCAAGATTGTAATAGGCTTTTGCACTAGAAAATAAAATCATTAGATGGCTGTGGTTTGGTGGATGTAGCCCAGATTGGGTGAACCGCGCTAAATTCTTTGTGTTATAATTTATTCAGTGTGTTCTGGTTTCTCTGTTTATTACTTAAATCTACATTTAATTGTTAGATATTTTCCTTTCTAACCCTAATAGGAAATTGTTTGGGTAAGAAAGTCAAATAAAGGGAGTTAATGAAGGAATATTCCCTAGAATATGATTTTGAGAGGATAAATAAGGAATTAGATAATTAAAATAATTTATTTTCATGTGCAAGTGGGTTAGTTAATTAGGGGTTGGGTTTGACCAAGGTTGATTCAAAAGCTAGAGAATGGGTAATTAAGATTAAGGGTTAATTAACGCATAATTAATTAACTTGGAGGAATTTTAGGGGATTTGAAATTTGATTTATTAAATTAGATGAGAGGACTTTAGGATACTTCATTAAATAATTTGATTTATTTAATTAAATTTGATGAACATTAGTGAATTAATCGAATAAATTATTTTATTTTATTAATAGAAGAAACAATGTTAGTCAGATTTAAATGCATAATGTCAATTTGCATGTCTAAAAACTCTTACTAAACATAAATTTTTCTTCGAACATCAAGCTCTTTGTTCTACAGAGATTGAGAAATAGTACACCATTGTTAAAAAAAATCAAAAAATACTCTTTATTTAAGTATTGAGGCCCTTGTTTCACCAAAAAAAAATTGATTTCGATATTAAAATACAAATTATGATGGATGACACACAAGTATGTCTAAATTATAGTTATAATGACTTCAAAAACTAATTTAGAAAAAATATGTAACAAAAATTATAAAAAACTACTCTCCCTAGATATTGATGTTGGGAATCTATATTTCAAAAATTAGAATTTTATCCTTTATAGAAAAAAAGTTATGTTTGGTTCCACAAACATTACTTTCTAAACATGTTTTCTATTTAAAAATAGTTATTAAAAATTATATATATTTAGAATCTACACATAAATTTCCACAAATTAGTAGTTTGTATCATCTTGAAATTCTTAATGTTTTATCCACTATAGGTCTTAGAAAATGAAGATTCGGTTAAAAATGTTGACATAAATGTTCATATTGGCCAAAAAGTGAGACATAGTATTGTGATTTCATCCTAAGAGATGCAATTTGGATAGGGTACTTAATTATTTTAACATCTAAAAGGGAATTTCCATGGATCCTCACATATTTTCATACACCACTCATGATATACGATACTGGGGGTCACTAGTAGACCAAAGACTGGTAGCCAACGATTGAGTAGGGTTATAGATAATGATCTAGGATGACTGTGATGAGATAGTGTCCATACTTAACTATTTGATAGATATGAGGCTTTGTGGGATTGGATGGATTTTATGATTATCATGATTCTAATGAGCATAACATTGCAAGAGAGTATAATAACTATTATTATAGCATGGATATAACATGAACAATAGAGGATGATTGAGAGATTTTTTATAGTGATGATGGTGTTGAGAGGAGATAGAGGGTTCAATTGAGGATATGGTATATAAATTCAATAAGGTGATAAAGGATTTGGGAGAATAGATGTAGGTTCATCTAGCCATCAAGTATAAGATGCATGATCGAGAGCTTGGGCCTAGATATTTCCACCAAATATCATAAGATATCCCATTTATAGTAGGAGAGAAATGGCTTATAGTAAAAGTGAGATATGTTAAGGTTTAGCTTAGGAAAATGTAGGCTAGGTGTGATATACTCTTAATAAAATTATACATGGCCCTAAAATTTTATTCAAGTCTACAGTCATAAACATAGTACTTCTAAATAAGCTTTCATTTGATTTTAACCATAGAAAGGTTAAAATAAAACAACTATGGGTCTCTCAATTGATGCATCATCTTTTTTTACCAACACTACCTCCTACTATGAACAATTTTTTTTTCTCCTTGGGAACCCATAAGTTGTTCATGTGGCTGGATATGACAATGTGGGATGCATAAAATAGGTTCATTTATTGGTTTATAAAAAGGTAAGGTTAACTAGCTAGAAGCCTAGAGTTGAGATGAAGGACTACTTTCACAAAGTTAATTTATATTTAAAACATCAACTTAAATTCATTTGGAAGTAAATACAATAGGAAATCAACCAATATCCCATGCCCATTGAAACAATATTTATAAAATACAAATATAAAACACTATGAAATAACTCCATATGTCTATGTAGTTAATCAATTACAACATTTTCTATCAATATAAAAATATAATAAATATGAAATAAAGAAAGTATGTAAGTCTACACACAAGGATTAAATTTAAATCAATATCAACATAAGATAAATATTCATGTCCACCTAAAAATTATAATTAAATATAGATTAATGATAAAATATACAATAAAAAGGGTGATTTAAATTGGAAATTATATCTCTATATATTCACCCATTTTTAGAAAGTATCCTCTTCCTTATAATTGAGAACTCATAGTAGATTGATCCAATACGAATATAAATAAAAATACATCACAAATTTACAATGTGAGAAATTGATAATGTAACTCCCGTCGTGCAAATCCCAAAGGACAAAACAATGCACACATTTTTTTTTTAAATAATACAAAGTAAACATATAAAGAAACATTAAAAAATATTTACATTGCACATTAGCGTCATAACGTCAAGTCCTTTGGGGCACGCAAGGTCACATCACATAAACAACACATAACGAAAGATTACACATAAGGTTAATAACTTAACTAATCTAACATCCATCATAACCATTACAATATCCATTTTCAAAAGATAACATACATATATCCATAAACATTACATCACATGATACAACCATATTAAATCCCATTAAATATGAATGGTTACAAAGGTGAACAATAATACATCATCATTTAATAGATTACATTTTCTCAATAATGAATACAATGAAATATCCCATACATGTGGGATAAGTACACATTAGAAATAATGTCTGAATTACAAGATGAACATCATGTACAAGCTCCCACTGAATAAGGCTGAGAAGAGCGAACATTGATGGGGAAACCAATGGGTGTGGAGCACGTTCCACCTGACCATGTGGGTTTTAAAGAAAACCCACCCCCTATGCTCAAAGGTGAAAAGGAAGTAACCATGACCATGAAATCCATAAAACTAACTCCAATAAAGAATAACATGGTACAATAACTCTAAAAGCAACACCAAAGAATATATAGATCATAAATGACAATAACAATGATCCACTCATAATAGCCAAATAGCCATAAAACACATTATAAATAAACCAAGGAAATAACCCTTAACCAAGTAAACCAAAGAGACAATCATAATAAACTTCTAGAGGCAACCAAGAAAGCAATACACAAGGGAAAAAAGTGGAGTGTCATCACATAGCCTACATGGCTTATCCTGGCCCTTCCTCCAACATGAGGCGCTGACCCCCATCTATGGTTATCTTGGCCCTTCCTCCTACTTGAGGCACCGGCCCCATAGGGTGACTCATGCAAAGCCATTAACCTCTCCTGAGGACGAGGTTATGACTTTGCTGACCACGGCCTTCTTAGTCTACCATTAGTCTGTGATAGCACTAATGGCTAGACGAGGTATCCAATATTATCTTATATGTTTTTACTACCCATCACCCTAAGTTCTCTTATTAGGTTTTCACTTGTTAATCTACTCTTACGTGGGTTATCCTAAACCCTTCCTCCTATTTGAGGCGCTAGCCCCCATGAAGAGCCACTCTCCCTAAGACCCCAAAACATAGTCAAAATCAAGCGTTGTACCATAAAGAAAAAAACATTAAAACTCAATCAATGACATGTGAGGCATTACCCATCCCGCTAAAACACATACTCAAGGTCTCCACAAAATCTCATACAAACCTTTCACAATGATGATATCAATGTCAGGAAATATCAAGAGCACATAAAACAAGGATAAACATCCAAAAATACAACCACACCTCTGGAATTCTAAGGATCACAACATTCATAATCGGGTTCATTAAATCAACAGGGTTCCCACATCATAAACGCCAAAGCGATGACCCAAGGAAATAAATAATTCAAGTGAAAAAAATAGAATAACATCATGGTTTTCACACAAAGTTAAATAATTTGTTTTAATCCATACTAAATAAAACTTTTTCCCTTTACAGTTTTTTTTTGATAAGAATTCAAATTTATAAATTTAATTTCACCAGTCACAATTATAATATTTCATACTCATCATGAGAACAATACATCTATATACTTAAATTTCGTATATATATATAGGTGCATCCATAAAAAAAAGGTTTTCATAATAGGGGTAAAATTTTCTCAAACAAAACTACATAAATAAAAATAATCTAATCGATTACTATTTTCCTCCTAAGAGACAAAATTTCATTTAAATAGGTGAGGAATTTTTATATTGAATCCCTAATTTTTATACGAAATAAGTTTAAATATGGGCATCCATTGGTTTCATAGAGAAACTAATTTTCTCATAACAACATTATAAATAAATTCTAGAACATTATCAGAGATTCAAACAATAGATAACTTTTTTTTTAATTACTTGATACCCAGAAGTTTTCCCAAAATCCCATAATATTTTATTTTCCCAAAACAATATGATTACCATTGCAATTTTAACAAATAGAGAAAGAGAATTTATGGAACCTAGAGTGTTGCGCTGTTGGAAATCTTATGAAGCTTTACTTGATCCCAATAACATTTTTGAAGAGCTCTCGTTCCTTCCTTCAGAACTTCTTCATCCAATTCCCTTGACCAAACTTCTAATCTAAAATTTACTTGAGAAGAACCTCTCCTCTAAAACAATGAAAAAACTAAAATAGATTTTTACAAAAAAGAACTAGAGAGATTCCAATTCTCAAAACTCAATATCAATATTCTGGTGTAACTTCTGTAAATTTCCCATCAATCCCAAAATCTCCCAAATTTGCTTATTAAATAAAATATATCTCTTCCTTTTTTGAAAGCTCCAAAAATGCAAATTAAAAGAAATTTTCTAATTTTATTCCCATCTTTATAGCCAAACTCAACACTCATTGGTCCTTTTCATCTTTTCTTTCTTTATTGATTTTTTTCCCATATACCAATACTTTTTGTTTTAATTATGATTTTGCAAGCTTTACTTGTAATTCACACAATTTAATATTTTTAATGAATTTATTTCATTATTATCCTTAACATGCTTATTTAATTAAATTATCAAAATACTAAATTTTAAATAATTTAATTTACACTTTTAAATAAATCACATGACTTTTTAAGATAAAACTTTTATATTTAAAAAAAAATTATTCCAACACAATTATAAACATTTATTGACATCATTTAATTATATAAATAACATCATACATAACATTAATGCAAAATAAATACCAAAACACACTCACACAAACTATCATAATAAATTGCAAAAATGACAAAAGTCAAAGATGCACAATACCACTCAATCAAGATAATTTGACAAACATGGGATGGGGTGACTTTCTTGTCATCTCTGTTTCAACATCATGCCCATTGGATTAAATTGATGCTTGCCCTATCCTGCCAAAGCAGGTGGAATCGAGACTCTATACCTACAATTCCTACATACAAACAAGATCGTGTACATGTATATATATATAATAAAAACATCACATTATGAGAAGGAATTGTAGTGTAGCAGGGCACTCGTGAACGAGTAGTGCTACACTTTCATCTCACCAAAACTATTCTATCAATTACAACATTAAATATAACATAACATTGCTAAATTAACTGATCACATCATAAAATAATTACTAAATCACTGCATCACAATGTATTACTGAAATCAAATTAACATCACCAAACCAATTGTAACCATAATGTCATATCATAATATCCATGTCCTAAAATGAAGTAGCATAATCATCAAGCAGTCTAAACTATCAAATCCACCAATCCAAACAATAAGTAATAACTATCACAGTCTCAAAAGTATCAATCAAAAGCATAAAAAGATAACAAGTCTAAACAAAAACATGAGGGGTATTATAGATAAATTAAATGCCCAATGAGTGAATAGAGATTGTTTTTCTTAAATGTGAATCCATAGTCACACAAAAATTTTGGTTGTCTTAAGTCTACCCAATAAAAATATAATTACCTATATTGTCAACGTGATGGCACATTGTTTCTCTAGAGTTCTTATAATTTAATGATGACAAATATTTTTTCCCTAAAATACCTATCTCTACATGGTGATAATGTTGGAAAAACGAAGAAGATTGACTATCTCTACAATTTTGTGTTGTCATTGATGTCACATGTTGTATCTGCAAGTTTAAGGTAATGCTTAATTTGGTATTTTGGTTTGGTATTTGAATTGGTATTCGAGCTATACTCTTCGATATTCTAGTCTGTATTTCTTCATAGTTAGTATTTGATGCTTACAGTTGTGGGAAATGGTTTGTAGACGATAGGAGCACACACTCTCAAGATCTCACGTATCTAGTGCTCGTACAATTTTTTTTTGCTTTTTCCATTCAAGTCTATTCCTAGCTAACTTCTAGGGGAAATTGTGTTTCGGTGAAATTTTTTGTGCAGATATATGTGTGACCTATTTTAGGTCCTTGCTAACATAATGTAGCATGTTGGAAGTTTGAATTACCTTCTTCAAATATTTTGTGAATGATTGGAGCTGACAATTAGTATTTTTGGTAAATATGAAATACATCTAATTAGGCTGAGCTAATTGATGCTTGCGGAAAAGATCAATTATATAAATGAATATGTTGAACAGTTTTGAGACAAGAAAAAAGAATGAGACAGACACAGAAGAATAACATAGTGACTACATGCAAAACCAATGAAGCAGGAGTGAATATAAGGTTGAATGTGAGTGAAAATATGAAGTGTGTTGAATTAGTCTATTGAGCATCACCAGAACTGCATCAACATTGGTTAGGTGCACTATTCTCAGTTCATTTTGGTTGTAAAGTCCAATTTTTTGTTAATTAATCCTATGTAGGTAGTGAGCCTCTTTTGTAAGCAGTGAGCTTTTGTATTTGGATAGTGAGTCGCTTCAGGGAAGTGAGCCTTTTTATTTTCAGTTTGGAACTACTATATACTGTGAGTTAATCCTCACCATGGTTTTTCCCTCCTTGGGTTTTCCACATAAAAATATGGTGTCTGCTGTGTTAATTTTCTTTCTGTTATCTATATATTTTATACTCATATTTAATGAAAGATGATGTGGTTATGGAATTGATATGTGTTGAAGTTTTTAAGTTTGAATTCTATGACAACTGATTCACCCCCTCCCTCCCCACTCAGTTGTCCTGCATCTTTTTTAATAGATAATACACATTTTTCATGAAATGGCTATAATTCAATGATGATTATGTATATTTTCTCTAAATTCACTATAATTTTGTTGGTGATTTCTCCACCCTTTGTGCTTAAATGGTTATAATTTTTTTGGTGATTCCACTAACCTTTGCCATCAATTTCCTATAATATTATTGGTGATTGCAACACACTTTTCCCTTAATTTTTCTATAATTTCCTAGTGATCATGCCACTATTTTCCCTTAATTAATAAAAAACATGGATGATTGAACAATAATTTTAAAAAATAAAAATTGAAATAATAACTGACTCAAAAAACATTAAAAGTTAACCCTATAATATGTCATTAATGAGGACAAACATATAAAAAATAGAAAAATGATCTAATGGTGTTCTAAGATATTAAAATAAATTCATGAGAGATTTGAAAGCACATACATTGACATATAATCAAAATTTAGGGAAAGCCTACATTACGAAAACAATTTATATTTTCCATTTTTGAGAAGTAAAAGAAGAAAATTCCCCAATTGGAGAAAGATTGCCACTATTTTTTTTATTTTTTTTTGCGTAATATAGTTTCATAACAAGGTAAAATTTTTCTATAAAAGTTCAAACTTGCTAGTTTCCAAGAAACACAATCAGAATTTCAATGTAGTAGTTTGTATGTACAAATAAATACTTCCAATGACAAGTTAATTTTTTTCAAGAAGCACTACATTCCATTAATTTATTAGGAAGAGTAGAGGAGGAGAAAGAAACCCATAGGAATTATACTTATAAATTAAAAAAAAAATTAAAAAAAAATGTTTAACCATTTAAAAAAAAAAACAAAAATGTTTAACCATTTCAAAATATTAAATTTATTTTACCATAGTGATCAATATCTAATGTGTATTAAAATTTTGTAGAATAGTTACAATTTATATCAAATATGCAACATAACTTGTATATCATTTTTTATTATTTTTTATTTTAAGATTGGTAGTAATATAATTTGAGTTTTATGAAATGTGCAACACTTCTCATAAATTCTCAAACCTTGGTTGGAAAGAATGAACCATAATTGAAAAGATAAAATATTATTTTCAAGCAGTTTATAGAAGGTTTAAAGTATACTCATAATAATTTAAATAAATATTTATACTTAGCATATCATTTAGTATAAAATATACTATAAACACCTGATGCAACAAGGAAATAACATTAATAATAAATATTTATATCCAAAGTACAATTTATATTACAATATAATAAAAATTCCATACCATCTCCTAACATTGATAAGAAAATATTATATAATTTAAAATAATATGAATATGCAAGTTAGTTTTTAGACTCCCTTATCCATACAATAAAAAAATAGTATAGCTATTTTTAAACATGTGAACTCATTCATCTATATTTTAGATGACTAATAGAGTAAATCATTCAATGAAACACCTCATACAATTTATTCACTAATATGAAAATAAGATTATATCACCTTGAATTATAATGATAAGAAAGGTATACATACTACTTTTCTACCAACTCATTTATAAATGAACTAGTTTAATGAATAAAGTCATGATAGTATATGTAACTAGGTATCCAATGACCTACAATACTATAATCAATACTCATTATCTATTAACATTAAAAATTGTAGATTATACGATTAAAATAATAAATCATACAATGCAAAACCTAATACACCTCATTTAATAATATAAAATTTATATATTTTTGAGTTCAATGGGAATGAGAAGAACAAAAACATTAAAATCAAACATACTCAATGTATTCAAGTACAAAAATTAGATCTCTACAATTACAACTATTAGAAACCATTAAAGGAAGAAACCTAGATATTCTAGCCTTTCACTCTCTCTTTAGTTTATAGAATATTATCCATTATGCTACTACATTATTCAATTAACACCTACCATGCTATGACTTTAAGAATATAAATGCTATTAGATTTCCACAATCCATATTATCAACCTCTTTTATGCTTCTAGATTTGATTGTGCATCAATTTATTAATCAACGTCGATCCATCATCTTACATCTCCTTGAGTTCTATATCCTGATGATGGATCACGAAGTGTGATCCAAAACATTGATTCAAAAATTGGCACACAATCAAATCCAGAAACATAAAAAAGGCTTTAAGAATACTCAATATATTCCTACAAAAGATGGGTGATTCCAAGCAACTAATAATGAAAAAATAATGAAGAATGGTAATTATATTTAAGTGTTAACACAAATGTTACATATAGATAGTAGCATGCTATATATCTATGTCAAGTTGTTTCTCTCTTCCCACCCCTTCTCTCTTTAACTCTTTGTCCTCTCTATGTCTCTCACATACCTATCTCTCTCTTCCCCTATTACCTCTCCCCCCTCTCTATTCTCTCTATTTCAATCCCCCTTACTCTGTCTCATAATATATTTATGCTCTGTCTCATAATATATTTATAACATTACTCATAGCCTTCAATGAAGAGCTAGTTTTAGGCTTTTGTCCTAAACCCTCAAGATCATAAGCATGATCATGTTGCAATATATGACAATTGAGGAAGGAATTCGACCTTGTAGTAACATATGGCATAATGGTCTCAACTAGGTGCACTAAATAGTAGTATGATCATCTTTGCACAAAAAAAAAAAATTATGTTAAAATGTCAAAACTTATAAGAACACAAAAAGTAAATATGAACACAATAGACTAAAATAGAATATGTATATATAGAATAAGAAAAAATGACAACATAAAAAATTGATATTAATTTTCCACAGTTCATAAATTACATATACAAGTAGGAGTATACAAAAATCAGAGTATACAAGTAGGAGGAGTTCCAAACCCTAGCAGAAAGGTAATTAGTTTTATATGTCAACAATTACCATACACATTTGAGAAATGTGGTATAGGGAATGGCATTATCATTAATTATTTCAAAATTTCAAACTATTACTTTCATTCATTGAATGCGAGTATACCAGGAAGCAACCAAATAAGGAAAGCAATAATGGTAGTATATAGGGCAGGAGGGTTTCAAACACTAGCAGAGAAGCGAGAAAAATGCCTGTTTGGAGCAGTTGACAGTGGTTACATCTATTATTCTGAAAAGATTTAGCATCCACATATGTATTCGATGTCAAACTTAAAACAAATAATAATAAAGACCTTAGTCAAAATAAGCAATTTTTAGGTAACACATTGAAATAGCTGAAATCTTGTTTTAATTGCATCAGAGAACATTTCCTCTATGCTTTATTTCCCACACAAAACCATTGAATAAGAGTGTAGTTAATTTTCAGATATTTCGATTGGTATGATCTTGGGCTTACTCTCAGCTGTCTTGGGAACTGTCAGAGTCAGCACCCCATTTGTCATGTTGGCCTTCACTTGATCCAACAGCACATTCTCTGGTAGACGAAAGCGCCGAAAGTAAGTGCCATGTGATCTCTCCAAACGATGCCACTTTTCATCCTTGCCCAGCTCATCCTTTTTACACTCTCCAGTTATATGCATAACTCCTCCTTCAACTTGGACTTTCACATCTTCCTTTTTCAAACCTTCCATATATATATAAATATATAAATAAATTATACACAATTTTTTCTAAAAATTTATTTTTAAAAAATAATCATGAACATTTAATCAAGATCAAATCAAAAAATTTGATATGAATTAATAAAAATTCACTGAGAATCTGTAACAAAGATAAAATAACTTCAAGGATCTTAAGTGGAGAGATGACACCCCTATTAATAAGATTAACTCCAAGATAATCTATAAAACTCTCACTAATAAATTTTATTTACTGATAACTACACAACTAAATCTTAATAAAAACATCCTATAACTTAAAAAATACCAGGTAAATTAGCTTTGAAGATGTGGGAATCATCAGTTTCAAGCCAATCCACAGGAATATGAATAGTGACTGTGTAGTCCCCGGAGGCATTGTGCATTTCCCCTCTAAGAGGATTTGGGTTCCACGCATCAAGGTTGAATGGATCCATCATCACCCCATCTCTCCTATCCCCATTCCACTGTGCCGAAGACATGCTTGGATACAATCAACCTCCTCCTCTGACTCACTGCAAACAAAAACACCCTAAAACATAACCGGTCTTAACAATCGTATCTTAAAAATGGAAACTAGATAACTTACAGAAATTGCAAGTTAACCTACCAAAGCAAGCTGCCGAAAGTGGGCTATTTGCTTCTGACTGCGATGATGTATATATAGTGGTTTGAAGTGGGAGGCTAAGCGTCTGGAAACTTGTAGGGCTTTCTCAGTGAACCGTTATGGTAATGGCACGTGTTTCTATTAATCCTTTTGTATACTCGTTCGAACTCCAAACGAGCATATGTTACGTTTAACAAATATGAATGCCGAATATGATTGACAATTAGATAGGGATGTCTATAAACTCACGGATTTGGTATTTGATATTTTAGGGTAGAGGGATTAGTGGTGGTGTGTTAGAGTTTTTCAAAATAAAAATAAAAATAAAATATTAATTATTGGTTCAATCTATGTATAATATGTAGAGAAGTATTGTTTTTGAGGTGGTTTTTTTGGTAATGGCACGTGTTTCTACTATTTCCTATGTATATTCGTTGGAACTCCAAAGGAGCATACGTTACGTTTAACAAACACCAATGAGGAATATGATTGACAATTGGATAGGGATGTCTATAAACTCATGGACTTGGTATTTGATATTTTAAGGTAGAGGGATTAGTAGTGGTGCGTTTAGGGTTTTTTAAAATATAAATAAAAAGGAATTATTAATTATTGATTCAATCTATATATATATATTTTTTTCTAAAAATATGTATGATAGCTCTACTTTACAATTATTTAAGAATTATTTATATTTATTTATATTGTTCTTTCTTATTTACTAAAGACTTTCACTATTATAATAAAAAAAAAACTAAAAAAATTATTAAAATTATTATATAAATTGATAAATAAAAAAGTAAATACTTATGTATTTCAATAATAATGTAATAAACAATACGTGTTTTATAAATAAATCACAAGAACCCATCTCTCATGGTAATGAATGGTCCACTTAGCACTCATTGCATCTAGGTGATGCTCACATAGGTGAAGCATTGGGCCGGTGGTCACTCATCACAGTACTATTGGACAACTCAAGTATGTTTAACCATGGAGTTTCCCCAAGGTTAAACCAACAATGCTTGCAACCCCATTTGCAAAACCTTCAACAACTTTTTTTCCTTATGAACCACTCATTATAGAGCCCTTTTAAGCTCATCAATTGATAAGTAGGAGGTATTTTCCACAGTGTGTCAAAGTATGATATTGCTTTGAGGATTCAATCATGTGGTTTTTGGGTCAAACTCATTGATCCATGTTTCATGAGTAGCGGTTCACTAAAATCCATCTCTTGGGATAATCTTTGATCCATGTTTCATGAGTAGTGGTTCACTAAAATCCATCTCTTGGGATAATCTATGGTCGATTTAGCACTCATTTCATCTAGGTGATGCTCATAGAAGTGAAATATTTATTTATTTTAGTGTTTACTTAATAAGTTTTTTGATATTATTTATTTTGGAGAGTTACTTTATTTTTAATATTAATACAATAAATAATTAAAAATTAACATTATATTTTTCAATGAGATTGTGCTTAAATGGCAAGGCCATATGGTTCTCAAGATAGAGATCCATGTTCAAATCTATGGCTTCTTGGTTGAATAAAGTTGAATAAGTGGTTCTAAGTCGAATAAGTAACCATAAAAAAAAATAAAAAATTACATTTTAAGAAGATAGGTATGCTAGTTTAATTTAGGAATTATTTTATAGTTTTGATTTTTTATCAATATGTGCTTTAGTTTTTATTTTATTTTTGTATGTAGGCTCTTTAATAGTTTTGTTAGCAAACTCACACCATTACACACCACCCCTTGCTTCCACTAACATAATAAATAGATATGTTCAAAAATAAATTCTACAAATATATGTAGGAATAATAAACTAACTAGCAAATATATCTTAAATAGATCTATCTAAAAGGTGCTTAGAAATGTCAATCTTAGGGTGTGTGTATTTAATTTTTCATTTTAATTGAAGGGTATTTTATTTTTGAATAGTGATGAAATAGATCATCAAAACATGATCAAATTTTCAAAAAATTGAATGAAAATAAATTATTTATTTATTTATTTATTGGAAAAAGTAAAAAAGATTGGAAACTAAAATAAATAATTTATTTTCATTCAATTTTTAAAAAAATTTGATCGTGTTTTCTATGATCCATTTTAATTTTTACTTCCAAAATTTTATTTTATTTTCTATATATGTATCATTTTTAATATCTATCTAAACTACTAAATAGATTCATGAACACATAAATAAGTAGATAAATAGATAATAAGGTTTAAATTTTAAACATATAAATAATTTGAATATGATTGATATGTTTTTTTTTTAAATGAAGAGAAATATAACGATTATGAAAGCATCCCATAACATCTAACAACAAAAATGTAAAAATGAAAAAATGTTCACTCTTTTGAAACCCAACAACCTTCAACTAAGAACTAACAAGCAAAAAACTATCATGAAACCTATGGTGTTGTAAAACAAAGTAAGATTTTAAAAAACCTCAAAGAGAAGACTACCAATCAAAATACTATGAGGAAAAAAAAACTCTTTACATTTCTTAGTATTCCTAATCAAATGAAATTCAGATTCCTCTCCATGGAGATTAGTAAGATCTCCAAATAATGTTTGTAATTTAATATTTTTGGATAGTACCTTGGCCCTTCATGTTATTTTGAATTATTTCCTTTTAAACTTGAAAATTCAACCAGTTTCTTGTAATGCCACTCTCTTCTTTCTTGAGAGATGACAATAGTTGGTCAATGATCATTATTTGATATCCATTTTTTTTCCTTTTTAATCATGTCTATGATGAAGGAACCCTTTCCATTCTTAAGAATATTTCATTTGTAAGATGGTTCTCCATTTGGGACAACAAGATCATCTTAGACTAGAAAATATATTTCTAACCACCCTTTTTCTTTTTTCCATATGAATCTTTGAGAATGAACAAAGCTTGGCATGGTTATTTGATGTTGTAGATAAACATATGTTAAAATAAAATTTGTAAAACTACAATATCATCCCTCATATTGAGAAAAAATTGTGCAAAAAATCAACTATGTGTGTAAGGTGTTGCTATCCCTAATAATCCTGTATCCCCTATAGTGATTGTTTTAGGTGTCTCCTTTATTCTAATTCTCACTTGAACTATTTTAAGAAACTTGAAGTAATCTGCACTATCCATATTTTATCTTCCATAACTTGTCATCCTTCATTGTGTGGAGCTCAATATTATGCAATAAATTTAATTGTCTCCATTTCATATTATGAAACAATATATCCTTTTCCTTTCATATTACCACAATAAGAATTATCATGGAAAAAATTTCCAACATGGTCTCCATCTTTGTATTGTCAAACATATAATGCACCACAATAACTAGATGCTAGAATAATTTCTATGAATTATTCCATGTAAAATATTAAGTTTCAATAGACCTGTAGACTAGGGTCATGAAACCCAAAGGTGTATTTAATATACCCAAATTGTGAAAGTCTTAACAAATTTTGTGTGACCCTATGCACCCATAACTCATGTTACTATATTTTTTATTAAAGGACATAAATTTCCTTTACATATTAAAAATATAAAAATATATAGAGGTGTATGTATTATATTATAATGAACAAAGTATACCAAACTTTCCAAAAAATCTTAGAATTATCCCAATACAATATTGCAGATTGATTTGCAATCCACCATCTCATTGGTATTGATATTAATGTGAATGTAATTATATTAGAACCCACTCCTACATGTCTAGAATTATATTAGGAGGATTTTTTATATGGGTATCACCTTAATAACTCTTTGTTTTGGTACATTTTGCATGTTGGGGAAATATTTTTCCATAATTTCATAGTCTCCAAATGACCACCTTTCCTTTAGAATGTGTGAATCAACCTTTAATGTTGCCTCATACCCTAGAATATTGTCATGTGATGCTTCAATATTACCCAAATTTTCACTAATGATCTCCTAATGATATCCTTTAAATACCTCTCATTAATGTGGACTAATTCCAAATATGATGAAATTTGAGATGGATCCATTGGTACAATCACATTATTTTCACCATTATTAAATATTATGTTACAATTATTTAAAAATTCATATATGTGCCTAACTAGAAATAAAAATTCCAATCCAATAAAGATAAATTAATATCTACCTCTACCATATCAATTAGCTCAAAATTAATTTTGAAAGTGACCTTTATATGCTAACTTCTACATCCTTACTTTCATAAACACAATTCACTTTTGTGCATTATTTTGTATGTAAAGGATAAGTGGTGAGGGACTTCTAAAGTGGGGATTGACACATAGTCACACATGGGTAAAAGTAAAAAAAATTGTCATACTTTCGACCAACTTATCAACACAAATGAATTCAATAAAGTTTTAGCTAAAAAATAATTTTGTTCAAAAATATGATCTAACTCGATTGATTTTAGCTAAGTTGAATATGGCCACAACTTTTCCAAATAAAATTATTCAATCAATGAATATATAGCGCCACTTTGAGGCCAATTTACCAAAAAAATAAAATTATTCAAAAAAATTGGTGCTTGAACAACTTATACTCATGTGAATAACATTTTATTTAAACATAAAAAATTCTCTTGTAGATCCATAAGTGTATTTCTCAAATATATATAATTTCTAATATTTTAATTATTTTGTAAAAAAAATATTTTTACTAAAAGTAGGTCTTCAACACCAAAATATAAGGTTGATTATTTTATCAAGAAAAAATACTAAAAGTTATTTAAAGTTTTTGAAAGAGATATGTTGCACTAGATAAAAGATTCTATGTAAAGATGGTATATTCTTTTGTATTTTGGACAATAGTTAATAAAAAATTGTGACGTCCCATGAGAACAATTGTGTTTTCAATATAGTGGGTGGTTGGGGGGGCATCTCTCCACATCAAGGATGTGTAGAGATTGTGACTACCAATGTTTTGGTTGTGGCAAGGATAGTGTAGCTGAGGTGGCAAGATGGTTGGTGATTTTCTCTAAGATTGGGTTTGGCTATTTCCACATTGGCATTCACACCAATAGAATACATCAAAGTTAGGATGACATGTAAGCCAATTGGGAAGCATGTAAAGTGGGTGATGTTGCAATGATGTCGTAGGATAGGTTAGGTGGGTATCAATATGACAAATCTAGCCACATCATTAGTGTTATGATGATAAAGAAAGGCGATTTACAAAGCTTGTAATGTGGATGTTTGTGCCTTCATTTCGATCTTATCCTTGGGAGTCCATGAAGGATGAGATTTTGTTAAATGAAGGATTTGAGGGGTTGGTAGGGCAGTTCATGGCATGACAAGAATAACACCTAACACTTCCATTTATAATTGAAGTGACCTCTACCACCATAAAATTTCTATAATTGATTTTTTGGCATTTTATTTCACATCTTTGGCCTGTGTAATATTTGTGAGGGGATTTTTTGCTAAGAATGGGAGAGAGATCAAAGTTTGTGGTGAGGATGTCAGCTGAAACTATAACCAACATTGGGGCCAACACCCCAATTCAACTAGATAGCTCCGTTAGGGAGATGAAATTTCATGGAGAAGTGACGAAGCAATGGTTGAAGAGGATTACAAAGAAATATGACCCACTCATCCTCGTGAAAGTGAAGATGGTGCTAGGTAAAGGCTTCATTTGGAATAGTGAAACCAAACAGGTTGGGACTCATATAATGTCTAGATTCCTGGTAGTTTTTTTGGAGATTTTTATGAAAAATAAGGATGTGAAAGGATTGATTTGAAGGCTCTTTATGGCCAAGTGGTTGGTGGGCTTGGAAGAAGTCCTCACTATTACAATTTCTAGGATGAGTGTGTGATGACCTAGACATTTCACATCTTTCTACAAGCCTAAGAGGTGGTGAAGTACTATCTCTTCATTCTTGACTTGAAGGGGATGGCTCTGGTGGAGCATAAACAAGTTGTTGCAATGGGGGTGGATTATCTATTGTAGGTGTTCAATATTGAACACTCCTTCGGTCAGTCTATAGTTCCATTTTTCCAAGCATCTGCTACTACCAACAGGTTCCTGGAGTGACAAGGTTATGGTATTTACTGTTGTTCTATGTAATTATGGCATGATTTATAGTAAATATTAGGTGATAGGCTCCCAAATGATGGGTTTTTGAATATTTTTTCCCACATTTTGCATATTGGTACTCAACCTTGTGCGATCTATATTTGGGAACTGTGTGGTGCTCGACTCTGCTATGGTGAAGGCTTTGTAACCTTTTTTATATATTAATAAAATATAGTATCTTACACATAAAAGAAATGTGTTTTCAATACATAGATTTTAATATTTATTTAAAACTATGTATTTATCAAAATTAGGAAAATAAATAAATACATGGAGTGAATTTTTAATTTATAAACACAAGAAAAAATTGTTCAGGAAAATTAAATTTACTATATAAAGAATGGAATCTTGTTTAACTTCATTTTTAGTATTTTATAAACAACTAAAATAATGTGTTAAATTTACAAAAAACTATATTTAAATATTTTTTTAATTTGAAAAAAACATAAAACACACTAATAATAAAAAGAATTAGTTTACATAATTTCAAAATTCAAAACATATATCACTTTTTAGTGATTCAAATTAAAAATTTAGATTAGTGTTGTTTGATCCTTTTATAAAGTGTGACACAAATTTGTGCTTTTACCCTCATATATCATGAGTTGGCATATTTACCTTTGTATTTGTATCAATGATCACATTGTGTAGGAAAGTCATTCATTTCAAGAATTAACAATAAATCTATTGCACAACTAGGTTTATTTGTGCTTAACATATTTTTGGGCTCTAAGATTAGAGTTTATTTGTGTTTATTCCTAGTTGGATATTGTGAATATGTAAAATGATTAAAACTACACTTTGGTGTAATAGGTACAATATAGTATATCCAATATATGTACCACCTTTATTTATCATAAGATTAATTGAAACATCTTCCTTAGTTTTTGTGGACTTGTATAATTGTGACCAATGACATAGTATAGGTTAACTATACTTGATCCATATGAATTCAAGGCATATTTAACCCACTAAGCATCAATCCCGATCAGATCATTCACCGTAAAAAAGACAAAGAAGTCATATAAACTAACATTCTAAATCATGAAAGCTTGAAAAACCTCTAATCTAAGACACTGAAACTTATCCTATTGGGGGAGTGGTGTCGCATTAATGTGGAATGGTGACCCTTTCCCAATACCTTGGATAATGAGTTGGTTTTGATCAATTTTATTGAAAAGAATCAATGGAACCAATGAAATATGTGTGATAGAACATGAAGTAAATGATAAATTAACATGATGAATGCTAAGATGATCGATATGGGTATATGAAAATCTACTTTAAATGTATGCAAGCTTCAAAAGATTAAAATCTTAATTACAAAATATGCTAAATGTATGCACCTATGTTATCATGGAAGCCATTAATGGATGCTTTAAGCTAATGATGCAAGTAAATTAAGTTAAAATGATGTTAAATGTGAGTGCAAGTGCAAATGATTTTAAAAGAATAAGTTTGTTGTTAAAAGATGGATCTATTTGTCTCCAAATAGCGATATATTTATAAAAGAGCAAATGAGGAATCAAAGGCTAGGATTAAAAGAGTTGATAAATGGTAAAAATTGGAGGAAAAATGAAACATGGATAAAGGATTCTCATCAATGGATCAGAATCAATGTTCAAATGGATCAAGAAAAGAATCAAGGGTTCATATTCTTCCAAACAAACACACTTTCAAAACTTGCACAAGAAGTCTTGTTGAAAGTTTGTTGTAAGGAGGAATGGGTATGTGTAGGCTCATGATGGGCCAAAAAGTGGCAATATGATGGGTATGTGTAGGGTATATGGCTGACGACTTTTTTTTACCCAAAATTGATGAAATGAAAAGGGTTTTTAAAGGAGATTCTCAACTTTCCACCAATATAAATTATTCTTTCCTTTGAATTTAATAAATAATTATTATTAATTTTCTATTTTAATTATGACTAAAGTCCTGATCGATAGGCTGATTGAAAAATATCTATAGCTTTGAAACGGTATCATATTTTTTGAATCCAAAACATGCGTCACATTCTATGCTTTGTATACTATAGGATTAAAAAAAGAAAAAAATTAATTTCATGAAGTTTTTACTAAGTTAAGGTGGTTACACATACAAGCTTTTATATTTTTTAAAATTTGTAATAAAAAAATCATAATTAATTATTTACTTGGAAAAAAATTACAAAAAAATATGCATCACATCAGGACATGAGTCTCCACTTATAGATCTAAAATATTATAAAAAAATATTATCATTTTATTGTGGTTAGGGTGGTCAGTCAGACACCTACTTCTTATTTTTTCTATGAAATTTAAGGACTACTGCATTGAAATTTCAAATTTTCACCAAATAGATTTTTTTCTTTTTAAATAAGCCTAGTAGTTTAGAAACTAAATTCAATTTATACAGACTCTATTCTTACATATTTTTGAAATAATATAGATAACTTATTCAAATTTTTACATTAAGTTTCCTAACTATGATTTTTCTAATTTTTTTGCCACTTAAGGACCTATTTTTTCCATGATGATTGTGCACATACCCGAATATTCCTTTTTTTCCAATGAGTGAAGAAATAAAATATTCTCATGGGTGAGAAAACTTAAATATTTAGTTAATTAAAACCAATTTAAATTGTGTAAAGGGGAAGGAATATTCCATGGAAATATTCCTTTTGGAGTAATGTGCAAAGGAGGAATATTCCCTTGCAAGTGGGAGAATTAGATTTAACTAATAATTTGATAATTAAAAAAAAGTTTCAATTATGCAAATTAGGGGAATTATATGATATTCATTAAATAATTGATTTAATGGAGATCAAATGAAAAAATAATGGATGAGATTGATTTGATCTATCAATGGTCACAAATGAAAGGAGGATTAAACATGTATCAAGGATTATCATCAATGGATGAGAATCAAAGATCACATGGATCAAGAAAAGATCAAGGGCTCACAATCATGCAAACAAAGACACTTTGCAACAACTTTAAAAAGTTGTCTCAATGTTTGTTTGGAATAATCATTACCTTTTTTGGAGGAAAATAAGAGAATATTCCTTTGGAATATTCCCTATGCAAATGGATGAGAGATAAATTAGCAATTTAGTTAATTAAAAATAAATTTGAATGTGCAAGATGAGGAATGTGAGGATATTAATTAAATTATTGATTTATTTAATGAAAAGGGGATGCAAATATGATATTTAATTAAATAGTTTAGGTTATTTAATTAAATAAGAGGACTTAGGGTTAAATTAAAATAATTTACATTATTTAATTAAACTTGATGAAATGTTAGTGTGAGAGGGGTTGAATTAACCCAATTAGGTCAATTATATTAATAGGTGAAAACAAGACATTTAATTAAATAATTAGGCTTATTTAATTAAACAAGCAAAAAAAAGATGGATTTTAGGATGATGTGATGTTAATATATCATATTCAAGTGTGTAATACCATTCAAGATATTTTTAAGTTTCTACATTTTTTAATATTTAAAAAAAAAAACTTTCTTTCAAATTTGATAGTCTTCGTATAGGCCTTTATTTACAAAAATGCACATTTTGTAGGGATTTTCTTCACACATGTTATAACGCCCGTCATGCAAACCCCAAAGAACAAACATTGCAAACAATTTTTTTTTTTAAATAACATAAAGTAAACATGCATCCGAACATTAATTACATTTACATTACACATTAACAACTAAGTGTTACATTTTCTGGGGTACACGAGGTCACATCGCAACACAACAAAAACAAAAGTAAAAGATAATTATCAAACAACTTGACCAATTTATATTATAATAATCATTAATAAAAGTACATCCATAAACCAAGAGTGAAAGTATCACTACATAATTATACAAAATTTCTCACAATAATGTTACAAAAGTCCCTAACTATTACATCATCATATAAACATAAGATTACATGCTCTTAATAATGAGTTACAATACATTTCCCATACATGTGGTATGATACAAAGTACAATAATAATATTTGAATTACAAATGATCCACTGGAACAAACTCCAACTGAAGGAATGGTACAAACAAAGAATGCTGATGGGGAACCCAACAGGTGTGGAGCACGTTCCACCCAACCATGTGAATCATGAATAACTCACCCCTCATGCTTAGAGGTGACAAGGAAGTTAACTCAACCATGATTGTCAAACTGACTCCATGAACAACATAGTACAAATACAATTACATGATAGGGTTACAATGACATAGACCACAACATTCACGAGTCAAGAATTAAGATAAAGATAAGAAACTTGCCACAATTAATCAAAGAAATGACAATTAAACAAGTCCAAAGAACATTCATAAATCATTCTCAAAAGAATCTAAAACACATTAAGCATATCACTCCCAAAACACATTTCTAGATTCAATAAGCAACAAAACAAACCGGTGTCTAGTGGAGTGTTATCACATAGCTCTCATGGGATCTCCTGGCCCTTCCTCCAAATGAGGCACCAACCCCCATGAAGAGCCACTCTCCCTAAGACCCCTAACATAAAACAAATCTAGGCAAGGGTTGAACTCAATAGATAAAGCACATAACTCAAAACCAAGCCACGTGAGGCATAACTCATCTCGCGATAATTCATAACAAAATTCAACAACCCGTACAACCCTTCCATCATAAAACCAATAAGTTTCAACTCCAAAAGTGTAATCAGATGAGGATAACATTCAAAATTAAACAAGCCTCTGGAATAAAGTTTCACAAATTAACAACAGGGTTCCCACATCGATTTAAAAGTAAAAACAATAAAGCTAGAATGGAAAATTAAACAACAAACTCCAATCAGGTCTAACTCGATATAAAATTTAACAATAATCTAGCACAATTATTATATTGTTTTCATAATAGACAATCCATTTAATTTCACAATTAAACATTGAATATTTAAAAAAAATTATAATCTATAATATAATTTAAATATATATATATTTTTTTTAAAAGTATATATATATAATTAAATATATATATATTTAATTATATATATATATTTTATATATATATATATTTTATATTTATATATATTTATATTTATATATATATATAAACGAAATTAAAAATAAAAATAAAACAAAATTAAAAAACAAACAACCATGCAAGGTCTACCGTCGCAGTCCTTGCAAGGATTGCCCACAGCAGTCCCTATAGGGATTGCACATAGTAGTCTTGGGGATTGTTGTGCACGACAGTTGAGACTGTCATGCACAACAGTCTTCAAGACTACTGTGCAGCAGTCTGTCAGCCACACAGGGTATGGGGGGTTTCAGCCAATGTCATTCCTCTCCAATCAATAAATAATTTTTTTTTTTATAAAATTTCATTTGGTTGTAGTAAAATAACATAATATATATACGAATCTCACTTTGTATATATATATTTAATATACATATATATATATATATATATATATATATATGAATATATAAATATATATAGTTACATAAACTCAGAGAACACAATTTTCTGTGTAAAATATAGAATTATCACATATTTAAAATATATATCAATGATTATCAAAATAATATTTCAAATGCATTAAAATAAAAAGATTGATCTTTTCCATAGTAAAATAATAGAGAGAAATTGGGCATATTCAAATGGAATTCGACAGAGTTTCTTTCTATTTGTTTGCAATAGAAACGATTTCAGATTTCAAAAGAATTCTCATATAAAGAAGACCTAATTATTTATTTATTTTCTTTTCTCAGAGAAATCATTTTTCTATCTAATTCTCAGAAATATTTTCTTTTATAAGCAAAGATTGATTCTAAAACACATTTCTATTCTTTTTACAGATCTCAAAAACAATTAAGAAGAGAGAGGGTGGAACCTGTAGTCCTACGCTCTCGAGAATCTGATGAAGTTTGCTTGATCCCGATGGCCTCTATGAAGTGCTTCAAGTTCCTACTTTGAAATCTCCTCTACAGAATTTCGTGCTCGAACTTGAATCTGATTATTTGTTTAGAAGACTCTCTAGAATAACACCAGCAAAAGATTGACAATCCCTTTCTAAAACTCTCCTCAAAATATAGTAAGCAAAAGAATGAAATTATCTTTTTCCCAAACTTCAGAAGATTCAAAAATACATAACCATTAACTTGTGCAACTTATGTCTCAACAATCCTCTGTCTAAAAACCCTCAAAAATTTCAATTCAATAAAAGATATTAGCAATTTCTTCCAAAAGCTCTCAAAAAACCGCAATAAAAGAAATTATATTTTTGAAAGCAAGCTTTTCAATCAAATCTCAATTCTCATTCGTTCACACAACTTTTTCCATTCTTTTATTTATTTACTTTTCTATTCTTCAAATTTTTATTTTATTTATTTTTTGTTTTAATTTCTATTTTCACAACTTTACTTGCAAAGCACATTATCTAATTTATTTAAATAATTTATTTTAATAATTATCCTCAACAAGATAATTAATTAAAATAACAAAACACAATTTAATCTTAATTAACATTTAATAAAATACACGACTTTTAAAAATAAATAAAACATTTAAATATTTAAATACAATTTAATTTAATATTTTAATAAACAATATTACCCTTATTTAATTAATTCAATCACAACTTATAAAATACCAACATAAATAATGTACGACAAAACACAAATGACGACCACAAAGAACGACAATTACAAGAACACACAAAACCATTTAAACAAGACAGTCTGACATCATGGGATGAGATGACTTCATTGTC
Organism: Sequoia sempervirens; assembly: GCA_007258455.2. Lineage (NCBI taxonomy): Eukaryota > Viridiplantae > Streptophyta > Pinopsida > Cupressales > Cupressaceae > Sequoia > Sequoia sempervirens. Next base: position 97,901,279 of record VDFB02373365.1, on the reverse strand, counting down.
AACTTTGTTTTAACATTATACCATTGGGTTATTGGTTCTCACCCTGTCCTGCTGAAGCAGGTGGAATTGAGACTATGTACCTACAATCCCTACATACAAACGAAGTCATGTACATGTGCATACATATATAAAATCAAAGCATTGTATTGTGAGAAGGAATCGCAGCGTAGCAGGGCACCCGCGAACGAGAGGTGCTACACTATCCTTCATCACATCTATCCAAACAATATAATATAACCGATAAATTAATCATTTCTAAACTAACAAATCATATCATAACATAATTTACTAAATTAATGCATCGCAATGTTACTAAAATCAAACTAATATCACCAATCATAATACCATATCAATAACCATGTCCTCTAATCTATAGGCATAAACAACAAGGTCTACTAACCAAACCAAACAATAATAGTCTCATCATAGTATCAAAGTACCCAATCAAAACATAGAAAAAAAACAAATCTAAATAGTAACAGGAGGGGTATTACACATGTACCTTGTGATGGATAAACCAACTCTTTTTATGATGTGTGTATTAATACATGTATATATGTGTGTAGGATTTTTTGGATTGAAAATTGAACTATCTAGTGACACCCTAGTGTGAAGCATCTTTATTGATTTATTGAATTACTCAAATGATTGTGAGAAAGCTAGGCAATATTGTTTTATTTGATATATAGTGCAATAGTAACATGCTTTAAATTTTTTATGCTTATACATGATATGAATTTATTTTCTATTGGCCTTGGTTGTAATATTCATCTCTTACTCACCCTCACCATATACCTATGTTTCCTAGCCACCAAGATGTCTACCATTAGATTGTGTTGCATAATTTTACCATGTTTTTATTTTGACATATATGCTTCCCATAATAATAAAATATAGAATAAATAATGTATAGTTATTAGTGTCATGAATTGGATCATTTTAAACCTCTCACTAGAAATTGACTATGAATCCAATTAAATCCTATGGTAGTCTACATGATAAACTACCATGATTCATAGGGTATATTGAGCACTTTAAAACTCACAAGGAAGGAATCTAAGAATAATGATAAATCAAGATCTAACCATCATAAATTTAGTCACTATTTATTTCCCAATTTAATGTTTTATAAAATGTAATGCATTAGTATAGTTCCTTTTGCATGTCACCTACTCTATGTGTGTAAATATCTAATAATTTTTTTGTTCCAACCATATTGTTTACCAAAATCTCTATAGTTCTTCAATAATTTCTAATTGTAGCATAGCCTCTAGGATATGTTTGTACATCACAAAATACACAATATACCTCTAATGAACCACTCTCTTTACAAAGTTTAATCTATAATATATCAAATATTTGTAGCAAACATTTTAAACACCTTATCACACTTTATTATAGTTTCCTTTAGTTATTTCTCATTTTCGAGGTATGGCTATGCTAGGATGATCTAAATTTTGGTATTCAAATTGATATAAAAAGCTACTTGACATAATCTAACTCTACCTTTGAACCATAAAAATTATAATTTATGTACCCATGCTATTCATGTCCTCCCAAGAGAGTTATGAATAGAAAAATCTAATGCACATTATTTGTAACACTCTAGCATGCTAGGATGTCTAAAAATACCTATACACATCTTTATTTGATAGGCTATTTTGTTTGAAGTTTTTGCCATGATTTTTGTCAGCTCCGCTGCGAATTAGATTTTCTAGTGCCGGGGGTCTACTGGCTGGAGGGGAGGCCACCATTTTTTTGTGTGGCGACTTGGGCGTTGCTAATTATGTGGGTTGGTGGTCATGGAGAATGGTGTCCTGGATATGGGGAATGTCAATGGAAAGCATTTGTTGGCGCAAGGGCCAATGTTTCCTGTCATTGTATGATGGCAGAAGATGAAGTAAATGCAATATTGAATGCTGGCATGTGGGAGAGTATACTTTGATGATGTTGTATTTTTAGAAGAGCCATTGTGGTGTTGGTTTGATAACATGATATTGTTAAATTCATCACATTCGGCTCCATTTTTTAGCAGGTTGGAGGGCTTTAAAACTGTTGAGCAGCAGAATCAGTAAGTTGTTTTGCATGGGTATTTTTCATAAATGATTAATTTATTGTTAATGTCTTTTGTTCTCTGCTTATTGTTCATTTTGATAGCAGGTTTCAGGGTTTGAACACTGATGTGTTGTGTAATGTGTGATGAATTATATTGATTAAGTTGCATTGTCGAAAGAGCCATTGTGGTGTTGGGTTGATAGCGGAATATTATAAAATTTGTCGCCTTTGGTTCCCTAGTTTGTGTCATAGGAGAAAACTGTAAAAATCATCAGGTTTCACTGCTTTTTGTGCTGGATTGGAGGGTTTTAAAACTGTCATTCTCTATAATCTGTAAGTCATTTTACATGGGTGTTTTATATAGATTGTTTTGTTGTCTAGATTCTATAAGCCATTCTGCGTGGATGTCTGGTGTTATCATTTTTTATGGATGGAGAAATTATAGTTGAATGTTTTTTTGTTTCATCAAGAAATATTGTTAGGGCTTGTAATTTTTTTGTTCTTGGTTTATTGTTTGTAGTTATCTCTATGCATTTTTGGCCTTATACTAGTTACCATAGGAGCAATAGTAGTTAAATCTAGGTTCTTCCATCAAAATGGTTAGGGTTGGTAATTTTTTTTCCCAATTGTAGATTAAGATAGGAGTGATTGTATATATATGGATATATAGAGGGTTGGTTATTTGTTTGAAATTTCCAATGGGATTTTCATCATCCAAGCATTGAATAGGATTTTTTGTGTAATAGGTGTTTTACAATTTCTCTATTTCTCTATAATATTGAATTCCAGCGAGTGTAGCTCAAATTTTCTATGTAATGTGTGAGGAAGTATATTGATTAAGTTGCATTGTCAAAAGAGCCATTTTTATGTTGGTTTCATAGTTGACTATTGTAAAAATGATACTATTGTTTGATAGTAGAGTATTGTAGAAATTGTCGGCCTCTGCTCCATTTTATGGTAGATTGGAGGGTTTTAAAACTATAGCAGTGCACAATCTATAGGACGTTTTACTTGGGTGTTTTGTATAAATGGTTTATTTATTGTTTATGTTAAAATTATTTTTCTCCAAAATATGTAAGTTGTTTTCCATGGATGTCTACTATTATGGTTTTGTATGGATGGAGAAATTGCGAATATATAGATATACAAAGTGTTTGTTATTTGTTTGAATTTTCTGACATGATTTTCGTCAGCCGAGCTACGAACAAGATTTGTTTATGTTTAACCTCAAAGACACAAACATATAACAAGAATATATTAACAATAAAATAATCATCTATCCAAAACACCCATGTAGAAAAGAGTATAACCCCACAAACTTGATTGAAAATTTGAGCTACATCACCTCACACTAAATATTATAGAGAAATAGATAAATTCTAAAAGAGGTATTAGAATAAAACTAATGTATCTTGGAGTCTCGATTCAGTGTGTATGTATATGTGTATATGTATATGTGTGTGTTTGTGTGTGTGTATGTGTGTGTATATGTCTGTACATATGTATATATGTGCAAATATGTATATATATAGATGTATGTATGTATGTATGTATGTATGTATGTATGTATGTATACATGTGTATAGATATGTATATATGCATAAATATATGTATGTATGTTTTATTAATAGCTCTGTTACAATTCCCCCATTTCTGTACAATACAAAATGGAAGATAGTGCAATTCTTTTTATACAGAAACATATAACAAGAAGACATTAACAATAAATTAATAATTTATGCAAAAAACCCATGTATAAAAGAGAATAACCCCACAAGCTTCATTGAAAATGAAAACCAAACCATGTGTATCGCAACAAAGATGCACATAGTACATATATGTTTCTACATATGAATATATATGTAAGTGTGTATGTATGTGTATATATATATGTATAATCTTGAGAGAATTTGCACCCCATGTGCAAATCCCAATTTTTCCTTTACCCACCTTAGAAAACCAAGTTTGAAGGCTTAATTCCACCTAAGCCCGTTGCTTGCATCACAATTGGCTCCTATTTTGAGTGTTGGTGGAGGCATTTGATCTGGAGGATTTTTCTCAAATTTTGAAGTTCCTCATTTTTCTCCAGAAACATCTTCATCAAAAAATATTGGGAATTCTAACTCCAATGCAACTCGAACGGAGTCAATCGGAGCTATGGTGCTCGAGATACACTCAGTCAAACCTTCAGTCAACTCAAAGACCCAAGTCAGAAAAAAGGTCAAAAATCAAAGTTGTCAAAAGTGGTCAAGACTGGTGTCAATGCAAAGATCTCATCGCAAGCTTTCTAATGACATTTGTTTCATCAAAATTGGAGTTCGTTTGCCCAAGTTACGAGAAGTCCAAATTGGCCAATCATCTGTGGACACGTGGCAATCCAGTCAACACCACATCATCAATCCAGTCAGCGGACACATCACTCCAAAGTTTTTGACCAGCGAATGAAGTTTTGATATGGCATCATCTCACCCTTCCACGTGGCAAGCCATTATTGGAAAAAGGTGGCATATTATTTTTATAAAAAAAAAATATAATAATAAAATAATAAAAATAATAAAATATATAAAACAAATAAAAAATAATAAAAAATGCCACATTCTTTTAATAAACGTGGGCTCTCCTATATTGAAAGATCTCCACCTATCTTAAAGCCCATATTAAAGCCACCCTATTTTAAAGCCATGAGTTTTGTTTTAAAAACTTTCTATGTTATTTTTAAAAACCTATTTTCATGGAATCCTTATTTTAAGGGATTTTAAACCCTTTTTTAATTATTATTACCCCTATTCAAAAGGGATAATCTCCTATAAGATAGCAATGGGATTATTTTCAAGGGATAAAATTTAAAAGATCTTCTTAAAAATATATAAATAATCCTGTAAGAGTTATCAAAACAAAATTATAGGAATTATTATTTTTCCTTTGTAAGCCCAAAATTATAAGGGCCCTTCGTTATTTATCTTGAAGAGATTTTATTATGTAACGGGGGGATTTCTTTTGGATTTACATGTAAATTTAGGGAGATTGTAAATCAAGTTGTTATACACCAAATTGGGTAAAATTGGTGTATAAAAAGGGGTAAATGGGTGAGAGTTTGTAAGAGTGTTTTAGCTAATTATTTTTGTAAGGAATTTTAGGAGGTGATTTTTGTAAGTGGAGAGTTGGGATTTTTCTTCCTTGGAGAAATCTTATTGTAACTTCATGCTTTTGGAGAAGCTTGTTCTCATGCACTTTGGAAGTGCATTTTAAGATTTCTTTGTAATCCAAGGGGAGGCTATGCCAAAGATTGTAACCGAGTTTCTGGAGGAATAATTGGATCGGTCTCACTCCATTGGAGCAGACTTAGAGACGTAGTCACGATTGTGGCAAACTCCATTATCAGATTTTTTGCACTTTCTCTCTTATTCTCTCTTACATTTTGGTTATCACCTTGATTTTAAGCATAATTTAAATAATGTACACTTGTTTTTGAGTTTCCATTAAATTGTTTAAGTTAAGCATTCAATTATGCAATTAGTCTAGATCCTAAATCAGATCAAGTTTGGTATCAGAGAATTTGGTGACTATTATTGCAGTTGGTTTTGAATGCTAACAAGATCCAGGATTCAGAAGGGTGAAGGAAAGCTTGAGGAATATAATCCTGAGATCAGGAAATGAAGAACTTTTCCAAAAATGTCTGTGTCTAGAATGGAGGTACCTGAAGAACTCAGTGAGCAAGAATTTTGAAGAGCCTTCTAGAAAATGAGAGTTGTGTTGGAAATGCTACTCAAAGAAAGGGAAGAATGCATGAAACTTGAAGAAGATAATGCATTGAATCAAGAAGATCATGGAGACCATAAAGGCAAGAAGAAGCAACCAGGAGATGGTGATGAACCCCCAAAATCTCCTTTGTCTACTCCTTCTTCTCCCCCTTCTTCTCCTTCTTCTACACATTCTCTTTCTGCTAATCCTTTTAAGGGTGTAAACAAGCCTAAGATTAAATTGGATGTAAAATTTGAAGTACCTAAGTATTGTGCTGAATTAGATGCTGAAAAACTAGATGACTGGATTCAGCAAGTGGAAGTCTATTATAGAGTCCAAAGCCTCTTTGATGATGCTTCTAGGATCCAGTTAGCTACTCTTTGGTTGGGAGGTTCAGCTCTCACCTGGTGGGAGAGTAGGACTAGAGCAGAAATTTCACAGCATGGTAGAGTCAATTTGTCTTGGTCAGAATTTGTTAATGCTCTTAAAAAATAGTTTTATCCCCTAGGCCATATGCAACAGTTAATAATGAACTGGAAAACTTTTAGGCAAGGGAAAGAACAGTCTGTTCAAGATTACACCCATGAGTTTCGTAAAAGGTCTATTGCATTAAATGTACCTTTGTACACCCAAGATACTTTGTTAAAGTACATAGGAGGTCTTCACTCATATCTCAGACATTCTATTTTGGTCTTGAACCCTAGTAATTTGGATGAAGTTTGTGTCCAAGCTACACATTTAGAGTCAAGAAGAAAGGGTTCTTTTATTGATAAGTTTGATAATGATAACTCTATAAAGAAGTCATCTAAGGTTGCAAAGATAGGGAAAGGAAAGAAGATAGCTATAGTCAAGAAGGATGACAAGCTTTCTTGCTCTCATTGTGACAGGAAGGGTCATGATGAAGATCATTGTTGGAAGTTGCATCCCGCATTGAAGCCTAAGTGGGCTCAGAGACATAATCAAAAACATAAAGGTAAGGAGAAAGACACAAATGTTGTTATGGATCTTGGTTCCGATTCTGATGATGAAACTAAGATAACAGCTATGGGTTTGAAAGGTAAAGCTCCTATTGCCAGTGTTTCCTTTGATAGTTGTGCTTCTACACCTAAAGTTAATGAAGTCTCTGATGATAAGAAAAGGAATGAACTTTTTCACATAAGGGTTATTGCTAAGAATGTGAAACTTGATGCACTCATAGATAGTGGTTCTAAAGTTAAATTAATTTATGAAGATGTTGTAAGAAACTTGGGATTGAAAACTACACTGCATAAGAAACCTTATCCACTAGCTAGATTTGTGAGAATGATAAATTGCAAGCAACAAGATAATGCACTTTGAAATTTGCAATCACTAGTAAGTTTGTGGATAAAGTACAGCTTGATGTGGTTCCACTAGATATCTGTGGGATAGTGTTGGGTAGCCCTTATCTATATGATCGAAAAGATATTTTCTACAGGGAAAAGAATCATTATCATTTGTTTAAAGATGGCATAAAGTATATTGTACATTCTAAGACTGATCGTTCTTTTGCAAACACAGGGCAATTAAAGAGGGTAATTAATGTAAGTAAAGATTTTACTCTTATGTCTGTTAGTTTAGGTGGTTCTAGACATGAACTTGAAGTAGCTAATCAGGGTCAGATGTCACGGGATGCACCCACAGTACAACATGAGGGAAGGGTGATTGAAAGCATTGATGGTCCCTTGGGTAAAAATGTATCTATTGTAAGAGATCGATATGTTGATTTATTCTCTTTCATCTTTGCATTACTGTTCAACTTGATGCTAGTAATTGTTGGTTGGTTATTGGCTTCAACAGTTGATGTAGATGCTTAGGGAAGTGATAAAGTGATGTTAATGTTCAACAATGTTGTTGCAGTCTTTGATGTGATTGTGAGTCAGGTATACAGATGTACAGAGGATATAGGACAAGTGGGGAGGCTAAGTCCTCACTTAATGTCTCAATAAATGCCACTTTTGGAGGTCCAAAAGCTCTCTAGTGGGGAGGCTTGATCCGGAGGATTTTTGTCAAATTCTAAAGTTCCTCAATTTTTCTCCAGAAACATCTTCATCAAAAAATATTAGGAATTCTGACTCCAATGCAACTCGAACAGAGTCAATCGGAGCTACAGTGCTCGAGATACACTCATTCAAACCTTCAGTCAACTCAAAGAACCAAGTCAAAAAAAGGTCAAAAATCAAAGTTTTCAAAAGTGTTCAAGACTAGTGTCAATGCAAAGATCTCATCACAAGCTTTCCAATGACGTTTGTTTCATCAAAATTAGAGTTCGTTTTCCCAAGTTACAAGAAGTCCAAATCGGCCAATCATGTGTGGACACGTGGCAATCCAGTCAACACCACATCATCAATCTAGTCAGTGGACACATCACTCCAAAGTCGTTGACCGGCGAATGTAATTTTGATATAGCATCATCTCACCCTTCCACGTGGAAAGCCATTATTGGCAAAAGGTGGCATATTATTTTTATAAAAAAAAATATAATAATAAAATATATAAAACAAATAAAAAATAATAAAAAATGCCACATTCTTTTAATAAATGTGGGCTCTCCTATATTGAAGGATCTCCACCTATATTAAAGCCCATATTAAAGCCACCCTATTTTAAAGCCATGAGTTTTGTTTTAAAAACTTTCTATGTTATTTTTAAAAACCTATTTTCATGGAATCCTTATTTTAAGGGATTTTAAACCCTTTTTTAATTATTATTACCCCTATTCAAAAGGGATAATCTCCTATAAGATAGCAATGGGATTATTTTCAAGGGATAAAATTTAAAAGATCTTAAAAATATATAAATAATCCCGTAAGAGTTATCAAAACAAAATTATAGGGATTATTATTTTTCCTTTGTAAGCCCAAAATTATAAGGGCCCTTCGTTATTTATCTTGAAGAGATTTTATTATGTAACAGGGGGATTTCTTTCGGATTTACATGTAAATTTGGGGAGATTGTAAATCAAGTTGTTATCCACCAAATTGGGTAAAATTGGTGTATAACAAGGGGTAAATGGGTGAGAGTTTGTAAGAGTATTTTAGCTAATTATTTTTGTAAGGAATTTTTGGAGGTGATTTTTGTAAGTGGAGAGTTGGGATTTTTCTTCCTTGGAGAAATCTTATTGTAACTTCATGCTTTTGGAGAAGCTTGTTCTCACGCACTTTGGAAGTGCATTTTCAAATTTCTTTGTAATCCAAAGGGAGGCTATGCCGAAGATTGTAACTAAGTTTTTGGAGGAATAATTGGATCGGTCTCACTACATTGGAGCGGACCCGGAGACGTAGTCACGATTGTGACAAACTCCGTTATCAGATTGTTTGCACTTTCTCTCTTCTTCTCTCTCACATTCTGGTTATCACCTTGATTTTAAGCATAATTTAAATAATGTACACTTGTTTTTGAGTTTCCATTAAATTGTTTAAGTTAAGCATTCCATTATGCAATTAGTCTAGATCCTAAATCAGATCAGTGTTTTTGTCAGGGACACCCATGTGATGCATAGACGTCCGCGCGACACACTTATGTCCCTCACAAATTCTAGTGTCTAGAGCCTACATAGGTGTTACACTTCTCATTGGGGGTTGATTTGTAATGCCCTCCTCAGCCAACCAACCTGAATATGGTTGTTTTCTTCATCTCCCCTTCAAATTCACTCCTTCCATATGCATTTCATCTTCTACCATCTTCTACACATCCCTTCACATCTTCTAAGAACTTCTTCACTTCATTGACAAGCTTCACAATCTCCCCACAAGCTCCAAGTAGCTTCTTCACCATCTCTTCAATCACCAAACACTTTACACTTCACAACAACAACATCAACACTCCACCACTTTAGTAGAGCAAGTGTGGAACAAAACACCATTACAGTAGAGGCTTGAGTTCCTCTTATTTTCTCCCCCATTAGCCTTGAGCGCTCTTGGTGGAGGGGGAAAGCTTTCACTCCTCTCCTCTATTACTTGGTTGAGTAGCATAACACTATTTTATAGTGCTTTAAATGCTCTTTACTTGATTTTTACTTTCCTCTATCCGTTTGGCTATCCGTGGAGGTGGGAACACCAAAATGGGGTCTGATTGAGGCAGGCCTCTATACAACCACCCAAAAATTTCTCTCTCCCTCTTGTGTGCAGGTATTGAACACACCCACGAGCTGGAAGCTTCATCACTCACATTGTCATAAGTATTTCCTTTCTTCTCCTTATCTTTGTCATCTCTACTTCTTTCGTTTAGTTCTATCACTTTTTGTTATTTCCCTATATTCTATGAGTTCTTAGCAATTGGATAGAAGCATTCACTTTGTTAATTTTTGATACATTCTCATTCTTTGTTCTGTATGAAACACTAGTGCACTTCTAGGATGCTAGCATGCTGCGCTATCATCTGTATTCTGTGCTGACATCCTTTGGCCGAGAGTTTGTCAATTTGTCCATAAAATCTTTGTGACCTACTCTTTCAGACTCTAAAACTCTCAACACTATTCCATTGAGATAGTATAGGGTAGTTTTCCCTGTGAGGCTCTTTGAATGAAAAGAACTTGTGAGTAGCAAATTCCCCAATATTATAATATATATATGTATTTATGTATGCATATGTATGTGTGTGTGTGTGTGTGTGTGTGTGTGTATAACTAGAAAAAGTAAATAAGGGTGATAAAAATTACTGAGCCCAACCATTTATTTTGGCAAAAGAAAGAATATTTGATTGCAATTTCTTCACCCACAAAGAGCAATAATCTCTTTCAAGTCTCAAAAATGGGAATAACGTCAAAGATAGAAACATATAACAAGAAGAAATTAACAATAAATAATCATCTATTCAAAACACCCATGCAAACATCAGTATAATGCCACAAGATCCTTGGAAAATTTGAGTTGCATCACCTAACTCTAGATATTATATAGAAATAGAGAAATTGTAAAATACCTACTAGACTAGCACTAAATAGCCACCAGCATAATTTTATCTCAAATATGTCAATGGTTTCATACATCCCTAAACCTTGCACATAGATAGCTACAATTCCTCCTATGGTAATGGTTGCAATGCAAAAGATATACACAGATAATGGAAACAATAGACCAATAGCGAAATAAAGAACATTTAACTAAAATTTCTCTTATCCAGTCATAGGTATATATATTTTATACATATATGTACACATTTATATACCTATATACATGAATATGTTGTAAATTCAAGCTTCATTGTTTGGGATTAAATATTATAGACAAATAGGAAAATTGTAAAAAGACTATAAGGAAAACACTGGAGAATCACATACATTTGATTTGTGAATATCATCCTAATAGCTCGTACAACTGTTACACAGACTGCTTGTTTTGCACCAATATGTTGCGTGATATTCTTTTTCTCGCTATCCAACTTTCACATAATGAGCATATGTTTTGACAGGTGTTTTCTTGGGATGTGAGTGACTTTATCCCTGTCCATCTTTGGCCTTATACCCATTACAATAGGAGAAATTGTAGTTGAATTTTGTTTATTTTCTCAATAAATATGCTTAGGGTTAGTATTTTTATTGCCCTCCATTTATTGTTTTGGTTATCTTTTTGCATCTGTGTTGTTGGACGCATTAACATAGGGCCATTTTCAGATTATGACCATGTTGGATATAAAATTAGTTTGGTGGTTGGTAAGTGTTATTTTTTCTAATATCTCTTTTATCTATTCAATTTATTTGTTTGAACTTTCCAACGGGTTCCCCATCAGCCTGGCTAATAAGAGGATTTTTCATGCAATAACTCTTTTACAAATTCTCTATTTGACTACAAAATTTATTGCCAGGTGATGTATCTTGAATTTCTAATTAAGCATGTGCCATTGTGGGGAGGCTGTGTAGATTACTGGTACTCATTGGCTTTATTAGTTATATTTAATATGGGTTTCATTCCAAACAATGTAGCTTCAATTTTGAATTAACAAACCAAGTTTTACACAACCTACTTGTCTTCTATGAAAATATTTAGTGTGGGCTCCAACTCATCTATGATTTAGCTATGATTTTTAGCTTTTCTTTTAATAGTTGTAAATTGCAATTTCCCTATTTGGTCTATAATATTTAGTGGAAAATAATGTTGCTTGAATTTTCAAGTGAGAAACTAGTAAAGGATGTGTCTAATACCTCTTATACAATTCTCTATTTGTCTTCAATATTTACTAGTAAAGGATGTAGGTTGAATCTTGTATCAATACATTTCAAATTTTGTTTTCTGTCTATAAGTTCAAAGAAATCAACAAGGTTTTTTTTACATAAAAAGATTTAGGTTCACCTCATATAATTATTCTCCTACCCTAATACATCATGGATGATCGAAAACCCATACAAACATATTTGTACAAGACAAGGTTTGCAAAAAAGGCCTTTCATAAGAACAAGATGGTCTGTTGTAGACTCAAAATTGTCATGCACCATGTAGAGGTCTTTTGCTACAATTTTCAGAAAAATAGTTGCAGTTTCACCAAAAGCAATACATCAGAGCCTGGATGAATGGTTACATATGTATATACATATATTCTAAATTTGAGCTCCATTATTTGACACTAAATATTATAGAGAAATAGGAAAATTGTAAAAGAACTATTAGGAAAAGACTCAGGAGCCACAAAAAATGAGAGAATACCGAAACCAAACATTAAATAGAGCTTTGAAACAAGGGGAAAGAATATCATAAAAAATATTCAAACAACACAAGTAATGTATGTAACAGTTGGTTGAATGGGCTTGCAACTTTAACTACCAAAAATAGCGAAATTTGCATATGTCGATTTGCGATTAAGCCTATGGAATTATACACATTTTGTGGAGATTTTTACACCATACAATTTTTGTCATAGGCTAAATAAAATAAGTAACATCATAAAGAGTTGGGCTTACATATTTGATTTGGGAAGTTGAAAAATCTTTTTTTATAGGCATCCAGAGGAAAAAAAAGTTTGGTGGCTTTTAAGTGTTTTTGTAATAGTTCTTTTATCTGTTCAACTTTATATCTTTAGATTATGGGATATTTGTTTGAAGTTTCTATTTTTTGAGAAGCATAAATTTAATCATGCAGTATGTGTAACATATCTATAATGCCAAAATGACTCTTTTCATAATGTAACTGAATCAATATATTTTCTTTGATATTTTGTAGTGAACTTTCCTTTGTTGCAACATTGAATATTGCATTTAGTTCCTATTATAACATTGCATTACAATTGGTATATATATATATATAATTTTATATTACGCATTTAAAAATATGCATTTACGTAGACATATAGATCCATATATACAAAGCAGGCTCCCCATGGATCATTTCCAAATGGAAGTAAGAATCCAGACTAGATTTTCCCTTAGTTGACTAGCTGAGAAGGCTTCAAATTCAACCCTTTAGCTACCTATACTAATACCAAACTTCAGAGTAGACAATATATGGTATAAGCAACCAAAAAGATTTGAATTTGTAGCCTTCCCAGTTGGTTAATTGAGGGGAATTTTTTTTTGGATGTTTCTTACCTTCATAAATTCCAAGCGCAAGAGTTAGATGGTGATAAATAAATATACTATACACAAGTATTTTGATATAGTACTAGGTGTATATAAATACATATATACATATGTACATATGGATAGATATATCTGCTTATATGTGTGTCTTTGTAAATGTGCTGATAAAGGGGAACTTCAATGCATATATGTACTTGATTATTTCTACACATATACATGCATATATTCTCCACTCAAGCTCCACTATTTTCCATTAAATATTATAGACAGATAGGAAAATCTTAAAAGAACTATTAGGAAAAGACTAAAGCACGATATATGTTTGATTCTTGAGTAAGTGTTGTTTTTTTGTTTAAGGCAAGAAAATATATCGATTAAGTTGCATTTCCAAAAGAGCCATACCAGTGTCGCTTTAAAATTATAGTATTGTAAGAATCATCTTCCTTGGGTCTCTTGTATAACAAAATAGAGGTTTCCCAAACTGCTGTGCTATGGAATCTACAAGTCGTTTTGCATTGGTATTTTGCATAAATGTTTTTTCCATAATATTGAATACCAAGCAATGTAGGTCGAATATGTAATTAAGGCTATGATGTTATACGCATTTTGGACAGATTATTACACCATATGATTCTTTCCATAACATTGTAAAATTTACAATCTGCATAAATATACATATGGGTATGTGTAGGATCATCATGGAAAAAATAGGCCCTTAAGTGGCAAAAAATTTAGAAAAATCAGAGTTAGGAAACTTGACGTAAAAATTTGAATAAGTTACCTATATTAGTTCAAAAATATGTAAAAATAGAATATGTAGAAAATTGAATGTAGTTTCTAAACTACTAGGTTTATTTAAAAAAAAAAAAAATCTATTTGGTGAAAAATTGAAATTTCAATGCATTAGTCCTAAATTTCATGGAAAAAATAAGAAGTAGGAGTCTGTCTGACCACCCTAACCACAATAAAATGATAATATTTTTTAAAAATATTTTATATATAAGTAGACAACTCATGTCGGATGTGATGCATATTTTTTGTAGTTTTTTCCAAGTAAATAATTAATTATGAATTTTTATTACAACTTTAAAAAATATAAAAACTCGTATGTCGACCACCTTAACTTGGTCAAAACTTCATGAAATTCAATTTTTCTTTTTTAATCCCATAGTATGTAAAGCATAGAATGTGACGAGTATGTGCTGGATCATGATGGGCCAAAAAGTGGCGATATGATGAGTATTTGTAGGGTATGTGGCTGACAACTTTTTTTTAACCCAAAATTGATGAAATGAAAAGGGTTTTTAAAGGAGATTCTCAACTTTCCACCAATATAAATTATGCTTTATTTTGAATTTAATAAATAATTATTATTCATTTTCTATTTTAATTATGACTAAAGTCTTGATTGATAGGCTAATTGAAAAACATCTATAGCTTTCAAACAATATCATATTTTTGAATCAAAACATCGTCACATTCTATGCTTCACATACTATAGGATTAAAAAAAATTGAATTTCATGAAGTTTTGACCAAGTTAAGGTGGTTAGACATACAAGTTTTATATTTTTTAAAATTTGTAATAAAGAATTCATAATTAATTATTTACTTGGAAAAAATTACAAAAAATATGCATCACATCGGGACATGAGTCCTCTACCTATATCTAAAATATTATAAAAAATATAATCATTTTATTGTGGTTAGGGTGGTTAGACAAACACCTACTTCTTATGTTTTCCCCAAAATTTAAGTACTACTGCATTGAAATTTTAAATTTTGACCAAATAGATTTGTATTTTTTTAAAATAAACCTAGTAGTTTAGAAACTACATTCAATTTGCTACATATTCTATTCTTACATATTTTTGAAATAATATAGATAACTTATTCAAATTTTTACGTCAAGTTGCTTAACTTTGATTTTCTAATTTTTTTGCCACTTAAGGGCCTTTTTTTTCCATGATGATCCTACACATACCCTGACACATTTTTTGGATTCAAAAAATGTGATACCGTTTGAAAGCTATAGATTTTTTTCAATTAGCCTATTAATCAGGACTTTAATCATAATTCAAATAGAAAATTAATAATAATTATTTATTAAATTCAAAGTAAAGCATAATTTATATTGGTGGAAAGATGAGAATATCCTTTAAAAACCCTTTTAGTTTCATCAAATTTGGGTTAAAAAAAAGTCATCAGCCACATACCCATCATATTGCCACTTTTTGGCCCATCATGATCCCGCACATACCCATATATAGAAATAATAAAAGCTTGCATGCATGCACATATAAGTAACCAAAAATATAGAGAGATACATATGGGGGTATATGCATTTGCATTTATTATTTTTATTCTTCTTGATGTATCCCCTAGTGTTTGCATAACATTAAAAGTGGATTTCTATTCTTGTTGTTGTATCTCATGTTGTTTAAACAATATTAAAAGTGGAATGGTTCTAAATTGATATTTGTAAGTTGTCTACCAATTACCATTTGGATGCTATAGTACACTGATATGTTTTTTAAGTTGTGAAATAAAGCTGTCAATTAGTGAAATCAAATTACAACATTTTGTCGCTATAAATAATCTCGTAGAACTATGTCTACAGAAGCAGGATTTGTGGATGGGTTCAGAGAGACCTCCAATTTTGATTTGTTGGCAGCACCCATTGGTGTCCTTGCAGAGTCTAGCTCTGAGGATGTGACCCCCCGACCTTTAGATCCTAATTCTGTAAGTATGGTTTCACTTTATCTTATACTTGTTGCAAATTTGGCATTATTGTTTCCAGTTTTGTTCGCTTCTAGGTGTATATGTACATGGGCCATCTTGACAAAGCATATAGATGTGGAACTAGATATGCATTCCTATTTTCCAGCATATAAAAGGAAGGCTTTGATATATATGTATATCTATATGTATATGTATGTATATATATGTATATTTATATTTGTATGTATATGTATATGTGTATGTATGTATATGTGTATATATGTCTATGTATATATATGTAAATTTGTGTATATAAGTATATATGTATATGTATGTGTATGTTTGTATATGTATATGTATGTATATGTATGCATGTATGCATATGTATATGTATATGTGTATGTATATACATGTGTATATGCATATGTGTATGTCCATAAACATGCAAAAATAAATACTACAATATGATAGATCAAATATGAGGAGAACATATTTTGTGCATTTGCTATGAAATCAATGACACAATGACTCTTTTGACAGTGCAACCTAATCAAAGTATAGTTTTTTACACTGCAAAAATCAATATTCTATATGTATATGTATATGTATGTATCTGTTTATATATGTCTATGTATGTATATATGTATATATGTATATGTATATGTATTTGTATGTATATGCTTGTATATGTACATGTGAGTATGTGTATGCATGTATGCATATGCATATGCATATGTATATGTGTATGTATATGCATGTGTATGTATATGCATATGTGTATGTGTATGCATATGTGTATGTGTATGTATATGTAAAAATAAATGCTACAATATGGTAGATTAAATATGTAGACAACATATTTTTCCCAATTACTGTGAAACTAATGCTAGAATGACTCTTTTGACAATGCAAGTTAGTATCATAATTCCCTAATAAATTCGTTTGAATTTGCAAAGGAAAAGAAATTAAATGAACATAAACAAGCATAAACCAAAGATATTAAATCATATTCAAATACAAAGTAAACTCTTAATCTCTTAGGGGAATTGGTGCCAATTTGATGTGAAAATTGGCCCTTTCCCAACTCCTATGCAAGCTTTGATGATTTGATGAAGATGTGATCCACTTTGTTGAAGATTGAAGTGCTCCAAGATAAAAATCTACATAACCTAGCTAAAAATTTGATGAAATAGATGAGAATTGCTATGGATTTGAGTATAATAACTTTTCTCAAATTGTGGATGCTAAAATGAGGAATGAGACCTCTTATTTATAGAATGACAAGTTGGAGAAATTCCCAAAATGAAGCAATGTGGGACTAACATTCAACCAATGGCAAGGTACCACTTGTCAAGATGTGAATGGATGGAGGATGTGCACATTTTGATGAATGTGCCCATAAATGCAATTAGGTGATATTTGAAATTAGTGAAATGACATGTAAGAGGGAAAAGGAATGTCTTAAATGCCACTTGGATCAAGAAAAAAGGACTTATTAGGTGAAGTAAATGTCTTGTTGGAAGGAAAAAGTCCACTTGGATTTGAATTCAAATTTGAGAGAATATTCCTCCATTATACCATGTTGAGAGAAAATAGGGATTTAATAAATGAATTAAATCTATTTTCATCTGCAAGTGGCAAAAGCTAGAGGATGGGACATGAATTAGGATTAAATTAATCAAAGATTAATTAATTTAATAAGAGATTAGATGATGTGACAAATTTGACTTAGATTTATTGGTTTATTTAAATCAAAGATAAGAAGAATGTGATTTTAGGCTTAGTTAAATAAATATTTTGTTTTATTTAACTAAAGGGGATCATGGTTGGTTAGCTTAAATTAAACAAGGTTTAATTTATTTAATTTAATAGATAGACCTTAGAGATTTAATCAAATAAAGGAAATTATTTAATTAAATATGGACACAGGGTTAATCAGATTAGATATATTGATTTAATTAACAACAAAGAAAGACTTAATTAGATAAAATGATTTATTTAATTAAGAGAGGAAAATTAATGAACTTAATCAAATAAAGGTATTTGATTAAATAGTGTTAATAATCAGGATCAAGTATGTTAGTATATTTTCCATGTCTACATTTTTCCCCTCTTTGAAGCAAAGTACTTGCTACATTAGTTTAAAGAATAAACTATCTCAATTAAAAGCCAATTTTTTTCCAATTTCAAAACTTTCCCCACTACTGCCTCAGTGAGAGAAATCATGCTAGTATACTGCCCCCTCGAGAGATTGGACAAAAAGCTTGAGTTTTGGGTGATCTCACAAAAAAAGAGGACAAGGTGCCTGACAGGTCCAGGAAGGCTCTAGAAGGTCAAAAAATGAGATAAAACACAAAAAATGATGAAAAATGGCCCTCAAATTAAAAAAATAGGATGAGGGGACCTAGACCCCTCCTGGACGGCCAAACAGGATTAAAAAACCTTAATTTTCAGGCCTAAATAGGCCTCAAGGGGCCACTTCCAATTCATTTTCACATTCAGCCTTAAGATATTCTGTGATTTTGAGCTCTGATACCTTGGCAAGATGGCACAACGACAACTCCCTATGCACATTTCTGACCAAGTCCGAATACACCAAAGACTTCCCGACACTGAACCACCGATGAGTCAACTTGACCTGAGCTTATTTTTCATTTTTTCGTGCTCATTTAATGCTTTCAAAACTAGGTCTCTAGGTGTGGTGCCATATTGCACCACTAGAAATTTCAAACTCCATCGCTTGATGTTTAAAGTACACCGCCATTGCAAGATGTGTCACCACAGTTTTGTTTGGAGTTTAGGTCTAAAATCCAAACTCCAACGCTTTAGTAAAGTGCATCACCATGGTGGAATTTAAAATTAGGGTTTCTGAGTTAACTGTAATGCTCTAGAAAAATACACTATCGCGGTGTAGTTTGAGGATTTTGAGGTTTTAGTGTCACAATTTGCAAATTTAAAATTGCACCACCTTCATAGGTAGTGATGCTGGGATGATTTTCTGAACACTGAGATAAGTTCAGACAAACATTTTTTTGATGAATTTTGACATGGTGACTATTCCTGATATAGGAGGAGGTGAGAGAAATCTATTTGTGTGAGCGCAGGTCTCGAGAGATTTGTAGGTATTTGCGCAATCTGACCGAGAGGGAGCAAGAGCGCCTAGGAGAGATGGGGCTTTGATACATTTCCTACACACCACCCGTACATACACATCTAGGCATGATGAAAACACTTGCTGAGAGGTGGAATAATGAGACATCTTCATTTCATTTTCTGACCGGCGAGGCTACAGTTACATTAGAGGACGTGTGGCGAATTTTGAGATTACCTGTCCATGGTGAGCAAGTGATCTATGATATGGATGCTGGGAGGAATGGTTGCTATGCCTTCCAGGAGACTGATCATATTGTATTCTGTGAGGGTCAAATCAAGGTGGAGCACCACAGGCCCCTCACCTCACCCTACCGCTTGGTGATTATCGCTATCATATTAGGTATTATTTCCCAAGATCGGGGAGGCTGATATTTCAGTCCTAGTTGGGGCTTGCTTGGGAGCAGATGGTTCAATGGGGACCAACACTTTTTGTATGGGGCCTAGTTTTGCTAGCCTCTCTTTACAGAGATCTTCACAAGTTTTCCTACTTGGATAGAAGACCACTCAGAGTGGGAGTCACACTCCTACATATCTGGGCATGGGAACACATCCCCATGCTTCGTACATGAGTTGTTCCTATTCTGATGGAGCCAGATGATCTAGTGGTTTGGCGTTACAGAGGAGGCATTTATTTTATCCATTCAAGAGAGCATGAGATTCCTCATTAGATGAGGGTCCTTGATGACATGCAAATGTTTTTATGGAGGCCATACCTTCAGAAGCCAGGTTGGTTTGATTATGAACAAAAACTATTCTTTTCCTGCCTGGACCGCTTGATGCAGGGGCGAGAGAACACTATGATTGAGATGCACTTTCCAGGTAGGGTCCAACAATAGTTTGGTGAGCCAAAGGATCGACTTGATGATCAGTATGTGGCTATCTTTGTGAGGATAATGTGTCAAGGCTCTTGGGGGCGATACATACCTATCCATGAGGCAATGGAGAGCTTCAGATAGTTGGTGGCCCAACTATGGCCATATGACCAGGGAGAGGCAGATCTGAGAGTTACAAAGGACTACAAATATTGGTTTAGGCCACCGATGAGGCTCACATTTCTAGGTACACCATCTACTTGATGGAGAGCCAAAGGTCGAGGAGTAAGATGGTGTTGGGGAGGACAAGATTAGGATCAGGGAGTTGGTCGGCCACCACCAGTTCACCAGGTACAAGATCAGGTAGTTTAGGATAAGCCAGTGCAACACCAACCTCTCTTAGATCCATAGGTGTGAGAGCAGAGGAAGGAGAATGATCCGAGACACCACAACAAGATTCTGACTCCTCTTAGGGATGGGGAGCAGGATTAGCCTCATGCACAACCACCTCTATAGCCAGATCCTAGAGATGGGCAGATTTTGCAGCTACAGGCCCAGGTACATGCACTGATAGCAAAGAGAGATTAGGCTAGGGCTAAGCGGGATCAAGCCATTTTGTAGAGCTAGGCCGTAGAGTTACAGGTGGCAGTAGAGATGGGCCACTGTCAACATCTAGAGAGCATGGTCGCCTCCTCCTCCCGCAACACAATATCACTTTGGGATTATAGACCAATTGTACTTATTGACATACACTTGTACATTGATCAAATTTTTTGTATCATGACAGTATATTTAATGATATATGAGATGGTGATTTTGATGTGATATGCTATGTCCTATTTTATGCATTATGGATGATCTTTATTTTTTATATGCTATGCAATGATGTTCTATCCTGTGTGATGCAATGTGTTGTATGATGATATGTTATTATGATATGATGTAGTGATTATGCAGATGTTGATGGATGCATTTCCTTTTTAGTATCTTATTATGTACTTTTTTATGATGATTATGTATGGATGGTGCGAATGTTATGCTATGCAAATGCTTAGACTAACAGATCTATATTTTTATGTAATGTGTGTAATTTCTTCATTTATGATATTCATTTTATGATGTTATGGTAATGACATGGTGCTATGGTATAATGATGTAGATGTGTGATATGTGAATGGGTACTTTTGATAGATGATGAATATGTGATGACGCAATGGATGCTTATATGTGTTATGTGATGTTTATGCAATGCTATGATGGAATGAGTGCAAATGATATGATGAATGTAACTGATGTTTATGATATGGGATGATTACGTTATGCTTATGATGGATGCAGATATGTGATATGATGATGCATATGTTTTATGGGATGAAGTGTTTTTAGTGTTTATATAATGGGTGATTTATGTAATGCTTAGAATAATCAATTTAAATATGTATGGA
This sequence comes from Sequoia sempervirens, assembly GCA_007258455.2. Classification (NCBI taxonomy): domain Eukaryota; kingdom Viridiplantae; phylum Streptophyta; class Pinopsida; order Cupressales; family Cupressaceae; genus Sequoia; species Sequoia sempervirens. The sequence goes on along the minus strand of VDFB02373365.1, from coordinate 97,879,825 downwards.
AATGCAATATATGTTTCTATATGGTATGTGATGTAATATGCAATATCCTGATGGTTTATGGATGTAGGATGGATGCAATGATAATGATGATCCTATTAACTATCATGGTACCATGTTAGCGTGAAAAACAAGAGATAGAAGAAACTAGAGATTCCAACAAGACATGAGATGATGATGATGATGATGATTTGGTTGCCGAGGAGTTGGGATTTTCAAAGGGCTAATTATCTTATGTTTGATTACACACATAAGTACGATGCATCCAGGTATGAAGAACCAGGATGGCATTGTACCTAGTGTGATGGACTTTGACTTGACAATCAGATAGGAGTATCCTTGTTCACTCGTGGCATACAAAACCTTTTATAGAGTGTAGTTCAGATATTTCAAGCATATCAGGCCAAAACATAAGAAAGCAAGCCTTCCCATGTGGTCAACAAGATACTTAGAACATCCTCCCTATGCCCAAATAAAGAATGCATGACCAAGGTTATATTACAAGAACATCCAACAAGCGCAATAGATAAAAAGATAATGATCATTGCCCCATTCTTATCTCTCTAAATCTTTTGATTAGACATCATCAAGAGGTCCTTGGAATGAGTGCAAATAAGATAAATCAAAAGATAAAGATAAAGTAAAAAAACAAGCTAATGTTCTTCATACTGCTAGCCAAGACTAAACTATAGTGATTCCTGATGTTGATGTCCATTGTAGGAAGGATGCATCCTAGGCCATGACGATATCAAATGATTTTGATATGGGACTGATTGGATGATAGGCTATTGACACAAAGAGTTGACCAATTTGTTTACATGCTGACCTAGACTTAAGATTTTGACGTTTAATTTTTTCACTTTTGAACTGCTAGACTTTTTTCCGATTGTTTTACCAAAGGTTGAGGGTGACAATTGATTTATTGTGAGTGATGTTTATTGTGGGTGAAATTGAGATGAGATAGATGGATTTTTTCAAATATTTTGATGTTTTTGAATTTTTTGAAATGTTTTGACGCTGTTTTTGGTATTTTTGAGATTTTTCAAATGTTTTGATTTTCAAATTTCAAATGTTTTGTTGTTTTCTAAGATTTTTACCAAGACCTAACCTAAAGACCTATCCTAAGGGCCTCGGGGACTGATCAACAGATGAGCCTTGCCTAGGTTATACTCACATAGACCACGTAGTTCTACTAACACAAACTTGATTGACAATGAGATATGAACAAATGGATTGCTAGTTTATTATGATGGACTTCTAGATGACTGACCTAAGTGTCTTGGGGGATGATTAAAAATCAACCTTGCCTATGTTCAAGGCTTAGAGACTCGTAGTTAGACAAGACAACTCTATTTTGATTTTTTGACTGACTTTTTGACCTATTTTTGGATTTTGATTTTATGATGTTTTTGGATTTTTGGATTTTATGATGTTTTTGGATTTTTTGATTTAGGTACTTCAAGAATATATGTGAATCTAATCTGATGAGAACATGCCCCTAGCGTGAAGCAATAGACTACTTCGATAAAAGCATGACAAACTGACCTTGAGGATTGGTCGAATAGTACTAGGAGGGATCATGACATGAACACAGGACCAATGTAATACCCCTCATGTTACTGTTTAGATTTGTTTTTCTATGTTTTGATTTGGTACTTTGATACTATGATGAGACTGTTATTGTTTGGTTTGGTTAGTAGACCTTGTTGTTTATGCCTATACATTTGAGGACATGGTTATTGATATGATATTGTGGTTGGTGATATTAGTTTCATTTCAGTAACATTGCGATGCATTAATTTAGTAAATTATGTTATGATATGATTTGTTAGTTTAGAAATGATTAATTGTTATGATATGATTTGTTAGTTTAGAAATGATTAATTTATCGGTTATATTATATTGTTTGGATAGATGTGATGAAGGACAGTGTAGCACCACTCATTCATGGGTGCCCTACTACGCTGTGATTCCTTCTCACAATACAATGCTTTGATTTTATATGTGTATGCACATGTACACTACTTCGTTTGTATGCAGGGATTGTAGGTACATAGTCTCCATTCCACATGCTTCAGTAGGATAGGGTGAGCACCAATAACCCAATGGCATAATGTTGAAATAGAGATGACTTGGAAGTCATCTCGTCCCATGTTGTCAAACCATCCCGATTGAATGGTATTGTGTGTTCTTGTAATTGTCCTTTCTGCAATTATTATTGTGTTCATGTGAGTGTCTTGTCGTATGTTATTCATGTTGGTATTTTATAAGTTGTGACTAATTAAATTAAATGATGGTAATAATTGTTTAGTATAATGTTAGATTAAATTGTATTTAAATATTTAAAAGTTTTAGTTTAAAAGTCATGTATTTTATTATAGGCTAATTAAATATTAAATTGTGTTTTGTTAATTTAATTAAATTATCTTGTTGAAGATAATTATAAAATAAATAAATTAAATAAATCAAATTATGTGCAAAGCAAGTAAAGCTTGCAAAATCTGATTTAAAACGAAAAAATATTGAAGAATAGAAAAATAAATAAATAAAAGAATGGAAAAAGTTGTGTGAACAAATGAGAATTGATATTTGACTGAAAAGTTTGCTTTCAAAGATATAATTTCTTTTATTGTGGATTTTTTGAGAGCTTTTGGAAGAAATTGGTAATATCTTTTATTTAATTGAAATTTTTGAGGGTTTTTCCACACAGAGGATTATGTAGACAAAGGTTGCACAAAATAAAGGTTCTCTACTGTTGAGTCTTCTGAAGTTTTCTGTTATCATTAGTTCATCTGAGTTCTTGAAAGGGGGTTTTTCAATCTTTTGCTTGTATTATGTTGGAGAGAATTTTCTGAATAAAGAATTGGATTCGAATTTGAGCTTAGTATTCTGGAGAGGATATTTTGAAGCAGGAATGAGAAGCTCTTCATAAAGGCCATCGGATTCAAGAAGCCATCATCAGCTTCTGAAACAAGCGCAGGACTCCAAGTTTTATCTACTTCCTCTCTGGTCTTCTAATTTAAAGAAAACAAAAAAAATAATTAGATTATTTGGTGAAAGAAAAATGAAAACCTTAGAAAAGAGAAATTATTGAATAGTAAAAATTACTAAACAAATTAAAAAGATTCTCTATGTAAATTACTTTAGGGATATTCTTTCAATTTGGCTGTGTGAAAGTAATGTTGAGCTTGTGAAAATAAACTATATGTCTTTAAATTGATTTTGTTTTATTTTGAATTATAGTTTTCTTTTAGATCAATTTATTTTGGGGATTTAGAAGAATATCTTATATATATATAGATTATATATATATTATAGATTATATATATATATAAGTATATTTCTATTTTGTCCTTTTGTCTTTTGTACCTGAAACTGGTTATTGCTCCTTGTAGAAATATATAAATTATATATATATATGAAATTATTTATTCACATTAAAATTTATGAGAAAGTCTGAATGTAAAATTCATTTTTTGGGTCGAATCGGTCATCGGATTTCGTGCCTGCAAGTGGAGGGAAGTTATTTTTTTTATATAAAATAAAATATTTATGTTAAGGGGTTTGGGGAGGGATGGACTGGCTGTACCACCCCGTACCCTGGTGCGGTCGGCAGTTTTCCACACAACAGTCTTGAAGACTGCTGTGTGCGGCAGTCTTGGCTGCCGTGCACAACAGTCCCTAGGACTGTTGTGCGTAGTCCCTGTAGGGATTGCTAAGCGCAGTCCTTGCAAGGACTGTGACGGCAGGCCTCGACCTGCGAAGGTTCTTGTGATTTGTTTTTTTTAATTTTTATTTAATTTAATTTAATTTTATATATAGTTAAATATATATATATATGTACATGTTTAATTATATATATATAGATATACGATTATTATATTTCATTTTATTTAAAATGTTAATTATGGTTTTTTTATTTAATATGTTAATTAATGTTCATATATATATATGACATTATTTCATCATTTATTATATTAAATAAATATCTTTTTAAACAAAAATTTGTATTACCTCTAGTTGTATATGTACTTAGACTCATATAGAGAGGGATAGACTTTCTTGGATTTAGAAATTGGAATTTTAATTTTTGTAATGATCAAAATATTGGGGAAATTAATTTGATTTATCAATTGGGAATGAGTTAAATTTAATGGTGCAACTTTGTAAAATTATTTTGAGCGTTTAATTGGGATTGTGATAGGAAATGAGGTATTGCTGAGTACGTTGTGTTAAATGTTGAACCTTAGGAACTTATTTAATTTTCCATTTTGTTGTTGATGGCTTCTTTGTTTTAATGTGGGAACTCTATCATAATTATGAGTCAATGTTAGTTCTTGTGAACCTTGCTTTCTAGAGGCATGTTTAAATCTTGAATGTTATCCTCGTTTTGGTTTCACTTTTGGAGTTGAAACTTATTGGTTTTATGATGGAAGGGTTGTACGGTTTGTTGAATTTTGTTATGAATTATTACGAGATGAGTTATGCCTCGTGTGGCTTGGTTTTGAGTTATGTGCTTTATCTGTTGAGTACAACCCTTGCCTGGATTTTTTTTTATGTTAGGGGTCTTAGGGAGAGTGGCTCTTCGTGGGGGTCGACGCCTCAGTTGGACGAAGGGCCAGGAGATCCCATGAGAGCTATGCAATGAAACTCTCCACTAGACACCCGTTTTCTTTGTTGCTTATTGCCTCTGGAAATGTGTTTTGGGAGTGGTATGCTTAATGTGTTTTAGATTCTTTTGAGAATGATTTATGAATGTTCTTTGGACTTGTTTAATTGTCATTTCTTTGATTAATTGTGGTGAGTTTCTTATCTTTATCTTATTTCTTGACTCGTGAATGTTGTGGTCTATGTCATTGCAACCTTGAGTTGTAATTGTATACGTACTATGTTGTTCATGGAGTCAGTTTGACAATCATGGTCGAGTTAACTTCCTTGTCACCTTTGAGCAAGGGGGGTGAGTTATTCATAATTCACATGGTTGGGTGGAACGTGCTCCCCACTTGTTGGGTTCCCCATCAACATTCTTTATTTGTAGCATTCCTTTAGTTGGAGTTTGTTCCAGTGGATCATTTGTAATTCAAATATTATTGTACTTTGTATCATCCCACATGTATGGGAAATGTATTGTAACTCATTATTGAGAGCATGTAATCTTATGTTTATATGATGATGTAATAGTTAAGATCCTTTGTAACATTATTGGATGAGATTCTATATGATTGTAATATGGGATGTAGTGATACCTTCACTCTTGGTTTATGGATGTACTTTTATTAATGATTATTGTAATATAGATTGGTCAAGTTGTTTAATAATTATCTTTTACTTTTGTTTTAGTTGTGTTGCGATGTGGCCTCGCATGCCCCAAAGAATGTAACACTTAGTTGTTAATGTGCAATGTAAATGTAATTAATGTTCAGATGCATGTTTACTTTATGTTATTTAAAAAAAAAAATTTGTTTGCATTATTTTTTCTTTGGGGTTTGCAAGGCGGGCATTACAACCAAGCTCTAATGTAGATGTGATGGCTGATAGATGGTGATATGGAATGCGATGGATGATGGAATCATAATGAAGGGATGTTGTGGAACCAGCCATGAAGATCCTGTAGGATGGAAAGTGCATATTTTCACAAGGTGCCTATTTTTTAGGTTTTCACCAAGGTACTTGCCCAAAGCACCACCGAAGTGGCTTTCACTAGAGGATAATTTTTTTCTCTTTACAGTTTTTGATACTTTTTTTTTATCTTTTTGAATTTTTGCTTTTTTGAATTTTTTTTGTTGTCACCAAGACACCTGTTTGCTAGGTTTTCATCAAGGTAACCATTTTTTTAGGACATTTTTTGTTTTTTTTTGTATTTTTTGGTTCTATACCTTGAAAGATTTAGGCATAAAACTTTTTGAGATGGGAGTTGTTCATGGGCTCCTACAGAGGTTCCCCTTAGGGTGTTGATAACTGATATGCCCCTAACTTGTAATTTTCTGTGATGACAAATGGTCCCAACCAGTTGGATTCAAATTTTCCTTTGTTGTTCTGATTTGGGATGCACTTCTGATTCTCCTTTAGGACAAGTTCCTTGACTTGGAAGCTCCTGCTCCTGATCTTCTTGTCATAACTCCTTTTAAGCCGATTCTGATAGAATTGAAATTTTTTTAAGGCATCCATACACCACTCATCTAGTAGCTCCAACTCATTCAGTCTTGATACTCGTTATTCTTCATCTGTGACGAGGTTTTGTAGTGCTATTCTCAGTGATGGGAGCTCAATCTCAATGGGAAATATCACTTCTAATCCATAGACCAAGGAGAATGGGGTGGTGCCGGTGGGTGTGCAGATGCTGGTTCAATAGGCCCAAAGGGCAGGATTTAGCTGCAGACGGGTATGTGCAGGATCATGATGGACCAAAAAGTGGCAATATGATGGGAATGTGTAGGGTATGTGGCTGATGAAATTTTTTTTACCCAAAATTGATGAAATGAAAAGGGGTTTTAAAGGAGATTCTCAACATTCCACCAATATAAATTATTTTTTACTTTGAATTTAATACATAATTATTATTCATTTTCTATTTGAATTATAGCTAAAGTCTTGATTGATAGGCTGATTGAAAAAAATCTATAGCTTTCAAACAGTATCACATTTTTTGAATCCAAAACATGCATCACATTCTTTGCCTTGTGTACTATAAGATTAAAAAAAATGAATTTCATGAATTTTTGACCAAGTTAAGGTGGTCGACATATGAGTTTTTATATTTTTAAAAGTTGTAATAAAAAATCATAATTAATTATTTACTTGGAAAAAAATTACAAAAAATATGTATCACATCAGACATGAGTCCTCTACTTATATCTAAAATCTTATAAAAAAATATTATCATTTTATTATGGTTAGGGTGGTTAGACACACCTACTTCTTATTTTTTCCCTAAATTTAAGTACTAGCATTGAAATTGAAAATTTTCACCAAATGGATTTAAAAAAACCTAGTAGTTTAGAAACTACATTCAATTTTTTACAGATTCTATTCTTACATAATTTTAAAATAATATAGATAACTTATTCAAATTTTTATGTCAAGTTGCCTAACTCTGATTTTTCTAAATTTTTCACCACTTAAGGTCCTATTTTTTCCATGATGGTCCTACACATACCTAGATACCAGTCACGACCTGTGTCATTGAATGTATTTTTAAGGATTTTCAAAGTGGTTTTGTTGGTGGCTTTTGCTTGGCCATTTCCTTGGGGATAGTATGGAGTGGAGAAGCGATGTTGGATTTTGAATTTGTCGCATAGGTCATGAACATCCTGATTCTTGAAAGGTGTCCCATTATCTGAGATAATAGCTTGGGGAACACCATATTGGCATATTAACTAATTTAGGATGAACTTTGATATTTGCTTCCCAGTTATGTATGTCATTGGTATGGCTTCCACCCACTTGGTGAAGTACTTAGTGGTGGTAATAATAAACTTGTGGCCACTGGATGAGGTGGGAGTGATTTTCCCAATGAGATCAAGCCACCACTATGAAAAGGGCCATAGTGTGACAATAAGATGAAGCTCTTGAGCTAGAGCATGGATGAGGTCCCCATGTTGCTAAAATTGTAGGCACCTTTTGACGTAGTCATGTGCTTCTCTTTCCATTCTAGGCCAATAATACCTCTTCCTCAACAATTTCTTGGCCAAGGTCATTCCACTCTAGTGTGAACCAAAAATACCATTATGCACCTTAGTTAAGGCAGTCAATGCCTCCTCAACATTTAGACAGTGTAATAAGGTTCCTTCTATACTCCTACAGTAAAGGGTGTTTCCTAGGATGACAAACCAGGATGCTTTCTTGATGAAGGTTCTTTTTAGGCTTGAGGGTAGGTCAACAGGTAGGACCCCTATTCATAAGCAAGTATAAATTTCATGGTACTAGGGATCACCGTGACCAATGATTTCACACACGAATGCTGACTCTGGTACCTTGAATGTAGGCACGATAAGTTGTTCTACTAGGAATTCATATTTTAGGATGTTACGAGGGATATCCAGTAGGGATCCAATTGTTTCCATGGCATCCACCACTCTGTTGTTTGCTCCTGGTATCTGCTCAAATGTGATTTCAATGAAGGATTCCTTGAGAGTCTTCAATTTTTTGTATGGAGTGAGCTTATCATCCTTAGTCTGGTACTCATCATTCACTTGGTTGATTATCAACTGAGAGTATCCATATAATCTAAGGGCCATGATGTGCCACTCCACTACTATTCTGAGAGCTATGGTTAAAGCCTCATATTATGTGTTGTTGTTAGTGCAAGGGAATGCCAATTTGTAGGATCTAGGTATGCAGTCCCCCTATGGGGTGATGAAGAAGACACCGACTCCTGACCCATGATACATGTAGGAACCATCAAAGTATAGATTCCAATGGTCAGGTATACTGAGATTGAAGATGGATTCATCTAGAAATTCTGATATGAGTGGATTCTCTAAATAAATGGGTCCTTCTGCGAGTTGATCTGAGATGACTTGGCCTTTGATTGCTTTGCATTCCACGTATTGAATGTCATACTCTAATAGTATCATGACCCACTTGGCCATCCTTCCGGTGAGTGTTTCCTTTCACAATAGGTACTTTAGGGGATCGATCTTGACAATGATTTTGATTTTGTGTGCCAACATGTAATGTCTAAATTTTTGTGAAGCAAACTCTATTGCTAGACAAGATTTTTTAATGAATAAGTAGTTTAACTCATGCCCAACCATTATTTTTTTGATGTAATAGATGGCCCTTTTTGTCCCATTTTCATCATGCTAAGATAGGAGAGCTCCAAGGGATGCTGCTATTACTGAAACATAGAGGATTAATGGCTTTATTAGGATCGGTGGCATGGGGACCGAAGGTGTGAGCAAATATTCTTTGATTTTGTTGAAGGATTCTTTGCATTTGTCATCCCATTTGTAAACTACCCCCTTGTGGAGTAGGTGAGAATAGGGTTTTTTCTTGTCTGCCAATTGTGCGATGAATCTACGGATGGACTGAAGCCTACCTTGGAGACCTCTCAACTGTTTCAATGTTTTGGGTGCCTCCATCTCTAGGATTGCCTTCAATTTTGTTGGGTCTATTTCTATACCCCTCATTGACACTATGTATCCCAATAGCTTTCCTGAGTGTACACTAAATACACACTTCTTTGGGTTGAATCAAACTTTATATTCTTCCAACCTATCGAAAATAGCACTCAAAGTTGCTATGTGATATGTTCTTTTTTTGGATTTTGCTAGTATGTCATCAACATAATCTTCAACAGTTTTGTGGTCATGTCATGGAAGATTAGTGTCATTGCTCTTTGGTAAGTATCCCCAACATTCTTTAGACTGAATGGCATCATATTTTAGTAGTAAGTCCCCCATGGACAAGTGAAGGCCGTTTTGTGTTGGTCTTCTTTGGAAATCATTATTTGGTTGTATCTAGAGAAACTGTCCATAAGAGAAAGCATCTCATGTCCTGTTGTCATGTCTACTATCATGTCAATGTTAGGAAATGGGAAATTATCTTTCATACATTCTTTGTTTAGATCTCTAAAATTCGTGCAGACTCGAATGCCCCCATCAGTTTTTGAAATAGGAACCCAATTGGATACCCACTTAGGGTAGTCAATTGGTCGTATGAATCTTGCATCAAGTAGCTTTTTCAATTCCATTTTGATTAGAAAGGTGATCTGAGGATGCATTTTTCTATTTTTTTTTTGAATAGGCTTTGCTTTAGGGTACACTGCTAGATGATGGACCACAATCTTTGGGTTCAACCCAAGCATGTTGGCATAGCTCCATGAAAATTTAACTTGTCTTTCTCTCAAGAAGGATGCTAGGAGCTCTTGTTCCTCTAATAGTAATGATTATGCATAGAATGTGATGTGTGGGCTCTGCTAGGAGCTCTTGTTCCTTTGATAGTAATGATTCTGCATAGAAAGTGATGTGTGGGGTCTCCTTTGTTCCCAAGTTAACTAGATTGCATTTTTCGGCTAGGACCATTGATTTTTCCTGATGTAAAGCTCTAAGAGGAAGATTGAATCCCCTATCCTTGGGTGCCTTAGAGAGGTTTTCACCATCGGATGCATCCTTTCTTTTTACTATTTCTGGGTTAGAGAGTGCCACAGTGTGGTTTTCACTCAAGCACCTAGAGATTATTCTCATTTTTTCGCTTTTGTGACTGAGGGATTCAATTGTTTCCCCATAATATGCATGTGTATACATCTTGATGATGAATCCTACTTTATGATCCCCACATGGAATATTATCCCACAGTCCCATGAATTTTGAGAGTGCCTCATCATTTTTGAATGTGTCAAGAATTAGTGGTCCTTGTTGGTCATAATCGATGAGTTGTGGGTAGACTAAGCGGATTTCATGGTTTTGATTGTTAGTGGGCTCATATGACATAGTACTAATCATGAGAAGGGTGGTATCCTCGAAGAGGATAGGTACGTTGGCTATGGGATCTTCATCATCACTACTAATACAAATGTCAGTTATGTCAAATGTGAAGTTGTCTATGACTCGACCTATAGATATGGGTAAGCGAAATTCGGTTGTCGTTTCCTAAGGATTTTTTACTTTCCTAACTGGGGGATTTTGGCCACGTATGGTTATAATTGGAGGGGTACATCCAAGGCCAATATTTCTCATTCAGGTCTCAAAAATGATGGGTATTAGAAGCCCATTGTCATTTTGTCCCAGTTTTTGGTTTCTATCATAGCCCATTGTGAGAATCATTTGCAAACCTTTGTTGTTGTCATCCATTGGTAGATTGGCTATCGGTCTATTGTCTTGGTATGGGAGATGGGATGGGTCCTCCTCTATGACTTCTCAGTGGAGATATCCCTAAATTCTAAAGTTGGAATATCCTTCAGTGGATGTTTGAGATGTGGAGGCTTCATTTGATTGTGGACATCCTCATGATCTAGGATATTGTGGTAATTCTCCTACCACAAAAGCATTTTTTGGAATTGTATAGTTTCCACAACCATTATCCTAGATGATTACTTTGATATCAGAGATGGTGGGGATGGTGGGAGTGACAGGTGTCTTTGTCGCATAAGTGGAAGCGAGAGTGGCTGGGTCAATGTATGGTGTTGATGGGCCTTCATCATTTTTATGTACTTGAGGAATTTTGTAGTATTTTGCCTCTAGGTTCTTGCAGTAGGAGAATGGTTCAGGATCTCCATGGATGGTGACCTCTTGTCCTTCATATGTGAATTTGACACATTGATGGAAGGTTGATGCTACTAGTTGCATTGCATGGATACACGAATGTCCTAGGAGAATTTTATAAGGCAAGTCGATGTCCAAGACTTGACAGGTTGTTTCCATGATAGCTGGCCCTACTTGAATAGGGAGTTGAATTGTACCTTGGGACACTCTGATTGTAATACCTTTTCCTTTTTCGATGGAATCCATTGAGATTTTCAAGTTCTTAATGAGCTTGAGGGAAAAAAAGTTCAAACCTACACCTCCATCTACCAAGACTCGCTTGAATTTATTTTTATACACTAGGACCTGTAAATGGAGTGCAGGGTTATGAGATGGTTAAGTAGTAAAATCTTGATTGGAGAATGTAAGGAGATTCAGAGTGATTATGTTTCTAACCATAGGTTGGAATTGTTTCGCATCAATATTTGTGGGGATAATGGATGAAGCCAATGCTTCCTCAAGTATTTTCTTGTGGACAGATGAAATTATTAGCAACTCCATGATGGAGATTTCTGTTGGTGTTCTTTTCAGCTAATCTAGGACATTGTAACCATTGGGAATAGATCTTGGGTTGGGAGCGGATGCTCTGCTTGACTGAGATGATCCTGCAATGGTGATTTTTCCACCTCTTGTGGTGACTCCATAATCGGCATGGGCTCATTTGATGGTGATGGTAGCACAATAGTCATCTAGGGATGTGACATCATGGTCATACACATGATTCACACTTTTGAAGGTACCTTTTCCCTTATCAATGTTATTGTTCCCTTTATTGTTATGGTTAGGTATTAGATTCGTGTATATTTTGAGGTTTTGATTTCCTATTGGCTGCTCTACATATATGATTTTTTGATCAATGAGGTCTAGGATTAGGTTTTTAAACCTTATGCAACTATTAGTGGTGTGCCCTTTTATTTTGTGGAAATCACAGAGCTGATTTTCATTGTACTAGGGTGGTTTCTCGTCTGGTTCCTAGTAATTCTCATAGGTGGGAGCCTTGATGAGGTTTTCATTTATTAGTTTCTTCATGATGACCTCAAGTGGTTACCCAAGGGAGGTGTACTACTTGGGAGAGTTCTTTTTTTGTTGAGGTGGTCCCCTTTGACCGTTAACGTTGTTGATCACTTGATTGTTTGGCTATTTTGATGTTGCGTTAGCTTGATGGTTGTTTTGATGATGGTTTTGGGGTTGCTATTGTGGTGCTAGTGTGTTTTCCTGAGGGGCACTAATGACAACTTTCACATTGAGAACACCATAGTTGGTAATGTTTCAGTTCTTTTCCCATGTGCGAGGTTTGTCATTGTAACTGGTGGATGGGCGATTGCTTTGCTATTTAGGATATGCAGGTGATCCTCTAGGTTGTGTCATAAGGGCTTGTTCGATGTTGACCACCTTGGAGATCAACTGGTCATACGTGGTGATACCTTGGACTTTTAGATGGAATTCCAAGGCTCTATTGAGGATGGATATGATAGTGCACACTTGTTGTTCCTGCTCCTTAGGGATGACCCATTTGCTCTAATTGGCCTTGGATTGCCGCCATTGTAGGAATGAAGAAAATGATTTATTCTTTCCTTGTTTCAAAGCTAATAGTTCCTCTAGACTAACATCCATACTGATATTGAATGCATAATTTTTGATTAATGTGTCTACTATTTCTTGGAACTTCTTAATGCCAGGAGGAAGGCAAGAGAACAACTCCATGGTGTGGCCAGCCAAACTTCTAGGAAATAGCTGCATCAGATAGGTATCGTCATATGTGACTTCCATGCAATGAACCTGGAATTCCTTGATGTGATCTTCAGGGTTTCCCATCCCACGATATTTATCAAATTTGGGGATCCCAAATCCCTTCGAGAATGGTTTCATTACAAGGCTTGTGTCAAATGGATAAGGACACAAGTTGTTGGGTGTTTTTGTGGTTCTCCCTAATTGAAGGTTGAGCACTTGTTGTGAAAGAAACTTGATTTGTGTAATTACATCATTTTGCGGATCAGGGGATGGGATGAAAGTGTTATGAGGTGGTTCAATTGTCGGTGGGGTGGGTGGATTGGTTGGTATGTTGATGGATGGTGTTTGCACATTCTGTTGCACCAAATATGATTGCAATTGTTGTTGTACCAACAACGCTTGTTGTTGGTCCTATTGTTGAGCTTGTTGTTGCAATAAGGCTTGGTCTTGTGCATCCTGTTGTGCTTGTTGCACTTGTAGCACTTGCTATGCACTTTGAGCAGTTTGAGCAACATGGGTGGCTTGTTCAGTGGCTAGCTGTGTAGTTTGTTGGTTTTGGATTTGTTAGAGTGGTTTTTGATAAGTAACCCACTCAGCGGCTTGTAACAAAATAATATATTGGATTGATGTGCTCAATTTTGGTGATGGTGGTGGTGGTGGAGGTTCATTTGGAATGGTGCTTGTTGTGGTGATGAGAGGCATCGTCGTATTGATGTTTGGGATTTGAATGGTGGATGGTGTGATCGATATTCTTGGTCCTTGAGAGACCATGTTTTGAGATTTTTGGGGGATGGTTGATGATGTGATGGTGGTGGTTTTTGTTATCATTATGGTTTCCATCTATTGTTGCAATATCGATGGCAAGATGGGAGGATTCGGTATGATGCTTTGATTTGATTGTGTTGATTGATGCTTGGTAAAGGGGGAAGTCCTAAACCAAGAGGTGATGTGGATATTGATGGCAATGGTGGAAGTGGTGGAAATGTGGGGGTTGTAATCTCTTGAGGAAATGGTGTAGTGTCGAAAATGTCCCCTGGTCCAAATATGTCACCCTCTCCTTGCGAGTTTATGTGGAGAGAGGTTTGGGGTGTTGCATGGAATGATGATGATGGGTTATTTAAATCATGAAAAGTGAGAGGGACATATGGATGTGATGGATTTTGAGGTACAAATTTTCCCAAGAAGGTATTTGCATTCAAATCCTGATTTGTTATGAGAGGGTGTGTTTGCAATGCATTGAGAAATGCACTTCCCTTGTTAACAATGGGTTGCACTAGAGCAATAGATGATGTAATTTGTGGGATGTTTTGAGTGATGCTTTGAAATGGAGGTGTGACCCCAAAAGGTGGTTCCACAATAGTTCTCACATTGAAATGAGAGGGGAGTTTAGCCCCTTTCTTTGCTAATTCAAGCATGTATAGTGAGGGATTGAGTCTCATCATGATGTTTATAATCTTATGATTCTTTGGATTTTGAACTATTTCGATGATTTCCTCTTGTGACATTCCAAAGGGATTATTGGTAATATCCTCTACTTGGAGACCTTCCTCTTGATGGTCTTGCAAAAATGGAGGAAGGTTAATCATGAGACTTCTAGACCCAATGGGATTCATTTTGGGAGCAGTCTAACTCAAGTCACTTGAAGTAGATGTTTCTTTGTTGGCTTCCATGTTCCTTTTGTGTTGCGGTCTAGTTTGCACCATAAAATAGGGATCAATTTCCAAGAATGTAAGAGATGAATCTCTAATTCTTTGGATTGATCTAACTTTTAGGTACAAAATAGAAAATTTAGGATGATTTAAGGATCAAAGGTATGATGGTGAAATGTGTGAAAGGTGGATGATATGGATTGATTAGAACTCTTGAGAAATCTTTGAAGGAGATGTTAAACTTTAGGACTTGGATTTGATGTTCGATTTTGATTTGGGATTAGATTTGATTTGATTTGGATTTGGATTGTGAACTCATAAAATCTAAGAGGTTGGATGTTCTCCTAGAGTGAATTTGTCCTAAAGATGCTAATTTGACTAAGTGTGAGAAGAAGGATTCATCTAAACACACCTAGAACCAAACACGATGATTTTTTTATTGGGTTTTTTATTTTGGATAATGAACTCCTAAACCCAAAGATGTTGGATGTTATCAGGGGATAAATTTGTCCACAAGGTTTGATAATTTGACTAAATATGTAGAAGGATGCATCTAATCAAACAAGATGATTTTTGATTGGTCTCAAATGATTTTCCCAAAGTTTAAAATGAAGGATTTTTCCAAGATTTCCAAGAGTTGATGATGAGATGATTTTGGTTTGATGTTTCAAAGATGGATGAAGGTTTGATTTTGATCCTATGTGAACCTAAGAAAAGTCTTGTTTACAAGACCTCAGTTTTGAAAAACACACTTTTCTCTAAACAAGATGCTCAAACTCCCTAAGAAGATTTGGATTTTGACAATAATAGAATGAGTAAAAACTGAGATTGTTTCTTGAAGATTTTCTGTAAAAGTTAAAAATAAATCTTCGTCTAAATTTGTATAGCATTGAGAGATGCTTTTGACTTTGGTTTCCAAATTTTGATATTGTGTGAAATCATTTGGGACACATTTGTGGGATTCAATTGTCTTTAGTCTTTTCTTAATGACTTCGTTTTACCACAAAAGCTTCTTGATTAGGTTTTGAAACTAGATGTCTAATGTTTTAATTTATTCTCATTCCACAAAATATATCATGTGGAACTTTGATGAAATCAAGGCAAGGGTTACCTATTGTTAACCTTAGTAAGAAAATTGAGATATAAATCCAAGTGTTTAGAAATCTCTAAGGATAAAATCCCAAGGGAAAGCAATAACACATGAATTAAATGGTCAATTGTATTTTCTTCCTAAAGGGTTTGAAGTTTTGATGACAATGTTAAATGTTTGTTTCCAAATTTTTTCGAACAAGCAAATTTTTTTGTAACCAAGAACAAGCACAAACCTATGGATATGAAAGGCTGTATTTTTTGAGTCCCCACTTGGACAAGTCTAGCTACGCTTATTTTTAGCGAATGGTTAGATGCTTGACCCCACTTGCTCCCCTCCATGACACTCACTTCTTAGGGTAGCCAGGCATCAGTACCCATGAAACTCCCATGGCATACTTTCCATTTCTTCTAAAAACCATAAAAGTGTGGGATGGGTTCAGAATAGCCGTTCTTGCACCAACAAATAGATAGGGATTTTGGAATTTCTACAACAAGGGTTTTAATTTATACTTTCCATTCATAGGAGTTGATCCATCGAGGTGTGAGACCATTGCTGCTCTTCTTGTTGGAACCAACCACATGATACTGGCCTTTGTTCTAGTACCCACTTTTATATCCCAGCTGGAAATACTCTTGGCTTTAGAATGTTATCGGTTGAGTCTTTCCCTTGGGTGAGTACTTTTTCCCCAAGGCAAACCCTCTAAGATAAACAAAAGTGAGCAAACATATCCATAACTAAATCAATCTTTGTTGAAAAAAAAGGAGAGAATACATGCGATAGGTTTGACTCACACTCACATGATATTTTGTTCAATTTTAGTTCCCAAAATGATGTGTGGAGGCAATCACTTTATCCCAACCTAAGACCACCAAAAATCCTTTTGATTCTCAATATTTTTGTGAGGCACGAGAGAAGCACATACATCTTTTCAATGGTGTTAGTTCAATGAGTAATAAATCACAAAACAAAGTAGCACTTGTTCATTTTAAGACCCACAAAGCAATAATGAATTTTTTTTAAGCACCAAAGGAAATGTGAAAATTTTCCTTCTTCAATTATTAAATCTGAAAACCAACTCTAGTAAGTTTGTGTCCTAAAGTTCATTTTAAGCGCTTTTGTAACAAGAAATTGAAGTGTTCTTTTTAGATCCCAAAAGGAATCTAGTAGGTCCTAAGCATGAAAGATAACAAATTTTCTTTAAGAGAAATAATGAATCCTCTAAGAGTGTTAAACAAACACTAAAGTGTTCAATAACACTTGGTATCATGAAAGAATAATGTTATTATGCTTCTTTTCTCCTTCACCTTTGATCAAGCCAACCTACAAGAAAACCAGTTAGATCTACAAAACAAAAGTTAGGAAATCAGGAAACAATCTGAATGATCAAAATTGAAAAAGGAACATGGCATAAAAAATTGAATTTCAATTTTTCCTTTCCCTCAACGATGGAGTCTGCATAGGTGGTGTAGTTTAAAATGTCCAACAGTCCTATATAGCACCACTTACCAGTCAATGTTGCTTTACAATAGGGACAAAGAGTATGATGGTGTCACTATTTCAACTTGCAATGGAGTTTGAAATTTAGAAAGATTCTAGTGTGTGAAAAAGACTTAGTGACATCATTTGAGATTTTGAATTCTGGGCGAGAAAAAGAGAGTGTTAGAGTTTGGAATTTGTAGCAGTGTGATATAGTGACGCTGGGATGCCAACAGTTCTAAACTGTGATGTTGGTTTGCTAGCAGTGGAGTTTCCTGTAGAGACACAAAAACAACAAAAAAGCACAGAATTTGGTGAAAAAACATGATTAGAACTTCTGGTTTTCCCTCCTTCTAGCGCCAAAATGTGAACCAAGATCCTACACCTATATAAACAAAAGAAAAAATCACAATATTAGATCAAATGCAAGTTAGTATCATGATTCCCCAAGAAATCCATTTGAATTTGCAAAGGAAAAGAAATGAAATGAAGAACAAAAAAAGCATAAACCAAAGATATTAAATCCTATTCAAATGCAAAGAAAACTCTTAATCTCTTAGGGGAATTGGTGCCAATTTGATGTGAAAATTGGCCCTTTCCCAACTGCTATGCAATATTTTATGATTTGATGAAGATGTGATCCACTTTGTTGAAGATTGAAGTGCTCCAAGATAAAAATCTGCATAACCTAGCTAAAACTTTGATGAAATGGATGAGAATTTCTATGGATTTGAGTATAATAACTTTTCTCAAATTGTGGATGCTAAAATGGGGAATGAGACCTCTTATTTATAGAATGAAAAGTTGGAGAAATGCCTAAAATGAAGCAATTTGGGACTAACATTCAACCATTGGCAAGGTGCCACTTGTCAAGATGTGAATGGATGAAGGATGTGCACATTTTGATGAATGTGCCCATAAATGCAATTATGTTATATTTGAAATTAGTGAAATGACATGTAAGAGGGAAAAGGAATGTCTTAAATGCCACTTGGCTCAATGAAAAAGGACTTATTAGGTGAAGTAAATGTCTTGTTGGAAGGACAAAGTCCACTTGGATTTGAATTAAAATTTGAGAGAATATTCCTCCATTATACCATGTTGAGAGAAAATAGGGATTTAATAAATGAATTAAATCTATTTTCATCTGCAAGTGGAAAAAGCTAGAGGATTGGACATGAATTAGGATTAAATTAATCAAAGGTTAATTAATTTAATAAGAGATTAGATGATTTGACAAATTTGACTTAGATTTATGGGTTGATTTAAATCAAAGATGAGAAGAATGGGATTTTAGACAGTTAAATAAATAGTTTGTTTTATTTAACTAAAGGGGATGGTTGGTTAGCTTAAATTAAACAAGGTTTAATTTATTTTATTTAATAGATAGACCTTAGAGATTTAATCAAATAAAGGAAATTATTTAATTAAATATGGACATATGTTTAATCAGATAAGATATATTGATTTAATTAACAAGAGAGAAATACTTAATTAGAGAAAATGATTTATTTAATTAAGATAGGAAAATTGATGAGCTTAATCAAATAAAGGTATTCGATTAAATGGTTAAACTAAGAAATGATTTAGGATGAAATGGTGTTAATAATCGGGATCAAGTATGTCAGAATATTTTCCATGTCTCCAATATGTATGTATGTGTATGTATGTGTATGTATGTATATGTATATGTATGTCATTGTATATGCATAATGTATGTATATGTATACATGTATATATGTTCGCATATGTATACATGTATATGTACATGTTTTTATACATGTATATATTAGCCATGAAACTAATTTTATATCCACCAAGTTCATAATCTACAATTGGTCTTATATTAACCTGTCCACCAGCAGAGATACATATGTATAACTAAACTAATAAATGGAGGCCAATAAAACTACTAACCCTAAATATATTTTTTTTAGAAAGAGACAAGATTCAGCTTCAATTTAATATTTAATATTTTTTAAACTATGCTATTCCTTTTATGGTCATTCATAGATATTGATTCATATATAGATGGATAGACATGTATATTTTGTTATATGTTTATTTGTAATTGCCAATGTTAATGTATGTGTGGGTATACATATATATTCATATATCCTAATGTACTTGAGCTTGTAGGTATACTCATAGGATGTATAAGTACACTCAAGTTGCACAACCCAATCAATTACTAAATTTAAAAAGGGTAAAAAACAAAAACGAAACTATTTCTACTATAGGAAGCATAGAGAGGAAATATCCCTGAAGCACCACAAGAAATACTTACAGCAAAGGATAGCTACAACAACCACATCTGCATGCCAAAATGGTAACAATCCTCCCTTGCAACACACAATTCCAATGGAAAAATGCTAACCCTTATATAGAATCTCAGAGGAGCTCCCCTGTTGAATGAACACAAGAACAATATCTCAAAGAAATAGTCAATGATAACTATCTTGTTGTGGTAAAGCGATTTTGGCATCGTATAGATGCACTTTCGTACCTTTCTATTTACCAAATATGTAGGGAAAGATACATAGGGATGCACACTCAAATGTTAGGGTCAAAAGCCATATTTGTAAGGTGTTATTCAGAAAAAGGTGCCCATTGGTTCAGCTTCACAAATGGCATGGACCCAGGCCCACAACCATTGTTACTCAAAAAGTTAACACAAGTTGAAGAGATGCTTATTGCTAGGGTGGCTCCAGTTTTATAGGTTACCCATGCTAGAGGAGGCCAATTTAAATGTATTGATCACACAATAAGCTTCCCTCAGGATATCTCAAGCATAGAAAAATGTTTATTGCATCGTTTGCAAGACCTTGAGGTCGTGAGCATTCGCAGGACCACCATTGAAGGCGAGAATTATGATTGTTATGTTAATAAACATCATTTCATGGATGCATTGAAATACAAAATTCAATATGAAAAATAATACAATGATTTTGAGATTGATGTTGAGGCTCTTAATATGTTACCTGATGTTGTTTATGTGTCTAGTTTCTTGCATACAATAGACCAAGTTTCAGATGAAGACCTAATTCCATCAACCAGCTCAACAAATGTTGGAGAAGTAGAAAATGGGTCTTGAAAATTTTCATCTATTCCTTATTTACCAAATACTAGACGGGGGCTGCAAGCAACAAAAGATGTCTTGCAAATTGGAAAAAAGAAAAAAATATCGTATCTTGGCCTAAAATTAGCTCTTCTCCTGTTAATGAATACAACAGTGAAGGTTTATTTTCAATGGCCTTTCTAACATTGTTCCCCACTAGAGCAGCACTTCCCCTTCAACCGAGAAATATTAAAATTCACTTGCATGAATATCCCCTCCACCTAATGAGATATTTTGACCACAAATTTTGAAAACTTGTTAGGTTTAGATATTTTCTCTACAACTTGATTATGAGACATTGTAGCCAACAAACTATTTCTATTTTTGTTTGAGCAGATCTTGAGGACAAAATCCTCAGGTCCTTGACTATTTTTCAGCAACAACTTCAAGCTTCTCCTGATCACCAACTAGCCAAGTAGTTGATGTGATTTTCTACATTGTTGCATGGGACCCACTCTTTCTGGAACTCTTGTCGGGCCCAACTAACCACTATGATAAAAAAACTTGGTGTACCCACCCTTTTTTTCACTTTGAGCTGTGTAGACACAAAATGGGTTGGCCTACAAAAGAATTTATCTTCTGCATCTTGTTTAGCAATGGAGCCTTCAACAAAAATGCTAATAGATAGTGTTGTTTAGAATCCACATATAAATTCTTTATATTTGCATCATAGATTCTCAATTTTCTATGAGGAGGTGATTGAAAATATTTTGCATGTAAAAGATTATTGGTATAGATATGAATGGTAGCATCATGGCTCTACACATGTGCATGGTTTTCTATGGCTTTCAGAAGCTTTTGACATGGATACTCTTGATTGGTCCAATGACCATGATGTTACCATAGCAAGGAACTTTTTTAATCTAGATATGTTTTAGTTTGGAATCCATGTTTCCCTACATAAATATTGCTTAGAATGTATCATTTCTTTGAAGAAAACCTATGCTTGCTTACCACAAGCTAGATCCTGGCGAATGATCCAATCATAGATTATGAAGAGTTGCTAAACATAGTTCAAAGGAACATAAAATGCTCTAAATATTCTTTTTTAAGAAGAAAAGGAGAGCAATTGCATTGTTGGTATAAATCACCATGGCAACAACAACTTACCTCTACATTGACATTTGGTGTTGAGTCTAACAAATCCTACAAACTAGTAAGAAATGATGATCACCTAAATATTCACAACCTAGCTATGCTTGCAATTTGGTGTGCCAATGTTGACTGCCAGCTAGTTGTTTCTAGGAAAATTGTTCTGAATTATATTTCTAAATATGCAACTAAATTTGACAAAAAATAAAAAAACTATCTAGATATGGTGAAAAGGGTTGAAAATACAAATATAGTTGAGGATAGCTGAGCACTGGTTTCATACCCAAAATTCATGATGAATATGCTTGTCGAATGTTACATCTTTGCATAGGAGACATGCCATATGTTACAGAAATTGTCTCTTCTTACTTCAACCCGATGATATGTTCGCTTGAATGTTGGCAAAAAGACATGGTTTCGTATAAACAAAGATGATACTGATGAGGGGCTGCCAGTAAACTATATTCACTACTATATGCAAAGGCCTCTAGAGTAAGTTGCTTTATCCCTAATTGACTTAGTTCACCTATATACACAAAAAGGCTAAATGGAAACCAAGGCTCTAGCCTATGGTTGTTCTTGTTTACCCGTTATTCAAGAATACTCCTGTTGAAGATACAAAGATATTTGAGACATTTTTCTGGTCTGAACTTATGTTATACAAACCTTTCCAGATCATACAAACAGATATAGGTCTTATGAGAGAAGAGATAATAGAAAATTGGAAACTTTTAAAAATGGTTGGTTATCATCCTTGGCATGTTAATAGACTTCCAGTTACATCCACAATTGAAGAACATGATGATAGTGATATTGATGATTTGAACCATTGTCCTTCTATGGATGAATATGAATGGGAATTTTTCTCTTGGCTTGGTGCTACTACTAACTTTAGTATAAATTATCTTCAGCTATTGGGTACGCAGGATTTTGATATGAACCATCCATGGAATGAAAACCATGTTCCTAAAGAACTCCACAATATTGCTTTGTAGTTCATCTGATTAGTGAAGGCATAATGTGGGAAAGCTATGGTTCAATTCTTGCCTGTAGATATGTCAGCCCATCAACTTTCTCTAAAACAACAATTGGCCCTTCAAATAATCCAAATTCATCACCTGCAGCCTTCACCCAAAGCCCCTCTCTGTATGATTACTCAAGGGACAACTGGCTCTGGAAAATCCTTCCTAATATATCATATTTGACAACAAATGAATACCTCTTTTACTAGACCCAATAGCTACTTGCTCACATTGGCTCATATAGGTGTCACTGCATACATCATATGTGCTTCTACAATCCATACAACACTTTAGATTCCCATAAAGGATATGAATCCTTTGCAAGGGTAGCAATTGACATTATTCTAGGAACAATTTAAGTATATTTAGTACATATTGATTGATAAAATGAGTTTTCTAGGACCAAATTTTCTATTGAAAATAGATAGCCAATTATGCTAAGCATTCCTAGATAACTAGACAGAGCCATTTGGCAATGTTTCTATGATCCTTGTTGGTGAATGTGCCTAGTTTCCACCTATCATAGATACACCTATTTATTCTTTATGCTCATTGGCTATAGACCTATGGCACACTTTCACGGTCTCAATAACCCTAGACACTATCTTTCGTCAAAAAGGAGATAGCCCTTTGCAATGAAAGTTTCAGGAAATCCTTCTCCATATAAGAAATGTTGAGGCTCTCCACGATGATTGGGAAGAGTTTATGAAACAAAAAAATAAAATGCTCTCAGCCACAAAAAGAGAAAAATTTGATGTTTCTACACATTTGTTTGCAACAAATGACTTGGTCACATTCCACAACAAAAAATGATCAAACAGTTAAATCTACCAATAGCCATTAGCATTGCTTGGATGGCTCAACAACAGGCATTTGATCATGGAGATGATGACCAACTTCTCCCATAATTACTACTTTGTATTGGTGAATAGGTGGTTCTAACAAAAAATTTGTGGATTCAAGTTGGCGTCGTGAATGGTTCCCTTAGTGTTGTTATAGCTATTATGTACAATCCAAATTTTAGACTGCCAAACCCACCTGACTATGTTGTTCTTTGCTTTCTATTTTTCATTGGTCGACCATGGGACCTAGAACATCTGAGAGACATCACCATCCTAGCTATAAGTCGGGGGAGTCGAACAAAAATTCCACTCACTATGGCATGGGAATCACAATACATAAAGCACAAGGCTTAACATTGGATAGAGAGGCAATAAACATAGGTAGCAAAGAGAGGCAAGGGTTGACTTTTACAACTATTTCACATGTAAAATCAATTGGAAGACTTTGTATTGATCCACCTTTCTCATTTGAGAGATACTCTAGGCTTGGCACCAACAAGTACACTACTCATCATCGCAGTGAAGAAACATGTCTAGAACAACTGCAGGCATTTCCAAGTGCTTCTAGTTCCACCTGATAGGCCGACTTCCAAAAAAGGCTCCAAGATAATTATTCTTGCATTTTCCTCAACCTATGTGTCATCGCCTTCTCAATCATTTTCTAAGTTGTATCTTTAAAACCCATACCAAGTAATAATTTGTGCAAAATGGGTATAATGCCAAAGATGCACAAAGATACTACACAAAAATAACTAGAGGCTACAACTTGTACAGGCCAATTCCATGTTTTGATGATTCTATTCTATTGATCTACCAACTTCTTGCTCTAATATTTCGTTGTGTGATGCTTCTACTATATGGTATTCAAACTAATACACTCTTTTGTATTTTCCATTTTTCCACCTTTGTTTAAGTGTTTTAAAATTTCATGATGTCAACTATTTATTGGCATACCTAGAACTCTCTTCCAACTAAATTTAACATACAGTGCTGTAAACATACAATTACAATTCTTACACATTAATACATATGTACATACAAACAACTTCAGTTGTCTAAGATACACAGAGATTGGAACCATCAATAACTAGAAAAAAAAAGTTCTATAAGTCAATAACGTCTTTAGAACATTCCAATATATTAAACTATATATGAACATGCTATAGATGCATTCTCAAAAAAGAATTCTTCCATTTGACTAGAATAAGTTTAAAATCCTCCAACGATGTTGTGTTTTCTATTCTAACAGCCTATATACATTGACTTCTCACATTTCTCCTTCGTGCTTTCCTTCCACAAATTTTAATGTCTTGATGTTACCTTTTCTATTAGCTTTATTTGATTCAAATTGCTACAAACGTTTGTCTACAAAATTCTTTTTCAGTTGTTTCACTGTTTCACTGCTCCTATATATTACATTCATAAATATATAGTTTATTCTACATTGATTTTATTTTCTGTGATACATGATAAAATTCCATGCTACTTTTCATGGCTTGCTTGAGCATGTCCACAACGACCATGGAGTTTATTGGATTCATGGTTTCCTCATCATGCCTTTCTCAATGGACACAAAATGGTAGGTGCTTGCTCATGTGCCAGTTGATAGATCCTTGCATTGTTGCAGAATTCCATGCAAATTAGTACATCTAATATTCATTGTTCTAATATAATGATATCAATTGTTTTGGCTGCCTTGTGAAAGGATAGACTTTGGTGTTTGTTTTATAGCAGACTTGTCAAATAAACTGCTATGCACCTCCCTTATGTGCTAGTTTGGAGAGCTTCATGGTTTTCCTCCTCCACAACCTACAACATCTTTGTTGTTGTTCTTGTAGTAGGCCATTCCGCAATGTCTTTTCCCCATTCTGTACCTACCTAATTTTATACATGTATTTTGATATAACAATATGAAATGTTGCTTTGTAGTTGTATCATGTTGCACTCACTACAAAGATAGATCAACAAACAAAAATATAGCCCATGTATTTGACAATTGGTCCCAGAAAGACATGCAAAGCTCTAAGTGTAAACAAGGTTTGCTTTACATATTTATATTTTCCTATTTTATAGATTCAATTTTCCCCTCCCTCCATGGCTAGATACCCTTTATATATTTGTTGCTTTATATAAAAATTCATGCACAAATTTAGACATGTACTTGACTACAATAACTATAGTCTATTGTTCAGATTAGATTTTCCCATGGTCCTCTACAATCCTTTAATGCAAACCCCAATGGGAATTTGACACTATCATTGTCCATAGTTTTTGACAACAACAAGAACATTTAATCATAATTTCTCCAGCCATGCAGAGGGATAATCTCTTTCAGCTCTCCAAAATGCATACAACATCAAAGATTCAAGCATATAACAAGGGATAATAAGCACACACTAGTCTTATTCTAATACCTCTTTTACAATTTCTCTATTTCTCTATAGTATTTAGTACGAGGCAATGCATCTAGAATTTTTAATGAATTTTGTGAGGTTATACTCTTTTTTTCCATGGGGTTTTTGCATAGATAATTAATTTATTTTTAATATCTTCTTTCTATATGTTTTTAAATAGGGCTTTCATCAACCTAACCATGAATAGGATTTACCGTCTAATAGCTCTTTTACAATTTGTGTTTTTAGACAAATAGACAAGAATTTTCTAGGGATTTTACTGACAGCCTGGAGCTTACCTCTTAAACAAAGGATCTTCCTAAATCTTCCTCATTGGTCAATAGACAAATAACCAAAACCATAAACCAATGACAAACAAATTACTAACCCTCAACATATTTTCTAAGGAAAGAAAGGACATTTAATTGCAATTCCTCCATCCATACAGAACAATAATCTCTTTCAAATCTCCACAATGGGTATAATGGAAAAGATACAAACATTTGACAAGAAGACATAGACAATAAATTAAGTGTGTGTGTGTGTGTGTGTGTATGTGTGTGTATGTGTGTGTGTACATATGTATATATATACATGTATGTGTATATATATATGTATATATATATACATGTATGCATATATATACATGTATGTATATATATATATATACATGTATGCATATATATATGCATGTGTATAGATATGTATATATGCATAAATATATGTATGTATATATGCATAAATATATGTATGTATGTTTTACTAATAGCTCCATTACAATTCCCTTGGATTAATTGCATTGTCGAAAGACCCATTTCAAATAGTATTTTCTTAATGATATGGGAACAATTATATCATAGCACAATATATGCAAAATTTGTTTGGTGGCTTATAAGTGTTATTGTAATAGTTCTTGAATCTATTCAACTTTATATCTCTAGCTGATACACTGTTTGTTTGAACTTTCTATTTGTTAAGAATAAAGATATGACAATGTAGCTGAATAAACCTATTTTCTTGCATATTGTAGAGCACATATTCATAATGCCAAAATTCCTATTCTCACAATGCAACTGAATTAAAAATATTTTCTTGCATATTCTAGTGTATACTTTTCCGCACTGCAACATTCTCTACTCTATGCATCTTTTGAGCTATACACATTCTCTACATTTAGTCCCTTTGTGTTGTTCTAAATGATTTAAGTGGAAATCCTTGCAAATAGGTTGTTGTAGATTGGAAATCACTATGTAAGTTATTCTTGTGTTTGCATATATACATTTGCACATTCATTGAACTGCTTCTTTGTACCCTGCTAACAAATAGAGTAATTGTATATGCTAAGTGTTTGCTCGCCCAAGGCTTAATCTATTCTATGGTTGTACTATGGTAGTGGACAAAGTAAATGTGGTCGGTCGAAGTAAATGCAATATTGAATGTAGTAGTGTGGTAAATTATATTTTGATTAAGTTGCATTACATGTATATATATGTATACATGCACATACGTGTGTGTGTGTGTGTGTGTGTGTGTGTGTGTGTGTGTGTGTGTGTGTGTTCACATGTTGCCATCCAATATATGTATACATGTATATATATGTATGTAATCACAATATTGAATGCTAGCGTGTGGGAGAGTATGCTTTGATGAAGTTGTATTGTGAGAAGAGCCATTTGGTGTTGGTTTGATACCAGGCTATTGCTAAATCATTCGTCTCTAGTTTTTGGTAGGTTGGAGGGTATTAAAATTGTTGAGTTGTAGAATCAGTAAGTCATTTTTCATGGGTATTTTGCATAAATTATTAATTTATTGTTTATGTCTTTAATTCTTTGCTTATATTGTTCATTTTGATAGCAGGTTTTAGGGTTTGGACACTGATGTGCTACGTAATTTTTAAATTTTTCAATGCTCTAACAACTCAATCCAATGCTCCTTGTGGTTGTCAATCATCACCAACAGTACATGTAAGTCTAAAAATTCTCCATTATCAATAAATAGATTCGGTGACCCACTTGCACATATTATTCATCATTTCTACTTTCTAGTTGTGTTTATTGATTTTGGCTAGATATATTTACTAATATTTGATCCTCCCTTACTCATCTTCTTTCCCTATCCATTGACATACCTCTCTCTTCTATTTTCAGGTGCTAGGCTAAAGCATACATGAAAATTTCAAAAGATGGAACTCCTCAAAATTTTCAGTGGACGTTCCATATTACTTTTGCTTGGGGGTTTGGCTAGGGTGCCCGTGGCTCCATGATGCCAATATGGTAGGGTGGATAATGAGCATGGGTTTTTTGTTTTGGATTTTCATTCCATTTATATTTTCTCACATAGATACATGTATACAAAAAATGATTTGTAACAACATGTTTCTTATGTACTACCAAGTGCGGAAATAGACTAGACACTTTTATTGTCTTGCCCTGAAGCAACTTGCATCTATTGTTTATCTATTTTGACCCTCCAATTCCACTATGCAATCATTCATTTAAAATTCAATTTTTTTATTATACATTGCTTTGTAATCCACTATACTTGTCTTCTATGAAAATGATTAGTGTGTATTCTATCTCATCTATGATTTAGCTATGATTTTTAACTGTTCTATTAATAGTTGTTTTACAATTTCCCTATTTTGTATATAATATTTAATGGAAAATAATATAGCTTGAATCTTCAATTGGGAGATCAATTGTTACATACAAATTGGTGTCACACCTTGTCTAGATAGTAATAGAATTATGGGTGGAGATGTCGATAGCTAATTTCCATCTCTCATCAAAAAATGCATGCATACTATAACTTTAATTTCCAAAACTATAGATATATACTAATTATTAAAAGTATTCAATATTGAACG
Organism: Sequoia sempervirens; assembly: GCA_007258455.2. NCBI lineage: Eukaryota > Viridiplantae > Streptophyta > Pinopsida > Cupressales > Cupressaceae > Sequoia > Sequoia sempervirens. The sequence goes on along the minus strand of VDFB02373365.1, from coordinate 97,851,303 downwards.
TCTTCCTTTGATGGAAAAAATGTATAATTTTTTAATCCAATTTTAAAAATTGCACGCATGGGTGATGACCCTTACAGAAAACTTCCATTAACTTCAAAATTTAATAAATAATTGATTGAATAACCTACACAAGAAGTGACAATATACATGTGAATTTGTTGCCAATAAATATAAAACTAAAATATTCTTGTGAGAAGAAACAATTATTTTAAATTTGATATTTAATTTAATTTTTAAGTTCCCACTTTTAGTCAAATTTAAAAATTGATTTCCAAATTTTCTAATAGTATTAAATAAAATTTATACAAGAAGTTATTCGTGATTACTTGATTCATACATTCTAACTCATGTGTTTCATTCAGGACCACCTTTCCATTTAAAAATAAGCTTCAACCCTCCTCGCCCCAAACGTCGCCCACCGTAGAACACCCCTATTGGTTGATTGCCACATGCCTATGCATGCGACTGCTAGTTATCATGGTGACATTTTTTTTACTATCACACTAGAATTATCAATCACACCTTCTTTATTTCCTTGAATATACTCATATAAATACAAAATCAAATGATCCAAGTGTGCAATAAATAATAGTACAAAAACTCTAAACTCAAGTATTTCCTTATTAGATTGGTGATCAACTTATTTTTTATAAGATCTATTTTAACCTCTGATTCATCTATGTATTTTAATAACCTATGTATTATAGATTTTACCACTTCATAACTATCACTAGAATTTATAAGATAAGTGTAGTGTAGAGAATTTTACCCCTTAACAATTTCACATTATGTTCTATCATGAACCTCTAATTTATTAGACCTAATTAAGCATCCCATTTTCTAAATTATACATTCCAAAGCCTAATTTTTATCATTTTTGGAAGGATTGCATGCATTGAATAAACACATCAAATTTTCATTTTTCTCCTAACTAGGCGTCTCTTAGAAATTTGGGTGAATGGTTTCCCCTTCTTAGCCAAGACCCAAATTTAAACATGTTGGTGGCATTTTAACATTCAAAATTAAAACTTAAAGTGTCATATTTTGGAATCTATTTTTAAAAAATTAGATAAATACCTAGTGTTTTGGTCATTGGAAACTAGAATGCACTCTACTTCTAGAAAAAACTATTTTCAATAGCATAATTAAGCATGTCAAGAGAACCATTTCAGAGTTTTATTGCAAAAATTCAAGATCCAACATCATGTCAAAGATTATATATATTCATGTTGTCATTATTTTATGAAGGCTAAGATCATTTTTTAGGTCTCTAAAGCATCCAATCATTCAAGAAAAAATGATCAAAATCCTAGAGGAGATATGTATGAAATCAATCATTCAAGACATCCATAGAAGGGTGGTGAGTTGCATCACATTGTGATTGCATTATTCCTTCCTTTATATTATCATTTATCATTGAAATTTTCCATTATGGAAGTGGTAAGGTTTGACTAAGGAAATCCCCTATATGGCACAACATTTTCCATCTTTGTGAGTTTTCAGGTCATAGGTTTGAAGATGATCAAAGGAAGATTAAAGTAAAATTTTCAATTGTTACATTTATTGTTACAAATCTTGTTAAGAAATAGAAACTCACCTACATAATTTACTAACAACATTCTAAAAGACCTGCAACTAGGAATCTAGAGATCAAATGAAAATTAAATGGGCCAAACAATCCAATAAGATTTCAATAATGCTCCCACTTTATTTTGAAAAAGCTTATGACCAAATGGAATGGGCATTTCAAAAAATAGTTCTGCAAGCTTTTGATATTCCTATGAGTAGTTTTGTAATATGGTTGATACTTTATTGAAAGATGCTTCTGCTCTGATTGATGTCAATGGCTCGGTCTTAGAAGATGTCACCTTGGAGAGATCCATTTGGCAAGGTTGCCCCTTGGTACCTGATCTCTTTGTCATGGCTTTAGATAGTCTATTTTACATGCTAAGGGATGACATCGTCTGTCCTAGAATCAAAGGGATTAGGATTCTTAATAATAATGTGCTATTTAATATGCAATTCATGGATGACACTACTATTTTTGTGAAGCTTGAGTAGGATAATGTGGAATCTCTGATGAAGAAACTCAATCTTTCTATCAATATTTTGGTAAAATATTATCCAAAGCTAAATCCATTATCCTTGGTTGGGAAGAATCCCCTCCAGAATGGTTCAAACACTATGGGTTCCAATGGGGTGGCCCCAATAATCAAGTATGGTATTTGGGGATTTCATTCACTGTTAGCCTCAATCTTAAAGACAAGTAGAATTGGGTCAAAACTAAAATAAAAAAGAAACTAGGAGGGTGGAACATGTAATATCTCTCGTTGGATGGAAAATTTGAAGTATGCCAAAAGGTATTATCCTCCTATAGTATCTACTTTCCCTCAGTCTATTTTTTCTGTAGTTACCAAGACAATGATATATAAAAGAGGATAAGGATTTTTTTGTGGTTAGATGGGAAAGGAAAAAGGAAAAGGCATTTGTTGAAGTGGGAGTGGTGCTACATAGATAAGCTACATGGTGGCATTGGGCTAAAATAACTAAGGTTGCAAGGGATAGCTCTAGTTGCTAAATGGGTTCTAAAGGCTTTGGTTGGAAATGAATCTTGTAAGGTGTTGGTGAGAAACAACATACAAATGATGGTCCCTAGGTAAGCCAAGGCTTCAAAATTGCTACCCCTAAGTGACATCCTCCTCAATAAGCACCCTATGATCTCAGTATGGTCCTTTGTTTTAAGAATCCTTTGGAAGGTGTGGGAGCTAACAAAGCACAATGTACAATGTGCAGTTCAAAGCTAATAATATAACTCTTAAAAATAATAAAAAAATGTCAAAATTATAGTTCTATTTAGTGGAACTTGGAACATAACAACAATACTCTTGCCCTGTTGCAAGGCTGCTTAGCTAAAAATTGGTATAAAAGATGCATCAAAATTTTTGGGGATGTGTTAACCCATGGGAGGTTAAAAATTTGGAACATTATTCATACTGAGTTTATCCTTTCTAATTCTAATCTTAGAACCTACTCTATAGTATTGGAAGCTTGCAAAAATGCAAACTTCTTCAAGAGTGTGGGGAAGGAGGTGGAACATACTAGTGATATTATGTGGAAAGATGGTATTTCTTTAGTTGATGTTAAAGCTAAAACCATTTATAAGGATCTTATTTGTAATACATCTATTTTTTGAGCATGTAAATAATTGTTGGGGTCTACCTTGGACTGATAAAGTTTGGCATACTATTTTCTCTTTTATCTGGCATAACTCTATGGATCCTAAAAAATCTTGTTTTAAGTGGTGTGTTTTATTGCAAAGGATTCCTTTTAAGGCTAATCATTCAGATGTTGATATTTGCAATATATGCAGGATACCTAAATCTATAAGACATTCTATTTGACTATTTCTATGCTCAAGAAATTTGGAGATATTTTTGTCATAATTTAAAAATTTGGGATAAAAATGGTAAAATTAGTTGGAAAGATGTTCTATTTATTGATCTAATCATTACAAATGATTGTAAATTGTTTTGGAACTACTTTTCTACTGAAATAATGTGGCACATTTAGAAAGAGAGAAATGAAGATAAATTTAAGAGTAGCAAGAGGACACTTACTGAGTCAACAAAAAGACTGTCCTTTTTCAATGTTTCTCTTTATGTATCACTTCACATTAAGATTTCAATGGTGGAAGTCATGAGAATCATAAGAGAAGGAACTACAACAATCGATAGAGATGAATTGAAATGCGGCCATGCATGGCCCCAAAGTAGTGTAGAAATTAAGTTATTTTGGAGGGCCATGAGTGAACTCCAAAGGGTAGTACAAATGAAGAAGTTGGTCTAGAAAGAAAAAGGGCACAACAACAAGTGGACCCCAAAGGTTTTGACATGGTTAATTTGCAAAAATAGAGGAAGTCATGTCCAATTTGTAGCCACTTGATGGAGAAGACACCTAGGATGGCAATGAACCCAATAGCAGAGGCTACAATGAACCATAAGATCAAAAACTCCAGCAAATTTTTGTATAAAAAATTAATGTCACATATGGATGTGTATAAAGATTACTAATAGATCAAAACTTGATAGTAAATCTAGTTCTTCTAACTATGTAGATATATGCAGATTTGAACAATTCATCTACTACTCATGCACTAGGCTAGTTTTTTGATTCCCCACAATATGTTTCTCTTAATGGACTAAAAGTTACAATGGAAGATCTCTATAACCGTTATTAAACTATATCTAATACAAAAAAAAAACTATGCATAAATATTACACCCAAAGTATAATTTACACTACAATATAATAAAAATTCCTTACCAACTCCTCACTAAAAAGTTCATATTATATGATTGAGAAAATTAATGTTAAAGTTAATTTTTAGAGTTCTTTATCCATCGAATAAATTTTTTAGTGTAGATATTTTTAAATGTGTGAACTCAACTTTTTCAATGTTGCTCTACATGTATCACTTCACATTAAGATTTCAATGGTGGAACTCATGAGAATCATAAGAGAAGGCACTGCAACAATCAACAAAGATGAAGTGAAATGCGGCAATGCATGGCCCTGAAGTAGTGAAGAAATTAATTTGTTCTAGAGGGCCATGAATGAACTCCAAAGGGTATTACAAATGAAGTAGCTGGTCCATAAAGACAAAGGGAACAACAAAAAGTGGACCCCAAGGTTTTGATTTGGTGAATTTGTCGATACAGAGTAAGTCATGTCCAATTTATAGCTGCTTGATGGAGAAGATGCCTAGGATGTCAATGAACCCAATAGTGGAGGCTATAATGAACCATAAGATCAAAAGCTATAGCTATCCTTTTTGTATAAAATTTTGATGTCACATATGGATGTGTATAAAGAGTAGTAATAGATCAAAACTTGATAGTAAATCTAGTTCTTCTGACTATATAGATATATGTAGATTTTAATAGTTCATCTACTACTCACGCACTAGGCTAGCTTTCTGATTCCCCACAATATGTTTCTCTCAATGGACTAAAAGTTGCAATGAAAGATCTCTATAACCGTTATTAAACTATATCTAATACAAAAAAGAAAAACTATGCATAAATATTACACCCAAAGTATAATTTACACTACAATATAATAAAAATTCCTTACCAACTCCTCACTCAAAAATACATATTAGATGATTAAGAAAATTAATGTTGAAGTTAGGTTTTAGAGTCCTTTATCCATAGAATAATTTTTTTTAGTGTAGATATTTTTAAATGTGTGAACTCATTCATCTATATTTTATATGAGTAAAAGAGTAAATGATTCAATGAAACACCTAATATAATCAATTCATTAAGATGAGAATAAGACTATATCACCTTGAAGTGGAACAGTAAGAGAGGTATTCTACTTTTCTATTGACTCCTTTATGAATGTCATAGTTTAAATGCACTAGTTTAATGAATAAGGTCATAGAAGCACAGGTCTCCAAGGATCTACAATACTTTAATGAATACTCCTTATTGTCTACTAACATTCAAAATTATAGATTATATGATTAAAAGAATAAATTATTCAAGGAAAAAAACCTAATACAACTCATTCAATAATATGAAATTTATATTCTTTTGAGCTAAATGGGAAGGAAAAGAACAAAAACATTGAAATAAAACAAAATAAATATATTTATGTACCAAAAGTATATTTCTATAAATACACCTATTACAAAGAATTAGGGAAAGAAGCATAGATACTCTAGCCTTTCACTTTCTATTTAGTTTATACAAGAATATCCTTTATGCTACTACACAATTTAACTAGTACCTACCATGTTGGGGGTTTAAAAATACTTGTTATGTTGTTAAAAAAGGTGGGTAATTGAAAAGAACTAATAACAAAAAAAAAAAAAATCCCTTCTCCCCTCTCTATTATATCTCTTTCTCAACTCCTCTCTCTATCTCAATTCCCTCACCTCTCTCATAATCTATTCATATTGTATTACTCACAATATGCATGCATAATAGATTTATAGCCTTCAATAAAAAGGTAGGTTTAGGCTTTTATCCTTTAATGAACCAATTAAACACAAATGGCCCAACGATAGGAAAACAAATTGATAATTATTGTCAAGTTAATATGCTAAAGTAGGAAATATATTTATGGGACAAGGAGAATTGAAAACAATAGAATGTATATGCTATTACAAAGGAAGGTAAGCGCAATCATTTTTTATATAAGAACTTTTTTTCTGACAAATCTAGATAACATATTAAAATGGAATATATGTTTATGTAATAAGAAAAACTAAAAACATAGAAATTATAAATTATTAAAAAGAAAGATAAGAAAAATCAAATTTCACAAAAAAATACAAAATTAAATAATTTTGTACTGTTAAATCTTTGAGATCAAAGAGATTGTCATAAATAACATATATTTTAAAATACCAATTCTAATCTCTTGAATTTACCAGTCAACGAAATTAAATTAGAAGATTTGGACATGTCTAAGAAGTTAAAGTAATAATTGTACCAATTTAAGATCTAGTGGTCTGTTTCTGAAATTTGAGTTCACTGTGCTGGTTGATACATCGAGCCAGATATCTAGAAGCAATAAACTATATATAAAAGAATCAGAGTATACAAGTAGGGGGAGTTCCAAACCCTAGCATAAACATAATTAGTTTGGAAGTCAACAATTACTATACACATTTGAGAAATGTGGTATAGGGAATGGCATTATCATAAATCAATTGAAAATTTCAAAATATTACTTTCATTGAGTGCGAGTATACCAGGAAGCAACAAAATAAGGAAAGCAATAATAGTAGTATATAGGGCAGTAAGGTTTCAAACCCTAGAAGAGAAGGGAGAAAAATACCTGCCTGAAACATACCTCTGAGCAGTTGACAGTAGTTATATCTATTATTTTTGAAAGATTTTACATGCATATGTATTGGATGTCAGAACTCATAAACAAATATTGAAAAAGACCTTGATCAAAATTTAAACTCAATACATTGAAATAGCAGCAATTCTGCCTTAATTGCATCAGAGAACATTTCCTCTATGCTTTATTTCCCACACAAAACCATTGAATAAGAGTGAAGTTAATTTTCAGATATGTCGATTGACACGACCTTGGGCTTACACTCAGCTGTCTTGGGAGCTGTCAGAGTCAGCACCCCGTTTGTCAGGTTGGCCTTCACTTGATCCAACATGACATTCTCTGGTAGGCGGAAGCGACGAGAGAAAGTGCCATGTGGTCTTTCTATAAGACGCCACTTGTCATTCTTGTCTACTTCATCCTTCTTACACTCTCCACTTATATGCATAACATGTCCCTCTTCCGCTTGAACTTTCACATCCTCTTTTCTCAAACCTTTGCAAACAAAGTAAAAAACAGAAAAAACCAGTGATTACATAATTTTTCCAACTAAATTAACATCATTGTACACAACTAAATCTTAATAACATCATTGTACAATTGAAAAAGTACCATCTAAATTATCAACTTATTAAAACCCACATGAATTAATTAACAATACCAGGCAAATTAACTTTGAAGATGTGGGTATGATCAGTTTCAAGCCAGTCCACAGGAACATGAATAGGGACTGTAGGATTGAGGTCCCACAGACCCAGTGGATCAAACACATTAAGGCTGAATGGATTCCACTGTGCTGTAGACATGCTGGGATACTATCAACCTTCTCCTCTGACTCACTGCAAAAAAAAACTCTTAAAACATAACCAGTCTTAACAATCTTACCTTAAAAATGGAAACTAGATAACTTACAGAAATTGCAATTTAACCTACCAAAGCAAGCTGCTGAAAGCGGACTGTTCGCTTCTGGCTGCGATGATGTATATATTGTGGAAAGAAATGGGAGGCGAAGCGTCTGGAAACTTCTAGCGCTTTCCCAGTGAAGCGTTACGGTAATGGCAAGTGTTTCTACTGCTCTCTATGTATGCTCCCAAAGAAGCATACGTTACGTTTAACAAACATGAATGGGGAATACGATTGGCAAATAGATAGGGTATTCGATACCTTTAGGGGAGAGGGAAAGTAGTCGTGCTGTTAAGCGGAAGGGTTTATGGTTATTTATTTTCTAACTTAAGTATATTTGTGTTTAGGAAAAATTATGTAGTAAAATATGTAGAAGAGATATGTTTTTTTTTTTATTAAAAAAGTGTCAGTATTATTATTTATATAGAAATTATATTACAATTACAGAGGCTCTATCTATTCTCAATAACAAAAATATTATATAAATTCTATATTTAAATAATTATCATTTATTTTTTCTTATCATGTGATTAGCTAAGAAGGAAGACTTATTATGATTCCTCTTTAAAATTATTTTTATAAACAAATTTTCCTTTAAAGCATTTTCTTCAAAGTTAACTAACTCGTAATCATGTTAAGCTAAAAAAATATAGCACAAAAACCATCAAAAAATTGTTATCATCTAATAATTTCAAATATAAACTGTTGAAGGTAATTGGGTTTCATTGATTTCTATTGAGAAGAAGCTACAATGAACCTAGCCAAATCGATTAGTTTATCATGTAAATGTCTTCTAGAAGAAGCTACTATAGATAATAATAAGGCTAAAATAAAAGAAAATTTAGCATCATAGAATTGCCAAGCCAAATAATTACCAAGATTTTTTAATTTGTAAGTACACCATTGAGCATGTTGTAAAGAAGTTTTCTAATATTGAAAATAGAAGTTGTATGCAATGGTTAAAAATGTGACCCACCTTTCATGAGCAAAAAAAAGCTCAATGCTAATTTAAGATGTAAAAAATATTGATAACAAACTAGTTACAACAATAAGAAAATATGTGATGAATACCTCTATAAAATTTATAAAGTAGTTGTGTTCTACAATAGTTAATGGGTCATTCTGCACTCAACTACAAATGGATGGTCACTTCTAAAATATGAAAAACTAAGAAAATCTCTATTTTGAGGCCTTATTTATATATTTATCAAGAGAATGGTTCTAGGAATTTGTGAAACTCTCTACATAAAATTTTAGTGATACAAAAATGGAATTTACAATATGACAAACGTCATTAGTTTTTTTGTGTTGGAATTAAAATTTCAGCTCAACACTTAAAATTTCACACTCATAATTAAAATTTCCCATTCACTCTATATAAGTGCTCATAGTTAAAATTTGAATTTGATGAATCTAGTGATTGTTAAAATACATAAGAGGATGTCTAAGGAATTTGGTTCATGTCATAGGATGATAAGTTCTTTGAGCTATAACCTTCTCTGAGGTAATACCAACTATGTTTGTTAGTGAGATAGATTGCTTGCATGCAGTTTATTAAGATTTGTGATTTAACCCAAAGAATTATGTATTCAATTTCACGTTATTAGAAAATTAAAAATTCACATTATGTTTATTAGGAGGATTAATTTCTCACATTTTTGAAGTGGACGTTTCTATCTATCATTGATAGATGTGAAGGATGTAAGAATTTTGATTGAGGTTTGAGGTAATTCCCCGATTCAACATACATAGCTTGAAATTATTGCAAGACTGGTCAATGGATTGAAATTCATGTTAGTCTATATACTTCACTTTATGCATATAATTGGCTTACTTAAGCCTATTTAGGTGTCTTTTCAATGTAGATAGGTGTCCTACAAGGTGTTGACTTACATTCAAAACCTCTTCCTTTGTTTGAGGTAGGAAACTCACCATGATCCATGCCTCTTCTTTCTTTCATCCTTGACATTGATTGTTTAGTTTGATCTTAACCCTCCATTTCTCATTTTCTTTCCTATAAATAGAACACTATTTGGAGACAAATGGATCCATCTTTCAATTGCAAACTTATGTTGTTGAATTTACTCACACTCACACCATGTTTTACTCACTTTTATCATATTTTAGTTCATTTTTAGTTGCATATTAGTTTTAATCTTCCATTAATGGCTTCCATGCATCTATCTTAGCTTGTTTATAAATTAGGGTTTAAATATTTTAGCTTAAATATCACTTAGATTAGCTTAGTAATTGCATATTTAGATCAATTTTAGCATAAAATCATGTTAATTTAACTTGCATCATGTTCAATTTAGCATAAATTATTCTTTCATTCATTTATCACAACGATTTGATTGATTCTCTTCAATAGAATCAATTGAAACAAGCTCACTGATCATGGGATTGGGAAAGGGTCTTTGTTCCACATCAACATCACACCAATTCAAAAATAGGATAAGTTTCAAATGGGGTAGAATAAACATTTCAATGTTTTTATATTTAGAATTCTTCATTTCAATAAATGTTTAGTTTATCTTTAATTTAAATGATCTTGTTTGAAGATTAAATATTAGTGGCTACGTTATACTTCAATTCATCATGGATCAAGTGTAATTGACCCACATTGATAATCCTTGGTCACATAAAGAACATACGAAAAAACAAATACAACAACGCCATGGACAACAAAACATAAGATTTACATGGAAAACCCAAGGGAAAAACTGCAATGAGTATTAGCTCACAAAATAAAGTAATTGTAACACAAAATATAATAGTCTGACTTCCCATAAGAAAGAAGGGCTCACTGCCATAGGCTCACTACAAGCTTATAAAAAAGGAGAAATAATATTTTTACAATGAGAAATCCATCTCAAAGTAATAGAAAAGATCCACAACTGCATCACTAGTACATTCACAATCTCTTTGAAGAATGCAAGTAGCTTCTGCTCGCTACTTCTAGTAGTCTAACACACTAAATCTCACACTGCATCTCACACTTTCACACTTCACATCACTTCACTTTGCATAACACACATCAAACACACATCCTCCATCATTTCATCACTCATATATACCATCCACAATGTTGAAAGCAATCTCCAAGGTCAACTATGCATCTCAGATGTGAAAATTCAAATTAGGTAGGCACCAAAAGATTCCCATGGTGTAAAGGAATGAAGGAGGACCACATCACACCTTAACTCAAACCTAAATCCACACATAAATGCCACACCACAGTTCCATAAACATCGAAGTATATCCACAATTAGTGTAAACATCCAATGTTAATCAAACCCCTGTTAACACCATTAAACATTTAAGTACATGCTTCCTTTGATGCAAAGATGACTCACTAACCACACTCCTTACTCAAACATAATTTGGAATATTCCATCAACACCTTGAAATCCAACAAATTCTTTACAATAAATTTCACCTAAAGAACATACTCATTCTATACACCCAACTAACCTTCCACACTCTGTAACACATGATTCCAACCTTGCAAAGAATCAAACCACAAACAACTTAGACTAAAGATAGATATAAAAAAAAGAATACTCACAAATCTAGAAGACTAGAAACTTAAACTTGGAGAAATGTGAAGAAAAACTATTTCTCCCATAAAACACTATTTTTATAGTTCACACATATCCAAAACACACAAGTAGATATTCAATACAAAATAAACATGGAGTAGAAACTAGGACACCGCACTACCATACTCAACACTTTTTACCACATGACTTACTCTTTTATTCAAATTTTCTCAAAATCACTTTGAAACCAATCACTACAAACACCTTCTCAATATTTTCAACATACTTACAACATCTCAAGCACACAATAGATTGATCTCCAAAAGAACTTACTCATCATTGCTACTTTAGAGGTTGATACTAGTGACAATAGTGATGAGAAAACATAATGTAAGCAACTACTACCATCTTTGCAACACCTTCACAAGAATCTCTAGTACTTTACAACATATCCAACAGACTTATGAAGTAATGAAATCACTAACATTGTGTTGACATCAACACTAACAAATCCAGACACAACATTAATATTAGAAACATACCAACACACTTACTTCCTCAAGAGTTGACATCAATGCAACAATACTCTGTTGAAATCATTGACAACACAAGCTAACACAATCTTCCAACACAATATCCAATGTTTGACCTTTGATTAGAAAAAATGTGCTCTCCTTGCTCCATTCTGTCAGGATGCAATAAAGAAAGTGGTATTCTCTATGGGTACCTAGAAGTCTCTAGGTCCATATGGTTTTTAGATTGATTTTTTTCAAAAAATTTGGTATCTTGTGAGTGAAGATGTTTGGGGTGTAGTAGAGAAATGTCATGTGTGTGAAAATTTTTAGACCTTGGAATTCTGCTTTTCTTGCTTTGAGATCCCTAAGGTTTGTGAGACCAATTCCTTTGATCAATACAAGCCTATTGCTCTTTGTAATTCCGTTTATAAAGTGGCAACTAAGGCTATGGAAATTAGACTCTAGGCATGCTTGGATAGCCTCAGTTTTGAGGAGTAGAGCGGATTTTTGAAAGGGACAAATTCTAGATGGCATAGTGGTTGCCTACAAAGTTATTCATTATATACAAAGTAATAATAAGGAGGATATAACAATTAAATTGGATATGAATAAGGCCAATGATAAGATCCCTTGGTCCTTTCTTCTCAGTGTCAAAAGGAAACTTGGCTATAGTGATTTTTGGTACTGACAGGTTCAAAGTTGTATTTCTTCTACTTCCTATGCGGTTCTTATTAACGGTGTTTCAATTTATTTTTTAGGTTGTGTGGGCTTTGTCGGGGTGATCCTTTATCATCATTTATCTTTCTCATTCTTGTTGAGGATCTGAGTAGGAGTATCCAAAATGAGGTCATAAATGGTAATCTCAGAGGGTTGCGGGTCTCTCAAGGCTATAATAATATTGCTCATCTTCAATTTTTTTATGACACCCTGTTATTCAGAGAGGCTACTACTAGGGAGGCAAGTGTGTTCAAGAAAGTGTTGCACAAGTATGAACAAGAAATTTGTAAAAAGATTAATGAATCTAAATCATGTATCTTCCTTCCAAGGAGCTATGTCTTTCAAGTATAGAGGTTAAACATATTTTTGGATTTGATTTTGATCACTTTTTGAGTAAGTATCTCAACGTGCCACTTATTTTTTAGAAGCCTGCAACTATTGAGAGGGGAAATTTCCTTAATAATATTCATGATATGCTAGATTCCTAGAAGGGACATTGGCTTTCCATGGCTTGTAGGATTATGCTTATTAAAGCTTCTATGTCTACTATCCCAGTTTTTACTCTATTAGTTTTTCAAATCTCTAGCAAGGTAGCTAAGTTGGTTGATGAAGCATAGAGATGTTTTCATTGGCTTGGATGTGAGGGTAAATTCAAAATTTTCTAGTTAAATGGGATGCTATTTGCAAGCCTATCGATGTCGGTGGTCTAGGGATTTACAGATGTAAGGAAATGAATTTTGTGTTGGGTGCCAAGCTAATATGGAGAGTTTATGAGGACAAGAACAAATTAGAGTAAGATAATTCAGGCTAAATACCTTCAAAATAATTTAGATCTATTGTTCGAGAACTACTCTACCCTTCCTATGGGATCCACCATTTGGAATTTTCTTAGCCACTGTATAGAAATCATTATGCTTGATGTAAGGAAGCACATTGGTAATAGTAGGAAATTGATTTTTGAAGTGATAATTGGCTTGGTTGTGGTCCTCTTAAGGATTTTCCGTGGTTCAAAACCTTATTCTTGCACTTTTTGGGTATTTTTGGTGTTAAATTTGTTGATTGCGTGGAGGGTTGGTCATAACAGATGCTAGAAAGATCTCATTGTTCCCTAACTAGAGCTTAAGAAAGCCTGCAATGACTTGAAGGCTGAGTTGGATAAATGGTCTATTTGTGGGCATGATGAAGATGATAGGTTAGTGTGGGGCAATAAGAGGTCAGACCAAGTAGTGTTGAAGAAGGATTTCTACAAATATTTTAGTAATATGGCCAAAGTTGGTGGGGTGGAAAAAAAATTTGGTTCAAACAAGGTCTTTAGGTAAGATGCATTATTTTCATTCAATCATGTGGAGGAGAAGAGCTCTCAGATGGGATAGGTTTAGAGTGTGTTGTAGAACTAGCACTTTGATATGGGTCTTATGCGATGCTATGGAACAAGGAAATGAGCATCTTTTCCTACACTATAGTTTTTATTGGCACATTTGGTGTAGTTTCCTTGCTAGATGGGAGGTATATGTGACCCTCCCTAAGAGTATTCCTATGCTTTTGGATAGTTGAGTTCTTAAATTCTATAGCCTTGGCCTCAAGCTTATCTAGAGTGTGGTGCCTATTTTTATTGTCTAAAAAAGCTAGTTGGAGATGAATCAGACTCTTTCAGGATTCCAAGAAATTGATTGATAGAGTTTGTGATTTAGTTGTGTGGATGGTGAAATCTGAAAATTGCTAAAACCTCCAACACACATTAGCATGGTTAGTTTAAAACAAAGCAAATAACAACATCTCTATGAAATAATACATCAATGCTTCCAAATGCAAACAAATGACAAAAAGTAAGCTAAATAAGCATATGAAAAACATGAAGTATGTTTATCTCATAGTGGATTGGTGCTATTGTGGAAAATAGCCCTTTCCCAACCCTTGATAGATAAGCTAGATGATGAAATTCCTTGAAGATGGAGTGATGGTGGGAAAAATCAGTTCTCCTGAAGAGAGTGACTTTACATGAATGATTGTGGAGTTGTGGAGGATTTGATCAAGAATGAAGCCTTTCATTTATAGATTATTTTGATGAGAGAATGCTTATGAGAGAGAAATGTGGGATAAAGATTAGGCCAATGATATGAAGCCACTTGTCATCATGTGATAGGTTGGAGGATGAGCACATTTTGGTCAATGTGCCAAAGAGAGGGAGATTTCAAATTTGAATTTGAGAGTTAATGCTAAGTTTGACTTGTGCAAGGGACATGTAAGAGCTTATTAATTGCTTTGTTGGATGTACATGTCCACTTGTTTTTGAATTCAAACTTGAGGGAATATTCCTCAAAGATGCCAAGTTGATGGAAAATGTTGATTTTATAAATGAATTAAAATGATTTATTGGTGCAAGTGGGAAAAGCTAGAGGATGTGATGGGTGGTTAGGTTAGGTTAATCAGGATTAGATTAGCTTAATGATGATTAGATGCTTTGACCCCTTTGACTTGAATATTTTGATTTATTTAAATCAAGAGGGAGAAATATGACTTTTGGGATTTAATTAAATAAAGTCTTGATTTATTTAATCAAAGAGGGAATGATAGGCCTAAATTAAATAAAGTTAATTTATTCAATTTAAGTGGATAATCCTTAGAGATTAAATGAACCTAATTTACCTAATGAGTGGATTAATGTGAATTTGATTTATGAATGAGCAGATGGATATGCATAATGCTAATTTCCGTGTGTACAAGTTGAAATCTCATATTGAGTCATTTTGGATCATGAGTGGGTGTGGGGGATGGCTTGGCTGAGATTTCAATGGTTGGATCCTTCCCTCTTTCCTAACCCCCTCATTTCTGATCGTATGGTTTGACTCCCTCTAGTGGAAGGATCGATTAAGTTCAACTTTGATGGTTTAGAAAAGAATAATCCTACTATTGTTTGCGGTGGGGGGGTGTTTATAGATAATAATGGGCATCCTGTTGGTTCTTTTTCTTTATGCCATGGGTTTGAGTCCAATAATCTGGCTAAAAATAGTGCTCTATTGTGGGGTCTAATGATTGCAAGGTAGAAGGGATGAAATAAGTTGTGGATTGAGGGGGATTAGTGCAGAATTTGAAACTATAAGTGATTATCAAGTGACCTATATGGCTAGTCAAAGAGTTTGATGTAGTTTTAGAGCTAGGAATTGGGTGGTTGATTGGGATGCTAACACTGGTTTTTCCTTGAATATGATGTTGGTTGAATAATTTCCCTTTGAGTGCGATCAGATTGATGCAGGAAGATATTGTAGAATTTCAAGTAGCTAATGGATAGGTTGTGTTTCCCATGTTGGGGCATGGAGTTCATTGGCTATGTTATGCTTGGAGCTATATTTTTGTTTGATTTGGTTATCTGGTTCATTTCTTGCCTGGTCTGATTGGTCGTGTAGTGAGTGTGCGGGGTTTTGTGAGTTGTTTTTTCTGCCCTATTACCTTGATCTACTTTTAGATTTTTTATAGTTTTTAGCCTATATTTCTTATAGTTCTTGGACCTAAACAAGGTTTATATTAACCATAAGAAAAATATAATTTATGGATCCCAAAATCATTACAATTATGATGTATATATAAGAGTATCTTCTACTATCTTCTTCGTTATTCATGCGTATTAAAATATTATTGTGTGACTAGTAATATAAACTACAAATCTAAATATATATGCATCCATTATTGATCCCTAAGTGAATTATATATATCCATGTCTATACATGGAATACTAGCCTTATGTAACTTATTCAATAGTTAAGAACTATATTTGGTACATTTTACAATAAGGATTACAATAAGACACCAATATGTTTCACAACCATGTTCATAGATTGGGCTACATGACCTAACCTAGAAGATGGACCTTATTTCAAATATTCCTCTCCCAAGCTAACTCTTTAAGAAGATGGCATTATTTCATTAGCTCATGCATTAAATCCTTTCATTCAATGCTTATAGATGCTTATGCTTCCACCATATGATGCAATTCATTTACTAGATGTTTATATAATATTTGATGATGTTTTATATTAATACTTAGATACTCATATTATATGAAATGTATTGATAGTATCATTTTTGTTTCATTTTGTTGGAAATAATTCCAACTCCTGCTTCCCCAATGCGCTCTACACCTCTTCTTATGTTACTGCAACCTCCTCTCCTCTCTCTTGCAGTGTAGTGGTGACCTTATGGTCCCGCAAGCCTCTCCTCCATTTCTTGTAGTAGAGTGGTGTCTACCACCATACCGTGGGCCTCTCTTTTGCTTTGTGTGGTATTGCGGTTCTACTACTATCCGACGAGCTCATTCTCCATAGCGCGCGGTAGAGCGGTTTCTCTTGCAATCCTGTGACCTCTTTATTTCCTCTCGGTGGTTGAGCAGTGAAGTGTATTTTTGATAGGATTTTTAACATGGATATTTTATTAGGAATTTAATGTTATAAAGGACAATATTTAACAGGGTTTTATTTTTTTTGGGAATTAAAAATACTTTTCACTTGATGTAAATTTGATGTTACTAGAGGTGTAATTTATAACATTTATTTCACCTCTTTCCTCAAGAATTTTCATGATGGGTATATTTTTTAAGGAAGTTTATTATTATTATTAAGAAGAGAGAACAAAAAATAGTAGTGTGCTTAATTTTGTGTTTAATTGAGTTGAGTTGTTTTAGTTCGTGAATGCTCCTATGATGCTGGCCTTCATGTGGTATGAGAGCATATTTAACAAAGTAGGGTCATTAGTAAAATGTTTGTTTCTAAAAGTTTTAGTGAAAGAATGGCAACAAGCACAAGCTTGACTAACCCTCAAATCCCACAGTTTAATGGGAAAAATTATGACTACTTGGGCAATCACAATGAGGGCATTATTTTGTTCACAAGATTTATGGAGCTAGTAGAGAATGGATTTCCAGAGCCAGTTGATGCAACAACATATAATGCTTTGACTCAAGTAGAAAAGGACTTATTGAAGGACAATAGGAAGAAAGATTCAAAAGCTCTTTTCTTTATTCTCCAAGGAGTGCATGAGAGCATTTTCCCAGGGATTGCAGCAACAACAAGGTCCAGACAAGCATGGGACATACTTCAAACAACTTATCAAGGTATGGAAAAAGTCAAAACAACAAAGTTACAAATACTGAGAAGGGATTTTGAAACTATGAATATGAAGGACAATGAATCAGTAGATTCATTCTTCACCCAGGTCATTGGACTAGTAAATCAAATTAGATCACATGGTGAGACACTTGAAGATAAAAGAGTGGTTGAAAAGATTCTAAGGAGTTTTCCCACAAAATTTGAGACAATTGTTGTAACCATAGAGGAAACAAAGGAACTCACACAATATTCAATTGATGAGCTCCATGCATCTCTCATTTCTCATGAACAGAGGTTGATCAGGTCTGCAAACACTTCATTGGAGCATGCTTTCAAGTCACAAGCTTCAATCAGCGAAGGAAGAGGTAGAGGAAAATTGAATTTCAGAGGAAGAGGAAGAAATTTTTACAGAGGTGGAAGAAGCAGCCCATCAAGCTCAAGTGGAAGAGGCAACAATCAAAACTCAAGTCAGAGTTCCTCACAAAATTATTCACAAGGACAAAGGTATGATAAGTCTCAAATCCAATGTCACTACTGTAAAAAAATTGGGCATTACATGAATGAGTGTAGAAAGAAACAATATGATTATGGTAAACAAAATGCAAATTTCACAAAAGAAAGTCAAGACCAAAAACCAGAAAAGAGCACAATGTTTTTGGAATGTAATGTTGCACAAGCAAGTGAAAAAGATGTTTGGTTTTTAGACTTAGGCTGTAGCAACCGTATGACAGGAAATCTAGAAATGTTTTCAAGTTTAGATGAAAATGTTAAATCTGATGTTACATTGGGTAAATGACAACAAAGTGTCAGTTAAAGGAAATGGAAATGTCAACATTCTAACTAAATAGGGGGAGAAAAAATATATCTCAGATGTGTATTTTGTGCCTGGTCTAAAACACAATTTGATGAGTATAGGACAACTTGTTCAAAAAGGGTATAGAGTAACTTTCAAAAATGGACTATGCACAATTTTAGACAAATACCCAAGTAATCAGCTCATTGCTAAGGTCAAAATGATAAGTAATAGAATGTTTCCTTTGAAGATTCAACCAGATTTGAATATAGATTATGCACAAGCACAAGAAACCACAACAGTTATGCAAACTTTCTTTCAAGCAGAAGTAAAAGATGAAAACTGGTTATGGCACTTAAGATTTGGGCATCTTCACTTTGGGGGTCTAAATTTGCTTCATAGGAAAAGTATGGTCAAGGGACTACCTTTAATAGAAAAACCTAAAAGAGTATGTGAAGGATGTATCTTAGGAAAGCATCATAGAGAATCTTTTCCAACAAGAAAGTCAACTAGAGCAAAAGCCCCTTTGGAGACTGTACATTCAAATTTGTGTGGACCTATCCAAACACCCTCAATTGGTGGCAGTCTCTATTTTCTAAATTTTATTTATGATTATTCAAGGAAAAAATGGGTCTACTTTCTAAAGCATAAGAGTGAAGTGTTTGATTTCTTCCATCAATTTAAGTCTCTTGCTGAAAAACAGAGTGGTCATTATATCAAAGTGTTGAGGACAGATAGAGGAGGTGAATATATTTCAAAAGAGTTTTTAAATATTTGCAAAGATCATGGGATTCACAAATAATTTACTACTAGATACACACCTCAACAAAATGGGGTAGCTGAAAGGAAAAACATAACAATTATGGAAATGGCTAGAAGCATGTTGAAAGCCAAACATTTGTCAAATGAATATTGGGTTGAAGCTGTATCATGTGCAAAATATATAATGAATAGGTGTCCAACAAAAATTGTTATGAATATGATTCTTGAAGAAGCATGGACTGGAAGAAAACATAATGTTGCTCACATGAGAGTTTTTGGTTGCATAGCATATGCAAATGTGCCTGATGAATTAAGAAGAAAGTTAGACAACAAAGGAGAAAAATGCATATTTGTTGGATACAATGATGAATCCAAGGCTTACAAACTTTATAATCCAACAACTAATAAGGTTATAATCAACAAAGATGTACAGTTTGTAGAAGATAAAGCATAGGATGGAAGCAAGGAAAAAATAGTTAATGTATCAGCAAGTATACCTCAAGAGAATTATGAAATTTCTGTACCAACAAATATTCCTTCTAATATGACTCCTTTCACGCCCATTCAAGTTCAACCACGTGGTCAACAAGTGACACCATCATCGAATGTAAGAGTAGAAACAACAGGACAACAGACACCATCTACAACAAGAATTTATGGAGCTGGACCATCAAGTCCGCATTCAGCAAGTTCAAGTGATCTATCAAATCTTACATTAGCGAGCATGAGAAGACAGAAAATTAGAAGTATAAGGGATATATGTGAACAAAATGAAGGTGAGAATAATACTAATCAAATTTCTCTCTTTTCATTTTATTCACAAATATATGATCCAACACATTTTGAGGATGCAATTAAAGAAGATAAATGGATATGTGCAATGGATGAAGAAATTGATGCAATTGAAAAGAATCAAACATGGGAGTTGGTGAGTCTTCCAAAAGACAGGGATGTAATAGGAGTTAAATGGGTTTATAAAACCAAATTGAATGCAAATGGTGAAGTGCAAAAACATAAAGCAAGATTAGTGGAAAAGGGTTATTCACAGCAGTCCGGAATTGATTATAATGATACATTTGCTCTTGTAGCACGTCTTGACATAGTAAGGATCATTCTTGCCATTGCAGCACAAAAAAAATGGTCAATTCATCAAATGGATGTGAAATCAACATTTTTAAATGGCTATCTTGAAGAATAAGTTTATGTGGAATAGCCACCTAGGTATGAGATATTGGGACAAGAAGACAAAGTCTACAAGCTAAAGAAATCACTGTATGGTCTCAAGCAAGCCCCAAGAGCTTGGTACAACATAATTGATAGTTATCTTTTACAAAATGGATTCATCAGATGCAGCAGTGAGCCTACATTATATACCAAGATGAATGAAAAAGGTGAAATTATGATCGTATGCCTATATGTTGATGATTTAATATTCACTGGTGATTTATCAATTGATCTATTTAAAGGAGCTATGAAGAAAGAATTTGAAATGATAGACTTGGGACTCATAAAATACTTTTTAGGTATTGAAGTGAATCAAAATGAAAATGGTATCTTTATTTCTCAAACAAATTATGCAAATGATATTTTGAAGAGGTTTAACATGGAAAATTTCAAAACAGCACCAACACCTATAGTTACAGGTTTCAAGTTAAGTAAGGATGACAAAAGTGCAAATGTGGATCCAACTCTGTATAAAAAACTTGTTGGAAACCTTATGTATTTAACAGCCACAAGGCTAGACATAATGTATGTTGTATGTTTGATTTCCAAATTTATGGAAGCTCCTAAAGACACACATTGGAAAGTTGGGATTTTTTTTTTGAGATATATAAGTGTAACAAAGAATTTTGGGATTCAATATTCAAGTTCAGATGAGTTCAAGCTCACAGGGTACATAGATAGTGACTGTGATGGAAGTGTTGATGACAGGAAAAGCACATCTGGTTATGTTTTTCATTTTGACACTGGCGTGTAGTTTCATGGGCTTCAAAAAAGTAGCCAATAGTCACTCTTTCATGAGCTGGAGTAGAGTATGTGGTAGCCACAAGTGCATCATGTCAAGCAGTCTAGATGAGAAGAGTGTTGAAAGAGATAAAGAATGAACAAGTGGATGCAACCAAGATATTTTGTGATAATAACTTAGCCATAGCATTATCAAAAAATCCAGTTGTAGACACTGAAATTTGGTCTAAGCCTACGACTTCAATTTCTTCATAATTCATATCTACATGGTCATGATTAAATAATGTTAATTATTTAATTATTCTCTAAAGTCCTTTATTCAACTATTAATTAAATAAATTTAATTATTTAGTTAATTCACTTTAACATTTATTCAACTATTAATTAAATAATCTTAATTATTTAATTAATTCACTTTATCTTTATTCTATCCTGATTAATTAAATAAACGTTCTTTATTTAATTAAACACACTAATTAACTTTATTCTCCTTCTTGAATTAAATAAATTCTTATTTAATTTACCTTTATCATACTTTCGACTATAATTAAATAAATACTTTAATACTTTAATTATTCATTTAACCTTTTCTTTACTCAATTAAATAAATCTTATTTATTTAATTAATCTCTGAATGCCGAATCTTGAATTAAATAAATCATTTAATTCATAAAATCCTATTTCGAACACATTCTTCTATATTTGGATAAATGCTTAAGTTATCTAAGTATTCATTTTTACTCAACTCGAGATCTATTTAAATCAGTCAGTTAACTCCTGATTTGATGTCTGAGTGTCTTTCGTAAATAAACTCTTTGTCACAACCAATCAGTTATCTAGTTCTAACTCGTATGCATGTACATGCTTATAAATTAAATATCTTTATTTAATTAATTAAATCTTGTGCATGCGTTCGAACAAAACATTGCTTTTTAATCTATCTTTACCTTTGTCATGCAAAGATAATTATTCTATTTTTGAATACCAAACTTGAAGATTAAATCATTATTTAATCTTTATCTCTATTCTTAGTTTTTATCACTCATGTCAATACTAACACTTATCTTAATGCATGTCGAATCTTTTAATCTGAATTGTTCGTTTATCTTTCAATCTCGGCCTATCATTTGAATGATCAATTTTCTATAAATTGATCTGACCTTCATCATTTCAATCTCTCCCAAAATCGTATGACTTTTGGAGCAATTACTTGTTAATCTTCGATATTTTGCTATAATCACATACATCAAGGCTATACTTGCATGAACACTGAAAATATGAGGGAAAAAATACCATCACGATGAAATGGAGAAGGACAATCGAGGTCGTTCATGGAAGGATGTAGATATTGGGTGAGATCACTCTTTGTTTGTGTTTTATGCTTTCTTTGTGCTTTGTTGTTTTACAGTAGATTACATTAGAGTTTGATTGCTTTTTATTGCTTTAATTTGCTTCTACTTTCATGATGTTACATTTGGTGAACCTAATGTGAAGACACCATCTTCGCGAATCTGTACAAACTTTTATTCAATTTTTGTAGGTATCATACGAAACGACGCATCTGACAGATGAAACAACATAATTGATATTATGAACCACATCTAACAAATACAACGATGCATCTGACTGAATTTGATGCATCCGTGAATTTTTGAGACATAATTGACTAGTGAAAATTCGTGATGCATCTAACTAGTGAATTTTATGGGTTTAGTTTCCGATTTACAACTTTCTTTTGTGCTTTTATTTTAGCTAATGTTTGGTTTGTAGTGTGTTTTTTTGGAGTTAACATAGTGTTTGCAGGATGTAAGCATAGAAGATAGTTTTTGAAACCCCTCTTGTAGGATGATCGCTGAAGATAAATTGCAAACTACTGATGAATTTTCTGCAGGATGTGTGTCAAAGACCTTTTTTTGAAACAAATTATTTGGTAGATTAGCAAATTTTCATTTGGGTTTAAAATTAACTACTGTCTACTGTGTTTCGTTTGAAATCATGCTTTGTTATTACCCAATTTAGTAAATCGAAGTATCCTCTCCCCTTGTGCATTCGTGTGATCCTGGGTGCAAGAGAACCAGTTATTGACTAGAAATTGGGCCTATCTTGGTGGGAAAAAGTACTCACCCCAAGACGACTCAGACTGGAAATGAGGCTCTGTGGATGAGCTACCCTCGACCGATATATAAAGGTGAATCCTAAAGGAAAACCTAGGATAATGAGTGCGGATGTGTCATACAGACATAGTACTCCCCAAAACCCTATTGAGCATAACCTCTTCAGGTTGGAGTGCCTCCTAAATAGAGCTTAATCTTTTTCTGGGCCATGTATGGCCACTCAAACGGGTGCCTGAATTAAATACCATTGTTGTGGTATCCAAAATCCCTCTATTTACTGGTGCAGCAGGTCAGACCTGTGAAGCCGTCTCACATTCTTACAGTTCATGGTAGAGATGAAAGTATGCCATGGGAGTTTCATGGGTACAATAGCTTAGCTACCCTGAATGAAGTGTTGAGCCATGGAGGGGAGCCAGTGGGGTCAAGCTACTAGTCATCTGCCTTGAATAAGCATAGTTGGGGAAACCCAAGTAAGAACTCAGTAAATATTGTCACTGCCAACCTAGGATTGTGCTTGTATGGATTAAACGTTCTTTGTTTCACAGTCAAACTGAAATATTGTGTTTTCTATGTTTTTTATTTGCCAAAACTTGATCATGAAACAAAGTCATTTTACATTATCATTCACTGGAAAACTGCAACTATCAAAAGAGTCACAACTATTCACCAGAAAGTCACAATTGTTATTTTGAGTTGCATTTGTTTAACATAGAGTCGCATCTGTCAGAAACTGAGTCCAATTTACTTAGAGTCGCATCTATCAAAAATTGAGTCCAATTTTCTTAGAGTCGCATCTATCAAAAACTGAGTCCAATTTTCTTAGAGTCGCATTTGTTTAAACTTGAGTCACATCTGTCAGGATAGCTCACATTTGTTTAGTCTTACACCGCATCTAATAACTTAGTCACATCTATCATAACCTTTGTTACTGGAAAACTACAAATGATACCTTCTATGACACATCTGACTAGGTGAGCCGCATCTGTAGTCTCTAACAAAACATATTCCCCTATCACAGAAACAACCTTCTTTTATAGTATACAGTCAGAGTCTTTAGAAAACTACATCTGATTAGTATAGAGTGGCTATTGAAATCCTAAGTCGCATCTATTGTAAACAAAACTACATATGTTTGATACCTGAGTCTTAATTTACCAGAAAACTACAGCTGAGAAAGAAAACTGCAACTATTTAATTTTGCAACGCATCTACCTGAGTATCAGAAAAATAGAATTTACTGTCACAAAACGAGAACAAAGAGTCAAAATAGTATCCAACTTATCCTTTTTCACTGATGCTTGGATAGAAATTGTAACGTTCACTCAAAACTTGCATGATTACACACTTTAGGAATCATTCAGTCTTACCGATAAGTACCTTAGTCATACATTTTACTGTCATCTTAAGGGTCTTTATTTCCTATAGAGAGATCATCTTTTGTAGATTTTAGGATAGGCACCTTTCATGCTCTAGATAAACCCTTGATTCATCCAACGTTGTCATTGAACCTAGTCATTATATCTTTTGTCCTACACGTGAATCCTTTCAGCTCATCAGTCTAGCTAGGGAGTTCACCTTATCTTTTGGTCCTAGTCCTACAAAGGTTCCTTGTCAAAACTAATCAAAACGAGGGTTACACTTTAGCTAATAGATAACCTCTTTTAGAATCTTCCAAATCGATCACTTAGACCTTTGCATATTTAGATACTATCAACCTAGAATAGCATCAACTTAGACATACCTTATTTGCACATAAAATACCAAAAAAATAGTTGCATACATTTATCCTTGATATTCAAAAAATCCCAAAAACATAGCTTAGACTCATAATCATCCATAGACTTAGCTTTTGCATCACTTGCACTTTGATCTTACATCACATGGTTGAAACCGGATCAAAAAGGAAAGAAAGAGAAAAGATGGCTGGCCCAAATGAATTCATCAATCCATTCTCAAACCCCTTTTTAGGGAAAAATTCATCTAGACCTCACAAGACTTTGTTAGAAATAATTGTTACTAGAGACACACAAGGACACATTAGATTGGAAGACATAGAGGCTATTGCACAAGACCCCGAGTTTGCCTCTTTTGTAGATGAGTACCTAGCAAATGATCGTCAACGATACTTAGCCAAATTGCTAGCTGAAGGTGCCACCTTACCTATCAGATTTGATATCGATACCTTACAAACTCAACCTACACAAGGGACAAACACAACTACCACTAGTGCTACTATACCTCAACTGACTACCACTATACCATCCAGAGGACCTACACATGGTGCCTCAACAATACACACACCTCCATTTGGTACACCTACCTCAACACAGGGGTTGAATTTCACCATAGGGGCTTCATCATCCAATCCCTTTGGTCCTCTTGATGGGAACAAAAAATCTAGAACATCAGCTCCTATACCAAGTGTCAATGTCACTAGCACTATTCCATAGACATCAACTATACCTAGTGTTAATGTCACTAGTACTATACCACAGATTGGGGTTTCACAGAAAGGAGGCATACCCTCTTTCCAATATGGAAACCAACCCAACACTTCACAGATTTTGAGTCAAAATCCATTTTCACATATTCTAAATCAAAATCCATTTTCACAGATTCTGAATCAAAATCCATTTTCACATATTCTGAGTCAAAATCCATTTACACAAATTCTGAATCAAAATCCATTTTCACAAATTCTGAATCAAAACCCATTCACTAACATTCTAAATCCAAATCCACTTTACTCACATTTAATCAAAACCCATCACACAATGCTAGATACCAAAACACGTACATAGATCCAAATAATATAGCTAACACATCATTAACTCAAGTTGGCATCCTGCAGATACAAATGCATGCACTTCAAACACATATGGATAACATGGAAATGTCAAACAAGAAAACCTTTTCAGCAAAGGATTTATGCCTATTTTCCTTCGATAAATCATTGTACATGACACCTTTCCCTCATGGGTATGTCATACCAAACTTTCCCAAATACAATGGAAAGTGAAATCCAATCAAACACATAAGGGAATTTTCCACGATGTGCATAGATGTTGCCTACGACCCCACCTATCTTACGAGACTCTTTTCAAGAAGTCTCATTGGAATTGCACTAGAGTGGTTTTCGGGTCTTGACTATGGCATAAAATCATGGGGTGAACTGGCTGAGAAATTCATTGAAAACTTCTCCTTTAACATCGACCATGAAATGAACATAGCAACCTTGTGTCATACTACACAAGACGAAGGGGAAACTTTAATCGCTTTCTTCTAGAGATGGAGAACTATAGCCAGTTGATGTCCTGTTGAGATACCTGAGAAACAGAAGGTCCCTATGTTCCAAGAAAACCTCAACCCAAAATTGAGAAGTAACTTAAGGGTACATTGTTGCACATCCTTTACAAAACTAGTGGAAAAGGACATCATACTAGAAAAAAGACCTCATTGAAAAAGGCGAGCTTAAGACATAAACATCTAATAGAAATACAACTGTGCAAAACACCCCCAATGACAGAAACAAATTTTGGTCTCGGAACAAAAATGTTACCAATGATGGGGTAGTTGATGCTAAAACTTTACAAGCAGGACCGATCATCACACTGCGAGGACATAACCCCTCTGCCAACACGCTTAACACTATCAATCAACCTCCCAACATTGTCCAAAACACTCAACGTCTGCAACAATAGAGGAGGTTTCAAAAACGTGAGTTCACTCCCTTAGGGGAACCCATCGAGTCAATATTCAAATAACTATTGCAACACAATCTTATACAACTTCAAGAGCCAAGACAATACGATCTAGGAAAATTTAAACCAGTTTGGTAGGATGACAATTCCTTTTGTGATTTCCATAGAACTAAGGGACATAACCTACAAAATTGTTGACAACTGAAAAACATCATACAAAATCTTGTCAAGAAGAAAATTATTGAAGTTAGCGGACATAAATAGAAGTCATCAAACACTGATCACAAAGTCTTTTCTGATCCACTACATGACCATGGGAAAGGAAATGTCCCCAGTTTGAGTAACAAGACCAATATGTTGGCCAACTACGCTAATGTCAAGCATTATTATAGTAGTAGAAAAATCATAAATCACCTTTGGGCTGCCGATGAGAATATCAATACCATCACCATAAATACAACTCTCGAGTGTGTTGTCAATACTCGTCGGACCAAGATCACCATCCAAGGCCCTCCATCGCAACAACCACCACAAACTTCCAAGTTGCAGTATAACTTGATCAATTGGGGAAGACCCCAACCCAAATCTCCATTTTGGAACTATTATGTATCTCCCCTGAACATCGATCCATTTTAGACAATGCTTTACAAAGCACCACTATCCCTAATGATCTTGATGTCAATCATTTCCAGGAAATGGTAGGCTACTTGACCAATAATCATCATGCCACATTCTCTGAACAAGACTATGCAACTAAGAAGACAAATCATAATGACCCTTTACATCTTGAAGTCCTTGTTGACGACACCAATGTTAGACGAGTTTTAGTAGACAGAGGAGAAAGGTTAAATATTTGCACTTTAAAATTGATTAAGGAATTAGGTTTATCAGAAGCGTGTGTAGAAACCACCAAAAGTATTTTCATTAAGGCTTATCACGATGAGGAACGAAAATCAAAGGGGGTGGTAACACTTCCTATTAGAATTGGTCCTACAGTAATGGAGACAAAATTATAGGTCTTGGATCTCACCCTTCCCTACAACCTTCTATTAGGCAGACCTTGGATTCATGCCATGAAGGAAAGCCCTTCCACATATCATCAATGTCTCAAATTCCCTTACAATGGAACTGAAATAACAATCGATGGTGACCCAGATCCATTTCAATACTGTACTAGTCTACGAGAGACACCTCAACGCCAAGTGCCAGTAAACCAAGAAGCTCATCGTCTAATTCATCACTATGTCGATCCATCCACTCTCACTAGAACATCCACTTCTCCTTCATTTCCTTCCAATCCTAGGGTCGAGATCCAAGACAAGGGTTGTGGAGAATATCTCATGAAGACATCTTATTGTGTTAGCCATCTGATTCCTCCTAAATCATAGGGTTTACCTACAATAGATAGGAGATAGTCAGTGGTCACTATACATATCCCTCCCTCAACAACCTTTGCAAAATGGGGAGAATTAAGCAAAGAAGCCATACACGCAGAAGATGTCACCTCCTGGTTGTATAAAGAAGATAATGAAGAACCTCCCCCACTTGCTTAGATACCTACACATCAGTATGGAAAGGGCTTAACAGGTAAGTGCACCAATCTGTGACACAATTTAGGTGTCAAATTATAAAAATTTGCAAAAAAAGGCCAAAATTGGCCATTTGGCGCATGCACGCCAAATGACTTGGAGTCATTTGGCATGTGCCAAATGAAAAAGAAAAATAAAAGTCCAAATCATATTTCAAACCCTCATTTGTCTTCAACCCACAGCTTGGCTTGGAGGTTTGGAGGTCTGCAACTCGCGCTCACCAAATATCATCCATTATTTGCATCGTTAGCTTGCTATCTTTCACGAGGATGCCGCCAACACGTCAAAGACATCGAAGATTGCGAAGAGGTATGTATTTTTATTTAATTTATTTTGAATTTGATTTGGAATGCTGATTGAAATAGGTTTTTATAATAAATTTTTGTTCTAATTATCAGGGAATCAATCTCCACCTCAAAACTTTGAGAATTCACAATCAGCCCCTCAGGAAGAGCCTCCTATTCAAGAACAACCTGAAACCCCTCCATCAATTAATAGGCATCCTCAAGGAACACAAGAAAATGTTATAAATCAAATTGAAAACAATGAAAGAGACATTGAACAATTAATTGGAAGATTAACCGAGCATGTTGAAACCCACCCTCATAGGAGAGGGATTGTTGAATCATTGAAATCAATTATATCTCATGTAGGAAAAATGAGCGAGAAAATAAATTTTTGGTAAAATAAGAGGCATGAGATGAGACAATATTATGCTAGAGGTTTGTCATATGCAGATGTTAAAAAAGAAAAAATTAGCAAAGCCGACTTGTGTGCCCTATTTACAGACCCGAAAACCAACTCACCTTTGTCTCATACATGCAGGAGGTTCCCCATCCATTGGTGCCACCATGAGTTAATTAAAAATAAATTTTAGGAGCAGTGGTGGATGGTATTTGACCAACCTCCATGCAATAACTATGAGGTGCCACAATAATTTTTGAGGAAACTCTATTGTGAGTTCATCCTCAATAAGATGCCAAATTATTTTGACATCTTAGACGTTTAGGGTAGAGGTGGGGACTCCACACATGATAGACCTATTGCATGACGTAGTCCACAGTTGGCACTGAGACCCTTGGCCAGACCCATGGTGGAGCATGTCATCATTCCTTCCATTGTTAAGGATAGTGTAGAGGTGGACACGCTGGAGTTGATTGTCTTACTCACCCAGACCATTTTACAGTGTGCGAGGCCTCTAGTAGAGCCTGGTGTGGAGGAGACGTGTAGGCCCTGAGCTCCACCCCACCAATGTGGCGCTTGTGGTGCAGTTTTCATGTATGATTATCAGAGCACTCAGGATGTAGCTACACAGCCTACATCAGTTGCAGAGGCGATGGCTTTCACAGATGATTTGCTGAGTGATACATTCGGCATTGACAATTAGGTAAAATTCAGCAAGTTCATTTAATGTTGTTTATTAAATTATATTTTTAAATTTAAGAATAAGTAAATTAGTATAATTTTGATTTGATGAAATTTAAGGGTCAGAGTGTTCATGAGATGTGCCCCATTCCTACAGACCCTTATTCATTCTTGACGTTGAGTCCACAGGTATGCAACTAGTATTAAAGATATTATTATTGCATTTGAATAGTTGAATTTTATATTTGAATGTTTGTATCTAACATGCTTTGGATTTCAAATAGTTTCCTGGTGGACCTTCAACCTCCACACCTCGCAATTCATTTCCTCAAGGACCTTACACTCAGGTAGCCTTTATTCAATAATGGTGTTGTAAAACAATGTTAGCTAGTTTTCATAATTTTGCATATGTACAAATCTAAGAAATTGATGAGAAACACAAACATTGCATTTTTATTCCTTGATTGTGTCACATTATCTTCTCCTAATTCACTTTTTGTTCCTTTATTCCTTCCTAATCCCATCCCATTAACATTTAATAGTTCACCCTACCATTTACTCTTTCATTTACCATTTGTAGATGTTGACATCAGACAACCCTGGTGATGTTGGTGGCACGATGGACCATGGAGTTGCTACAGCAATAGCCAATTTTGATCCATTGAGAGAGGTATGCAACAAATTAGTCGATTTGACATTATATTTTCTCTTTTATGGTCTATTATAGAAAATTTTCACAATACTTTTGTGTAGCTTAATTTCTATCTTGATGGTTGCTACAGGTGGTTGTCACTCCAGATTGTGGACGTGGTAATGATGTAAATGTGAATGATTACTATATGTATCGCGGTAAGAATGATTATATTTTGTTATGTCATTCCACAATTTAAATTTTATTATTATTAACATCTTTACATTTATAATTGTCGGTTAGAAGGTCTAAGTGAAGAGAAGGGACTAGCGAGTGTGTTGAAAGATCGAGAACACCAACAATCCTCCATCGACCAGCGAATTTGAATAAACCACGAGATCTATTTCCTTCCCCTAGAGGGAAATGATTGTATTAGGGTCATTTGTTGTATTCCTATGTGGCATTTTGGAACATATGTTTTTGTACTATTGATATATACGTGACATTTATGTCCATAATATGGCTCCTTTGTACTAAGCCTGTATGGATTTTTTGGATATATTGTATATACTTTTATCAATGTATATCATTGTATACCCTCGACTTTTGGACAAAATATTATTTTGCTACACCATTCTTGAATGATGTTATCTATGTGTATTGTAAATCGTGTCTTGAATGTTGTAGGCATGGATTTTTTTTACATCTAATGCTTAAATAATTACTGTTGATTGCTCAATAATCTCCATCTAATGAATATTGTGTAAATAAGCTCCATTCTAGGTAGTGGTTTGTATCCTTTGGAATGCTTCAATTACTTGTGCCTCACTTATTCGCATGTATGCTTCACTTATTCACATGTATACTTCACGTATAGTGCATGTATTCATGTTTATGATTCATGCTTTGAATGCATAGCAGCAAAAATATTTTGGGGAAAAAATTGACAAACCAAAAGTATAAGAGTTTTCTAAAAAGTTGGGAAAAAATCATATTTAAAAAGACGTAAAATATTGTAGAACAAGAGATAAAATCTATTTATTTTGAAATTGAAAGGTATTTCCATAGCATATAGAGATATAGAGAAAATAAAATAAATATTTTAACTAATGAATTGTAAAAAATATTTTTTTGTAGTTTATATTCATATCGTTGATTATATTTTATTGCACGTCTTTCAAAGTCAAAGCATTACTTCACACTGCATAACTAATAACTAGATGTTGATAGATGACAAAATTTCAATTACAATATAGTTTTTGCAAAGTGAACCTAAGTAGTTATGCAATTACTTCACATTGCATAACTAATAAGTAGGAACAACTACCAATTGCATTTTGTTATAATGGCATTCTATGAGGCCAGATTTCTTTGACGTATTTTATCAAATAGTTCACTGCATTGTCTATGTTACCACAATTTTCATACATGTCTACCAAAGTATTTTTTCAAATAGTTCATTGCCTTGTTTCTATGGCTAAAATCATAAAACAAGTGCTTTCAAACAAGCTATGGATGCTTGGAAAAAAATTATCAAAAGCATAATAGCAAGCAATACTATAGACAAGGCTGCTTGAAAAAAATGCCTGAAAGAAATGTGGTCTCATGGTGATGGAATGCCATGACATGGAAATTGCTATGGATTTTCATGCCATTCCATCACCATGAGACCATGTTTCTTTGAGGAATTTTTTCAAACAATTCATTGCCTTGTCTATGCTACGACATTTTTCATACATGTTTACCAAAGCATTTTACCAAACAATTCACTACCTTGTTGCTATTGCTAAAAGCCTAAAATAGGTGCTTGCAAACAAGCTATGGATGATTGGAAAAAATCTATCAAAGCATAATAAGAAGCAATAGAATAGACAAGGTACTGAACTATTTGAAAAAATGCCTCAAAGAAATGGGATCTCATGGTGATGGAATGCCATGACAAGAAAATTCCCTAGATTGTCATGGAATTTCATCACCATGAGACCACACTTATTTGGGGCATTTTTTCAAATAGATTACTACCTTGTCTATGCTACCACATTTTTCATACATGTGTACCAAAGCATTTTATCAAACAGTTCATTGTCTTGCTACTATGGCTAAGAGCCTACAACAAGTTCTTTTGGACAAGTGATGGATGCTTGGAAAAAATCTATCAAAGCATAATAGTAAGTGAAAGAATAGAAAAGGTAGTGAACTGGTAGTATATGATGGATGCTCCCATGTTTTACAAATGAGGGGTGAGCTCAATTTATAGGCTCCTCGAATACAATTCAATGGCCAAGATTGATTTCGAATCAACGACCGAGATTACAAAATAAAACCCTAATTAGGGTTTGTCACAACTAACTACCTCTCGACCAATGAGAAAATTACATTTGGGGACACTTGTCCTTCTACTAAATATAAAGCAACAATAAAAAGTTGTTGCATTATGAAGTGTCAGGTTCATTGAACCTAGACATGCTAGCTTGGAACAATTTGATTGGTTGGAAGATGACAAGGCACCATCTCAGCATGTTGGATGTCCCCTTTGATCTTGGCCTAAGGCAGACTTCAAGATATGTTTTCCATCTCCTATTTTCAGCTTGGGGTGGACTTTAAGTTCTCTTTGCCATGTATGCTTTGAGCTGGGCCGACTTTACGTTGTCATTTCCATGTATGCTTTGAGTTGGGCAGGCTTTACCTTTGTCTTGGAAAAGCATTATTCAAGCCAAGGGTGGACTTGACAATAGTTTGGACATAGCTTTTCTTTCCCAAGTGGACTTTGCATCATCTTCAACATTTTCCTTCACCATGGGCATGGTGGACTTTGCTTGTGCCTTGCCAAGATTGGGCAGACTTACTCTTGACTTAGACATGTTGATTTTCCTTCCAAGAAAAAATCATGAGAGCTTATTGTACAGGGGCACAACATGATCCCATAGAATCAAATGAGAAGTTTCTAAGCGCACAGTGTCCGAGTATCATCATGTTGAAGTTTGCAGCCATTTTTCACTTCAGACTCTTAAGGGATTCAACCAGTTGAACATAGCTCAGAGCGATTCAACATGTTTGGGTGTGAAAGAGGACCATCCCTAGTGTAAGCATACCCACTTGGATGCATTGGAATAGTTAGTTTGGTCACACGAGTTGCAGAATGAAAGTTGCACCACTTTGCAAATTTTACTACTTGCATTTGACAATTTTTTCCCAAAGAGAAATCTTGCTGCCACAAGAAAATGCCTCTGAGATAGCAAAAACCGATAGAGGTTATTATAGAGGGGCACAACACAATTACATAGGCTCTGACGATGAGTTTCTAAGCCTCACGGTGTCCGAGTAACGCCATTCTGAAGTTTGTAGCCATTTTGGACTTTAGACTCTTAAGGGATTCAACCGGTTGAACATAGCTCAGAGTGATTCGGCACATTTGGGTGTGAAAGAGGACCATTCCTAGCATAAACGTACCCATTTGGATGTGTTGGAACAGATAGTTTGGTTACACGAGTTGCAGAACAAAAGTTGCACCACTTTGCAACTTTTCACTACTTGCATTTGACAACTTTTCTCCCCAAGAGAAATCTCGCCGCCATGGGAAAACACCCCCAAAATAGCAAAAAAAAAATATTTTATTGTAGAGGGGCACAAAATGATCCCATAGGCTCTGACAAGAATTTTCTAAGCCACACGATGTCTGAGTAATGTCATGTTGAAGTTTGCAGCCATTTTGCACTTCAGACTCTTAAGGGATTCAACTAGTTGAACGTAGCTTGGAGCGATTTGGTGCATTTGGGTGTGAAAGAGGACCATTCCTAGCGTAAAAATACCCAATAAAATTTGTTGGAATAGTTAGTTTGGTCACATGTGTTGCAAAACAAAAGTTGCATCACTTTGCAACTTTTCACTAATTGCATTTGACAACTTTTTTTCCCCAAGAGAAATCTCGCCACCATAGAAAAACACCTCCAAGATACTAAAAATTGAGAGAAATTATTATAGAGGAGCACAACTTGATTCCATAGGCTCTTCCAAGAAGTTTCTAAGCCTCACGGTGTCCGAGTAACGTCATGTTGAAGTTTATAGCTATTTTGCACTTCAGACTCTTAAGGGATTTAGCCGATTGAACCTAGCTCAGAGCGATTCGGTGCATTTGGGTACAAAAGAGGACCATGCCTAGCGTAAATTTACCCACTTAGATGCTTTTGAACAGTTATTTTGGTCACACGAGTTGCAGAATGAAAGTTGCACCACTTTGTAACTTTTCACTACTTATATTTGACAACTTTTTCCCCAAGAGAAATTTCACTGCCACAGGAAAATGCCTCCGAGATAGAAAAAAATGAGATAGGTTATTGTAGAGGGGCACAACATGATTCCATAGTCTTAGACGATAATTTTCTAAGCCTCATAGTATCCAAGTAACATCATCTTCAAGTTTGTAGCCATTTTGTAGTTTCTACTCTTAAGGGATTCAGTTGGTTGAACGTAGCTCAGAGTGATTTGGCGCATTTGGGTGCAAAAGAGGACCATGTCTAGCGTAAACATACCTAATCAGATGTGTTGGAATATTTAGTTTGGTCACACGAGTTGCAGAACGAAAGTTGCACTACTTTGCAACTTTTCACTACTTGCATTTGACAAGTTTTTCCCCAAGATAAATCTCACCGGCATAGGAAAAATCCTTTGAGATAGCAAAAAATGAGAGAGGTTATTGTAGAGGGGTACAACATGATCCCATAGGATTTGATGAGAAGTTTCTAAGCCTAACAGTGTCCAAGTAACGTCAAGCTGAAATTTGCAACTATTTTGCACTTTGGACTCTTAAAGGATTCAGTCGGTTGAACTTAGCTCTGAGTGATTCGACGCATTTGGGTGTGAAAGAGGAAAATTCCTAGCATAAAAGTACCCACTCAGATGTGTTGGAATAGTTATCTTGGTCACACGAGTTGTAGAATGAAAGTTGTACCACTTTGCAACTTTTCACTACTTGCATTTGACAACTTTTTCCCCAAGAGAAATCTTGTCACCATAGGAAAATGCCTCTGAGATACTAAAAATTGAGAGAAGTTATTGTAGAGGGGCACAATATGATTGCATAGGCTCTAATGAGAATTTTTTAAGCCTCACGGTGTCTGAGTGACATCATGCTAAAGTTTGCAGCCATTTTGCACTTCAAACTCTTAAGGGATTCAGTCAGTTGAACATAGCTCAGAGAGATTCGTTGCATTTGGGTGTGAAAGAGGACCATACCTAGTGTAAACGTACCCACTCAGATGTGTCAGAACAGTTAGTTTGGTCACATGAGTTGCAAAACGAAAGTTGCACCACTTTGCAACTTTTTATTACTTACATTTGATAATTTTTTCCCCAAGAGAAATCTTGCCGCCACAGGAAAACACCTCCGAGATAACAAAAAAAGAGAGAGGTTATTGTAGAGGGGAACAACATGATTCCATAGGCTTTG
Organism: Sequoia sempervirens; assembly: GCA_007258455.2. Lineage (NCBI taxonomy): Eukaryota > Viridiplantae > Streptophyta > Pinopsida > Cupressales > Cupressaceae > Sequoia > Sequoia sempervirens. The sequence goes on along the minus strand of VDFB02373365.1, from coordinate 97,815,307 downwards.
ATAAGAATTTTTTAAGCCTCACAGTGTCTGACTAACATCATGTTGAAGTTTGTAGCCATTTTGCATTTTTGATTCTTAAGGGATTCAGTCAGTTGAACATAGCTTAGAGCTAGTCGATGTGTTTGGGTGTGAAATACGACCATGCCGAGCGTAAAAATACCCACTTAGATGTGTTGGAATAGTTAGTTTGGTCAGACGAGTTGTAGAATGAAAGTTGCACCACTTTACAACTTTTCACTACTTGCATTTGACAACTTTTTCCCCAAGATAAATCTCACCACCACAGGAAAATTACTTTGATATAGCAAAAAATGAAAGAGGTTATTGTAGAGGGCACAAGATGATCCCATAGGATCTAATGAGAAATTTTTAAGCCTCATGGTATTTGAGTAACGTCGTGCTGAAGTTTGTAGCCATTTTGCACTTCAGACTCTTAAGGGATTCAGCCAGTTGAACATAGCTAGGAGTAATTCGATGCGTTTGGGTACAAAAGAGGACCATGCCTAGCATAAATGTACCCACTCAGACGCATTGGAATAGTTATTTTGGTCACATGAGTTGCAAAATGAAAGTTGTACCACTTTCCAACTTTTCACTACATGCATTTGACAACTTTTTCCCCAAGAGAAATCTCACTGGCACAGGAAAACGCCTCTAAGATATTGAAAACCGAGAGAATTTATTATAGAGGGGCACAACACGATCCCATAGGCTCTAACGAGAAGTTTATAAGCCTCACGGTGTTCAAGTATCTTCATGGTAAAGTTTGCAGCCATTTTGCACTTTCAACTCTTAAGGGATTCAGTCGGTTGAACGTAGCTCTGAGTGATTCAGCGCGTTTGCGTGTGAAAGAGGACCATGCCTAGCATAAACGCACCCACTTGGACACATTGGAATAGTTAGTTTGGTCACACGAGTTGCAGAATGAAAGTTGCACCACTTTGCAACTTTTCACTACTTACATTTGACAACTTTTTTCCCCAAGAGAAATCTCGCCGCCACAGGAAAACGCCTTTGCGATAGTGAAAACCAAGAGAGGTTATTGTAGAGAGGCACAAAAAAATCACATTGGATCTGACAATAAGTTTCTAAGCCTCATGGTGTCCGAGTAATGTCATGCTGAAGTTTGCAGCCATTTTGCACTTTAGACTCTTAAGGGATTCAATCGGTTGAACGTAGCTCAGAGTGATTCGGCACATTTGGGTGCAAAAGAGGACCATTCATAGCATAAAAGTATCCACTCGAACATGTTGAAACAATTATTTTGGTCACATGAGTTGCAGAACGAAAGTTGCACCACTTTACAACTTTTCACTACTTGCATTTGACAACTTTTTCCCTAAGAGAAATCTTGCCGCCACAGGGAAATACCTCTGAGATAGCGAAAACTGAGAGAGGTTATTGTAGAGGGGCACAAAATGACCCCATAGGCTCTAATGAGAAGTTTTTAAGCCTCACATTGTTGGAGTAACGCCATGCTAAATTTTGCAGCCATTTTGCACTTCAGACTCTTAAGGGATTCAACTGGTTGAACGTAGCTCAGAGCGATTCGGCGCATTTGGGTGTGAAAGAGGACCATGCCTAGCATAATATTACCCACTCAAATGCATTGGAAGATGATTTATAGAATGAAAGTTGCACCACTTTGCAACTTTTCACTACTTGCATTTGACAACTTTTTTCCGAAGAGAAATTCTCACCGCCACAAGAAAACGCCTCTGAGATAATAAAAACCAAGAGTGGTTATTGTAGAGGGGCACAAAAAGATCCTATAGGCTTTGACAATAAGTTTCTAATCCTCACGGTGTCTGAGTAACGTCATGCTAAAGGTTGCAGTCATTTTGCACTTCAGACTCGTAAGGAATTTAGCAGACCAGGAGGCTCAAACTCAATCAAACTGACAACTTTCCTTCAAGAGGCATCTAACAAGATTAAAATGGTCTTTTAAAGCAATTCAAATAGTCTTGCAAGTTAGACAATAGTTAGAAGCACCATTTCTAAATTTCACCCATGAATCCTAGTAGTAGTGCAAACTCAGTTTTTGGCCATTTACTCAAATAATCTCCAAGACACTTGAAAAAAATATGATGGTTTCAGACACCCATTTCAAAGTTGTAACACATATCCCAAAGTCAAAAATAAGCCTTTTGGACCAACCTCCTAAAATCACCCCTTCTATGCTGACCTATTTAGGCTGATTAAGCCTAAATTACAAAGCAACATATCTTTAAACTTCTCACAGGCCCTTGAAACCTTGGGTCAGCATTTCCTAAGCCCTAAAACCTTTGAAACCATAATTTGTTCCCAGGGTTAACCCTTCCAACATAGCAAACCACAAAACCCTCAATTCCATGCCAAACCAAGAGGGTTTATTCAAAATCCCACTTGCAGAACCTCCCAAACCATGCCACTGACTCAAACATGTGTATTCTGACCCCTATGTGCTCAAAAGTTAAAAAAATCTCCACACTCTCATTGATTTTCACAAACCCTAGGCTGAGGGCTCCATTTTCATGTGTTTTCTTTAACAAAAATCAATAGGACAACAGGCTTATCTCCTTTGTTCCTTCCCCACAACTCTAATCATGCAACCTACAACTTAATTAGACTCCCTAGGGCCCATTACACTAGTTACAATAGATACAGATGGTGTAAGGGACCTTTAAGACATATTTTTTATCACAAAGCCCTCAATATGGTGCTCTCAGCCTATTATAGGAAAAAAATGACTTCTTCAACAAATCTTTATTAAATTCTTTCAAACCTAATGAAAAATAAGGCTAACGTAGTCCTCCACAAGAAATGAAAGATGAAATAGCAAATGTCAGTTTGTACGGCTCGTGTAGGTCTGCAAAATGTGAAAGAAACACAAAAAATGAAGAAAACTCAAAATTTTCTTATTGCCAATACCTTAAACTTCGACCCAACATTATAAATAGTGTCCTCATGAATTTTTAAAGGCTTCTCCTCTTCAACCAACGACCAACTGCCCTCCCAACTAAAATTTAAACCACTTATGACCGTTGGAGATCACAATTTCATCTTTTACCCAATTTAATAACATCATTACACGCTTTGCAATGTTTCCTCTTTTTGACCCTTTTAATCCCCTAACCTATTACAATGGGTCTAATGAGAGTTATTCACCTAAAAATCATGTCTTATTCAAGAAAATAATATACTACCACCCTTGACACCACCTTGACAACTTTGACACTCCTTTCCATTTGATTTACAATCATTACAAAATGAATACATAAGCCCCTCAAAGTTGACCAAGTACCATAGAATGGTCACTTAGGACCTTATTTGAACTCATGGACACAACAAAAATACCCTAACACACACACTGTCTATCAAACTCTTCATGGAAAACATAGAGAAGGTTGGTGCTCCTGCACCAAGCCCAAACATCCAAATGACCTACCATGCCTTTTTAGACCTTCTATCACATCAAAATCCACCTGATAACACCAAAACAACTAGGTTCTAACCTTCTTCCAAACTATTGCTTTAATCTACTACTTCAAGCTATGCCTCCTAGGCCTAAATTGGTGCAGGAGCACCTACACCTCATCCTCCAATTATGTTCATTTGATGGTAAATGGTGATTAGTAGATTCACAATGTATGTTTTGAGTCTTTTAGTCATGTAAAAGGTCTAACAAGACCATTAGTTATGTTATAGGTTGAGCTTTTGGGTTTTGGAGTCAAAATGTGGGAAAAATGGTGTTCTTGCACTTAAAAATATTTGTAGCCTTTGATGGAAATTTAGTAAGTTTGTATAAGGATGGGGTTTTTTCAATGTAATAAGGTTGTTTTTAAGCCATTAGTATGGTTTTAGAGGATTCATAGGTGTTTACAATGTATTTAAAGGTCAAAGAGTTAAAAACATTGCCATGTATGGAAGAGTGATGTTAAAAAACTTGTAATGGTGTGTTTATGTTCCCAATGGTCATTAAGAATTTGAAATTTAGTTGCAAAGTTGGTTGGTAAGGGGCCCTATGGAGTCTGGTTTACATATAGGATGCATGACTAGAGTGTAGGGAGAGGAATAAATAAGATATATATACTATACCTGAGTGTTTTGTGGAGAAATGCATGTGAATAAAGGGGTTTCAGTCTAGGGTTTGACAAAATCTATATGGGAGTCTTGTGTTTTTTTAGATTTTAAGCATTTATGGGGTTAATGGACAGTGTTTGAGTTGGTTTTAGGGCCCGAGAGATTGTGGAAGCACTAGATTCAATAAACCCTCATGATTTTACACCTAAAACAAGGGTTTTTTGGTTTGGCATGTATTGGTCCATACCAGTGGGATCTCTTTGTGGATTTGGAGGTTTGAGGACATATAAATTGCTTCCCTAGGGTTTTAGAGGAATTGGAGAAGTTTGAAAGTAAGGTGTAGGTGCAAGGACTGGGGAGGTCATGTGTATGTTTGGGCATGAAGCCCTAGTTGAGAGAAGCACATTTTTTAATGGAAATTTAAGGTTTTAGAGTCTAAAAGTTGGTGAAGTCTAGGGGAAGCATAATATTAAGGATTATTAAGCATGTGCAGGCTTAAACAAGGGTGTTTGAAGTGGTCATAAGGTCATAGGAGGCCTAGAGATGGGTCTTTCAATGTATTCTCCAAAATCCCACTATACTATAGGGGAAACTAGGCCAATTAGGCCTCTTTTCCAAAGAGACACCTTCCCAAACACCTGCAATCAAGTCAAACACCATGTAAAGTCATTAAATAGGTTACCAACATTAAGATTTCATAATTTTTAGAGCTCCAACCGCTCACCAAGCTACCAATCCACTAAACCATCACTCTCAAGCCACCAAACCTAGGTTTTCCAAGGAGCCTTATTGAAACTCACTCTTCCCATGCAATTAACTCTCACATCCAACACCCCAAACATACCATATGATGTTTGTACATGCTCAAAAGACTCTCACAAATGACTGCCCCAAAGGATTTCATCCATTCACACTCTAAAATGATGTAGACCCAGGGGCTCAAACTCAACCAAATTGATAACTTTCCTTCAAGAGGCATCTAACAATATTAAAAGGCCTATTAGAGCAATTTCAACTATTCCCTAGAGTTAGACAAGAATCAAAAACATATTTTCTCACTTTCACCCCTATAACCTTGTACTAGTGCAAATCTAGTTTTTGGCCTTTAACTCCAATATCTTCCAAAACACATGGAAAAAAAAATGGACTTAGATACCCATTTCAAAGCTATAAAACATATGCAAACCGCAACATTAACTCTTTTGGACCAACATGGAGATCCAATACCCCCACCATGGAAAAAATCTAGTGAAATAGGCCTCTTTTTCAAAGAGAGTACCCTTTATCCTTCACCAAATCCTTTAAAACATTGGGGAAGCAATTCAAATGCCCAAAAAGAATAAAATCCACAATTAGATTTGACTTGTATGGCAAAATCCACCCCAAACTCAAAAACCCTTATTTTATGCACTATTGATGAGTGTTTATTGAATATGATGCTTCCAAACCTCCTCAGACCTCAAAACCAACTTGAAGACTTTCCAATAGCCTTATACATGCTTAATGATTCAAAATACATGACCTCCCATACAGATTCCACCAAACCCTAGACCAAAACCCCCATTTACATGCATTTTCTACACAAAACTCATAGGAACAACAACCCCAGTCTACTTTATTCTTTTCTCACAACATAAATCAATCTCCCCAGCATCTAAAAATACTCCATAAGACCCAATACACAAGTTACAGTGAGCACAGTCAGTGTAAAGGTCTTGAAGACATGATTAAGGCTAGAAGACATGATTAAGTGTCTTCAAATTCTTTGTTAAACCTTTAGACCTAATACAAAACACAAAATACTCATGCCACTACATTTTTCATAAATAAATTACTCGATGCAATGACTGTACGTTACCGTACAGGTCTGGAAAAGACAAGAATATTCAGAAATTTGATGCTAAGAGTGATAATTCAATTGGATTTCTTCACAAAAACACAAATCCAATGTTACAAATGATGACCACCACCTTTTTAAAGGTTTCCTGATCAAAGACAACTGACATAACAGCCTCCAACTGAATTTTGAATCACTTATTAGCCATTGGAGTGCCAAATTACATTTGTTTACCTATGTTTGTTAACAACTCATTTGATTCCTTTTACATTCTTTTACTATTTGACCCTCGAAAACATTTAAAGCATTTCAAATATATTTAAAGCACCTATGTTGGTCTAATTAGACCTTATGAGATCCTAAAACATGACCTAATACATAAAAAGCAACATGAACCTACTTAGACCCCCTTTTGTCATCATTGACAATTGCTTCCCATATTTGACCTTGTTTACAAAAATTGATCAATGAGACACCAAATGTTCTTTATAGACCTTATTAAAGAAAATAAACATCAAAAAAACTTTGCAACCTCCCTAGACACACCTAATGCTCCAATTGTGAAAGTAAGGTGTAGGTGCTCCTGCACCATAAAACCACTCAAATTCACTCAAAATCGCACATTTTCACACCCAAGGCTACATGCCATCACTCCAATCATTTTGCATATCTACATTAATGCAATTTTCCAAACCCTTATACAATCAAATTTAAATGCTTGAAATAAAGCAATGATCAATAACATGACTTTACAAATTCAATGTGCATACTTACCAATCAATCTAGGGAACCATCCAGGTCTGCTCTACTCTTTATCGTGTCAAGTATTGCCTTGTGGTCAAACTCACACACTTTCCACAAGTTCTTGTTCATAGGTCTACCCTTATATTTGATCAAATGAATGTTGGTGGCGATGACAAGGTTCGAGTAGTGAAGAATTTTTTGATGCGTGTCGAAGTCCTCAAACAACCAAACTACAACATTCTTAACTGGGTACCTTCTAAGCCATGTTCCAGTAACAACCACTGAACCTATAGGATATTCTATGTTTTCTCCATCTATAACTGGGGCCTCCAATTTCCTTTTAGCCTCGATACAATGACACAGGTAATAATTTGTACCCTCTTCATTGTCTTCATCTGCAATCACTGCATATATGTGCCCTGCATTGATATGTTCATCTTGTTAGATGTATTTAATGAACATCAAAATAAAACTTGAAAGTAAGATATATTACCTGGTTCTACAAGGTCCGATACATGATCAAAGTCAACGGATGATTGCATCTTTGTGATTTTTAGAGCCGTCGAGAGCTTATAAGTGTCAAGTGGGGTTAGACTTCTTACAGACCATTCGTCAACCCACTTTGTTGACTCACAATCATTCCATGCTCAAAGTGTACATGCAGAACAAAAGCATGCCATCTTCCACGTATGGATAGTCCATGTACCTAGATTGGAATCAATATCAATAAAAAATCTAGGTTTTCTATGCAAAATTCTAGGAGGAGTTCTCAAATGTAAATTTATGTCAACATTAGGAATGTCCACAACATCAGGGATAGATTATGTACCTTCAATCAGAGGTGCAATTGATGACATACCTTGATATTGACATGTAAACGATGTTTTACCTCCAACTGGAGATGTCATTTGTGGAGTGGCTTCAAATAGAGGCGTGTTTGCTGATGTACTTTCAAAACGCAATGTTGGTGATGGTGTGTCTTCAACTGTAGATGTCATTTCCAATGTACTTGGAAGACCACATGTTGTTGCTTGTGTTTCTTCAACTAGAGATGTGCATTGAACTTCACCTATGGTTGATGATGTGCCTCCAACTTTGGGATACATTTGTGTCCTTCCATGAAGTTTTTCCATTTTTTCCCTTTGTTTTTCCAATTGTACATCTCTCTTAGATCGCACGGGAATTTCTGGTTGTATGGGCTGCAATTCTTTTGCTTCACGAGCTGAAATTTTTTATTCTCTTCTCCTTGCATTTTTTATTGCACATTCTTCCAGTGTTAGAGGCTTTGGTCATTTCCTTAGCATGATGTTGAATGCTCCATATTCACAATCACACATAGAACAAAAGTAAGTAATGCATTCTATGAAACATATTGATAACACTGATTACATTGCATTTTATTGAACACACCAAAGCATTTTATGAAAGATGGCAGCAAGCTGTTTGGAATTATCAAACATGTCTATATGCTACAACATTTTTCATACATAAATCTACCAAGGAAGAATGGTAAATGGTATGAATGAATGAAAACTTGCATTAAACCAACTATGTCTTGAGTCACTTGAAATTATCTAAGCACATGATGGAGGTGAATTTTTTATGGCACAAAAAAATTAAAATAGAAATTTGCACATTAACATTGATGAAAGCTCTTAAGTTTTCCAAATTAGTTGAAAATAAAAAATTTCCCACAGCCATCAATAATAATGAATTTAATGTTCAATTCTATGTGTAACAATGAAGATTAATAAAATCATCAAATGAATGGTCTATAAATTTTCAAAACAAAACAAAAAAACTTGTGTTATGTTGAATTCATTTATCTAAGCATGCTGGAAATGGACTACTATAAGCAATGCAAATATAATTCATAAGAAAATTTGTGTTAATTTGATGTCGTTTATATAATTTTAAACATGAATTCATCTAAATTATGCCATGGTTTTCATTTTTTTCTTCAAAGTCATAAAAATTAAATTTTTTTATGCAACTCTTATCTAATTCAATGATGAATTCTATGCCCAATTGTTATTATTAATAAAATCATTAAAGGAATTTAGATTATTGTCAAAAAAAAAAAAAAACATACTAAATATAAACATTTCAATATTACCAAAAATGAATATATTACCTGAGATAATGCAAAATGATGTAGAAACTTCAAAATGTCTTCATCTACGTTGTGTGCATGGAAATTGGTGGCAAAAAGGTGAGGAATCAAGCATAGATTGGTACAACAAGGAGTCAAATGCATAAAAAAGGTGTTTCTCTATCGGATTAAGCACTGAACGAGACAAAAGCATAAGCATGTGGGCTAGAATCACGGGGTGAACTCCTATTTTACCGTTTCAAGGTAAAAACACATTTGGCGCTCGCCAAATTTGGCGAGCACCAAATATGGTGCTTTGAAATGCTTTCACAATATCAATAGGAAGGGAGGGAGACTTGAGATAGAGGGAGAAGGGATATGAGTGAGAGAGATTAGTCCTAGTAGTGTGGTAGGGACTCAGACCTGAGAGCGATAGAGACTTGAGAGGGATAGAGAGTTATCCAGTTAGGGTGGGGGGAAAGACCTCACAATGGGAGAGGGGTTGGAGTGAAATAGATTTATCTACCCTCTACCCATAAATTATAATCATAAACCATAAACCCTCAACCCTATAATCCTCAACTCTCTCTCTCTCTCAACCCTCAACCCTCTACCCTCTACCCTAAAACCCTTAAACACTAAACCTTAAACCCTCTACCTTCAACCCTTAAACCGTAAACTGTAAATCATCAAACCCTAAAACCATCAACCCTCTACCCTTAAAGAATAAACTCTGAACCCTAAACCCTAAAACCCTAAAATCGTAAAACCTAAACCCCTAAAACCTCT
>VDFB02373365.1:97783382-97805683 GCA_007258455.2 Sequoia sempervirens | reverse complement strand
TACAAGATCTCAATACAATAAGCTGAAAGAGAATATTCAACAAGAAGATCATACCCAAAGAACTCAAGAAGAAGGTGAGAATAGTAATCCCCTTTATAGTGTGAATCGAAATCCCCTCTTTAACGACAACATGGCTGAAAGAGAAGAAAATTCATTCCACAAATACAGGGATATGAGAAAAACTCCTGTAGATAGTGATGATGAACAGGATGAAGAATGTCTAAGAGAGGTTGAGCAAGATCCCAAATTTCACAAATCCTTAGAAAATATTTTGGAATGCAATAAAGAAAAATATTTCTTATATCTAGCTAACAAAGGAGCTAAATTGCCTCATGATTTTGATACTGAGAACATAAAGAGTAATCATGATGAAACACCCTTGTCTGATCTTAGTGCCTTGACTCAACAAGTTAAATCACTACAACAACAAATTAAAGATCTATAAGGGGGAGCCACAACGAAGACATACGCTCTCGATGACATTTGTCCTTATCCTTTTCACCGATGTCTTAACATGCTCTCATTTCCCAAACATTGTGAAATCCCAAAGTTCAATCGTTACAATGGGAAATCGGATCCAATTGATCATATTAGAGACTTCTAAAATATGACTTTAGATTTTTCTCATGAGGACACATACTTGATGCATTTTTTTCCTAGAAGTCTTGGAGGCCAATCTACGGAATGGCTATTAAAAATCACACCACCTATCAAGACATTTGAGCAATTGATTAATGAGTTCATATCACAATATTCCTACAACATACAACATCAAATAACCATGATTGATCTTTGCAAGGCTAAATAGAAACCTTTTGAACCATTCATTACATTTCTTCAAAGATGGAGAAGATTGTTCACTAGATATTTGCGCCATGTTCCTGAAAAATAAAAGATCACCACTTTCATAAACAACTTAGATCAAGAGATGAGATATCATCTTAATCTTCATTGTCCTCCCTCTTTTCAGAAAATGATTGAAAATTACATCACCATTGAAAGTGCCTTGGTCCAAAGAGGGATAATAAAACTTGATAAGGATAATCCTAGCTCATCAAATCACCACAATGACAAATCTAAGTTTTGGACTCGCAACAAAAATGTGGTGAATGATGGTGTTGTAGATGAAAATCATGTCTCGACTAAGCCATTTGTTCTTAGTGCTCCTCGCAACAATAACTATAACAGTGTCAATTTGGTCACAAATAAGGGAAACAATCCTCCTCCCCCGAGGAATAATGTGAATCAAACTTTTGCTCCCAATCAAGGGAATGCCAACAATCAAGGTTATCGTGGAGATGATAACAACAACAATGCCTTAGGCAATACCTCGAACACAAATCCATAACGATCTTCATTCTTCTCTAACAGAAGAACTTTTACTCCACTGGGTCAATCCTTAGAATCTGCATTCAAAGAATTGATGGCTAAAAATGCTCTTACTTTTCCACCTCAACGCAATTTTGAACCCAGTGTGAAGCCTCAATCATGGAATGATGCATACTATTGTTATTATCATCAGTGCAAGGACCATCACACAAATAATTGTCAACCCTTGAAAAATAAATTCCAAGACTTAATAAAAAATGGCACCATCACAATAGAAGGACACCAACAATCAAACGAAGACCAACAAGCATATCTACATTGATGATGAGTGGGTCAATGTTATAAAAGTTAAGGAAAATATGGAATATAGAGAAGTCAACGCAACAACAAGAGCACAAGCTAGAGTTGTCTTAAAGGGCGCTTCTTCAAAAACTACTGTGCCCCTACCTCAACATCAATATGACTTAGTCAATCAACATGGAAAAACTCCTACTTATATTTCTATCTTAGAGCTCCTGAAGATTTCCCCAACACACAAGGAAATTCTAGAAAAGGCCCTCGTTGAAACAACTGTATCCACTGATCTTGATATGGACTGATTTCAAGCCATGGTGGGACACTTTTCCTCACCCATATGCCTCTCATTCTCTAAAAAGATGATGTTTCCATGACACATCCCCATAATTCATCACTATACTTAGAAGTCATGATCCACAAGTTTCGTGTCAGACGTGTACTAATAGATGGAGGTGTTGGTTTGAATATATGTACTATGAAGTTAGTTCGGGCTTTAGGATTTTCTAAGGACTCCATTGATCCCAGAAGAAAGATTACTATTAAATCCTATGATGATGAGGAAAGAGCATCCAAAGTTTTAATCATGCTACCAGTCAGAGTGGGACCTGTTATCAAAAATACTTTCTGTCAAGTGTTAGATCATGATCTTGCATACATCTTGTTGGGTTGTCCTTGGATCCATGAAATGCAAGTTGTCCCATCCACATATCATCAATGTCTTAAGTTTCCTTATGATAGATAGGAGATCACAATTCTAGCTGACAATTCGAACAGTCAAACTTGTGCCAACATAAAAGCTAGTCAAGATACTTTGGTTCCCAACAATCGAGAAGCTCCTACTAATACTTCTCTCAAACTTGATATGTAAATCAGTCAGTTAAGCAAAAGCTTTGACAAGAAACTACGGTTCAAGGATAATGGTGTAGGGGAGTACTCTCTCTATCTTGCTAATCTACCTATATCGCCTTGGTCACATGGACAACCCTCTATCGCACAACAACAGATATTCGTAGCATACACATCAACACAACCACCAACAGAGCCAAATACAAAGTTTAATGGAGGATTTATCAAAGAACAATTCCCTATGGAAGATTCTGAGGATAGAGAAGTTTTAAGCTCACTCTATAAAGATGAAGATGAAGTAGTTCTTAATATAAAACTACCAACTAATCAATATGGTAAAGGATATTCAATCATGCAAAAGATGGGCTACAATGGTAATGGTCCTATCAGAAAGAGAAAAGGAGTAGTTGAGCCTATTCACCTTCTAGGACTTGCTACAAAAGATAAAACATGACTAGGCTATGATACCAACTCAAAAGAAGTAATATCTAAGCAGTTGCATGATACTGTTCTCACATTGCAAGAAGGGTCAAATACAAGGGAAACCTGTTTGACAATAATTCAGAATTTCTTGGATAATAATTTTGACACAGATTCTGGTGAATATGAATGGGACACTATCCACAATGATGAGTTCTAGAGGGACAAAAAGGTTGATGTGGTACACAAGTATACCCCAACTCTAATTGAAGGTGAAGGGTCAAGGTCCCAACTGCAAGAATCTAAACTACAAGGTGACTATGATTCTAGTGATACCGAGTCAGATTTAATTGAACAAGATTATCATGATAACAGTACCATCATTGATTTGCCTCATACCTCAGAGCCTACAAACAACTCCATTATGACCTTAACCATAGCCGATCTCATGCAACCCAATGATCCACTACCACTAATCCATCCTAATCTCATTGACTGGGATTCATCTAGACCTATCGATCTACCTATGTTCCCAAGCGATGAATCTATCATGAACTTCCTTTCCACATATGACACAAATGATCATTCCACTAGCAATTTTTGGCATAGAGTCTTTAATCAAGAGAGTGTCAAGTCTCCTAGCTGGAAAAATAAAAGTCAAAAAGAAATATCTAATGGTGAAAACCAGAATCTGGCAGTATTAGATCGAGTAAAAGATAAAATAAAGAGTGTATCAAATGGTGAAAACCTTTTTAAGGCACCTGATGATGGGATATTTGACACTCTCCCAAAACATTATCATGAGCGATCGCCTATCTTGATTGACCATACAAAAGCAGTTAATCTTAAAACTTCAAAAAAACCAAAGATTCTACAGTTAGCTGCATCAATAACAGATAAAGAAGTACCTGAATTCATGGAATTTCTTAGAACAAATCAAGTCAGCTTTTCCTAGTCTTACACAGACATGCCAGGTCTTGAACCTGATCTTATAATGCATCACTTTTCCATCAAACCAGGAGTTAAACCGGTGAAACAAAAACTCAAAAAGATGCATCCTCATGTTGCACTGCTAGTTAAAGAAGAACTCAAAAAACTCCTTGATGTGGGATTTATAAGATTGATCGACTATGCAGAATGGATCTCCAACATCGTTCTGGTGTCCAAGCCTAACAAAAGTGTCAGAGTGTGCACAGATTTTAGAGATCTTAATAAGGCATGTCCTAAGGATGATTTCCCACTTCCAAGCATTGACACTATAATTGATCTAACAGCTGGCCATGTCATGTATTCACTAATGGATGGTTTTTTTGGTTACAAACAAATCAAGATTGCACCTGAAGACTAGGACAAAATAGTGTTTACATGTCCATGTGGGACTTACTGTTGGAACGTCATGCCTTTCAGTCTAAAGAATGTTGGGGCTACTTACCAAAGAGCTATGAATACAATTTTTCATGACATGATGCACACATTTATGGAAGATTATGTAGATGACATATTGGAAAAGTCATACACAAGAGAAGGACATCTTGAAGTGTTATCCAAAATCTTTGCAAGGTTAGAGAAGTTCAAAGTTTGCCTCAACCCTAAGAAATGTGTTTTTGGGGTCACATCTGGAAAACTCTTGGGATACATAGTGTTAGCAAAATGAATTGAAGTAGATCCTACCAAGGTGCAAGCAATCATGGAAATGCCTCCACCAAGGAATATCAGTCAGTTGAGGTCATTACAAGGATGACTTCAATCTATACGAAGGTTTATTGCACAACTGGTCGATAAAATCCTACCTTTCACACATCTATTGCATAAGAATGTTCCTTTCAAATGGGATGATAAGTGTGAATTAGCCTTTCAACAAATCAAGCAGTACCTGATGAACCCACCAATTCTAGTACCACCAAATTTAGAAAAACCTCTAATCTTATATATTGCCGCAACAAATATATTTGAGAGCATTATTAGCACAAGAAGACACTAAAGGAAAGGAACTTGCCATTTATTACATCAGCTGAATGCTAACAGGTCATGAACTCAACTACACTTTCATTGAGAAGGCTTCTTTGGCAGTAGTCTTTGCTTCACAAAAATTTTGACACTACATGCTAACTCATACAATCCATCTTGTTGCAAAGATTGATCCACTCAAGTATTTGTTAAGCAAAGCTACGTTGACAGGAAGGTTAGCAAAATGGGTTATGATCCTAAGCGAGTTTTTCATTCATTATGTTGATCTCAAAGCAATCAAAGGACAAGTTATCATTGATCAACTAGCTGAAGCATCACTACAAGTAGAGTATCCCATACACATTGACTTTCCAGATGCTGATGTCTTCACTATAGAATCGAAGCAACCTTGGTCTTTATACTTTGATGGATCTTTCACTCAGCATGGATCAAGGGTAGGCATACTATTTGTCACCCCTCAAGGAAATACCATTCCTCGGTCATATCGGCTAATGTTTCCATGCACTAATAACATAGTTGAATATGAAGCTTTAATTAGTGGACTCAAGATAGCATTAGAATGGAGGATCAGAGAACTACAAGTTTATGGTGACTCACAGTTAGTCATTAATCAGATCAATGATGATTAGCAGACCAAAGATGACAAAATGTTGCCATAAAAGAAAATGGTTGATGATTTCAAGTACTTTGTGGATATCAAGTTCATACAGATTCCAAGACTTGATAACAAAGCAACTGACACTATGTCCACGATCACATCATTGCTAAAACTCCTAGAAAATCAAGCTCACTATGAATTTCTAGTGGAACAATCATTTGCACCTACCTATGACACACTTGAAAGCCAACTCATTTGTCACTTAGTAGGATCTGATTCACCTTGGTATGGAAATATTTATGCCTACCTAAAAGATGACATCTTACCACCTGACCTATCCCGTAATCAAAAGCACAATTTCATTCACCAATCCTCTCGCTATACTCTTATCGATGACACCTTTTATTGTCGTGGTCTTGATGGTACTTTACTTCAATGTCTTGAATGTGAGGAATCTAACAAGGCTTTACAAGAAGTTCATGATGGCATTTGTGGTACTCATTCGAGTGGACTGACCTTATCCAAGAGATTGATTAGAATGGGTTACTACTGGCCAACTATGGAGAGGGAATCATTCACTTTCATGAAAAGTGCTCTAAATGTCAAATTCATGGGAGTCTCATTCTTTCTCTTGCACAAGAACTTCAACCGTTCATGCCAACTTGGCCATTCTCTCAATGGGGGTTAGATTTAGTTGGCAAGATTCATCCTTCATCAATGAATAGACACACATTCATCATCACAACAATAGAGTATTTTACCAAATGGATTGAGGTAGTACCTCTCACTAAGGTCACCAGCAAACAAATCTCATCGTTCATACTCAACTATCTCATTTGTCGATATGGCATTCCCAACTCCATCATCACAGATAATGGACGACCATTCAAGAATCAGGATGTGGATGAAGTTTTGAGCAATTCCATATCCAACACAAATATTCAACACCTTATTATCCACAAGGGAATGGCCAAGTAGAGGCCTCGAACAAAACAATACTGAAAATATTGAAAAAGACTGTGAATGATGCAGGGAAAGATTGGCACGTTCAACTTAATCCTACATTATGGACCTATAGAACTAGCATCTGAATGCCAAAAGGAGCAACACCGTTTTCTCTTGTCTATGGAGCAGAGGCTATATTACCTCTAGAGGTTGAGATTCCATCACTAAGGGTATCCTTAAAGGGTCTCACAACAGATGATGAATATAGAGTTTCTCGACTGCAAGAACTGGAACTCCTTGATGACAAGAGACAACAAGCAGTTGATCATTTGAAAACATATCAACAGATGATGTCTCACAGCTATAATCATAGAGTCAAGCCACATACCTTTTAGGTTGGTGATCTTGTTCTGAAGGAGAACCCACACAATCAGTAAGATAGAGAAAAGAAAGGTAAGTTTGAACCAAATTGGCTGGGTCCTTACATGGTCATTGCCATATACGGTTCAGAAGCATACAAGCTATCAATGCCAGAAGGGGACCTATTTGATGGACCTATCAACAATATGCACCTGAAAAAGTATTATGTCTAAAGAAATCATCATCTGAAAAAGTCTTGAAAAAATCACAAAAACAACATAAAAAGTCCTGAAAAAATCACAAAAACAACAGAAATAGTCATGAAAAAATCACAAAAATAGCAGAAATAGTCTTGAAGAAACATAAAATAGTAGAAAAAGTCCTAAAATAAATAAATAAGAAAATACAATAAAAACAAATAGTGAAAATCTAGCAAACAGATGCTATTTGTAGCTCTCCATCTATTAGTTCATGTTCTGCACTTAGCTTCTCAGCCTTCATTTCATGCATCTTTTCGTCATCTTAGGGCCATGCCAACATCATGCGGTCATCATTTTCCTCGAGCGATAATGTCCTACCATGGCTTGATCTTTGTACATATCCATTTTAACAAGTTGTGTGAATACTAGGGGCAAACATACTAGGGGCAACCAATTTTCAAGTTTTATCGAAACAGCTAGACAATGACATAAAATCCAATCATGCAAACAAACAATCAAATCACATGAACAACTATCCAATCATTGATCCATATCACAACAAATTTTCAGCTAAGTACCATATCATGACTCATATCTAGATGATCTAAACTATGAATAATGTTTGGAATAGCAGTATTATATTTTGAACAATGGTTGTTTGATTTTTTGATATCATCTCTCTGGAGCACACTCGATGATGTATTGAACTAGGGTAGCAAGGAAAGAGGATGATTTCTCTTTGTCTGTTGTCTTGAGGTTAACTATCAATCTGGTGCAAATATGTCGCGAGACATGATTTCTAAAATGTATCATTGATGACAATTCCACATTTACATCATAAAGTGGTTAGTCTTTGTCTATTTATGCAAGAAATGCTTAGGTAATCTCGGTTCAATTATACCTCGATGCTTGTGTTCACTTGCTATATCAAAAATCATGAAAGTTGTACTCAGGTCATCATTGGTGCTAATTTCTCCTTTGATGCTTGTACATACTTCCAGCATTTTAAAATGCTCTATGATGATTCAAGAAAGTTAACGGAAGGCTCAAAAAATAGTTGGTTTCATTTAGTTGCATTTCATTTAGATCATAGTACATATCTACATACTAGATTTGCATCAGAATTTTCAAAGGCTGAACAAAAACATCAATGGTTGTCATGTCCCTTTAGACTAGTTGTGGAGGACATTTGGACATTTGTTTCATTATCATTTCATTACCATTATCATTTCATATAGTTTATCATTTATCATTCAATTTCATATCATTGAGATACTTTATCATTTAGTTATCCATCATTATGCATTATCATTTCATTTATCATATCATATAATTTTGTTGCATGCCATTAATCATTCTCATTTTATATCATCTTCATATAATTCATTTGGATCCTTTATCATTTCACATTATTCATTTATCCCTTAAGTATTTCATATCATTTCTATTTTCATAAAATATATCATCTTCATATCATTCACATCTTACTTATCATTTTCATATACATGTCATTTTCATTCTACACTGTTGCTTCCCATTTACCTTCTTCATTTTATCATATCAGTTCATTTTATCATATCATTTCATTTTTATCATTTCATTTTATCATATCATTTCATTTTATCATATCATATCATTTCATTTTATCATATCATTTCATTTTATCATATCATATCATTTCATTTTATCATATCATTTCATTTCATTTTTATCATCTCATTTTATCATATCATTTCATTTCATTTTATCATATCATTTTATTTCATTTTATTATCTCATTTCATTTTATCATATCATTTCATTTCATTTTATCATCTCATTTCATTTTATCATATCATATCATTTCATTTCATTTTATCACATCATTTCATTTTATCATATCATTTCATTTTTATCACTTCATTTTATCATATCATTTCATTTTCTCATCATCCTTTTATCTCAATTCATCATCATTCCATATCATTATCATTTATTATTTCATATGATTATCATTTCATTTTCATAACATTTCATTATCCTTTTATCATCATTATCATTTCATCTCATTATCATTATTTTTTTTTATCACCATGACATTACATCATACATTTCATCCCATTATTGCACTCATGTATCATGACATTTTTCCCATAAACATTTGACTCATTTCACATATCATTTTTTTTCCTAAATCATGTGCATACTACAAATTCATGATACATTTCATAGACTCAACATCCATTCTCCATCACATCATCATTATTTATTGCATTTGCAAAATACAAAAACAAAAAAATTCATACATACATTACGTTTCCACATCATTTGCCAACACATTACAAGCATTTCAAATATCCCATTGCATATTTTCATTAATCACATCATAGGTCATCCACCTACATGACATCATTAGTACACATCATAAATCATCATCATAAGCATATCATAAATCATCATCATAAGCATATCATAAATCATCACCATAAGCATATCATAAATCATCCTGCATATCATTTTAGTCATCAAATCATTAAAATGCATATCAAAATCCATCTCATCACACATACATATCCATATCATCACAACATCAAAGAAACACATCATCAAAACTCATTGCTACTGCATATCATCGCTTATCTAAACTAAATACAAATGTCCAAATGTCCAATGAAACTAAATAGTATAGAGAGATACATGAGATATGATAAAAAACAATACACATGTACCCACAAAATTGGATACATCAATAATCCTATATCAATGGCTCAAGGCTGGCTGGTGGACCCCCTTGATGGAGCTGGTCTCGAGGATGATCGCCTGCCACTCGTCCCTGCATCAGGATCCTGTTGAGGCCCTATAACCCCTCTACTCTATGTAGCTATCTGTGATTTGCTCCTGGTCCTACTATGAGACCGAGGGTAAGGATCTCTGCAAATGAGAGGAAACAACTCCTCATACCTCACCCGATAATACTCAGCCTCCCTAGCCATCTCAAACCCCTCTGCAATGGCCTCTCATAAAGATGCACTCTTAATGGTGCCCATGAGTCTCTGTAACACACCCTCTGCCTCCACTACCCGCCGTCTGAAGGAATCCTTCTTTGCTGTCAACTTGACCACCTGTGGGTCTGGGGTAGGAGGAGGTACCTCTACCTATACCTGTTCCTGTACCTGAGCCTGTACCTGAGCTTGTGCCTATGCCTGTGCAAGTTGTGCTTGTAACTACACTACAACACTCTGAGCCTGAGCCAACTGGCTCTGCCACTATGGCTACTGATTCTGAAGCATCTGTACTTGGCCCTGCAGAGTATCTATCTGGCCTATTGTGATGTGGAGGCAACCCTGATCACTATCCTCTATCCAATACCAGTCCTAGGCCTCTGCATAATATGGAGACTGCCCAAAAAGTCTGGCCTCAATCTCACTAGCCTCACTCTCACTAGTCTCTGCTCCCCACCTCTGCCATCTCTGCCTTCATCCCCATCGTCATCCTCTGAACTCTCCTCAACCCTAGTCTCCTCATCCCCACTATCCTCCTCCTCTCCTCCACCAACTACCTACTCACCACCTACTACATCCTCCTATCTCCCAACCCCTAGCTAAGGTACCATCAAAATGGGTGTCGGCTCATCTGGACATGTGAATTGCAGAAATGGGTGTGTGTGATAGTAAGTCGAGTACTCCTCAGACATGCCAGCATCAACAATATCAGGTCTGGCATCCCACACTTTAGGTTGTAGTGCAATATACTCAGTATATACCACCTGGTAAGAAATGCAAGGACCCCATCCAGGCTCATCCTTGCACTGTCCATAGTGTACAATGCCCTGAAGCATACCCTATGTAAAACCAAACTGTCTCTATACTCGCAAGGCCAAAAATATCTCTATAATGAATGGTCTGTGGCCTATCAAGAGTTGAGGTATACCTACAAATCACATATACAAGGGATCTGTGTCCCATACATCACAATCCATATAGGGCCTCCATATGACAACATCCATGTCATCCAAGGTCCATCTCCAATACTCCACCTTGCCCAGCTTGGGCTAGACAAGTGAAATTGAATAGGCATACATGTATGGCCTTCCTTGCAGCCTCACCCTCAGACATAGCTATCTAGTAATAGCAATATGCTCCCATACCCAGATCTGGAGCAAGGTAACACCACAAGACAAGCTCAATGACCCTCTGTATACTACTTGTGGCAAGTCATGATATAAATGAGACAGCATGCAGCTCCCCCATGCATATCTCCTCTGTTGAACTATCATCTACTCAATGATCCTCCCCCATCCAATTGATAGCCCCTTTGACTGGCGATCCGGACAAAGGAAGCCTCCAATGAAAGCACACAACACTGCAGGTAAGGTTGGATATCCTCTAAAGTCTTCCCACAACACCCAATACCCTGCTATATGTGCATCTCCAAACACTCTCTTGAGGGCATCTGTCCCACCCAACTCCTTGTGATCATAGAAAACAAGGGAACCTACTTCTAGGATCCCCAAAATCCTGTATACATCCTCTGGGGTCACCATCAGCTCACCAGTCGACAAATGAAAGGTATTATGCTCTAAATGCCATCTCTCTGCTAACATAGTCAACAGGCCCATGTTGGCCTGAATAGGAGGCATCGACAAAAATGAACCCAACCCACATCCCACTATCAACTACACATCTACAGGTGTGAGATCTCGGATCCTATCCCACCCCGCAGGATGACACTCTCTAATCTAGAGGTTTTTGGAAACCTCCTATTTTTGGTCATCACAAGGACAATCAATCAGACTCATATCATCGACTCATATCAAAGAAATCTATCTACCTCAACCAATATTCATATCAAAAGACCCATATCAATCAAAAGACACATATCAGATTCATATCAAACATAATATCACATGAGCCATATCAAGTATTCTATCTAAGGAAATCATATCAGAACATCAATTCAAAATCTATCTATCTGCACATCAAATCAATCTACTCTATCATCATTTACTATTTGTTTTTCTTTTGTAGGAAAAGAAAATTTATCACACAATCAACATCATCATCCTATTTGTACTTCAATCATGAATGCAAATATATTTTCAATCTACTCTTTGTTTTCTATTGCAGAAAGAAAATCCATCATCTACTATTTGTTTTTCATTCTTTGGAAACAAAGTTATCAGCTATCTACTCTTTGTTTAGCAAAGTTATCAATTTATCAACATGATGACATGACAATTTCACTATCTATTGACCAAGCAAGCAATAATTCATCACCATTTTCCTCATCAAGCATTTTTTCTAAATTTTCTAAAAGTGCTATTTTGTGGTCTAAAAGCGTTGAAACCCTAAATGCGCTGTAGTTTCCCCCGTATGCTCCATTTTGTTCCTTGAAAGCGCTAAATCAGCTCCTCTAAGTGCTACTTCCCCAAATGCGCTAAAACTCTAATCAAACGCACCATTTCATACCTCAGATGCACAAAAACCCTAAATGTGCCATTCTATGTCCTACATGCGCAAATGTATCAAAATTTCTATTGGCATCCTATATGCGCTAGTTTGACTATAGAATGCGCTAAACTGCATAAAACCTAAAAGCACTATTTTATGACCTATATGCACAAAAAGAAAGCTTGAATGCGCTATTCTATTTCCTAAAAGCGCTAAAACAGCTAGTGTAAACCTAACTCCCTGCTAAAATCATTCAAAAATTGACTGAAAATGAAAAACTTCAAAGCAAAAAGGGTCGAATTGACTTACCGGTGGGCCATATGTGGCTGGTCTCTAATATCGGCGGGACCACTCGAATCTATGCCTATGATATGGGATCTCCATCTTGCCAAGTCATCATCAGAGCAAAAAGTTTCTAAAAGTCAAAAAGTGAAAATGACTTGCCTTTTTACCCTTTTACCTTTTAAGGGTCAAACAAAGTGGATTTTTGGTGGCATTTTTTTTCAACTAGGGCATCTTTTCATCAATTATCGAGAGCTAAATCACTGCATCCCTCTCATCATCCGATTTTCATCATTGGCTCAACATTTTTCTCATCATTAGTGATTTATCTCCTGAGGGGGCATCATCAATATCAAGCACATTTTTTTTTTCGATCAGGGGAAAAATCAAACACAACAAAATTTCAAAAGCAGGAATAATTTCTTTGAAGCAATGTGTTTCACACATCACTTCAAAGAGGGGAAAAATGTATATGCATAAAATTGGTCATGTCTAATCCTAGCATTTAATTAAACATTTTATTATTTAATTAATTCCTCTAAAGTCCTCTACATATGATTAAATTTAATTAATTTAATTATATTGTTCATTCACTTTATTCTTCCACCGTGATTAAATAAATTCACTTTATTTAATTATTTCACATCCATATGTCTACTTGATTAATTAAATAAATACCATTTATTTATTTTAATTAATTATCACCTTTTGAATTTAATTAATTCTTTTGATTTAATTAAATTTTAAAATTTCTTTTCTCCTATTAAAATCTTTCTTCTAATTAATTAAATATTTTATTTAGTTAATTTCATCCACATAAGCAATTTAATTAAATACCTTTCATATCTTTTTAAATCATAATTAAATATTTTATTTAATTATGAAATCCTCCATTATTCTTCAAATCTTGAGTAAATGTTCTATTTTAAGAAAAATCTTCCATATCACCAATAAATAAATAATTGAATTTAATAATTCATTATTTATCTTCTTCAAAATCTTTCCAAAATCTCACAAAAAGATGATTTTTACAATTCATCTTTATAATCTCATCTTATCTCTTTTTTGAAAAAGGAAACAAAGCTTTCTTTTTGTTTTCTTCTATTTTTCTCTCCAGTCTTATCCATCTTCGACCATTCGATTTTCCAGGAATTTTCATAGCCTTTGATCACCTTAGCTAATCAGAATCCTTCGAAAACCCTATAAATATCTCTACGAATCCAAGCATTGGTTACCTACAACTTACAACACATACAGATTAGATATTACTTGCATTCTAGCATTCTAGCATCTTTAGCATTGTCATTATGATCTTTAGCTTTCATAGTATCGTAATCTTGCATTTTTATAATCATAGCACATTAATCTTAGCATAGAATTGCATGCATCTATATTCAATCTCGTTCTCTAGGAAGACTGTTTGTTGAGCCTAGCATACAAATCTGAGAGCAAGTTGGAATCAACAAAACACTAGAGATAGAGGACGATAGGACGACATCAACTACAAAATACTGAGTTTGCATCTATGTTATTTTAATTATTCTGTTTTGATTTAATGTTCTATCGGTGTGTTTTGATTTGTTTTTAATATACATTTAATACACCTCTAAAAATTGATCACATAGATATAATGTGATGCATATATTTACATTTGGTGTATACATGTGATGCTTTTGTTATGTAATCTATGATAATGAATGCCTATTATGCCATGATTTCCTAGATATGCTAAATGCCTTTTTTTTTGTGTTTTCGTAATGCAAGATAGATAAATGATTTATGATGTATGATATTTACATGATGTTCCTAACATGACTACATATGTAGGATATTTTATATTTTTTTATGTCATGGGACTCCATCATAATGCAAGAAAGGAGAAATGTTAGTGCTGAAAGAAGATGAATAATAAAAGAGATTGATGTTAGTATTAGCAATCTTCAATATTTTTCCGTATCACAAAAGGCTTTGCACTTTATCATCATTGGGCGGTAACTAATACAAATGGAGATATACACCATGATATGACATAGATCAAGGTGTGCAAGGTCATCCACTTGCTAACAATAGATAGTCGTAGACAAGGATTGTCTTAACTCATACTAAGGGAAAAGTTTCCCCAGTCTTTTTTTCAAGACAAACCACAGACAACAAACAAAATAAAAGACGGGTCATGAGACGTCGTTGCTCCTCTAAATCCTTCATGGTACATCCTTGAGGAAACTAGTAACATGACTTTAAACCAAATTTAAAAGACAGTCAATAGAGAACAGTCAAAGAAAACAGAATTTTGATACATCATTGCTTCTCTAAATCCTTCATGGGACATCGTTGAGAAAGCTAGTAACATAATTCCCATCATAAAGTCAAATGAAATGATAAGATAAATAAGCCATAAAGTCAAAAGCTAGTAAAATATTTTCCAAAACTTGATTTGTTTGTTTGATTGTTTTGATTGATAAAATGATTGATTGATAGAGCCCGATTTTAGGAGATACACATACCGGATAAGACTTTGAGTCTGGTTTCGATGTTATGACTATCTGTATAAGGCATGACAAAGGCCTAGTTTTAGAAAGACATGTATCATATAAGACATTGAGTCTGATGCCATTGATGTGATAACCTGTGTAAGGTTATGTTGATTGTTTGATAGTGTCTCTATTCAGGAAGGACTCATCTTGTATAAGACATAAGTTTCAATTGTTTTGATACTATCTGTTTTTAGGAAGGACACATCCTGAGGCAGATATAAGTTGATTTGTTTTGGTTGTTGCTTTGGAAATTTGTTTGATTTGACTTAGAGACATTGTTGACTTGTTCACCAGATTGATGCATGACTTGATATGATGTGATGACAATTGACTGTGTGTGACAACGAACCCTAAAAGACTGACCTAGTGCGGCCTCGAGGGCTCATCAATTGATGGCCTTGCCTATGTTATACATGCAAAGACCTCATAGTTCGACTAGACTTTGACTGACAAGACTGACTATAATAAGCTTGATTTGTATGAAGATAACAAACATGTGTGGTATTGCATGTGACGAACCCTAATGGATTGACCTAGTGCAGCCTCGAGGGCTCATTGATTAATGGCCTTGCCTACGTTATACACACAAAGACCTTGTAGTTTGACATGACCAATGACCTTGTTATATAGACAATGGATTGAATCATGATTCTATACAGACAAACCTAAAAGGACTGACCTAATGCCTCAGGGGCACATCGACAGATGGCCTTGCCTACATCCAGTTGCAGAGGCAACATAGTTCGACAAAGGACAAAGACTAACAAGTGCGACTGACTCTGATTCTATTTTTTGGATTTTTTAAATCTATTGATTTTTTTATCTTTTTGAAGTTTTCTGATGTTTTTTGTATTTTCTTAGGACATTTTATGATGTTTTTGGATTTTTTAGGGACATTTTGTGATGTTTTTGGATTTTTCAATGGTTTTATGTCTTCAACACAGCCAATGTAAGAACCAATATGACACACGTCAAGTGTTTTCCCCCATTCGAGTATAAGGCCAATTGACTATGAATAGGATAAAATGGGGGATATGAAATGCACTCGATGTCAACCATTCCAAGTTATGGTAAAGACTATCACTTATTATGAATGGTATGTACAAGTGATGGACGGGATAGATAGGTGATATGTACAGGGATAGATAATATGTATAGGGATAAGCAATATGTATAGGGAAGTTAGATTAGAATAATAGTAGACAAAGGAGTAGAGTCAACTACACATGGCACCTGTTTGCCAGGTTTTCACCATGGTACTTATCCAAAGTGCCACCGAAGTGGTTTTCACTATTGGACGACTTATTTCTCTTTACTATTTTTTTGGATTTTCTTAATGTTTTTTATGTTACCAACATGCCTGTTTGCCAGGTTTTCACCTAGGTAACGATTTTTTGATTTTTTCAATTTTATTTTTTTGTATTTTTGCTAATTAAGACAAGGCTCTTAGAAGCTATGTGTAGAACTTCTTCAGATGAAGACTATTGATGGGTGTTGACAATGGTTCTCCTTCAGGAGTAGAGAGTTGATATGATCCTAATCCAAAGGCTTCTGTGACAATGTAGGGTCCTAACCAGTTAGGTTCAAACTTTCCTGGTTTCTCTCTTTCTGCTTGATTCTTAGGGTTCTCCATTAAGACCAGGTCACTAATGTCAAAATTTCTATTCAAGAATTTTCTATTGTAACTGCTACGAAGATGATTCTGGTATGCTTGGAGATGATCTAATGCCTTTTTTCTTTTTTCATCTAGGAATTCTAGTTCATGTAGTCTTGACACTTGGTACTCTTCATCATCAATGTGCCCTTTCAAGGATACCCTCAGGGAAGGAATCTCAACCTCAATAGGAAGAATGGCTTCAAAACCAAATACAAAAGAATATGGAGTGGTACCAATGGGAGTACAGATACTTGTGTGATAAGCCCATAAGGTGGGATTAAGTTTTAAATGCCAATCACGACCAACATCATTGACAGTATTTTTGAGGATTCTAATGATATTTTTGTTAGATGCCTCTGCTTGGCCATTACCTTGTGGGTAATATGGGGTGGAAAAATGATGTTGGATATGGAACTCTTCATAGAATGATAGACTTCTTGGTTCTTGAATGGACGACCATTATCTATTATTATGGACTGAGGGACACCATACCGATAGATGATATAGTTTAGGATAAAATTAGAAATATGTGTGTTGGTGATTTAGGTCATGGGAATAGCTTCAATCCACTTGGTGAAGTACTCGGTCACAATGATAATGAACTTATGGTCGTTGGATGATGTGGGATATATCTTACCTATGAGGTTGAGTCCCCATGGGAAAAGGGCCATGGTGATGTTATGGGACGGAGCTCCTATGCTGGTGCATGTATCAAATCTTCATGTACCTAACATTGGTGACATTGCTTGACAAAGTTGTATGAGTCATTTTCCATGGTAGGCAGATAGTAACCTAGTCTCATAACCTTTTTAGCTAAGGTAGGACCACTAGAATGGGATCCACATATACCCTCATGCACCCCATGCAAGGTTCCTTGTGCTTCGTCAGTATCGTGACATCCCAGTAGGGTATTATCTAAGGTGTGTCTATAAAGGGTATCTCCGATGATGATGTACTTGGCTGATTTGTAAAGGAATGTCCTACATTGGTTATTAGAAAGGTCAGGGGGTATGATTTCAGCATGGAGGTAGTCATAGATATCTTTATACCATGGGGAATCAGGACCAACAATCTCACACACCATCTCTGAATCTGGGATGTCATAGGCAGGGACCAAAAGTTGTTCTACCAAAAACTCAAACTTAGGCACATTGCTTGGTATGTCAAGGAGTGAAGCAATAGTAGCCATGGTGTCTACTGCCCTATTTAGAACATGAGGTATTTGATGAAAGTTAACCTTGTCAAATTACTCCTTGAAACTATTTGCCATGTGTTTGTAGGGAGCAAGCTTTTCATCCTTAGTTTCATAATCATCATTTACCTATCAGATGACTAGTTGAGAATCACCATAAACCTGTAAGTTCTCAATTTTCCATTTGATTGCCATGCATAATCCTATCACAAGAGCTTTGTATTCTGCTATGTTGTTGGTACATGGAAATGTAATCCTGAATGACTTAGGGATAGAATCACCCTATGGTGTGATAAACAGGATACCGGCCCCTAAACCATCATTTGTATGAGAACCATCAAAGTATAGTTTCCATATTGTGTTTGTGTTAATGGCGAATATAAACTCATCAAGAAAATATGCAACTAAAGGGTGATCTGCTTGTATTGGTGCATCCACCAACTGATCATCAATGACTTTTCCCTTAATAGCTTTTCTCTCTATGTACAAGATGTCATACTCACTAAGTATCATTACCCATTTGGCCAATCACCCTGTTAATGTTGCTTTGCTTAGAAGATATTTCAGAGGATCTATCTTAGCAACCAACATTGTTTGATGGTTTAGCATATAGTGCCTTATTTTTTAAGTAGCAAATACTACTGCAAGACAAGCACATTCAATGGTGCTGTAGTTGAGCTCATAACCTACCAAAGTCTGACTGATATAGTATATTTCCCTTTCATGACCTTCATCGTCATTCTATGCAAGCAATACTCCTAGTGATGAATTGGTTGCTAAAATATAGAGAATCAATGGTCGTCCCTCAACAGGTGGCATTAAGACTAGTGGTGTGAGTAGATATTCCTTGATCAATTGAAAATACTCTTGGCACCTAACTATCCATGCAAAGGGTACTCCTTTCTTGAGAAAATGTTGAAAGGGATGTGTCTTATCTACTAACTGCACTATAAATCTTCTAATGGATTGCAATCTCCCTTGTAATGTCCTTAGTTGACTGAGATTAGTTGGTGGAGGCATGTCTATGATTACTTTTACCTTGGCTAGATCCACTTCAATGCCCCTTCTAGAAATGATATAACCCAAAAGCTTTCCTGATTTCACACCAAACACGCATTTCTTGGGATTTAGTCTCACTTTATACTTTTCTATCCTTTGAAATATCTTGTCTAAAACTTATAAATGATCTGCCCTTGTCTTTGATTTAGCAATAAGTTCATCGACATAATCCTCCATAAGAGTGTGTACAAGGTTGTGAAAAATAGTGGTCATGGCACACTGTTCCAGCATTCTTGAGTTCGAAGGGCATAACATTACAACAATAAGTTCCCCAAGGACATGTGAAAATTGTTTTAGGTTGGTCTTCAATTGCAATTATGATCTGATTATACCCTGAAAATCCATCCATAAGGGACATCTCATATCCTGTAGTCATGTCTACTATCAGGTCAATGTTGGGCAAAGGGAAGTCATCCTTAGGGAAAGCCTTGCTGATATATGTAATATATGTGCAAAGGTGGATGCCCACTATTTTTTTAGTGACTGGTACAAGATTAGAAATCCAATATGCATAGTCGATTGATCTAATGAAACCAACGTCTAATAGTTTCTTGAGCTCTACCTTGACTAGTAAAGCAATTTGTGGGTACATTTTCCTCAATTTTTGTTTCACTGGTTTTACACTTGTTTGTAAGGGCAAGTGATGTAGAACAAGTTCAGGATCTAGCCCAGTCATGTTTGCATATGACCAAGAAAAAATAAAATATCTCTGTGTAAAGAAGTTGTAGAATTCTGGCTGCTCTTCTTTGGTCAATGATGTTGAAAAATAAACCAGTCGGGGACTCTCTTTTGTGCCTATGTTGACTTGCACTGATTCTTCAAATAGCATGGGTGAATTTTCCTATGCAAAGGGGAGAGTGTTCAAACCTCCATCCTTAGGTTCCTTTGAGAGGTTTTCACCTTCAGATGCGTCCTTATTTTTTTATTTTTCATTGTCTAAAGGCACCTTTTGGTTTTCACCTAGAGATTCATCATTTTTATTTTTTTCATTATTTTTCTTATTTTTGTGACTGGAGGATTGAATAGATTCCCCAAAATATGCTTTATTGTCCAAGTCAATAGTAAATCCATCCTTGTGATCACCACTAAGTATGCCTTATCTTATTCCTACGAACTCAACAATTGCTTCGTTGTTCTAAAAAATGTCTAAAGTAGGTGTGTCTTGTTGGTCCCAATCAATGAGTTGGGGATAAACTAAAGGAATTCCATCATCGGAGTTGTCAAAGTTCAAAGGAGTCATGGTAAGGGCTGATTTGTTCATATGGTTACAAAATTTTTTTACCAAGTCCTCTTTGCTCTTTTGGTTTGATCTAGGTGGATTCTGAGGTGGGCCTATTGCCAAGGTTTGGTTATCTAAAATACATTTATTAGGTTGCCAAGAGGTGGGATCAAGAGATTCCCAATAGTAATGTTTAAACCATTCCTCTTTTGTCATATTCTTTGGTGGACAAGAATTCAATGGATTTGGTGAGGATTTCAACATTAAGTCAGTTCTCCAAAAATTCTATCAAGGTCCATGGAAGAGGTGGAGGATAGGGAATCCCACTCATATTCGTTTGAGTCAGGGGAGTCACAACAGTGTTGGTTAGATGGCTCGTGAGATGTCGCAATATCTTCTGAAGCACTTATTTCCTCAATTAAAGGTGATGTGATACTAGGAATGCCAATCTAAATCAGTTGAAACCCAAGCCCTAAGCCTTTTGGCCACTGAGAAAAAATGACTAGTTCAATCCTTCCATCTTGATGTAAGCCTATATCCCTTGCTCTGCATTATGGTAAGGGTAAGTGCATGGATCTGTGACACAATTTTCGCTCTTAAGATGCCACTTTTTTTTTCTGAAATCAGCAAAATCTGATTTGCACAAGAAATTGAAGATAGTTACGCTCAAAATTTCAAGATGCAGCAACAAAAAAAGTTGAAGTGCTCTGATTCTAGTTTCTAAGCTACTAATTTTTGTTTAAATTAATGAAGATTAAGGGTCTCAAAAAGGGAAACAGGTCCATTTTTTATAAAAAAAAATAGCATAGCGCCTAAGGGCTCCCCCCTTTTTGATTAACTTTTTTTTAGAATTTCAAAAATCCCAATGGTGAGAAATTAGCTAACACCATGTAGTTTATCCTTGTTCTTTCGGATAATTTTTTTAATGAATATATAATATTTTATGAATATTCAACTGGACACATCCTAAAAATCTGAAATTTGAGCGTGCTCCCACCTAATTTTTTTGAAAACTAATGAAAATTTGATTATTTATTTTTTCATCATGTGTAAAATGGAGTCTAGTTTCAAAAAATGTAATTTGTTTCACATTTCGATAAATGAGTAAAAATCTATCCTAAAACTAGCACATGTTGGTTTTTGACCAAAAATGGAGGCATTTATAATAGAAGCCATGGATCAAACCTTAACTAAATCAAAATGAAAAAAGAAAATTATATATTTAGATAGATAAGAGAGAGGTCAATGCTATCATGATTTTTTTTATAAACTTGCATTGAAAAATGTTCAAATGAGACGCGAAGCATGGACGAAAATATGAGAAGATTTGGAAAATCTTGTCAATTAACACTTCCAAGCAGGCCATTTGGTGTGCTCCAAATGTGATGTGTCATTTCGAGCGCCAAATTTGGCACTACCGAATGAATTTCTTTCAACAAAACTTGAATTTCCCCTCTCTTTGTTTGAAAACTTTGATAATACTTAGAGTGCATAGTTTATGATCGTAGATAGATAGTTGAGATTTTACCTTTCATATGCTCTCTCATTGGTTACCCTAACTAGATAACTCTTTATCCCTCTGAAGTCTCTCTCTCTCTTAGGTCTCACTCGTGACCTAGACTACTCTCTCTCAGTCCAATCCCCTCTCTCAGGTATCTTTCCCTCCCACCTAAGTACCTAAATAAATCTATCTCACTCCAACCCCCTTTCTCACTCTCCCTCTCTCTCTCCCTCTTTGGTCTTTTTGTCTCACTCCATCTTCCTCTCTTAGGTCATTATCTTTCTCTCTCTGTCTCTCTCTCTCAAGCCTCTCCCTCCTACCCCCTCTCCCTCTCTTAGGTCTCTCGCTCACTCCCTCTATCTCTCTCCCACTCCCTCTCTCTCACTCACTCTATCTCTCTCCCTGTCTCTCTCTCACTCTCTCTCACGTACATCTCTATCCTCCCCCTCTCTGTCACATAGACGC
>VDFB02373365.1:97649334-97783282 GCA_007258455.2 Sequoia sempervirens | reverse complement strand
AAATTAAGCAATCCTAGGGTAGTCATCTAAAGCATAAAATAAAGCAATCCTAGGATAGACACTTCATTTCTCAATTTAGGCTTAAAATGAATTTTCTGTTTATGTGAAGCAACATCTTCACTTAGTTTAGAAAATTTTTATTTGGTGCTTAACAATTGAACCTTTGTTTGCTTTGTTCTCGGTGATAGGCCTATGCTCTCCCCTTAACTGGGTGATCAAAATGCCAAACTCACTTATTTCTTTTTATGCATTTTTAAGCTTTGTTAAAACCTTGTAGAGAGCCTGCTCTTGTGGAAAAAAGTACTCACCCAAGAGGAACGACTCAAGTGGGTTCAAGCCAAAGCCAGACTATTCCACCCCACTCTAAAATTTAAAGCAAAATTGGGGAAACCCTCTTTTGACGATAGTGTGCGTTGATAACCATCCCCAAAGCCTTTGTTTTAAAGGTAGGGAGGTCTCTCGAGGGAGTCTATCATTTGCCGCACCGAACAGAAACCCTTACTACGAACCTAGTGTAGTAACTAACCGAGTCAGTTTCCAAACATTGTTTCAATCATAGTGCAGGGGAGGGAAGAATCTACCCCCAAGATA
The DNA here is from genome assembly GCA_007258455.2 of Sequoia sempervirens. Classification (NCBI taxonomy): domain Eukaryota; kingdom Viridiplantae; phylum Streptophyta; class Pinopsida; order Cupressales; family Cupressaceae; genus Sequoia; species Sequoia sempervirens. The sequence continues at coordinate 97,782,691 of VDFB02373365.1, read as the reverse complement.
CTCACCATATAACTGCCAAGGATTGTTTGCTCAGGGGATCCGATATCCACTTCCGTCACTCTGAGTACGCACCTAGAAAAGACAAAAACACGGGCGCCCTTTCGGGGGTGACATGGCTGTGTGAGTCAACGCAGTTTTAAGATGTGGGCTGTTGATTGCTATGATGACCTACTTGAGAACTAAGAGTGAGTCTGTTTGAAGTGCTTATCATGTGTAAAACCCGTGAAAACAATTTTTGAACAACATTTTGGTCATACACTTCTTGTTTAGCATAGGGCTTAAAACAACTATTCTACAACTTGCTTGATGTGTTTTCAATTTATTAATTCAGTAAAGATCATCTAAAACTCACAATTACATTGATCACACTCATCATTTTTCAAGACTAGGATCAAATCTCAAAATAGTGCATCTTTTCAAACAAGTTTTGATTATTGATTCAACTTCCCCAACAGGATTCTGATATCCTTTCATCTTGGAAGCCACAATCAAGAGTTAGAAACGTCATTTGATCATATCATAAGATTTTCATCTTATCAGATCAAGACATTATCATTTTTGCACTTATAAACCTATGATCTAAGTCTAGAAGAACATTTCAAAAGTATATGCCTATTGTCCACTTTACAACATGGGTGATAGGGAACAAAATCCTCTTCATAGGTTTCATACTGGGAATAGTTCAAATAATGAGATAACCGATGAAATGATTCAAGAAGTTGAACAGGATCCATAGTTTCACATAATTTTGGACAAGATGTTAGAGCGAGATAAAGAAGGCTACTTTCTTTTCTTAGCAAACCAAGGTGCCAAATTGCCCTCTAACTACAATATGGAGAAAATTAAGGAAGATCCTGAAAAGACTAAAACTCCATTAAATGATCTTAGTAGTTTTCCCCAACAAACAAGAGCACTCCAAAGGAAAATCAAGGAAATACAAGGGGGCACAACTATGAAGTCCTTTGACGGAAATATGAAGGTAACCTCTTCTCCTCCAAAAGCAACATCATCCAAATTCAATGTTTTTGAATTTTTGCAAAGGTTACATAAGAAGCCCAAATCTAAGCCCTCAAATAAAATTGACCAATCCTATCATGTCATGCATTTATCTTCATCCCCCATAATTCAAAATGAATCTCAATATTATTTCACTCAAGATAACGATTTCATTCAATCACCTTCTTCTATCATATCCTTTACATCCAATGATTCTACACATCTCGATCAAAACATTCTACAAACCCTTCCTATCTTTGATCAAGATCCCATCTCTCAAGGACCATATGATGATCCCCTTCTTTCATTATTCACCCATGATAATCCTCTTCCATCTCAAGAGACAAACGTTCTTCCAAGTTCTTCTTCGTCATCATCTAATCAATCCATACCATCCCATGATTCTATTGCATTACAAGAGCATGATATTTCTTCCATCCTATCTAATGATGTCTTACCAATTGATGATCAAGATATGATTTCTACAAAATTTCATGATTCCCTTCCTCATCAAGATCAATATAATCTTCCATTCAAGGATACCCTTTCATCCCATGAAGATGATTATCCTCCTCATGATCAAGATATTCCTTTCATACCATTTCATAATCCTTTTCCAAGTCAAGATCAAAACACCCCATCATCCCCATGTCAAGAGCCTATTACACCTATTCACGTTATCCATGAACCCCACACCTATAAATTGGGATCCTCCACCTTTCTTCATTCTGGTTTACTTCCAAAACCTATCTTCTCATCCATATCATATCCTCTTCACAATGGACTCACATCTTGTTTCACAAACAATACATATCCCATTGGTAAACGAATGTGTGAAATTATGAATTACAAAGGAAAAGGTTTAGGTCTTCATGAGCAAGGTATCCTAGAACCCCTTTCTGTCCAAGCACATCCATATTCTCATGGCCTTGGTTATACACCTCATACTCAACCTAGGTATCCTAGTCCATCAAACTCTCCATCCATCCTAGGTTCTTATCCTAGTCCAATAAAAACACCATCTATCCTAGGTCCTTATCCTAGTTCATCAAACCATTCATCTATCCTTGGTCCTTATCATTCCAACCCTAGCTCATCAACCCTTCCATCCATATTAGGGTCCTACATTTCTCCATCTCCTATTCTTCAAGAACAACAAAGGCACACATCCTTGATCCACTTTCAAAATTCTTCCTTCATTAACTCATCCATCATACCTTCATATCATTCACCTCAATACACTCCTCCCATTGCTCTTGGAAGCAATTTGGATGCCAAATATGAAAAGCTTCTATATCAAAATCCACATGTATCAAAGGATCAACATGTCTCCTCGAAGAGTCATGCAAAAATAAAAGAAAATTTGATCAAAAAATCAAAAAGCAATTTTCAAAGGTCACAAAGGCCCATCAAAGCAAAGGCAATTTCCAAAGGTCACAAAGGCCCATCAAAGCAAAAAGGAAATTTTCAAAGACCACAAAGGTCCATAAATCAAAAAGAAAAATGTCAACGGCCACAAAGGTCCACAAAGAAAAACTCAAAGTCAAAATTCATGTGGATTCCTAAAAGTCTCATAGAAGCAATAAAATCTAATTTCGCATCCAAATTTGCTAATCCAAAAGTTTCCTCCAATTTTCCATCTAATAACCTATCACCTTCCAAATCCATTTTTCCTCCATCACTCCACCACCCTTCAAGGTGTGTGCCAATGTTGATCTTTTCAACCTTTCCATTTATCCATCAACAGGTTCTCCAACCTCCTATCCATTATCCAACATTCATCCCCCATCATTCTCCTTTAATCCAAACTTTTGCATAAGTCCTTAGATTCTTCTATCATTAATCTGCCAACATTTAGGATTCTAATTTCCATTGCCATGGTTTATTAGAGGGATATTTGGTTGTGAAACTTGATGCTTAAGTCCTTCCTCTATCTCCCTATCATGCATATCTTATCTTCCATATTCCTCTTGTACTCTACACTTAGGGACAAGTTTCATCCATCTTATCATTCATGGTCATTATCCTCTCTATGCCCATTCCTTACATTTCCACCTTTGATCTTGACAAGGTTAAGGATCTTCTTGAACATCATATATCTTATCCATATCTTTCATACCATATCTATTCATATCTATCATCTGTATATATCTTTCATTATCCATATCATGTGGTTGGAATCTTTAGGTTTGATCATGGCTTGATGAAATTTGTACATATCTTTTATCTTTAGGTTGTGTTTACATTGGGGGAAAAACGTAGAAACATACAAGAGAGGGGCAACGAGCTTTCAAAATATCACAAGCAGACAAATAACAGTTTGACAAAACAAAACGAACATTGTCAAATCAACTCAATCACAAACATGTTTATGCCAATAACATGATCCAAACAACTATCAAAGTGAGAATATCAATGATGATAACCAAATTGGATTATCTTAATCTAAATAAATGTTTGAAATGCCTTAAACAGGATTTGAATGGTTGTTTGATTTTCTATCATATCTCTGGAGTAATTCGATGATGTACTGAACTAGAAAAGCAAGGAAGGAGTATGATTTTTCTTTGTCTTGTTTGCAGGAAATCATTAGAGTACTATGCAAATTGGTGGCAGAGACATGCTCTACTTTATGTATCATGGATGACATTCAAAATTTGCATGGAAGCAGGTTCTTGTCTAATACTGTTTATGCAAACAATACTCAGTCAATCTCGGTTCAGTGCTCACCTAGATGCTTGTATATTAACTTGCTATATTAAAAATCCCAGCAGCTTAATACTAGGGTCATCCTTTGGGTGCTAACATACCCTTTGATGCTTGTATTAACTTTCAACATTTTAAAGCTATATGATGATACAAAAAGCACAAATAAGCTCTCCAAATGGCAATATTGTATGGATATCCTGCATGGTTAGTATAGATTGCATTCATGTTAGAATTTGCATTTTTCATTTGTAGATTTTCCCAAAAGCTGGCAAAGTATACAATGTCTCAATAAAAAAATCAAAGCTGATCACATGAAAACACTATGAGGTGCTACCCCCAGATGTTGTTGGTCTCACACCACCTGTTCCTACATCAGAAGATCAAATTGTCAATAACATCAGAAGATCATACCATTATTCAAATCAAAATGGATCATCAAATCAATCAAATCAATCCAATCATAATACATCATTCAACTATTTGTTTTTAACAACTTTGAAAACAAATTTATCAACATCATGTTTGTTTTTAACAACTTTAGAAGCAAACATATCAACCGATTTGTCTTTCAACAACTTTGAAAGCAAATTTATCACAATCTTGTTTGTTTTTAACAACTTTAGAAACAAACTCATCACCAAATCTGAATATCAACTGTTTGTTTTTCATCATCATGAAAACAAATTTATCAAATCATGTTTGTTCTTAACAACCTTAGAAGCAAACTTATCAACAACTATTTGTTTTTAACAACTTTAAAAGAAAATTTATCAGCTATTATTTGTTTTCTAACAACCTTGGGAACAAATTTATCAGACAAACATCATCAAATCAGGGCATCTCAATACACAAAATTGGGGCATTTTATCATATTTTATCATAGCAGGGGCAATTTAGGTCATCAATTTTTCATTTCACGTTTTTCCACATCAATTTCTTCATATTATTATTTTCAAACGATGAAAAAATCACAAAAACTCAAAATTTTATCGATTCATCGTTCGCGGGGGCATATACTTATCATTATTTCGACAATCAACATCTGGGGAAAAATTCAAAATTCTTTGAAGCAATGCGTAAAACACATCACTTCAAAGAGGGGCAAAATGTATACACCTTAAAATGGTCACATCACATTGTCTGGTAATTAATTAAATATTTTTTAATATTTAATTAAAATCTTCGAATTCTATTTGCGTATAAATAAATTTAAATAATTTATTTATATTTCTTCATTCTTTCATTTCGATTAAATAAATAAGTTTATTTAATCATCTTTTCGTATTCATTTCTTAATTAATTAAATAAACATTACGATTTATTTATATTAATTATCAATAATCTTCGTTTGTATATCTTATTCAAATAAAGATTAAAATATTATTCTTCTTCTAAATATCATTTACAATTAAATATTCCAAAATATTTAATTATTTCTTCTAATCTAATTTAGATATTCATTCTTAAAATCATTTCAAAATTCCTCTAATTCGATTCAAAAATCTATTCATAATTAAATATTTTCAAAAATATTTAATTAAAATATTTCAAAATCTTCTAAAGTCACATCATAATTAAATATTACAAAATATTTAATTAATTCTTCCATAGTTTTCAAAAATCAAAAATCAAATATCAAAAGCAATAAATAAAATTAAATAAATTTATTTATTTAATTGGGGATTTATCTTCAACTCCCGGGAAGCAAACGGTTGAAACAGAAAATTAAATTTCTCTGTTTCTATGCAGGCTTGTTCCCGTGGGTTGAAGACATGAATCCATCCTTCTCTCCAACCTCTCAACCTCTTCCATCTTCTTCTCAACCTCTCCATCTCTCACCATTCAAATTTACCAGACAAATTCATAGCCGTAGATTCTTGCCAGCCGGGATGGAGCCTGCAAAAATCTATAAATACAGCTGCCGGGAGCTCCAAATCATATAGAAGTTTAAGCAAGTAAACTATAGCCAAATTTGCAAGTAGCATTAGCATTCATAGAGTACTTTCATAGCATAAATAGCATAGAATCATAGCAATAGCAATAAATCATGATACATTTCATTCACAGCCCCTATGCATAATCACAGCCCCTGTCCATATCCATATCAACAATCCCATCTTCACCAGCATATAGAATAGTTTTCATTTGCATTCTCATTCTACAGCAGCCATTTGGAGGAGCTAACATCAAATCTGAGAGCAGCAACTTCAAACTCCTGGAGATAGAGGAAAATGAAACGGCTCTGAAGAAATCTTGCTTATTTGAATTTATTTAGTTTTCTTTAGATTAATGTTTCATTAGAGTGTTTTGTTTTCAATTAGATTAACATAGATAACATAACACAATAGTTACTAGTCCATGATATATACAAAGCTGTCAATTTCTTTCCTAACCATTACATTAACAGCCACAGTTGTCTGTCTCACACAACCAAATAAAGGAAGGTACCTTTCAAAATTATCATCCAACCATTTCAGATTTATAGCAGCATCACTATAGTCGACCAATTTTTAAACCTGAAAGAGTTTGTAAGCCTTGCCATTCCATCAAACAGTATCACCAAAATCTAAAAAATTATAAGGTTCATCAATAACACATGGATAGTGATTTGCACTATATTAGGTAATGCAACTAGTATTGTTTTCAAGATGGCCATGATTCGTTGTCTTTTGACACCCTTACCAACCTCCAACAAATCACATGATCAAAATGGAGGAAATGTAATAAACAAGAACAAAAAATTCTTGTTGGATCCCTCTTATATTTTACACAATTTGTGTTTTGTATATCATTTCATATGCAAAGCAAGTTAAAGAGGAGTTATGAATGTAATAATAGTTCCCTACAAATAGCCTCCTGCTTTACTCAAGTAAAGGATTTTATTGAATATGCTCATCCCTGTATACAACTTGCTGAACTGTATATTCAAGATCTTAACACAAACAACAAAATAGCAAAATCGTCCCAAATTAAATCAGATAATACACATTTAGCAGATACGCAAGGGCAAGATGTGAAAGGTGTAATAATAGTAAATACCATAAAAAATATTGACATGGTCAATTAGGTGGCAGTTTTGCAGTGTAAGATTGAGTTTACTTATGTCAACTACTTATCATGTAATATCTTTCAAGCAGAATCGCCAAAACTTGGATTTCTCACACCCTTAATTTGTGAATTAGCTAAGCTTTGTTATCCTTGAATGTCTAAGGTTCCAATTGCAAGGGATTCTAATGCTTTCCTTGATGGGGCATAGCAGACCAGGCTAGAGGGTGAATATGAAGTAAGAGAAATAGAAATCAAGTATGAAAATAAACTGAATATTAATTTAATGCAAAAACAGATTTAGATGCGAAGAATTTGTTTTTTCTGGACAAACGAAACAAAGAATGCAAGGTTCAGACTAATTCAAGAAACCCTAAGTTAGGCTTAAATTTAAGATTGGTGATGATTATCTATGCATTGCTCCCTTGTTCAATGTGATGATGAAATACATATTCTGTAAAAGGAGATCGAAGTAAAAACACTCTTCATTTCAACTCAACAATAATCAAAGAACAGAGATTTCATACCAAGTTTTGGAGATCAAATTGTAAAACAAGTAGATGAACTATACAGAATCGTTGGCGGGAATGAGATATGTAATTCTTTTATACAATCCCAAGGAAATATTGATGGAGTCTTTCTTAAGTCGATTTTCTGCTCTGCAAACCAAGAGAAAACCTTAAAACGCGGAGGTGAAACACCAAATTGTTGATTAAACTTCCAAACTTCCCTCCAATGTGCAATCACAATGTTTACGCCAAAAATAAAATACCTAAAATTCCCTCCAAATGCATACACGACTTGACCAAGGCACCAAAAATACCTATTGCTAAAATGCACCAAAAAAAAGTGGAAGGCATGCCAAAAATTATCTTCATTTTTAGGGGAAAAAAATTCATCTATCTACATTGTCATTTTAATATAGGTTGTGAAAATTAAGATAAGCATAATGTGCTCCTAAAATTATTAGAGTTCAAACTTGTATAAAAAGATAACATCTATAAAAATGATCAACACACAATTGATTTTATAGATTATAAAATAATTCTATTTTTAAAATATAATTAACAATATAATGCCTCAAAGAGAAAATTTCTGCATACCAAAAGCGATCATTGTTATTTCTAGTTCGCATTATTAAGATGGTTGAGTATATCAACAAGCGAAGATAGAAGTGAATCAATCTTTATTTTTAGGAAAATTTTTTCTTTTTTTAAGGGAAAAATCTTCGTTTTCAGTAGACTCAACCATTATGTTTCTACAATCCATGTAAATTGAATCTAATTGCTTCTATAAATAACTACTTGACCATACATTTTTAAGGCACTGCTTCTAGAAATAATTACTTTTACAGACATTACATTTCTACAATCCATGTAAATTGAATCTAATTGCTTCTAAAAATAACTACTTGACCTTTTGAAATGAAAGTGTTTGGCGCAAGATAGCCCTCAAAATGCAATTAGATTGTTTAAATCATATTTTATTAGTGAAATTGACCACAATTTCTCTTTGATACATTTGACATGCTAACACAAAAAGAAAATCAAACTGGCTTCAAATCATAGTTAAAAACATTAATTATTCATTAACATAATGAATTATAAAAGCTAAATAATGTAAATGTTAAATTTATTTATAAAATATGTGAAGGCCTTAAGACTGCACCAAGAGGCAATGCCTTCCACGCAATAGGTATTTTTGGTGATCCAAGCAACCTAGGTGGCCATATGGCCCACTTAGGTAGGGGTCCCATGAGGGGGGCTTAAGCTCTATGGATTATGATCAAATTCGAAAGAAAAAAGAATAGAGGGGTAATAGTCATTTATTTAGTCATTTTTATTTGTCTAACGAATTATTTAGTTGTGATTTTACTCAATGACCAAATTAGTCATTTATTTAGTCATTTATACTTGTGAATTGCAAAAAATTAGTAGAATTTAGTCATTTTTAGTCACTTGACTAAAATTTTTAGTCACATGACTAAAAATTTTAGTCACGTAGTCATTTATTTATCAAATTCTACTAGTGATATGGAGGCCCTATATGGATTGTGATGTATGGGACACAGATCCCTTGTATATGTGATTTGTAGGTATACCTCAACTCTTGATAGGCCACAGACCATTCATTATAGAGATATTTTTGGCCTTGCGAGTATAGAGACAGTTTGGTTTTACATAGGGTATGCTTCAGGGCATTGTACACTATGGACAGTGCAAGGATGAGCCTGGATGGGGTCCTTGCATTTCTTACCAGGTGGTATATACTGAGTATATTGCACTACAACCTAAAGTGTGGGATGCCAGACCTGATATTGTTGATGCTGGCATGTCTGAGGAGTACTCGACTTACTATCACACACACCCATTTCTGCAATTCACATGTCCAGATGAGCCGACACCCATTTTGATGGTACCTTAGCTAGGGGTTGGGAGATAGGAGGATGTAGTAGGTGGTGAGTAGGTAGTTGGTGGAGGAGAGGAGGAGGATAGTGGGGATGAGGAGACTAGGGTTGAGGAGAGTTCAGAGGATGACGATGGGGATGAAGGCAGAGATGGCAGAGGTGGGGAGCAGAGACTAGTGAGAGTGAGGCTAGTGAGATTGAGGCCAGACTTTTTGGGCAGTCTCCATATTATGCAGAGGCCTAGGACTGGTATTGGATAGAGGATAGTGATCAGGGTTGCCTCCACATCACAATAGGCCAGATAGATACTCTGCAGGGCCAAGTACAGATGCTTCAGAATCAGTAGCCATAGTGGCAGAGCCAGTTGGCTCAGGCTCAGAGTGTTGTAGTGTAGTTACAAGCACAACTTGCACAGGCATAGGCACAAGCTCAGGTACAGGCTCAGGTACAGGAACAGGTATAGGTAGAGGTACCTCCTCCTACCCCAGACCCACAGGTGGTCAAGTTGACAGCAAAGAAGGATTCCTTCAGACGGCGGGTAGTGGAGGCAGAGGGTGTGTTACAGAGACTCATGGGCACCATTAAGAGTGCATCTTTATGAGAGGCCATTGCAGAGGGGTTTGAGATGGCTAGGGAGGCTGAGTATTATCGGGTGAGGTATGAGGAGTTGTTTCCTCTCATTTGCAGAGATCCTTACCCTCGGTCTCATAGTAGGACCAGGAGCAAATCACAGATAGCTACATAGAGTAGAGGGGTTATAGGGCCTCAACAGGATCCTGATGCAGGGACGAGTGGCAGGCGATCATCCTCGAGACCAGCTCCATCAAGGGGGTCCACCAGCCAGCCTTGAGCCATTGATATAGGATTATTGATGTATCCAATTTTGTGGGTACATGTGTATTGTTTTTTATCATATCTCATGTATCTCTCTATACTATTTAGTTTCATTGGACATTTGGACATTTGTATTTAGTTTAGATAAGCGATGATATGCAGTAGCAATGAGTTTTGATGATGTGTTTCTTTGATGTTGTGATGATATGGATATGTATGTGTGATGAGATGGATTTTGATATGCATTTTAATGATTTGATGACTAAAATGATATGCAGGATGATTTATGATATGCTTATGGTGATGATTTATGATATGCTTATGATGATGATTTATGATATGCTTATGATGATGATTTATGATGTGTACTAATGATGTCATGTAGGTGGATGACCTATGATGTGATTAATGAAAATATGCAATGGGATATTTGAAATGCTTGTAATGTGTTGGCAAATGATGTGGAAACGTAATGTATGTATGAATTTTTTTGTTTTTGTATTTTGCAAATGCAATAAATAATGATGATGTGATGGAGAATGGATGTTGAGTCTATGAAATGTATCATGAATTTGTAGTATGCACATGATTTAGGAAAAAAAATGATATGTGAAATGAGTCAAATGTTTATGGGAAAAATGTCATGATACATGAGTGCAATAATGGGATGAAATGTATGATGTAATGTCATGGTGATAAAAAAAAATAATGATAATGAGATGAAATGATAATGATGATAAAAGGATAATGAAATGTTATGAAAATGAAATGATAATCATATGAAATAATAAATGATAATGATATGGAATGATGATGAATTGAGATAAAAGGATGATGAGAAAATGAAATGATATGATAAAATGAAGTGATAAAAATGAAATGATATGATAAAATGAAATGATGTGATAAAATGAAATGAAATGATATGATATGATAAAATGAAATGAGATGATAAAATGAAATGAAATGATATGATAAAATGAAATGAGATAATAAAATGAAATAAAATGATATGATAAAATGAAATGAAATGATATGATAAAATGAGATGATAAAAATGAAATGAAATGATATGATAAAATGAAATGATATGATATGATAAAATGAAATGATATGATAAAATGAAATGATATGATATGATAAAATGAAATGATATGATAAAATGAAATGATAAAAATGAAATGATATGATAAAATGAACTGATATGATAAAATGAAGAAGGTAAATGGGAAGCAACAGTGTAGAATGAAAATGACATGTATATGAAAATGATAAGTAAGATGTGAATGATATGAAGATGATATATTTTATGAAAATAGAAATGATATGAAATACTTAAGGGATAAATGAATAATGTGAAATGATAAAGGATCCAAATGAATTATATGAAGATGATATAAAATGAGAATGATTAATGGCATGCAACAAAATTATATGATATGATAAATGAAATGATAATGCATAATGATGGATAACTAAATGATAAAGTATCTCAATGATATGAAATTGAATGATAAATGATAAACTATATGAAATGATAATGGTAATGAAATGATAATGAAACAAATGTCCAAATGTCCTCCACAACTAGTCTAAAGGGACATGACAACCATTGATGTTTTTGTTCAGCCTTTGAAAATTCTGATGCAAATCTAGTATGTAGATATGTACTATGATCTAAATGAAATGCAACTAAATGAAACCAACTATTTTTTGAGCCTTCCGTTAACTTTCTTGAATCATCATAGAGCATTTTAAAATGCTGGAAGTATGTACAAGCATCAAAGGAGAAATTAGCACCAATGATGACCTGAGTACAACTTTCATGATTTTTGATATAGCAAGTGAACACAAGCATCGAGGTATAATTGAACCGAGATTACCTAAGCATTTCTTGCATAAATAGACAAAGACTAACCACTTTATGATGTAAATGTGGAATTGTCATCAATGATACATTTTAGAAATCATGTCTCGCGACATATTTGCACCAGATTGATAGTTAACCTCAAGACAACAGACAAAGAGAAATCATCCTCTTTCCTTGCTACCCTAGTTCAATACATCATCGAGTGTGCTCCAGAGAGATGATATCAAAAAATCAAACAACCATTGTTCAAAATATAATACTGCTATTCCAAACATTATTCATAGTTTAGATCATCTAGATATGAGTCATGATATGGTACTTAGCTGAAAATTTGTTGTGATATGGATCAATGATTGGATAGTTGTTCATGTGATTTGATTGTTTGTTTGCATGATTGGATTTTATGTCATTGTCTAGCTGTTTCGATAAAACTTGAAAATTGGTTGCCCCTAGTATGTTTGCCCCTAGTATTCACACAACTTGTTAAAATGGATATGTACAAAGATCAAGCCATGGTAGGACATTATCGCTCGAGGAAAATGATGACCGCATGATGTTGGCATGGCCCTAAGATGACGAAAAGATGCATGAAATGAAGGCTGAGAAGCTAAGTGCAGAACATGAACTAATAGATGGAGAGCTACAAATAGCATCTGTTTGCTAGATTTTCACTATTTGTTTTTATTGTATTTTCTTATTTATTTATTTTAGGACTTTTTCTACTATTTTATGTTTCTTCAAGACTATTTCTGCTATTTTTGTGATTTTTTCATGACTATTTCTGTTGTTTTTGTGATTTTTTCAGGACTTTTTATGTTGTTTTTGTGATTTTTTCAAGACTTTTTCAGATGATGATTTCTTTAGACATAATACTTTTTCAGGTGCATATTGTTGATAGGTCCATCAAATAGGTCCCCTTCTGGCATTGATAGCTTGTATGCTTCTGAACCGTATATGGCAATGACCATGTAAGGACCCAGCCAATTTGGTTCAAACTTACCTTTCTTTTCTCTATCTTACTGATTGTGTGGGTTCTCCTTCAGAACAAGATCACCAACCTAAAAGGTATGTGGCTTGACTCTATGATTATAGCTGTGAGACATCATCTGTTGATATGTTTTCAAATGATCAACTGCTTGTTGTCTCTTGTCATCAAGGAGTTCCAGTTCTTGCAGTCGAGAAACTCTATATTCATCATCTGTTGTGAGACCCTTTAAGGATACCCTTAGTGATGGAATCTCAACCTCTAGAGGTAATATAGCCTCTGCTCCATAGACAAGAGAAAACGGTGTTGCTCCTTTTGGCATTCAGATGCTAGTTCTATAGGTCCATAATGTAGGATTAAGTTGAACGTGCCAATCTTTCCCTGCATCATTCACAGTCTTTTTCAATATTTTCAGTATTGTTTTGTTCGAGGCCTCTACTTGGCCATTCCCTTGTGGATAATAAGGTGTTGAATATTTGTGTTGGATATGGAATTGCTCAAAACTTCATCCACATCCTGATTCTTGAATGGTCGTCCATTATCTGTGATGATGGAGTTGGGAATGCCATATCGACAAATGAGATAGTTGAGTATGAACGATGAGATTTGTTTGCTGGTGACCTTAGTGAGAGGTACTACCTCAATCCATTTGGTAAAATACTCTATTGTTGTGATGATGAATGTGTGTCTATTCATTGATGAAGGATGAATCTTGCCAACTAAATCTAACCCCCATTGAGAGAATGGCCAAGTTGGCATGAACGGTTGAAGTTCTTGTGCAAGAGAAAGAATGAGACTCCCATGAATTTGACATTTAGAGCACTTTTCATGAAAGTGAATGATTCCCTCTCCATAGTTGGCCAGTAGTAACCCATTCTAATCAATCTCTTGGATAAGGTCAGTCCACTCGAATGAGTACCACAAATGCCATCATGAACTTCTTGTAAAGCCTTGTTAGATTCCTCACATTCAAGACATTGAAGTAAAGTACCATCAAGACCACGACAATAAAAGGTGTCATCGATAAGAGTATAGCGAGAGGATTGGTGAATGAAATTGTGCTTTTGATTACGGGATAGGTCAGGTGGTAAGATGTCATCTTTTAGGTAGGCATAAATATTTCCATACCAAGGTGAATCAGATCCTACTAAGTGACAAATGAGTTGGCTTTCAAGTGTGTCATAGGTAGGTGCAAATGATTGTTCCACTAGAAATTCATAGTGAGCTTGATTTTCTAGGAGTTTTAGCAATGATGTGATCGTGGACATAGTGTCAGTTGCTTTGTTATCAAGTCTTGGAATCTGTATGAACTTGATATCCACAAAGTACTTGAAATCATCAACCATTTTCTTTTATGGCAACATTTTGTCATCTTTGGTCTGCTAATCATCATTGATCTGATTAATGACTAACTGTGAGTCACCATAAACTTGTAGTTCTCTGATCCTCCATTCTAATGCTATCTTGAGTCCACTAATTAAAGCTTCATATTCAACTATGTTATTAGTGCATGGAAACATTAGCCGATATGACCGAGGAATGGTATTTCCTTGAGGGGTGACAAATAGTATGCCTACCCTTGATCCATGCTGAGTGAAAGATCCATCAAAGTATAAAGACCAAGGTTGCTTCGATTCTATAGTGAAGACATCAGCATCTGGAAAGTCAATGTGTATGGGATACTCTACTTGTAGTGATGCTTCAGCTAGTTGATCAATGATAACTTGTCCTTTGATTGCTTTGAGATCAACATAATGAATGAAAAACTCGCTTAGGATCATAACCCATTTTGCTAACCTTCCTGTCAACGTAGCTTTGCTTAACAAATACTTGAGTGGATCAATCTTTGCAACAAGATGGATTGTATGAGTTAGCATGTAGTGTCAAAATTTTTGTGAAGCAAAGACTACTGCCAAAGAAGCCTTCTCAATGAAAGTGTAGTTGAGTTCATGACCTGTTAGCATTCAGCTGATGTAATAAATGGCAAGTTCCTTTCCTTTAGTGTCTTCTTGTGCTAATAATGCTCTCAAATATATTTGTTGCGGCAATATATAAGATTAGAGGTTTTTCTAAATTTGGTGGTACTAGAATTGGTGGGTTCATCAGGTACTGCTTGATTTGTTGAAAGGCTAATTCACACTTATCATCCCATTTGAAAGGAACATTCTTATGCAATAGATGTGTGAAAGGTAGGATTTTATCGACCAGTTGTGCAATAAACCTTCGTATAGATTGAAGTCATCCTTGTAATGACCTCAACTGACTGATATTCCTTGGTGGAGGCATTTCCATGATTGCTTGCACCTTGGTAGGATCTACTTCAATTCATTTTGCTAACACTATGTATCCCAAGAGTTTTCCAGATGTGACCCCAAAAACACATTTCTTAGGGTTGAGGCAAACTTTGAACTTCTCTAACCTTGCAAAGATTTTGGATAACACTTCAAGATGTCCTTCTCTTGTGTATGACTTTTCCAATATGTCATCTACATAATCTTCCATAAATGTGTGCATCATGTCATGAAAAATTGTATTCATAGCTCTTTGGTAAGTAGCCCCAACATTCTTTAGACTGAAAGGCATGACGTTCCAACAGTAAGTCCCACATGGACATGTAAACACTATTTTGTCCTAGTCTTCAGGTGCAATCTTGATTTGTTTGTAACCAAAAAAACCATCCATTAGTGAATACATGACATGGCCAGCTGTTAGATCAATTATAGTGTCAATGCTTGGAAGTGGGAAATCATCCTTAGGACATGCCTTATTAAGATCTCTAAAATCTGTGCACACTCTGACACTTTTGTTAGGCTTGGACACCAGAACGATGTTGGAGATCCATTCTGCATAGTCGATCAATCTTATAAATCCCACATCAAGGAGTTTTTTGAGTTCTTCTTTAACTAGCAGTGCAACATGAGGATGCATCTTTTTGAGTTTTTGTTTCACCGGTTTAACTCCTGGTTTGATGGAAAAGTGATGCATTATAAGATCAGGTTCAAGACCTGGCATGTCTGTGTAAGACTAGGAAAAGCTGACTTGATTTGTTCTAAGAAATTCCATGAATTCAGGTACTTCTTTATCTGTTATTGATGCAGCTAACTGTAGAATCTTTGGTTTTTTTGAAGTTTTAAGATTAACTGCTTTTGTATGGTCAATCAAGATAGGCGATCGCTCATGATAATGTTTTGGGAGAGTGTCAAATATCCCATCATCAGGTGCCTTAAAAAGGTTTTCACCATTTGATACACTCTTTATTTTATCTTTTACTCGATCTAATACTGCCAGATTCTGGTTTTCACCATTAGATATTTCTTTTTGACTTTTATTTTTCCAGCTAGGAGACTTGACACTCTCTTGATTAAAGACTCTATGCCAAAAATTGCTAGTGGAATGATCATTTGTGTCATATGTGGAAAGGAAGTTCATGATAGATTCATCGCTTGGGAACATAGGTAGATCGATAGGTCTAGATGAATCCCAGTCAATGAGATTAGGATGGATTAGTGGTAGTGGATCATTGGGTTGCATGAGATCGGCTATGGTTAAGGTCATAATGGAGTTGTTTGTAGGCTCTGAGGTATGAGGCAAATCAATGATGGTACTGTTATCATGATAATCTTGTTCAATTAAATCTGACTCGGTATCACTAGAATCATAGTCACCTTGTAGTTTAGATTCTTGCAGTTGGGACCTTGACCCTTCACCTTCAATTAGAG
The DNA here is from genome assembly GCA_007258455.2 of Sequoia sempervirens. Lineage (NCBI taxonomy): Eukaryota > Viridiplantae > Streptophyta > Pinopsida > Cupressales > Cupressaceae > Sequoia > Sequoia sempervirens. Next base: position 97,766,126 of record VDFB02373365.1, on the reverse strand, counting down.
TTGGGGTATACTTGTGTACCACATCAACCTTTTTGTCCCTCTAGAACTCATCATTGTGGATAGTGTCCCATTCATATTCACCAGAATCTGTGTCAAAATTATTATCCAAGAAATTCTGAATTATTGTCAAACAGGTTTCCCTTGTATTTGACCCTTCTTGCAATGTGAGAACAGTATCATGCAACTGCTTAGATATTACTTCTTTTGAGTTGGTATCATAGCCTAGTCATGTTTTATCTTTTGTAGCAAGTCCTAGAAGGTGAATAGGCTCAACTACTCCTTTTCTCTTTCTGATAGGACCATTACCATTGTAGCCCATCTTTTGCATGATTGAATATCCTTTACCATATTGATTAGTTGGTAGTTTTATATTAAGAACTACTTCATCTTCATCTTTATAGAGTGAGCTTAAAACTTCTCTATCCTCAGAATCTTCCATAGGGAATTGTTCTTTGATAAATCCTCCATTAAACTTTGTATTTGGCTCTGTTGGTGGTTGTGTTGATGTGTATGCTACGAATATCTGTTGTTGTGCGATAGAGGGTTGTCCATGTGACCAAGGCGATATAGGTAGATTAGCAAGATAGAGAGAGTACTCCCCTACACCATTATCCTTGAACCGTAGTTTCTTGTCAAAGCTTTTGCTTAACTGACTGATTTACATATCAAGTTTGAGAGAAGTATTAGTAGGAGCTTCTCGATTGTTGGGAACCAAAGTATCTTGACTAGCTTTTATGTTGGCACAAGTTTGACTGTTCGAATTGTCAGCTAGAATTGTGATCTCCTATCTATCATAAGGAAACTTAAGACATTGATGATATGTGGATGGGACAACTTGCATTTCATGGATCCAAGGACAACCCAACAAGATGTATGCAAGATCATGATCTAACACTTGACAGAAAGTATTTTTGATAACAGGTCCCACTCTGACTGGTAGCATGATTAAAACTTTGGATGCTCTTTCCTCATCATCATAGGATTTAATAGTAATCTTTCTTCTGGGATCAATGGAGTCCTTAGAAAATCCTAAAGCCCGAACTAACTTCATAGTACATATATTCAAACCAACACCTCCATCTATTAGTACACGTCTGACACGAAACTTGTGGATCATGACTTCTAAGTATAGTGATGAATTATGGGGATGTGTCATGGAAACATCATCTTTTTAGAGAATGAGAGGCATATGGGTGAGGAAAAGTGTCCCACCATGGCTTGAAATCAGTCCATATCAAGATCAGTGGATACAGTTGTTTCAACGAGGGCCTTTTCTAGAATTTCCTTGTGTGTTGGGGAAATCTTCAGGAGCTCTAAGATAGAAATATAAGTAGGAGTTTTTCCATGTTGATTGACTAAGTCATATTGATGTTGAGGTAGGGGCACAGTAGTTTTTGAAGAAGCGCCCTTTAAGACAACTCTAGCTTGTGCTCTTGTTGTTGCGTTGACTTCTCTATATTCCATATTTTCCTTAACTTTTATAACATTGACCCACTCATCATCAATGTAGATATGCTTGTTGGTCTTCGTTTGATTGTTGGTGTCCTTCTATTGTGATGGTGCCATTTTTTATTAAGTCTTGGAATTTATTTTTCAAGGGTTGACAATTATTTGTGTGATGGTCCTTGCACTGATGATAATAACAATAGTATGCATCATTCCATGATTGAGGCTTCACACTGGGTTCAAAATTGCGTTGAGGTGGAAAAGTAAGAGCATTTTTAGCCATCAATTCTTTGAATGCAGATTCTAAGGATTGACCCAGTGGAGTAAAAGTTCTTCTGTTAGAGAAGAATGAAGATCGTTATGGATTTGTGTTCGAGGTATTGCCTAAGGCATTGTTGTTGTTATCATCTCCACGATAACCTTGATTGTTGGCATTCCCTTGATTGGGAGCAAAAGTTTGATTCACATTATTCCTCGGGGGAGGAGGATTGTTTCCCTTATTTGTGACCAAATTGACACTGTTATAGTTATTGTTGCGAGGAGCACTAAGAACAAATGGCTTAGTCGAGACATGATTTTCATCTACAACACCATCATTCACCACATTTTTGTTGCGAGTCCAAAACTTAGATTTGTCATTGTGGTGATTTGATGAGCTAGGATTATCCTTATCAAGTTTTATTATCCCTCTTTGGACCAAGGCACTTTCAATGGTGATGTAATTTTCAATCATTTTCTGAAAAGAGGGAGGACAATGAAGATTAAGATGATATCTCATCTCTTGATCTAAGTTGTTTATGAAAGTGGTGATCTTTTATTTTTCAGGAACATGGCGCAAATATCTAGTGAACAATCTTCTCCATCTTTGAAGAAATGTAATGAATGGTTCAAAAGGTTTCTATTTAGCCTTGCAAAGATCAATCATGGTTATTTGATGTTGTATGTTGTAGGAATATTGTGATATGAACTCATTAATCAATTGCTCAAATGTCTTGATAGGTGGTGTGATTTTTAATAGCCATTCCGTAGATTGGCCTCCAAGACTTCTAGGAAAAAAATGCATCAAGTATGTGTCCTCATGAGAAAAATCTAAAGTCATATTTTAGAAGTCTCTAATATGATCAATTGGATCCGATTTCCCATTGTAACGATTGAACTTTGGGATTTCACAATGTTTGGGAAATGAGAGCATGTTAAGACATCGGTGAAAAGGATAAGGACAAATGTCATCGAGAGCGTATGTCTTCGTTGTGGCTCCCCCTTATAGATCTTTAATTTGTTGTTGTAGTGATTTAACTTGTTGAGTCAAGGCACTAAGATCAGACAAGGGTGTTTCATCATGATTACTCTTTATGTTCTCAGTATCAAAATCATGAGGCAATTTAGCTCCTTTGTTAGCTAGATATAAGAAATATTTTTCTTTATTGCATTCCAAAATATTTTCTAAGGATTTGTGAAATTTGGGATCTTGCTCAACCTCTCTTAGACATTCTTCATCCTGTTCATCATCACTATCTACAGGAGTTTTTCTCATATCCCTGTATTTGTGGAATGAATTTTCTTCTCTTTCAGCCATGTTGTCGTTAAAGAGGGGATTTCGATTCACACTATAAAGGGGATTACTATTCTCACCTTCTTCTTGAGTTCTTTGGGTATGATCTTCTTGTTGAATATTCTCTTTCAGCTTATTGTATTGAGATCTTGTAAAAATAGGCATATGGTTTTGAAATGTTCTTCTAGACTTAGATCACAATTTGATAAGTGCACAGATGATGATGTTTTGATATGATAAGATGAAAATCTTATTATATGATCAAAAGCTGTTCTTAATTCTTGATTGTGGCTTCCAATGATGAAGGATGTCAGATTCATGTTGGATAAGTTGAATCAAATAATTAGAAATTTGTTTGAAAGGTGCACTTTTTAAGATTTGATCCTTGTTTTCAAAGAATGATCAAAATAGCCTAATTAAGATCATTGAAGGATTTGACTGGGATGTGTTGAATATTCAATAGAAGGTTGTGATGGATAATGAAACTCAAGAGGCTGATTGTGATTATGTCATTGAGATAGAGCTCTTCTTTGGAAATATGATCATAAATATAAAGGCTCTACAATGTACTCATCAGTAAACCCCCTAGCAAAATCTTGATATCTATGGAGAAACTTATGATAGTGGAGCAAGAAGTTTCGACTCTTATACAAAAACTTTCTACGTTGCAAGGTTTTCTTGTAACCTAAATGTTTCTTAGGTTTCTTGATCCTATTAACAAAAAATTTCTTGACAAATTTGGTTGATTTCCACTCTCTAAGCATGGGATAAATTTCAAGATGCTATTTGACCGAAGATGTTATAGACTCAGATCTGTCAAAAGTAACAATTCTGAACAAGTGACAGATGCACTACTCTATACCCCGTATGCACTACAGAAATAGGTATATGCACTAGAGAAATAGTCAAATGCACTACAAAAGACCTTATATGTGCTACTCTATGTCCTATATGCACTACAAAAAAATGTTTTGATAGTGACAAAAATTGTTTATAGAATATTCAATCTATGTGCTAAAACAGGCTCTAAAAGCATTGAACTAGCTAGTGAATGCGCTAGAACAAACCCTATATGTGCTACTTTGTGTCCTATATGCGCTAAAACAATTTTCCAAAGCAGTTTTCAAACAATTTTGAACATTTTTCAAGTAAAATTTTGCATGTTCATTTTGGATGATCCTTTGTTTGAATTAATGTGATTGAAGACACATCAAACACTCTGAAAACATTTGTTTTTTTTTAAGCCCTATGCTAAACATCAAGTGTATGTTCAAAAATGTTTTTCAAAAAATGTTTTCACAGGTTTCAAACATATCAGACAATTCAGGTAGACTCACTCTTGGTACTCAAGTAGGTCATCATAATAACCACAACCCACATCTTAGAACTGTGTCGACTCACACAGTCGTGTCACCCCTGAAGGGGCACCCATGTTTTTGTCTTTTCCAGGTGCATATTTAGAGTGACAAAAGTGGATACCAAATCCCCTAAGCAAACGGTCCTTGGCAGTTATATGGTGAGTGTCTTGGGGGTAGATTCTTCCTTCCCCTTGCACTATGATTATTAGGATGTTTAAAAATTGAATTCGACTGGCTACTACACTAGGTTCATAGTAAGGGTTTCCGTTCAGTGTGGCAATAATAAACTCCCTCAGGAGACCTGCCAACCTTTAGAACAAAGGCTTTGGGGATGATTATCTTGCACACTACTGGAAAAAGTGGGTTTCCCCAGATTTCTTTAAATTTTATAGTGGGGTGGAATAGCCTGGCTTTGGCTTGAACCCACTTGGGTCGTTCCTCTTGGGTGAGTACTTTTTCCCACAAGAGCAGACCCTCTACATGATGTAATAAAGCATTAGAAATTGCAGAAATTTAAAAGGAAAGTTTGGTATTCTGATCACCCAGTTAAGGGAAGAGCATAGACCTATTGCCACAAACATAGTAGACAATGTTCTTTTTAGAGCCCAAATCACAATGATCTAAACTACGTGAAGATGTTGCTTCACGAAAACAAGTTGTTCAATTTTAATCGCAAAAATAATTGTGTTGTGACTATCCTAGATTGCTTCATTTTAAATCTATGTCTACCCTAGGGTTGTTTCTTTTTAAAAACTAGATGTGACTATCCTAGATTGGTTCCTTTTAAGCCAGAAAAGGTCTAGTCTGCGGGAGGCGTCAAACTCAAAACCTTGTTTAGTTACACCCTATATGCGCTACAAGATCATATATATGCACCACAAAAATAACTAAATGCACTAAAGTAGATCCTATAAGCATTGCAGAAAATCCTAGATGCGCTAAAAGAACTCCTAGATGCACTAAAAGAAAATGCAACAATTTTTTTATTTTTATTTATTTTAATAAAGTAGACTGAGTGTATGCACCATTTTGTTCCCTATAAGCGTTGTTCTGTTCCACAAATGCATCGTTTTGTTCCCTATATGCATCAAAAAACTTGCAAAAGCACTGTTAAAAATCTTGTATGTGCTAAAAGAAACCACGTATGCACTAAAATGCTAAAATTTTCAAAAATCTGAATTCCAAAACACAAAATCCTATCATAAAACCTCCAAGTAAATGTCAAAAATAGGGCAGGGCCCCATGGTGGGTGCCAAAAATATGTGATCAATTTTTAGAGGTGTATTAAATGTATATTAAAAACAAATCAAAACACACCGATAGAACATTAAATCAAAACAGAATAATTAAAATAACAGAGATGCAAACTCAGTATTCTGTAGTTGATGTTGTCCTATCATCCTCTATCTCCAATATTTTGTTGATTCCAACTTGCTCTCAGATTTGTATGCTAGGCTCAACAAACAATCTTCCTAGAGAACGAGATTGAATATGAATGCATGCAATGCTATGCTAAGATTAACGTGCTACGATTATAAAAATGCAAGATTACGATACTATGAAAGCTAAAGATGATAATGACAATGCTAAAGATGCTAGAATGCTAGAATGTAAGTAATCTCTAATCTGTATGTGTTGTAAGTTGTAGGTAACCAATGGTTGGATTCATAGAGATATTTATAGGTTTTTCGAAGGATTTTGATTGGCTAAGGTGATCAATGGTTGTGAAAATTCTTGGCAGATTGAATGGTCAAAGATGGATAAGACTGGAGAGAAAAATAGAAGAAAACAGAAGGCAAGCTTTGTTTCCTTTTTCGAAAAAGAGATAAGATGAGATGATAAAGATGAATTGTAAAAATCATCTTTTTGTGAGATTTTTGAAAGATTTTGAAGAAGATAAATAATGAATTATTAAATTCAATTATTTATTTATGGGTGATATGAAAGATTTTTCTTAAAATAGAACATTTACTCAAGATTTGAAGAATAATGGAGGATTTCGTAATTAAATAAAATATTTAATTATGATTTAAAAATACATGAAAGATATTTAATTAAATTGCTTATGTGGATGAAATTAATTAAATAAAATATTTAATTAATTAGAAGAAAGATTTTAATAGGAGAAAATAATTTTTTTAATTTAATTAAATCAAATGTCTTAATTAAATTCAAAAGGTGATAATTAATTAAAATAAATAAATGGTATTTATTTAATTAATCAAGTAGACATATGGATGTGAAATAATTAAATAAAGTGAATTTATTTAATCACGGTGGAAGAATAAAGTGAATGAACAATATAATTAAATTAATTAAATTTAATCATATGTAGAGGACTTTAGAGGAATTAATTAAATAATAAAATATTTAATTAAATGCCAGGATTAGACATGAGAAATTTTATGCATATACAATATCCATCATCATCAAATGTATAGCATCACATGTAGATAGAATTGTATATGTAAACATCATATTTGCATCTCATAACAATAAATTGCATCTCATAATCATAAATGAATATATCATAATATAGAATCCACATCACATCATAAGCTGCATAAACATATCATCAAGTAGATATAATCATCCATCACATAGGTATATCATATAGAACATGTGCATAAATAAAAAATTGCATAATAAAAATAGAACTGCATATCATGAGAATCGCCGCCAAAAAAATAATAAAAATATATATATACATATATATCACTCAAAAAGTGTGACATCACAATGTCATAATGTATCAATAATATGAAGCCCACAGGCTAAATGATCAAAGTACAATATCCACCAATAAATATGAATACATGTCCCTATCTAGAACTACCACTGCTACCATGACCAGACTGTGAAGGAAAATGATGTCAGGATCTTGATGACCTATGTCCTATATGAGGCCTGTCATATGGTCTAGATCTGTGTAGCCCCTCAAACCCCTCTGTGCTCACTATCTTGGTATGAGTCCTGGTCTGAGACTTGTCATTGCATGCCTATGAGAAACTGGGAGCCTGTCTCTCTGGAGGAACCTCTGCCCCATATAAATATTTGTAATAAGAAGCCCTCTCCACAGATCTAACTAACTCTTGAGAAAAATCATCTTATGGCCCATTGGAAAGAGCTCTGATCTCTATAAACCGCTGCTCAGTCTCCTATCTCTGAGCTGTAGCCTAGTCTCTATCCATATAGACCCTATCTCTCTCCATCTACAATGCATCCTGCTCTGACATCAACACCTCATAATCTCCTTCAAAGATGCAATCTAGGCACATAGAGTCATAGTATCCTGTAGTGTCCTCTCCATCCCATCATCCTCCATCTCCTCCAAAATTCTATCATGGAGCTCACGCTCTTGATCCTCCATATCCTCCTCATCATCGTCATGTTGATACATGTCAAGCAAACCAAGGGCATCCATCTCGACCTCCTCCCTACCTGCCTCCTCTTATGCATGCTCCTCTAGAACATCCTCCTCCACATGCTCCTCTCCACCAATCTCTACCTCCTCAACATGAACCTCCTCTCTACCAATCTCAACATCTGCCTCCTCCTCCCCTCCTCCAACATCAATCATCAGAACATCCTCTCCCTCTCTCTCCCCCTCATGGATGGGTGACAAAGGTGGATCTCATCCTCTCCGACCATGTCTCCCCCTATCACCACCCCTTTGACCACCTCCTCATCCATCTCCATCATCCCCTCTACCACCTCCACCCCTCTAACCTCTGCCTCTGCCATGCCTATCGTGTGGCCCTGTCCCTTTCCACTCTACTGGCACATCCTGATCTAGATATGTGAGAGGTACTAGCCTATGAACAACCCACCACTAATCACATGCCTCAGTGGTGTTTGGATCTTCTATCCCATCTCTCTAACCCCACTGCACTAGTTGTAATGCATCAATGTTGGCCTCTGTCGTAGCCACTAGAATCTCTGCTCCCCATAATGTCACCTCCCTAGAAGACCTCTCATACTTTGCTCGGCCTCAAGGCTCATCCTGAACCTCTCCAAACTATCTCAAAACTTGATTCGACAAGTGTCTCTCAATAATGTGGACATGTGAAACTGTTCGACCAATCAGGGACTGTGTCTGTCTTGAATATATCAAGTGCTCGTCCTCATCTGGTATCCCCAACATGATGTTGAATATTAGCCCTCACATAACAAAAGGCGTATGGTGATCCATGTTGCATATCAACTATAACCGGCAGACAAAAAATAGCTATGTGTTCCCACACCCAAATCATTAGAAGCATAGTACCACAACTCATCGACTATGCCTCTCTATATGCAATATCATGTAGGTAGAAATATAACATGGCTAAGAGACAAGGGCCCCAAGCATAGACCTCCCGCCTCTCTAACATCCCTACAAGCATCTCCCTCCATCCTACAAGGAATACATGACCTCGACAGTCAGGAAGAACTATGCCTCCAATCATTGTACATAATAGACAATCCGATTTCCCATACCTGTGGCCTAACACATGCCATCTAATCTCATAGTGGTCTATCCCCAATTGTCTAATGTCCTCATGGGGATAATATCTACACATATCAGATAATCCTCTTTGAGTATTGTACATAACCCTCGTCCCTCTAATAGGCAGTCTAAGGATCCTATATACATCCTCTAGCATCACCGTCGCCTCACTCATAGGTAGATGAAACGACGATGTCTTTGAGTGCCACTGCTCACACAACGTAGTCAACAATCCCTGGTTTTCCTGAATAATGGGCATGTCTATCACATGATATAGACCCAAGTGCCATAGAAACTGTTTCTCCGCTCTTTGCAAACTATCACGAAAGCAAAAAGTCAACAGTCTTGACTCTCGCATATAGATAGGGTCCAGTACAACCTGTAATGGCATTATACATGCCTCATGTCAAAATCAATAGCCTAATCTAATTCAAATTCTAAAATTCCATGCCAGTCAAATGTGTCATTCTTTTGCAAATGCATTACAAAATATCAAATGTGTCATTGCATTTTGCAAATGTGTCTCTAAATGTCACATGAGTCTATCCAAAATGCAAATGTGTTTTACCATGCAAATGCATATATATACAGTCACGCATACTCCACATGCTATCAAAAAAGAAAATGCGTCCTATCTAACAAATGTCACATTTTTCTACATGCGCTATTTAAATATGCAAATGCAATGCAATTCAACAAATGCGTGGAAATAAAATACAAATGCGTATAAATTTTAAAACCCTATGCTAACGCTACGACGTAAATCTACACATGCGTAGTTCCGCATACATATGCGTGATTTATGCATACACATGTGTGTTTATCTAGCAAAATGACGCATTACAAAAAAATGAAAATAAATGCATTAAAATGCGCAAAAATCAAAAATTCAAAATGCGGTTTCAGACTACATACTGAGGGGCCCGTGTCTGCAGGTCGCCTGAACATCTAGATGTGGTATGTGCAATGGTGATAATATGGAACATGAGACATCGTCACTAAGTCTACAGAAAAATCTCAATTTTCTCAACTATGTGGGTGGAAATGAACTGGATTTTCACTCATTTTCAATTTATACCTAGGGTTTTTGGGTGCCATTTCTTTTGACCTTGTCTATTGGCCGCAGAAATTTCCAACTTCTAGTGATCCGTACACGTACCTAACACCTCAAAATTCATTTATGTCAACTCCACTACATTTTTGGCTATCAAATTGACTAATCAAGACTATTTCAAATTTTTTTGAATTTTTTCAAAAAGTTGTCAATTTTCCTGAGGGGGCATACCTTCACCTATTTTACACATGGGCATGATTGGGGCATGTTTTTGATCAATTTTCTCTGACACAACACCAAAATTACATTGTATCAAAGAGGGGCAAAATGTAGACACTGAAATTTGGTCTAAGCCTGTGACTTCAATTTCTTCATAATTTGTATCTACATGGTCATGATTAAATAATGTTAATTATTTAATTATTGTCTAAAGTATTTTATTCAACTATTAATTAAATAAACTTAATTATTTAGTTAATTCACTTTAACATTTATTCAACTATTAATTAAATAATCTTACAAATTTAATTAATTCATTTTATCTTTATTCTATCCTCATTAATTAAATAAACGTTCTTTATTTAATTATGTCACTAATCAACTTTATTCTCCTTGAATTAAATAAATTCTTATTTAATTTACCTTTATCACACTTTTGACTATAATTAAATAAATAATTTAATTATTTAATTATTCATTTAACCTTTTCTTTACTCAATTAAATAAATCTTATTTATTTAATTATTAATCTTTGAATGTCGAATCTTGAATTAAATAAATCATTTAATTCATAAAATCCTATTTCAAACACATTCTTCTATATTTGGATAAACGCTTAAGTTATCTAATTATTCATCCTTACTCAATTCGAGATCTATTTAAATAAGCCAGTTATCTCCTGATTTGATGTCTAAGTGTCTTTCGCGAATAAAATCTCTGTCACAACCAATTAGTTATCTAGTTCTAACTCGTATGCATGTACATGCTTATTAATTAAATATCTTTATTTAATTAATTAAATCTTGTGTGTGCATTTGAACAAAATGTTGCTTTTTAATCTATCTTTATCTTTGTCATGCAAAGATAATTCTTTTCTTTTCGAATACCAAAATCAAAGATTAAATCATTATTTAATATTTATCTTTATTCTTAGTTTTTTATCATTCATGATAGTACTAACACTTTTTTAGAACACAATGATCTACTGAGAGGGGGGGTGAATTAGTAGATATTAAAAATTTTAGTTCTTCAACCCTTTTGTAGATTCAACCTTAACTTCAAATGTGCAGAATGAAATACTAATAGATATAATTGCCACAAGCACAAGAGGGATCAACACATAACACAATATGTACGTGGAAAACCCAAGATGGAAAAAAACCATGGTGAGAAATGCTACTAGGATCTACTGTCCTAATCCATCTTCACAAGCTTCAAAGTTTAGTTACAATGTTTAGGGTTGCAACCCAACGAAGCAACAACTCCCTGTTTAGAAGCTACAACTTCAAGGATGCTACTACACCCTATTCTAAGCTACAACTAAGTAAAAAATGGAGGCTACAACCACATGCAATGTTTTGCAATATAATATGCATAAAACAATTCTCCAAAACCTGAGATGCATCAATACAACACATAAGCTCTTTCTCTCTCTCTCTCTTAGTTCTCCCTTACTCCTTTGTAACCAGCTACATGAATTTTTAGATTTTGATTTCTGTTATAGTTCATCTTCCTCTGGATTCAGACACTTTCTTCATTCTCCATGTCTCAATAATTCCCCTCATTCAATTCATATACATTGGAATCATTGTTAGGGTTTTTCACCTACTTCCATAATTGTCAGAGCATTAAGCCCAACACATACTATCCAGCTTGTTAGAAATCACCATACCTTTGCATTGAGTCACACAAAATTTTATTCTGTAAAAGATAATTTTCTAAGAATAACATTTTGTCACACCCTAGAATCTAATATGCATTTAATGCATTCTTGTGATCATTCAATCTGATTCGATCTTTAAATCTTTTGCAAACTATGTCACCGCTTAACAGTCAAATCTTCCTTTACATGGTCATTGAGATAATTGGAAAATTAATTCTTTCTCCTGTGTCAGTTTTCAGACCAATCCCTCGTTTACACTTGTCATAGCCATTTTAGATCTCTGCATTTGAACTCTGGCTGTCAATCAACTCCTTCGTGCCTTGATCCTATTATCAACAATCACTGTTGTGACTTTAAACCCTGACCATTGGATAATCGGTCACTTAAACCACCGTTGTTGATCTTTCATATCCTCACCTTTGCTTCTTTCTTTGTTGGGTCTCTTCATCTTCATCAATGGTCAATATCCATCCACCATGGATTAATCTCTACCATTCTCCACTAACCCCACGAGGCTTAGCCAAGATCCTCCATACATCACTTGCCATGTTATCTAACTGGGCCCACAACCTACATGTCATCCACATCATCGCCACACAACTCACAACAATGATGTGAGTTGGTTTGTCGATCAAATATTCTTTCACCATTTGTTGTCACCTATGATCATTCACCATCATCACCTTGGGTCCCACAGTCGGTATCATACTCCTATCGCCCAGTCACTAAAAACTTGAACCTCATAACCTCATGTCAGAGGTTACGAAGTTATCAAAACCAATGACTCACTAACAACAGAGGGATCCTATGAAACTCCCTTCGCCTAGTCACTAAAAACTCGAACCTCATAACCTCATGTCGGAGGTTACGAAGTTATCAAAACCAACGACTCACCAACAACACTAAGCACTAAGTCAGGAGGTTACGAAACTTGAGAACCCCGTGACATAGGTTACCAAAACTTGGAACTTCGTGAATCCATTCATTTTCATGATACTTATCACTCCATTAGCTAAGTCGCCAAGTTGGGAGGTTACGAAACTTGAGTACCCTGCAACATAGGCTACGAAAACTTGGAACTCTGTGACTCCATTCATTTTCAGCATCCTTATCACTCTATTAGCTAAGTCATCAAGTTGTGAGGTTACGAAACTTGAGAACCCCGTGACATAGGTTACAAAACTTGAGAACTCTACGACTCCTTACAACTTTGGCCTTAGACTGAGAGCATGAACCAATGAATGAGGACACATTCATTGACATCACGACCTACACAATACTTGTCTGAAAAGCTCTTGAGAAACCTAGTCATTATGCCAACAATCTCCCTTACATGATTTTCACTTTTGACATCAATGAAAAAAATAGTCCAACAATCTCCCCCTTTGGAATTCATGGAAAAACTCCAACTGTTCGATCAGGCACCACTGAAACTCAGTTCCAATTTGATTAACACACTATAACACTACAACTCCCCCTATGACATACATCTCATCTCATCTATTTAGCAACACATTTCATCTCCCCCTTTGACATGAATGGCAAAGGGTACACTCCCCTTGAAGAAAGGCTTCAATTTTGAATGCTACAACCATCAAGTCATTAGAGATGCTCCAATTTTGAATTCTGCAATTTTCATGACTTAATCACATTAATCTTAACTAGGGTTGAATAACTAATCAATGAAGCTCCCACTGGATACATTCCCTATCACTAGAGATTAGTGATATGAAGTGGGAGAAACTACTCCTGGCTTCTGCCTTAGGTATTCTAACTGCTATGTAGGAAGGGGTTTTGAAAATATATCAGCCACTTATTCCTTGGTGGGAATATACTCCATGTTGACTTCTTTATCTACAACTTTTTCTCTAATGAAGTGATACTTGATTGATATATGCTTTGTTCTGGAGTGCATCACTAGATTCTTTGAGATATTAATGGCACTTGAATTGTCACACAGAATCAAAATGGGTTCATTGTACTCTACCTTGATGTCCTTGAAAGTTTGCTTCATCCATAAGACTTGAGTGCAACATGCAGCTGCTGCAACATATTCTACTTCTACAGTAGAAAGAGTAATAGACTCTTTCTTTTTGCTCATCCAGGAAACAAATTTTTTCCCTAGGAAGAATGCGCCTCCAATGGTACTCTTTCTGTCATCCACACTACCTGCCCAATCTATATCTTTATATGTAGTTAATATGAAATCTTTGTATTTGGAATACCATAAACCATAGTCAACAATACTTTTGATGTATCTGAAGATTCTCTTTACTGCATTGATGTGTGATTCTTTTGGTTCTGCCTGAAACTGAGCTACCATACAAACTTCTTGCATTATATCAGGCCTTGATGCAGTTAGATATAATAGACCTCCAATCATTGATCTATACAAAGTCTGATTTACATCAGGTGACTTGTCTGATTTACTCAACTTGCAACCAGTAATCATGGGAGTACTGACTAGTTTACAATCCTCCATGCCAAACTTTTTAAGCATTTCTTTTGCATACTTGGTTTGTGATATAAAAATACCTTTATCAGTTTGGGTAATTTTCAAACCAAGAAGAAATCTGAGTTCTCCTAACATGGACATTTCAAACTCATCTTCCATGTTTGTGGCAAATATTTTGCACAGGGTGCTACCACAATAGTGGTTTACACTTTCTCGAAGATCCTGATTTTTGCTGAAATCACATATTTTTAGAAAATATAATGATTTAAGCCTTGAAAAGTTCCATTTAAAGGATTCCAATTGAAAAGGGTTTGATCAAACCACCTTAGAAAAACTCCCCTTGGATAGAACCCTACTAGTTTTAAACCATACCTATAATGGAGTCTCCTTTACACCTATCAAAAATTCTGATAAAAAACCACTTTTGATTTACCTTTTGAGGGATCAAATGAATTCATTTAAAATTTATTGTAAGTATGTAGTCCTTATTATAAGCTTCCAAAAAGTATAATTTTAATTAAACTTAATTTGATTATTATATTTATTTTTTATTTCTTGTGAATGTAGGTTTTTCACCGAAAATCAAGCTCTCTGTACTGTACATGTGAGAAAATAGAAGATTATCAGAATTTTTTTTTGAAAAATATGAGTGCACTAGATATTGAAGTCCTTGATCCAAAAAATAAATAAATTGAATTTTGATACATACAAAAAGAGTTACGCATTATATGGTTGCGCTATGTCCGAATTGTAATTAGTTTGACTTCGAAACTTGATTAAAGAAAAAATATTCAATAAAAAACTATCAATAACAAAGTGGAAGCACTAGATATCAAAGTTAAAAATCTAAATTTGAATGAATTAGAATTTTATCCTTCATGGAAAAAAATCTATGCGTTATACGGTGAGCGTCACTTTTTAAAAATGTTGTTTTTTGAAAAAAACTAGTTTTCGAGGGAGATGGAAAAAGAAGTGCAATCTGATTCCAAATATTTTGGAAAAAATATATTTAGAATCTATAGACAAAATGACATGAAACTCTAGTTTGCATCATCTACAAATTCCTCACAGTTTAGCCACTATAAGTGCCTGAAAGTGAAGATTTAGTTAATTTTTTTTAATTTTAGTGTCTAGTTTGGCCAAAAATTGTAAACCACTATTGTGGGATTTCCCCACATTACATCATTTCTACCACCAAATATAATATCATCTACATAAAATACAACAATGATCATTTGGTTACCCTCATATTTGAGATATAGATTGCTATCAACACAACCTTTCTTGAGTCCTTGTTGTTGTAGATATAGATCTAATATTTAATACCAAGCCCTTGCTACTTGATTCAAACCATACAATGCTTTCCTCAATTTACAGACATAATCATCATCCTCTGATAGCTGAAAACCTTCTGGCTGCTCAATATATACGTCCTTTTCAAGGTTTCCATTTAAAAATGTAGATTTGACATCCATTTGATATACCTTAAAACCTTTATACATAGAAAATGCAAGAAACATTCTAATAGCTTCTAATCGTGCAACTAGAGAAAACGTTTCTTCAAAATCAATTCCTTATACTTATGCATATCCTTTGCACACTAATCTTGCTTTGTTTTTTTACCACAACTCCATCTTCAATTAACTTTTTCTGAATACCCATTTTGTGCCAATTATATTCTTGCTTGATGGTCTAGGAACCAATTCCCAAGTTTTGTTCTTTTCAATCTGATTGAGTTCCTCTTCCATTGCTCTTAACCAACTTTAATCCTTACTAGCTTCATCAAAACTTGTTGGTTCAATCTGAGACAAGAGAGCAAAGTTTACTTGTTCCTTGTCCTTTGCAAGTCTCCTTCTAGTCTGCACTCCTGCATTCTTGTCACCAATTATCTGATCTATAGGATGATATTTTTGCACATATGTTGCAGGAGGACATTCAACCTCTTTCTCATTCTCTTCTTCTTGTTCCTCTATTTTAGCTCGTGCACCTATGCCATCTTCATCTGACTTACTTTCAAGATTATTTCTACTAGGCTGACCCTAATTTGCACTTTCATCAACCTTGACATGTACACTCTCTACAATTCTATGCAATATTTTATTGTAACACTTATAAGATTTTCCTTGGTTGGATTACCACAATAATATCCCCTCATCAAATCTTGACTCAAAACTTCCTAAGTCATCATCTTCTCTTTTAATATAGTACTTACTGCCAAATACCTTGAAATGCTTGACTGATGTAGGCCAACCGAACCATAATTCATATGGCATTCTACCACTATTAGATCTTATAAGTGCTCTGTTCTGAATGTATACAACAGTTTGTATTTGCTTCTTTCCAAAATGTATCTACCAAGTTTGCCTCATTCAACATAGCTCTGGCCATTTCCTTCACGATTCTGTTTCTTCTCTCTACCACACCATTTTGTTGTGGTGTTCTTGGGGCTGAATACTAGCGCTTGATTCCATGATCTTCACAATATTCCATGAATTCTCTTGACATGAATTCTCCACCTCTGTCTGACCTAAGACATTTGATTCTTCTCTCAGTCATATTTTCTACTAGCTTCTTATAACTTTTAAATGCTTTAAAAGCCTCAACCTTCTCCCTCAAAAAAGTGACATATGCCATTTTGGTATAGTCATCAATCAATAGCATGAAATATCTTTCTCCTTGAAATGCTCTTGTCCTCATTGGACCACATAGATCAACATGGATTATTTCCAAGGGTTTCGCAGTATAGTAATCCTTTGTGGGAAATTTAGACTTTCTTTGCTTTCCTTGCTGACAACCTTGACAGATGATGTTATCAGGCTTTGCAATCTTAGGCATATTTCTAACCAGGCCTTTTGAACTTATTTTCACCATGTTGTCAAAATTTACATGTCCTAGTCTTCTATGCCACAACCAACTTTCATCTGCTTGACTGATAAGACATGTTTGGCCTTCCACTTCACATAAATTGTATAGATTACTATTAGTCCTTATCCCTTGAGCAATTGTTTTGCCATTCAATCTTATCTTGTAGCCTTTAGAATCAAATACAACTTTGTATCCATTATCACACATTTGGCTAACACTAAGAAGATTGTGTTTTAGACCTTCCACATAAAGCACATCTTTAGTTTTGTTCTTTCCATCTATGCTCAGAACTCCTTTACCACAAATCTTGATAGTAGTATTATCACCTAGACTTACTGAACCTCCTTTTTTCATTTTAAGCTTAATGAATTTATTTTTATCTCTAGTCATGTGCTTGGAGAAACCACTATCAATAATCCATAGATCTTGTTCCTTTGCATGTAAAGCCATTTGGGAAATCATAGACTAAGTGACACAAGATCCCTGCTCTTTCTCCTTCCATATCTTCTTGGGCTTCTTCTCAGTTTTCCTTTCTTCTATCTTAGAGGTCTTATTTCCTTTCTCTTTATTAGTAGGTGAGAATTTCTTCTTCTCAGATTTCACACTTGGTCCTATAAATGTTCTCTACAGTTTCTAGCTAAATGACCATAGTTGTTGGAACTATAAAAAATTATATCCATATCAACCAAGGGAGCAAATGGATTCTTGCTTGCAAAATTTGTATTCTTCCTTGAAATGATTCTACATTCTCTCACCCTATGACCAAATTTTTTATAGATATAGCAATACCTATTGAAATACGATGAGTACCTGGTAATATAGTTTCCTTCAGCTGGATGAGGTGATCTTATTTTTCTAGGCCTCCTTGGATAGTGTACTCTTGTGAATCCATCATTGTCTGTGTTTTTTATGTTCTACATCTTCTTTTGTTGATTAGGAAGTATCTGGTTGTCCTCCTTGACTTCGACCGGTTTCTTTTCTTTATCATATTTTTGTTCATCTTTAGAAGCTTCCTCCTTGTTATATTTTTCTTCACTTGGGACTGATTTTTCTCCTACTCTAAGTCTTTCATAAAGTTTTGCAGAGACATCCATAAATGAATTCTTCCCTTTTTCGAAACCTAAACTAGATTTCTCTTTATTTGCAAGATTTTGTGTACTTATCAATTCATTCAGAATATCTATACCACCTTTCAACTTTAGTCCATTTCTGATATGCTCATTGGCCTTCTCCAATTCTTTCCTTATGGAAACTATTTCTACCTCAAGTTTTGAGCATCTATCTATCTCATATTGTAATTTAGATTTCATGACATCCTCAATTCTTTGAAGCTCTTCTACATGAAATTTTAGTCCTACTAACACCTTATTGGACTCTTCAAGTTCTTGTGTTAATCTATCAGTCTCCTTTTGAGCATTCCTTTTTAGCTTCTTGTTTTCTCTCTTAAGATCATCATATTTGTCTCTTAGTTCATCAAGATCAACAACTGACTCTTCTCTTTCATATGAGTCCTCAATTTGTGCATCTTCCTGATCCTTAGTTTCTTTAGCCATGAATAGAAATTCTCTTCTATCATTTCTCATTACAAGGGCATGGCCTTGATTCTCTTCTGAACAATCACTACCATCAGAAACTTCACTTTCTTCATCAATTGATGTACAAGCTCTTCTTCTTCTTTCCAAAGTTCTTTCTTTTAGGGTAGAATTATTTCTTCTTTCTACTATAAAATTCTTTCTTGGAACTGTCTTCTTTACCATATGGACACTTTGAAGCAAAATGATCTATTCTACCACAGTTAAAACACTTAAGAGGGAGCATACCATTATACTTGCCAGATCCTCTTCTTAGCCTTCTTATGAAATTTTCTTCTTCCTCATCAGTTTCTTCATAATCAGATGCAATGACATCATCTTTTTCTTTCTTATCAGCTTCATCTTTGTCTTTCTTGAAAAACTTAAATGCAACTTCTCTCCTGGATGATTCAACACTTGGCATTCTCATCTCATATGCAATAATTTTTCCATGCACCTCATCAAGAGTAAGTTTATCAATTTCTCTTCCCTCTTCAATAGAAGAAATCTTGGCATCATATTTAATTGTCATGGATATGAGAACTTTCAACACAACATCTTCTTCTTTCAAATCTACACCATATCCTTTAATGGAATTTACCACATCATCAAATCTCTGAAGATAGTCTGTAATCTTCTCTTCTTCAGTCATCTTCAAGCATTCAAATTTTACTCTCAACACTTGTAACTTTGCCAGCTTCACTTTGGTGTCACCTTCATAGATTTTCTTAAGTTTTTCCCAGACATCATAAGCAATTTTACAATGCATAACTTTGCTATGCATAGAGTCAGACAAATTGTTCATAATAATGAACCAAGCTTTAATATTGTCCTCATGAATCTTCTTTACTGCAGGATTAGTAGGAATAGTAGCAGAAATAGTATATTGGGTCTCAACACATGCCCATACTTTAGTTCCAAGAGAGACTAAGTATCCTCCCATTAAGAAGCTCCATTTAGCATAGTTTAATCCATCAAACCTAGGTGGCTTGTTTAAGCCTTCTTGGAATTCCATTTTGTTCACCTATCCAAGATCTACTCGAGTTGGTTAAGCTTTTCCTAGGGAACCTGGTGCTCTGATACCAATTGTTAGAACACAATGATCTACTGAGAGGGAGGGTGAATCAATAGATATTAAATTTTTTAGTTCTTCAACCCTTTTCCAGATTCAACCTTAACTTCAAATGTGCATATTGAAATACTAATAGAAATAATAGCCACAAGCACAAGAGAGATCAACACATAACACAATATGTATGTGGAAAACCCAAGATGGGAAAAAACCACTGTGAGAAATGATGCTAGGATCTACTGTCCTAATCTAGCCTCACAAGCTTCAAAGTTTAGTTACAATGTTTAGGGCTGCAACCCAAGGAAGTGACAATTCCCTGTTTAGAAGCTACAACTTCAAGGATGCTACTACACCCTATTCTAAGCTACAACTCAGTGCAAAATGGAGGCTACAACCTTGTGCAAAGTTTTGCAATATACTATGCATAAAACGGTTCTCAAAAACCTAAGATGCATCAATACAACACATAAGCTCTTTCTCTCTCTCTTAGTTCTCCCTTACTCCTTTGTAACCAACTACATGAATTTTCAGATTTTGATTTCTGTTACGGTTCACCTTCCTCTGCATTCAAACACTTTCTTCATTCTCCATGTCTCAATAATTCCCCTCATTCAATTCATATACATTGGAATCATTGTTAGGTTTTTTTACCTACTTCCATAATTGTTAGAGCATCGAGCCCAACACATACTATCTAGCTCATCAGAAATCACCATACCTTTGCATTGAGTCACACAAAATTTTATTCTGTAACAGAGAATTTTCTAAGAATAACATTATGTTAGACCCTAGAATTTGATATGCATTTAATGCATTCTTGCGATCATTCGATTTGATTCGATCTTTAAATCTTTTGCAAACTGTGCCACTGCTTAACAGATCAAATATTCCTTTACATGGTCTCTAAGATAGTTGGAAAAATTAATTCTTTCTCCTGTGTCAGTTTTCAGACCAATCCCATATTTACACTTGTCATAGCCATTTCATATCTCTGCATTTGAACTCTGGTCATCGATTAGCTCCTTTGCGCCTTGATCCTATGATCAACATTCACTGCTGTGACTTTAAACTTGACCGTTGGATAATCGGTCACTTAAACCACTGTCATTGATCTTTCATATTGTCACCTTCGCTTCTTTCTTTGCTAGGTCTCTCCATCTTCATTGATGGTCAATATCCATCCACCATGGATTAATCTCCACTATTCTCTGCTGACCCCACGAGACTTAGCTAGGATCCTCCATACATCACTTGCCATGTTATCTAACCGGGCCCACAACTTACATGTCATCCACATCATCACCACACAACTCACAACAATGATGCGAGTTGGTCTTTTGATCAAATATTCTTCCGCCACTTTTCATCATGTATTATCATTCACCATCATCACCTTGGGTCCCACAGTCACTAAAAACTTGAACCTCATAACCTAATGTCAGAGGTTACGAAGTTATCAAAACCAGTGACTCGCTGATAATAGAGGGAACCTATGAAACTCCCTTCACCCAGTCGCTAAAAACATGAACCTCAGAACCTCATGTTAGAGGTTACGAAGTTATCAAAACCAACAACTCGCCAACAACACTAAGTGCTAAGTCAAGATGTTACAAAACTTGAGAATCCTGTGACATAGGCTATGAAAACTTGGAACTCCACAACTCCATTCATTTTTGTTGTCCTTATCACTCCATTAGCTAAGTCGCCAAGTCAGGAGGTTACGAAACTTGAGAACCCTACGACATAGGTTATGAAAACTTGGAACTCCTTTGACTCCATTAATTTTTGACGTCCTTGTCACTCCATTAGCTAAGTCGCCAAGTCAGGGGGTTACAAAACTTGAGAACCCCATGACATAGGTTACGAAACTTGAGAACTCCGCGACTCCTTACAACTGTGGCCTTAGACTGAGAGCACAAAGCAATGAATGAGGACACTTTCATTGACATCATGACCTGCATAATACTTGTCTAAAAAGCTCTCAAGAAACCCAGTCATTATGCCAACAATATCCCTTACATGATTTGAAATTTTGACATCAATGACAACAATAGTCCAACAGACTTATCTTAATGCATGTCAAATATTTTAATCTAAATAGTTTGTTTATCTTTCAATCTCAGCTTATCATTCGAATGATCAATTTTCTATAAATTGATCTAACCTTCAACATTTCAATCCCTCTTGAAATCGTATGAATTTTGGAGCAATTACTTGTTAATCTTTGATATTTTTCTATAAGCACATACATCAAGGCTATACTTGCATGAACATTCAAAATCTGAGGGCAAGAATACCATCACGGTGAAATGGAGGACAATCAAGGTCATTCATGGAACGATGTAGATATTGGGTGAGATCGCTCTTTGTTTTTGTTTTATGCTTTCTTTGTGCTTTGTTTTTTTTATAGAAGATTACATTAGAGTTTTATTGCTTGTTATTGCTTTAATCCACTTCTGTTTTCATGATGTTACACCAGTCTTCCACAATATAAGTAAACATATTGACACACAATATCATTTTATCAGAGAGATAATCAACAATGGAGAAATCTTTTGAGTTTTGCAGATCTGAAGATCAGTGTGCAGACATTTTTACCAAGGTGTTGGGAAGAGACAACTTCATCTATTAGGGAGATCGACTAGGCATCATCAATGGCAACAATTGTAATTAAGGGGGAGTGTTGGAAATAATTCCAACTCCTGCCATGACCTTTTCCTTCCTTTACCGCCATACCACTCACCTCTCATCAGCTTCTAGCGGTACTGTGGTGACCACCACCATACTGCAGCCTTATCTCATGACCGTCGCAGTTGTCCAGTCTCTACTGTGGACCCGCAACCCTTCTTTAGTCTTGTGCGGTGGAGCAGTTTCCCCGCAGACCCGCGGCCTCCCAGTTTGATCCTTATGGTAGTGCGATGACCCTGTGGTCCCGCAAGTGTCTTCATTTCTTCCAGTGGTAGTGCGGTTTATGCATTCTCCTGGCAAAATTTTTGGCATGAATATTTTGTTCAGGCATTTAATATTTGAAGGACAATGTTTAATATGCTTAGGACAATTTTTTTAAATGATTAAATCTAGGAAAATCTCAAGTCTTTATTATTGTATTAATGATATTTATTTCACCTCTTTCCTGGTGAATTTATCTTGTGACCTTTTAAGTCTATATTAGTGCTGGATGGATCTAATTTAAAAAAAAACAAGAAGAAGAAATAGAAGAGAAAAAATAGTGGTTTTTCTCTACAGTAGCAAAGTTGACTAGCAAATCTCTGTTTATGAGATCAAATATTTAAGATTTAAATACAAATTTTAGTTTCTAAGTTATTTGTGTGTATCTATTATCTGTTATTTTCTGTGTTTGGAATCGTTTGCCTCTAGCCTTCATATGCAAATATTTCAAAATCAAATAATACTTAATTTATTTAAGGAAAAAATCTAGATTTGTCTAAGTTTATTTCATTCCATTATTTATCACTTATTATTAATTGTTTAATCTAGCCACATACAATTAGAATTTGTAGCACATGTCATCCATACATACCATATACAAACATGCACTCTCTAACATATTAACATACATATAGTTTTCTATCACCGTAATCCTTGAACCTCCTTTAGGTGCAAGTGCAAGTTATAATACTATACAATGTGCATAGATTTAATATTTTTATAATAAGATAAATATATTTTAAATGATTGTGAAAATTTTGAAATTTTTTTATACTTAAATATTTACAATTACTAATTTAATAGTTTTTACAAGAAGAAAAATATACAAAAGAAGACATGAATAGAAAGATAATATTTTTAACACTTTCTCTCATCTTGGTTTAAACATTTTAGGATTGTACAAAAAATTCAAAAACATTTTCAAATAGTAATTGTTGTCACTAAATTCCAAAGGACAAAAATACAAGGAGGTCTACCACTTACTCATCTCCTCTAGGAATCAAAGGAATCCATAAAACCAACAATACACAAAATCTTAATGAAAAAAAAAACTACTTGAGAATGATTAAAGCTTTTGTAAATATGTATGTGACTTGCTAATTTGACCTACCAAATTTGATTTTTTTTTTGTCAATAAACTTTCTAAGAAATAAAATAAAATATCAATATGTTTACTTCTATCATGAAAATTAAATTATTTGGAAATGCAAATGTTGTATTATTATCACAAAATATTTTTGTTTCTTGATTTAATTCACCCAAAAATATTTTAAACCACACTATTTGACAAGTAGTTCATGTGGTTCAAAATATTTTTCTTCATTAGTTGAAAGTGCTACAATAGGTTGTTTTATAGAAGAACAAGAGATTGCACCTAATCAAAGATAAAATATATATTTAAAAATACTTTTTGTAATCATCAATATTTATAGCCTAATCACTATCAAAATATTTTTTAGGTTCAAGCTTATTGTTATTGCACAAAAAACTCCACGAACTTCAATTCCATTCACATATCTCAAAATATTTTTCCTACTTATGAGTATATTTTGGTGTCTCCACAAATCTTGAATTGAAACTAACTACACATAATATGTTCGGCCTAGTGACCATCAAGTACATCAAGCTTCCAACAATTATTTATAGTGAGTATAATCAACATTATTTATATTATCATCCTTTGATAATTTCTAACTTGTGGCAACAAGTGTGCTAGTTAGTTTGTTGTTCTCCATTCAAAATTTCTTAAAAAATATTTATGGCATACTTTGTGAAATAAAAATTCTATAATTCATTTGAAAAACTATAATTCCTAAAAAATATTTAATCAAACCTAAATCATTCATCTCAAATTCTCCTCTCATTGATGTATTCTAAATTCTTCAATTATAATATCATTATTTCTTGTATAAATCAAATCATCAACATACAAAAGGACTATCAACATTTCTCCTTGTTTACTTACTTTGATATAAGTAGTAGACTTTCTTGAGCACTTAGAATATCTATTTAAAAAAAATAAAAAATCAATATAACTATATTGAGAACTAGATGCTTGCTTGAGCGCATATAATATTTTTTTCATCATACAATTTTCTTTATTTTCCTTCCAATTCATAATCAAGTGGTTGATCAATGTAAATATTTTCTTCTAGCACTCAATTTAAAAATATTGACATTCATTTGATAGGCCTTCTAATTGTGTTGAATTTTCAATTCTCGAACCATTCTCGCTATGTCAATCCTTGATATAGATGAATATTTTTTATTTTAATTAATATCAAGCTTAGATATGAATACCCCTTCAACTAGTCATGTTTTATATTGAATTTTCTCTTAAGCACCCATTTCACACCAATAGTTTTCTTCCCTATTAGAAGATTCATCAATTCCCATGTTTTATTTTTTATAGTTTCAATTTCTTCATTCACAAATTTTATCCATTTACCATTTTTTACATTTCAAATATAAATACGATCAAATTCAAAAAAAATAAAAATTAACAAACTCATCATCTTCATTTTCATTTTCATTTCCTATTATCTTATATATAGATATATCCTTTAAGATCATTGTCATCAACATTATTCATGAATGGAAACTAGCCCTTGTCCTTGTAGCAGGTGATAGATTTAATGAAATAAATATTCTAGTTGTGCTAGATTTTCTCCTAGGTATAGATGGTTTATTTTTTCCTTATTCAAATAATTTTTAGTGAACTTGCATTTTCCTACTCATTAGCATGCCTCATCTTCCTAAAAAAAGATTTCTTTTGATTATGATTTTTTAATAATTGTGATGTATAGCATATAAGCATTTAATTGCTTACTATAACTCACAAATATGTAATTTTTTTCTTTATCATCCAACTTATTTATTGTATTCTTTGATACACATGCATATAGAGAGCATCCAAAAGATATTGAATAAATGACAATTTATTTCTTTTTGTTCCATGCCTTTGGTGGAATCACATCCTAGGCACTCTTTATTGGGAACACATATAATAAATATACTAAAAAAGTACAAATTTAACCCAAAAATTACTTGGAAGCCCTTTTCTTTGATCATACTAATTTCCATTTTAATTATTTTCTTATTCTACTACCCTGCTACAAAATTTTGTTATGGTGTATGTCTTGCAATAAATTGTCTTTTGATTTTATTAATATTAAAATAATCATAAAATTATTTTGATACAATTTCTTCTTCTCTAACTATTATATATATTTTCACATAATGGTAGTCACTTTACTTCTCTACTAAGGCTTTAAATTACAGAAAAATAACAAATGATTCTAATTTTTATTTGAAAACGAACACCATTTTATTTTTTTTCCTAAAACCATTAATGAAGGTCATGAAACACCAACTATTTCCAATTGAGGGCATTTTAATAGTCAATACAAATTTGAATGTACCAACTTTAGAGGTGGTCTTACTCTCACAATTCACTAGAAAAAAATGTATTTATATGTTGTTCTCCTAGAATACATACTTCATAATTTTTGGTTTCATTGTTCCATCATTAAAAATCCTTTAACCATGTGATTCTCAGATAATAATTTTAGTTCACTTAAATTATAATCCATAATTGATCGTTTATATCATCTTTAAATTAAATAGATAATTTATTTTATATCTTTGTTAGAGTAAGTTTTTGAATTTAACTACATGTATGTTTTTTAATTACATTTCAAATCACACTCAGTGATCTCTTTCCCCTTAAAAGGACATATCTACACTCTAATTCCACATGTTGATAAAAAAATATACATAGTTGAATCCAAAAGCTTACTCTAACAAACTTCATGGACTATAGAAAACTCATACCAAATATTATTTTGTATCTTTAATAAAATCATTTTATTCTTAAACATTGGCACTCTTACAATCAATCTATTACTTCTACTTTTATTAAGCATGATGAATGTTCCATTCTAAAAATAAAATATAGTGTTTTTACACTAATTGCTCAATGCTTATTAAATTATGCTTCTATAGACATGTAAAATTGACTTAACACCTATCACACACTTTAAACAACATTTTCATGTCATCAACATCATTATCATCAAATATCATTGCATTTCAAATCAATGGCATCAAAAACCCTAATTTTTGTTATTAATTGAATAATACAACATTATTTAATTAATTCACTTTTTCATCAATTTTGACCAATTAAATAAATTTCATTTATTTAATAGAGTCCTAATCTAACTTTATTCCTCATGATTAATTAAATAACGTTAAGTATTCAATTATGTTGCTAATTCACCTTATTCCCCTAAGTCGATTAAATTTTTAAATCATAATAATTTAATTAACTAACTTTCCCTCAAAATTTGAATAATTTGAATACACTGTTCAAAAACATCATAAAAAATCCAATCAAACTAATGCAAATTTGTTTGAAAAAGTCAAACGTGATTTGCACATTCAACTCCAAAAATAATTGATTAATTAAATCAATTAATTAATCATTCTCAACCGCTTTCTTGATTGACCAAATTATGAATCACTGATTGCTCAATCTATTTTCCTAACTGATCAATCTATTTCCTGAATGATCAATCTATTTCTCAATCCCACAAATTATTCAATCTATTTCTTCAATCACACTAATCATGCAATCAATTTGTACAGATTATTCCCATCTTAATCCTCTCAACATCTTTCAATCCTCGATCAAGATATTCTAGTACGCAATCTTGATAGTCCATTTGAAATCATAATTTCTATATAACAAACCTCTTTCCTCACAAAAAAGGATCAAAGAATCAACATCATTCACACAATGAAGTAATGCCCAATCAACATTGAAAAAGCTTCAACCAACATATTCGGTCAACAACACACATGTTCTTCAAGCTCTCGCACGCAACAATGGAGGCTTCACATTGATAAGAGTAACCACATCTTCGCGAACACACTCCGACACGGGATGGTAACACTATTTGTTTTGGATTTCATTGTCATTGCTTTTTATTAATTACATTCTTGATTTTCTTAATAGTTTAGCTTCATTTTATGAGTAATGGGCATAGATCTAGATCATTATTTTGGATTAGATTAGTTTCAATTCATCATTTCGATCTCATTTACACTCATGGATTTCCTCCTTACACATTTTGGCACACTCGGTGGGACCCCAATCCTTAATGTGCTAACCATTTTGTGAGCTACATTTCAAGTTGCAGGCTCCAGAGGTGCTCTGGAAAAATATTCACACACAGGTTTCAGAGAAATTTCACATTTTCTCTCATGGTTTTGGTGCCTTTGACTTATTTTCTGGCGCATGTGACTTGGTTTTTAGCGCTTTTAACAATTTCTCATGCCTTTTCTCTTTGACAGAGGGCGCTTTTGATAGTTTCTGGTGCCTTTGCTCTCTAATAAAGGGTGCTTTTGAAATTTTCTAGTGCCTTTGCTCTTTGACAGAAGGCATTATTACTTGTCTTTCCTGTGCTTTTTCCCTATTAACCTATGTCTGAGATCTACATGTTAATTTCTGATTTCTAATGCTAACAGGTACTTAATGTTGCCTTGATCTAGTGTTGTGAGGTGTTTTTCACATCCACATTAGGTCTTGGGCCCATTTTGAGCTAAATTAACTTAACCTTTCCCTAATTTAATGTTGGAAAATGTATTTATTTACATCTTCACATTGAATTTGGGAGACTTGTAAACTAAGGAGTACCTAATCTAGTGTTGTAATGTGTTTTACACATTCACACAGGATTTAGGACCCTTCTAAGCTAAATAGACTCAAATTTTCCTTAATTTATTATTGTAAAGTGTATTTATTTACACTTTTACATTGGATTTTGGGCCTTATTACAGTTATGACCTTAATACCATCATTAATAGGCCCCTATGACCCTATATTGTGCATCCCAAGGAATATTTTGATCAAAAACCTGACAATATCAATATATAATCTTAAAATCTCCACTCAACATTCTGGCAAGCAAAATGGCCCCTATGGGACCCATTTACCACCTTGGGTGAATGAGTCCCATCCAGGTGGGACACATTCACCCAAGATGGTGAATGAGTCCCATTTGAGCTATTTTTGATGTTTGAGCA
Source organism: Sequoia sempervirens (assembly GCA_007258455.2). Classification (NCBI taxonomy): domain Eukaryota; kingdom Viridiplantae; phylum Streptophyta; class Pinopsida; order Cupressales; family Cupressaceae; genus Sequoia; species Sequoia sempervirens. The sequence continues at coordinate 97,737,343 of VDFB02373365.1, read as the reverse complement.
GGAAAAATTGGGTTTTTAATTTAAATTTCTTCAATGTTGGCCTTGGGGATCAAATTAGTGGTCACGTGAGTGCATTGCCTATATAAAAAATCTTTCAAATCCTCATTTCATCCAAGAAAAATCATACATTCATTTCATCAAGTCAAGCATTCAAGAGTTAAGCATTTAAAGTCTTCACAAGATCATCAAGATAACATTCAAGATCAATTCTAAGGCATTCAAGGGAATAATTATTCATCAATTCAAGATCCATCATCATGGAAAGATTCTAATTTCATTATTTCATGTTCATGTTTCATTATCCTATTTTCATCATTTGGTTTAATTACCTAAAAGGGGTTTGACCAAAGCAAACCCCTATTCCCTAACATTCAACATTTTCTCTCTCTTTCCTCGTGTGATTGTAGATCTAGGTGCTTCCAAGGCTTGGATATCATTGAATAATATGTTACAAGGTTGTTGGAGTTGTCTCCCCATTTTCTAGGTCATAATATTCACAAAAAGTCACCTACATGCCTGAAATTGGCAATTTTAGATCCGAACACCTAGAGGTATAGATTGAGTAGATTAAGAGGTGCAGATTAGAACTTTGAATTTTCAAAAAAGACAAACTAAAATCATTCACCACAAGTGGTGAATGAGTCCCATTTTTTGTCAATTTTGAGATTTTGGCATTTTCGGATACCCTTTTTCTGAGAAACCTGGTCTTGTGTAGAAACGCTGATCTGGGACTGATTCGCCCAGATTGGAAAATGAGTCCCAGTGGGCCAAAATTTTAGAATCAACAACATTTCCAGTCTCCATCCAAGTCTCTACAAGTTTCTAGGTGCACACATTCATTTTTACAATTTTTTGTTTTGTTTCATTTGCATTTCTAGGTCATTTTGCACATCACACTATGTTTTCCAACTCATTGTCTTTTCCAAGTTTACACTTGGTGGTGAACCCCTCATTGTACATCATTCAATCCCTAGAATCTTCCCTTTTTCATATTTCAATCTCCTTTGCATTGAAATCTCAAGGGTTTGTTCTTGAGTGAAAGGTTGAAAAATTGGTCTTTCTCCTTTTAGGTTCAAAACCCTAGAAGCGAAAGAAAACACACACCTTTTTCTTCATTTTAGAATGTGTAATAGGTACTAATATTTTTGTATGTAGAATTTGGAGAGGTATAATGAGCATCTATCCATAAAAACCATTAACACCTTTTATTGCAGGGAAGATGAATGGTCAAAGAATTTTGAATTCTCAAGCTTTCTATGTTAGAAAAATACTTTCAATTTGGTGCTTAAAACAAACCCCACAAACAAAATGCTTTCAATTTAGTGCTCTAAAATCAATCTTTTTCAAGCTTTCTATGTTAGAAAAATACTTTCAATTTGGTGCTCTAAAATGGATGTTTTGAAGCTTTCAATTGGTTTTATTTTCAATGATGGATTATTTTGTTGACCAAATTATTTCAATTTGTTGAAGAACACTCGATTTATTTTGCTAACCACTAAGACAAGGTTTAGAACAAACACTCAATTTTTGGGCTTAAAAATGAACAAATCAATCTTTGCATTGCACCTTTTCTATCTCATTGATTGATATCTAGAAAAATTCTATTGGATGCTTTAAAAATAACCATTGCTATCTTGTACACACCTCATTTCACTTTTTTTGTATAGCACCACTCGAGGGGCTTAAAAAGAACATTGCAATGAAGTGTTTTTTGTGTATTTCGTGTTTGGAAAACTAGGTGAATATCCTCTCCCCTTGCACCTTTTTGGGGATCTTGGGTAATGAAAATCATATTCATTTTTTCACTTTTTACTTTGAAGCATAACTTTAGAGGGCCTACCTTTTGAGACACATCTCGCACTGGAGAACTCAAAGGCAACCTAAGTAGTACTCTATTTTGGCCTGCTATATAAATTATTGTGGGGGTGAGGAAAGTTCTCACCCACCTAGTGTTGTTGTTCTATACCAATGAATGTCTTCCCCAGTATCTGTGTGATACGTAAAAACCAACAAGGGCTAGGAGGCCTCTTAATTGACTGAATCATCACATGCATAGACATCAGAAAATAATCTCTCCAAAACATGACTAAGAACCAAGTGTTTGTAGAAGCTACCCGTTTTATCCAAAATATACTCTAAAATGGTGCATCAAAATTTACTTCCGAGAAGCTACTTACCAAGTTTGACTTATGGTTGAGCGTAAAAAATCCTCTCCATTCATTGCATGTAAAATAATCCCTTTGTGGCATGAGGCAAGCACACCTAGGAAGAAGTGTCTATCCCTAGGGTGTACTTTGTCTTCATGAAAAAATTTATGAATTTGTTCAACATCAAACACTGTGCTTGAATTTAAAATGATCATATCAAAACAAACACCAAACATGATGGTTGAATCAAAAACCCTTTGACTTAGTGTATGATTTTAAGAGAAGCCCTATATTTTCACTCCTTAAGGATCTCCATAAAGGTTTCTGAATATTCAGGCGTTAATTTCAAGCTACATTAGCTCAACATTGGAAATTATGGCTTGGGTATTGTTATTTCACAACTTAAAGCCATAGACATGCAAGTCATACAAGTATATACTTTTTGAGTCAGACAAAAATTGTTTTATCACTTGTCAAATCTTAAAACATATCAAATAAAATCATCCGAAACTACAAAAATCATTCAAGCTACTACCAAATACTTAAACTGGAAAACAAATTTGAATAGAGGCCACTTTTGCTAATGTTTCTGTCACACTTGAAAAATAATTGGTTGTACTTGCCAAAAAAATCTTGCTTTTGCTCTTTGTATCCAAATAGCTACTAACAAAAAAATGTTGCATTTGACAAAACCAATGCACTTTCTTTTCAAAATTTAGCACTCTTGACACAATCCTGGTCGTAGTTGACAAAACTGGTCACTTCTACTAAAAAATGGTTGATTTTGTCTCAAAACTATCACTTTTTCTCTATCCTATTGACAATCAGAAAAATTAACTAAAGTTGGTTACAAGATCCTTGTTAGAAACAAACCTAGATTATCCTCTCACCCACACTTCTAAGATATTAATAGTTGCTTGAACCTCAAGGCTAATTCAAATAAGCTTTTTCATAAGATATCCTCTAGAAGAAGTGAAGTATCGGTCCAGGCCTTTTAGCATTTTGAGATCCAAGAATAGTATCATTCCAAAACAACACTCAAACCTTAGGGTCTTGAGCTTCGTAACAACCATATCAAAACACCATTTCACCTTATGACCATTTGGCATCTAGTTGCTCTCATCCAATAACCAAACCATGGAGCACCAATCCTACAACCAAGTCTCTCACACATTGAAGGTGAACAAACTGATATCATTAGCAATTTAATAAACTTTGTATTTGAGAAGAAAGAGACACCAAACCAGTGGAGAAACACGACAAAAATTCTAGATGAAGAATAGGAGAAAGTAGATCTTGCAGCCAATAGACCCGTATTACCACCTCCTACATGGAAATAGGTATCCATCCTTTATGATTTCAGGCAAGAGAAAAATCCTTAAAAGGAATTCCATATTCTACCTTTCAAAGAAACATCCTAGTCTAAAGTTTTTCAAGGGACACATTGTAGATCTTACCGCAACCAAGAACTCTTGCTAAGACATTTTTATTTTCACTTTTCAATGGGTGAACTAGACTTGAATACTCAATAGAAAATCCAAAAAACAAACATATTCTTTTTTCATAGCTAGGAGTCACAAAAATGTTCACAAAAGCTTAGCAATTTTTTATGAAAACTATGAGATCACAACTTAGAAAGAACATGGATGCAAACAAAAAAAATGCCAACATACCGCCAAAAAAACCATGAATGACGAAGGTGGCCCATGGGGCTATAGGCCAAGTGGCCTTGAAACACCTCAAAAGAGATGCATGTACAAAGAAATATTTAATGAGGAGGAGATAAACTGCAAATGACAAGAAGTGACGGAACAATCAAACTAGGACCCAAAGGGAGTACAGTCATAGAAGAGGTGGCTATTGAGAAGGAAATGAATGATGAATAATTGTTTCAACATTCCAACAACCCTAAGGTGCTCAAAATGATGGAAAAAATGTTGAAAAAGGACCCAAATTCTTACTTCTTCAAGTTAGCAGAGAGTGTTGCTAAATTTCTAGTAGAATTTAACATGGAGGTTCTCAAAAATCCTAATTTTATTCCCTTAGGGGATAACTCAGTTGTGAGATAGATCTATCCGAACCCATAAAGATTCCAAACATGCCACCTGTATTCTCACAAAATAGTAGTCAACCCATGGAAAACCGATTATATAGAAAACTAACTCAAATCATACAAGCAGTAGTGGCCCAACAGTATCAAGGAGGTCCATCCCAATACATGCCACAAGGAAATAACCTACCACCAAGCTAATGCATGCCTCAAAACACGTCATATATTGACCCTTCCCAAAATGTATCAAATCAACAAGAGCAATTTCCACAAAAGTACCAACAACTGGGTGTGCCATAGGGCACCCTTTTCAATCAACAAGGTGGGTCATACGACCCCCTTCCTAGTCAATAATACCAACCGAGAAGGTGTACCATAGGGTAACCTTCCAACACACCATTAGGGAAACCTTCAGTACAATTCATCGCACCAACAAGGTAACCTACCAATGCACCATCAGGGAAACCATTAGTATGATTTTTCCCAACAATAAGGTGTATCACAAGGTACCCTTCTTAATTCATCCAATCAACAAGGTAACCCACCAATGCACCATCAGGGAAACCTTTATTACAATTTTTCCCACCGACAAGGTAACCAGCCAATGCACCATCAGGGAAACCTTCAGTATACTTCATCCCAACAAAAAGGTGTACCATAGGATACCCTTCTCAATTCATCCCATCAACAAGGTAACCTACCAATGCACCATCAAGGAAACCTTCAGTATAATTCGTCCACCAACAAGGTAACCTGCCAATGCACCATCAGGGAAACCTTCAGTATAATTTGTCCCACCAACAAGGTAACCCACCAATGCACCATCAAGGAAACCTTCAGTATAGTTCATCCCAACAACAAGGTGTACCACATGGTACCCTTCCCAATTCATCACATAAACAAGGTAATCTCCCAACACACCATCAGGGAAACCTTTAGTATAGTTTATCCCAAAAACAAGGTGTGTTACTTGGTACCCTTTCCAATTCATCCCACCAACAAGGTAACCTGCCAATGCACCAATGCACCATCAGGGAAGCCTTTAGTATAGTTCATATCAACAATAAGGTGTACCACAGGGTACCTTTTACAATTCATCCCACCAACAAGGTAACCCACCAATGCACCATCAGGGGAACCTCCAGTATAGTTCACCCCAACAACAAGGAGCTAGCCTTCCTTACATTCAACAAGGAGCTAACCCTCCTTATATTCAACCAGGAGCTAACCCTCCTTACTTCCAACAAAAATCTAACCCTCCTTCCATTTAACAAGGAGCCAATCCTCCTTACATCCAATAAGGAGTTAACCCTCCTTCCACCCAACATGGTTACCAAGGTCATGTACCTTCACAATACCCAATCTATGACCAAAACATGGTAGGAAAACAAGGTTACTATGCGCATGATCCTCAAACAAGAAAACATATCGAAAACAAAAATGGAAATAGAAACATAAGCAATAAATCAAAATATAGTAGATATGCATATAAGGAAACCAAAGAAGACTTATAAATTTTAAAATATATGTCCATTTCCTTTCAATCATTTTTTACTATGCTTCCCTTTCCAAAGAGTTTCAAAATACCCAAGTTTGAAAAATACAAAGGAAAGGGGGACCCTATAGAACATGTACGAGAATTAGACTCAGTAGCATGCATGGAAGTACAAAGCAATGACTCTTACCTTATGGGACTCTTTCCACGAAGTCTTACTAGTCATGCTATGGAGTGGTTTTCTCATCTACAACTGGGAGTTAAAAGCTTTGATGAACTATCTACCAAATTCATAACACACTTCTCTTTCAATATAAAACAAGACATCACCATCATAGACCTATACAAAATTAAATAGAGTTAAGGGAATCATTCACATTTTACCTTCAACGATGGCGACATAAGGCTATTCGATAAAAATCACCCATTCCTGACAAGGAACTAGTCAACATATTTTTTTCAAATGTCCAAGTAAAAGTCAACTACCAACTTACCATGATATGTCCCAAAAAATTTGAAGAGGCCATTGAGAAGAGACTACACATAGAAAGGGCCCTCATATGTAGCAAGAGGGATGATCAAGATAAGCAACCCAAGAGATAGTCCTTCAAGTTAAAATGAGAAACCTAAAATTTGGGCCAAGAAAAAGAACATTACAAATGATGGGGTAGTAGATGCTAGAGCGGCATGTAATATACAAAATCCTAATGTAATTCAAAACAAACCTCAAGTGGCACAAGAAAACTATGCTCCTAATAATGCACAAAATAGCTAACTTACCTATCCCCAAAAAAATCAAGCGGTCAACCAACAAAAAAATCAGGGAGGGTAACAAAGGTAATACGATAACCCAAGAAGGAAGTTCACTATATTAGGATAGTCACTTGAGATAGTCGTGCATAAGCTAGTGCAACAAAACCTTATCAAGGTCAACGATCGCCCAAATTATGAGGATGCAAGATTAAACACCATGGTACAATGAGGACTTATGTGAATTCCACAAAATCAAAAGACACACAACAAACAATTGCATGAGACTCAAGCACCTCATCCAAGACTAGATAGACAAAGGAGAAGTGGATGTCAAACATCATCTCAAAATAAGGGACTTTTAGATATACACAAACCCAATCTCAAACCACACTAAAATGAATGAAAAAGGAAAGGATCAAGACTACCACAATGCTAACTACATGTATGGTGACAGAGTTCTAGGTACCCTCTCTCAGGAAAATGACACTAGGGTAGATGTAGTGACTATACGAGGTGGAGAAAATGACTGCAAGGTAACTTCCTGTCAAGGGAGAGTTACAATACAAGGAGCCCCATATAAACCCACAACTAAGTCATCAAATGACTACAACATTATGGAGTAGCTGAAGAAAACTCCTACCTTAATCTCAATCCTAGAACTGCTAAAACTATCATGGTTCACACAAAGGGAGATATTGGAAAAAGCATTAGAATCATCGGTCCCTAACGACCTCAATCCTAATCAGTTCCAAGCCATGGTTGGAAAAATCATGGCCAACAATCATTTAGTCTTTTCTAAGAAAGATCTTCCACAAAGGACATTCCACAATCAAGCTCTATACATAGAGGTTGGTGTTCACAAGAACATGGTCAAGAGAGTGTTGATAGATAACAGTGTGGGTCTAAATATCTATACCTTCAAAAATTTCAAATAGTTGGGGTATTCTGACAATGTGATAGACAAAGGAAAGAGCATTAATATAAGGGCCTATGATGATCTTGAGAGGAATTCAAAAGGGACAATCAGTCTACCAGTACAGATAGGACCAACCATCACAAAAACTACATGTAAAGTACTTAACCTTGAGCTGCTATATAACCTCCTCCTAGGACACCCTTGGATCCATGCATTACAAGAGGTTTTGTCAACCTTTCACCAATGCCTAAAGTTTCCCCATGAAAGAAAAGAGGTGACATTATATGTCAATCCTGAACCCTTCCACTTCTATGCAAAGTCGAAGGAGAAGTATAAGAAGATCCAACGTATACCAAGCAATGACATATCCTTCCATTCGTTCTTATATGTTGACCCTTCCACACTACCATCAACATCAAACAAGATCACATCAAGTGAGCAATCAAAAATGGAAACCAAGGTTCAAGTATTGGAAAGGGGTAACGAAAATTACTACTTCAACCAAGCATTTTGCATTGGCATGCTTCCACCAACACCCAAAGTCTATGGAGGTCCAAAAGAGATCAAGTATGCTTAGACAATGCAAATGATAGCCAAACCCACGATTTTCACAAAGTGGGGAGATATGAAACTGTATGAAGAGATATTCAAAGAGGACTTCTCATCCATGATTTACAAAGAGTACCAAAAGGAACTAGAAAAGACACAACCCATTCTAATTGATCCTAATAGTAGAGGTTATCAATTAACTAAACAAATGGGATATCAAGGAACAATTGGCCTTGGGCTACACAAACAAGGCCAATGGGAGCCTATCATAGTGGAATAGAGAAAGAAAAATTTGGGATTTGGTTATGAGCCAAAAGACATGGTTACTCCAAAAAATGGACATACCTCTTTTAAGAAATGAGAAACTTCTGCTAGCATTAAGGCATTAGATATCTACCATATCATGGACAATTATTTAACTGTCGAAGACTTATTCGACAACTTTAGCATTGATAGACTTGGGTATGTGCAGGATCAGGATGGGCCAAAAAGTGGCGATATGATGGGTATTTGTAGGGCATGTGGCTGACGACTTTTATTTTATCCAAAATTGATGAAATGAAAAGGGTTTTTAAAGGAGATTTTTCAGCTTTCCACCAATATAAATTATGCTTTACTTTGAATTTAATAAATAATTACTATTCATTTTCTATTTAAATTATGACTAAAGTCCTGATTGATAGGTTGATTGAAAAACATCTATAGCTTTCAAACAATATCACATTTTTTGAATCCGAAACATGTGTCACATTCTATGCTTCTCATACTATAGGATTAAAAAAAAATGAATTTCATGAAGTTTTGACCAATTTAAGGTGGTCAGACATACGATTTTTTATATTTTTTAAAAGTTGTAATAAAAAAATCATAATTAATTATTTACTTGGAAAAAAATTACAAAAAAATATGCATCACATCCAGACATGAGTCCCATACTTATATCTAAAATCTTATAATTTTATAATTTTATTGTGGTTAGGGTGGTTAGACAGACACCTACTTCTTATTCTTTCCTTGAAATTAAAATACTACTGCATTGAAAATTCAAATTTTCACCAAATAGATTTTTTTTTCTTTTAAATAAACCTAGTAGTTTAGAAACTATATTCAATTTGCTACAAATTCTACTCTTACATATTTTTAAAATAATATAGATAACTTATTCAAATTTTTACGTGAAGTTACCTAACTCTAAGTTTTATGATTTTTTTGCCACTTAAAGGCCTATTTTTTCCATGATGATCCTGCACATACCCAAGTTCCATCTCCAATTTATCAAAAGCATTCCTAATATCTATTATTATTTTGGAATGGACTCTAACAGATACAAATGGGATTATCCTTCCTTTATCAATGGATATAGTTCCCCCACTTCTAGTAATGACAACCTAGAAACCCAATGGGAAAAAGATACCAAATCCATACTAACCATTTCAGAAACCTTCGTAAGCTTTGTAGATAATGATGATAGCCTACCCCTCTATTACCCACAATTGATAGATTGGGACCAATAACAACATACACATGTTCTTGATCAATTCTAGAATGATGAAGCAATTGTAGAGTTCATGGGACTTAAAATGGACATACCACCAGGAGATCACAAAGCAGGGCTCGTCATGGAGCTCAAACATGATGCATACTTCGGTGGAGAGATTGAATCCTCTAGTAACAAAAATGAAAGAGAAAACATAAAAAATAAAAATGCGATCCCTTGGAGAAGACCACAATGTGGCTCTATTAGATCTAGAAAAGAAGAAAATAAAGGACACATCTAAAGGTGAAAACCTCACCGAGACACTCGAGGATGGAGGGTTCAATCTCCCCATATCTGACTATCAAGAAAGACCAATGATCCTAGTGGAAGAAGCAAAATCCATAAATGTTGGCACAACATATAACTCTAAGATCACATACCATGTGGCATCGTTTGATCCTGAAGAGAAAGAAAACTTCATAGAATTCATCAACGACAAAAAAATAAACTTTGCGTGGACCTATGCAGATATGCTTGGACTAGATCCAACACTAGTGGTACATCATTTAGCCATATTCCCTAGAGCAAAGCCTATAAAGTAGAAACTCAGAAAAATGCATCCCCAAATAGCATTATTGGTAAAGGTAGAACTAAAGAGGTTACTAGATGTGGGTTTCATTAGACCCATCATTTATCCGTAATGGATACCAAATCTGGTACCAGTGTCAAATTCTACTGGGGGCATAAGGATCTGCACAGATTTTTGAGACCTAAACAAGGCTTGTCTGAAGGAAAAATTTCCTCTTGCAAGCATAGACATGATCATGGATTTAATAGCAGGACATGAGATGCTATCTTTAATGGATGGTTTGTCTGGGTATAATCAGATAAAAATGTCTCCTGATGATCAACACAAAATGGCATTTACTTGTGCCTGGGGAACCTTTTGTTGGAATGTAATGCCATTTGGTCTAAAGAATGTAGGAGCAACATATAAAAGTGAAATGACGACCATATTCCATGATATGCTACATACAATCATGGAAGACTATGTGGACGACATTCTACCAAAGTCCATCAAAAGGGAAGATCACTTGACAAATCTTGCAAAGGTGATTGATTGGCTTGAACAATATAACATGAGACTCAACCCAAAAAAATGTGTGTTCGGAGTAACATCCAGAAAGCTACTAGGGTCCATAGTATCAAGAAGGGGGGTTGATGTGGATCCTGCAACTGTAAAAGCTATATGGGTATGTGCAAGATCATGATGGGCCAAAAAGTGGCGAGATGATGGGTATGTGGCTGATGAATTTTTTTTACCCAAAATTGATGAAATAAAAAGGGTTTTTAAATGAGATTCTCAACTTTCTACCAATATAAATTATTCTTTACTTCGAATTTAATAAATAATTATTATTTATTTTCTATTTGAATTATGACTAAAGTCCTGATTGATAGGTTGATTGAAAAACATCTATAGATTTCAAACGGTATCACATTTTTTCAATCCAAAACATGTGTCACATTCTATACATCACATATTATAGGATTAAAAAAATAAATTGAATTTCATGAAGTTTTGACCAAGTTAAGGTGGTCAGACATACGAGTTTTTATATTTTTTAAAAAGTTGTAATAAAAAATTTATAATTAATTATTTACTTGGAAAAAAATAAAAAACAAATGTGCATCACATCCAGACATGAGTCCTCTACTTATATCTAAAATATTATAAAAAAATATTATCATTTTATTATAGTTAGGGTGGTCAGACAGGCACCTACTTCTTATTTTTCCTTGAAATTTAAGTACTAGTGCATTGAAATTTTAAAATTTCACCAAACAGATTTAAAAAAAAAAAAACCTAGTAGTTTAGAAACTACATTCAATTTTCTACAAATTCTATTCTTACATATTTTTGAAATAATATAGATAACTTATTCAAATTTTTACGTCAAGTTGCCTAACTCTGATTTTTCTAATTTTTTTGCCACTGAAGGACTTATTTTTTCCATGATGATCCTGCACATACCCATACTAGAGATGCCTCCACCAAAGACATTAAAATAAATAATAATTTTACAAGGGAAGTTGTAATCCATCAAGTAATTTATTGTGCAACTGGTAGACAAATGTCACCCTTTCACTCATCTCTTACACAAGGACATCACCTTCAAGTGGGATGGGAGATGTCACCAAGTGTTTCAGCAAGTCAAGGAATACCTGCTTACTCCTCTTGGACTCATGCTACCTATTCTAGACAAAGAGATGGTACTCTACATTTCTACCACACAAGTAGTGTTGGGAGCTTGAACCGTAGATTTTTGGGTAGGGCTTATAGGCTACTCTTGCACTCTTAGGATGTTTCACCTTAAAGGATAGAGATAAACCCCACTCAAAGGATCTAGGTGGTTCACTCAATTATGCAATGTATGATGTTATTTAGGCTAAATGAGATGATCTAAATGCAACTAAGTGAACTATTTGATTGATTATGAATGCAAAACCTAAGAATTGTGCAATGCTAGAAACACAATGTGATATGGAAATATGAACTAAGAATGAACAAATGCTAAAACAAAACAAAAAAAAATTGAATAAAAGTGCACTTGGAGGTCTAATGAAGATTCTAGAATATTCTGAATGTTGATAGAGATCACTGAAAATCACTAGTGGGACTCATTCGCCACTGATGGTGAATCAATCCTGCTTTTGATGAAAATTTCTAGAAATTGGTTTATGAGTGTTGGGATCTGGAATCTGACAAAATCTGGATTTCCAGCCTTGAGGTGGAACTCATTTTCCATAGATGGCAAATCAGTCCACTATGAAAATTCTAGGAAATTAAGAACTAATTCTGTAGCACCAGATCTGAGGTTGTCTGCTTGTCAGGTTGCCAAATTCAAATCTATAGAAAATAGACAAAATGTCTTCTCCAAGCTTGAAATAGGATGTAGTTGACTTGAAACACTTTGTTGACTTCTTGTCCACTTTTCAACACCTAAATTCTTGTCAAATATGCATACACAAGTTTGCAAACACACTTGCAAAAGGGGAAAAATGGTTAAGGGTTAGGTTATAGGGATTTTCCTTGGTCAAATCCCACTTTGGTAATCAAACCCTTACTAAAATAATGAAATGAAAGATAATGATAAATAAATAACATGCAAACGCTATCAACTTACCAAACCCTTATTGAATAAATTCTAGGATATAACAATGGTTGCTCCAAAATACTTGATTAATGCTTGATTCAATGATGCAAAGTGCTTGAATGCTATGAGTGAGTGAATAAGTGAGCTTGATGAATGCTTAAATGAATGGGGGGGTTAAAATGGATGTAAAAACACTTATTTATACACATTTGTGCCTTAGTAACTCAATAATATCTCATCACAGGCAGACATAAGGTATTTTTAAATAAAAACTCGAAAGAAAATTTGAAATATTATGAATTTTGTGCCAAGAGGGACTCATTCGCCACCCATGGTGAATGGGTCCCACTTTGGACTTGAAAGTGGGTGTCAGGAATTATCTTGTATTTAATGTTGTTTTTCAAGTTTACATTCAAAAACATACTTAATTAAGTCTTATAAGGGCATAAAGGTGTCAATAAAGAATAAGAAAGGTGTAAGTGGTGAAATTAAGCATAGAAAAGCATGAAATCTTGTTACAAGACTTTACAACACTTCAAAATAGGACTTGATAAGTGATGAAAAGGTGATTATTAGGTGAATTGTAATGAATACAGTCTAGAAAAGTGTATAAATGTTTTACAACATTTCACAACACCTTCACAAGACATCATAATTTGAATTTTAATGAGTAAATGTGAATGTTCAAGCCACATTGCAACATTAAATTAGAGAAAAATGGACCAAGCATCATGAAGAAAGGCCTAAAAGACCATGAAAATGACAAGGGGCCATTTTTCTATGGCACATTTATCCCCCACTTTAGTGATAGGATGAACTTGCTTCAAACTCACACTAAAGTAGCCATACATATCGAGAGAGAAGTACCAAATGCACTTATGTTAGCAAGATGGAATGACAACGATCAAGAGGGATGATCAAGCCCCTAGGATGAAGATCCCATGACAAACTAAACATAAGAACAACCACTAACTCATCTCACTACAAAATATGATGAAACTTTCCAACGAAATATGTACAATTAGATGAATCATTGTGTACATTGGTACTTAATGTGTACCTTTCATTTTTTTAAAAAATTTGTGCCCGATGTTCATCAAAATTTTGACGAACAGTGATTTTAGTCAAAATTTCAACAATCAATGATTTTTGTTGCTTTTTCGACGAACATATACCAACATATACTATTGTAGTTTTACCAACATATATATTATAGTTTTACCAACATATAATATTGTATGTTTGCATGGCTTCTTAGTTAATATATATTTTTTATTATTGATCTTTTTCATATTTTCTATAAGTTATTATTAGATGATACACATTGGATTCCTTTCAATTTTTTATATATGAAGATACATAACTAATTACAAGGATAATATAAAGAAGATATATCTATGTATGTATCATTTATGAGTTTCTAAAATATCTTACTTCCATTTCAACCACTTTCTTTACTTCAATTGAGAAACATAATACCTCTATAATCTTGCATTTATCAAGTGTCAATAAAATAAAATTCAAGTACTTAGCTATCAATTTTCTCTTGATTGATCTAGTAATAATATACTAGCCAACTAATACTCATCCAATGATATCATCTTGCATTGATTTGTGTTACTTCACGATCACATAATTGAACCAAGTACCACTTTAGAAATACCACATACATAGTCTTCTCTTTCTACAAACCCCCCATTGTATTCATAAGGGTTTTATTGTAGGTCCTATCAAATACTATGCCCTAATCATGTAACAAGTAGATAAGTCATCTTTACTAAGGTCAAACAAGGTTTTTTTAATCACAAAATACAATACTTTTTAGTTTTAAGTGTTAGATTTCTATTTTGATTATAAGGTTTATCTTGTAGGTTTAAGATATAAATTTAAGGTTCTTACAATGACTTTTCAACCAATGGTATTATTCTATCCTATCTCTACCATTCTAGTTCTAAAATAAAACATACAAATCAAACTTTTAACTAGCAATCACACCTTAGTGTGCAATGGGTATGCCGAAAAAGTGTGGAATTTCATTTAGGTTAAATTTTGGTCTATTTTTTGCATACATTTATGTAGTACATGAGGTCAATTGGTAGGAAATTTATCAAATGATGTTGTTTGTGCAAAAAGGGTCTCAATGGAGAAATCATAGCTTCAAATAAACTATGCATCCACTTACAAGGATCGAAACATGATTGAAATAAAACCTCTAAATTAGGAAGATGATCAAGCTCCATTACCAACAGGCTCATGTTATGCTTGCAATAAGGAGAGAGGGAGAGAGAGAGATGGAGAGGTAGCGATAGAAAGAGGGAGGGATAGAGTGGGCAAGAGTGAGAGATAGAGGGGTAAGCAGATAGAGATAGAGATAGAGATGTAGAAGGAGAGGTATATGGAGAGGAGAGGAGAGAAGCATAGGGAGAGATAAAGAGAGAGAGGAGAGAGGGATAGATAGAGATGGAAGAGATAAATATATAAAGAGGGATAGAGATCAAGGAGATAGATGGATGGATAGAGAGAGGGAGACATGTATAGAGATAAAGGGGGAGAGAGGAAAATAGAGGTAGAGATGAAGATAGAGTGAGAGAGGAAGAGGGAGACAAAATATAGATAGAGAGATATAGGTAGAGGGAGAGATAAATATAGAGAGAGATAGGGATAAAAAGAGGGAGAGATAGTGAGGACAAGATAGAGAGATATAGAGGGAGAGGGAGATGAAGAGATAAAGAGATATAGATGGTGAGATAGAGTGATAGAGAGATAGAAATATAAAGAGATATAGAGAGAGGAGAGGGAGAGAGAGAGAGAGAAAAAGAGATAGACAAACAAAAAGAATTAGATATAAGTATATAGAGATGGAGAGAGGGAGAGAGAAATAAGGAGAGATAGAGAAAGGGAGAAATGAGTATGGGGAGATAGAGATAGATGGGGAGAGAAAGAGAGAGAGATAGAGATATATGGGAAGAGAAAGAGAGATGGAGATATATGGGAAGAGAAAGGAAGAGAGTTGGAGATAGAGAGATGGATAGGGGGGATAGGGAGGGAGAGATGGGGAGAGATAGAGAGGGGAGGAGAGGTATAGATAGGTAGAGGAGGATAGAGAAGAAAGGGGAGAGAGGGAGAGATAGGTTGAAGAGGAAGAGAGAGAGAGGAGAGAGAAAGAAGAGGGAGAGTGATATGTAGAGAGGGAGAGAGAGAGAAGATAGGGGAGAGTGGGAGAGATAGCTCAATATATAGGGAGAGGGAGAGACATAGAAAGGGGGTGATATAGAGAGATAGATGGGGATGGTGAAAGAGATAGAGAGATCATGATAGAGGTAGAGAAAGATATGGATAGAAAGAGATAGAGAGAGGAGTGAGAGGGAGATAAAAGAGAAATAGAGATAGAGATATAGACCAAGAGAGATGGAGGGAGCGATGGAGTGAATGAGAGAGAAAGGGGGGAGAGGGATAGATAGCTCAATAGATAGAGGGGGGAAGAGGGAGTGACATAGATAGTGGGAGATATAGAGAGATAGAGAGCGATAGGGAGAGATATATCAATCACCCTCCCTATATCTCTATCTATTCATCCTTATCTCTTTATCTCTCTACCTCTCTCTATCTCTTTGTCTCCCTTTCTATTTGTATGTTTCTCATTATCTCCTCTCTCTATATTTTCTTCCCTTTATTTATCTTTATCTCCCTATCTCTTTATTTGACTTTATCTCTATCTATGTATCTCTCCTCTTTTCTCTCTTTTTCTCTATCTACCTCACTATATCTACCTTTCTGTGTCCCTCTTTATTCCTCTATATCTCTACATATCTCTCTCTATATCTATCTCTCTATATCTCTGTCTCTATCTTTATCTCTCTATTTCTATTTATCTTTATCTCTATCTCTATCTCTATTTCTATCTCTATCTCTATCTCTATGTTTATCTCTATCTCTATCTCTATCTCTATCTCTATCTCTATCTCTGTTTCTCTCTCTTCTCTCTTTTTTTCTCTGTATCCCTCTTTTTATCCCTTTATTTATATCTTTGCTCCTCCTTTGTCTCATTTTTCTTCCTCTCTCTTGCTCTCTTTCTCTTTTTTCTCTCTCCACCTATCTATATCTTATCTCTATCTCCCTCTCCCTTTTCTCTTCCTTTCTATTTCTCTCTTTCTTTCTCCATATATATTTGTCTCCTTAAGTGTGCAATGGGTACATTGAAGAGGTCTTTTCCTTTGTATCTCTTATATTTCTCTCTCTCATGCTCTCTCTCCCTATCTATCTAAGTTCATCTCTTTCTCTCATTCTCTAACTTTTTAGTTTCTCTCTTTTTATTAGCTAATAGGCTACATATATTGTGAGATTTGAGCTTGAAACAAATCTCATGCCTGGAAACCACTATTGTGTCATTGGAAAACAAGTTTCAACTACCATTTAATGGTAAACCAGTTGTAGTGTAATGGTAAAATCCTCTAAAATATCAGGTAAAAGCCTATATATACTATTATATAATAATAAATATAATTATATTATATATAATTTAATCTAATATTACTATTATATTAAATATATATTATATTAATTATATTTTGTATTATATAAAAATATACTTATTATTAATTATTAATTATAATAATTTTATATGTATTTAGTAATTTTGTTAAATAATATAATATATAATTATAATAAGTAGAATAATTATATTATTTATTATGTAAAATATAGCTAATATATACTTAACTATGTAGAATGTTTAAACCTAAATGGTGCTATAATTTTCATTTTAATTAACATACTCCAAAACCTTCATCGAAACCTTATTTTCATGTTGTAGCTCGTCAAATTGGAGAAGTGAAAGGTCAATACCAGCGATCAGGAAGAGTTTGGAGGAGTGAAAACTCTACATATCAATACATGCACACAAGAGCACACATAGCTTAGTGCAACAGGGTAGGAGGAAAGTCAGAGCGACGAGGTTGAGGGCACTCAGGGAAAATCGATGACCAAGGGACAATGAGTACTGTAAGTGATTTATATCTTTTATATTGGCACCCCCATTCTCTTTAACCTACAATTTTCATGCCTTTCCAAAGAAAATTGTGTTTTTAGAGCATCTTTCATGTTTTTCTTGCATCCAACACCCGTGTGCATGTAATATCCCCAAATAGGGAAAATAGAAAAAAATCAACATTTTCAAAACTAGGGCACATAAGGTTTGGTGTGGCTGTGTGGCACACCAGGTGCCTTACCAAAATGCTTAATAGCCTCACAGTGACTCTTAGATCCACTCACAGCCACACCACTCACAACTCTCTAAGATGATAGAAACATACTAAGAATTTGTTTCAGCACATCTTCGAGGGTGTATAACTAACATTGTATACATCTGGAATTTGAAGAGACCAAGAAATTGCACTTTGAAGAGGAAATATCGAGAAGTTGGAATGCCATTGAATTCCATGAATGGTTGTAACAAACTCATTGAATCTAACAAAGAGGTGGTTGAAAAAATTGCTATGGTTATTTTATGTTCAATGCCTGCTGAAACTGTTATTTTAAAATACTCAACTTTTGAATATCTTCTCGCACATCAAAGCTTGCACATGGATGCCTCATTCCACTTTGAACACTTTCCAGTATTAAATAAGTTGTCTTAGTTCCAAAAATATGCCATGAAGTACAAAAGTAATAAAATTGGATCCTTTTTTTATCACACCTCCCCATTTAGGAAGCTTTTAGCCTCAAAAGCTTTGAGACTCAATGGATGTGGGTGGAAGAACCTTGGACATTGTTTTGGGCAACAATTATACAGTGGTGTGTATAAAGTAGAGAGTTGTGCCAAGAGTGAATAGGCTGGTAAATATATAATAGTTTGTGTACCACATTGCGCAAGTCAATACAAATCATGCACTTAGATTAAAAGTTTTGTACAAACATTCCAAAGATTGTGCAAGCTTTAAACACAGATTATTTTGGAAAATCCAGATACATATATAGATAGATAGATACAGATTTCAATATATGTGCAAATGTGTATTTGTGTTACTCCTTTTGCCAAATTTCAAAATAGGTTATGGATGTGGACATGGTATACATGATTCTAAATGCAATTAAAATGGCTTGATCACTCATATCTTTTCATTCCATTTTTAGTTTCAGCAAGCTTACTGTTCGAACAGGTAATGACTTATGAGCATTCACATCAGATTGCAGTGCAGATTGTTAACACAATTACATAGATATAGTTGATTTTTGATGGATGTGCATGATAGGATACATGTGCACACCTATGAGGGATGTGCACAAGTGTGAGAGTGGATGAGCACATGGAGGATTATTGCACATGACTTATAGAATGCACAAATGTGCAAGACGAAGATGATGGATTAAGGATTTGAAAATGATAATTTGTGCATTTCATAATTTTGTGATGGTTGTTGACAGTTTTAAATCACATGGTGTTTTCAAATTCACTCCTGTTCTTGAGTTTCTTTGGTGCTATGCCCATTTTCATTGTTTTGTGCTTAGATATCTAGAAGTAGGGCAAGGATGCACCTGCATGAGAGAAAAGGGTCAATGCAAAGATGAGGTGCAATCGCTTCTTGAAGCTCCTATAGAAGGGGCATATAACACTCACATGTTGTCCAGTATCACAAAATTCGGCATTTGTATTAGTTTATGTTTAGTAGATAATTATGAATGCAAAGAGGATTGATTGCACATAAAGAAATGTACTAGTATTCTAGGAGTTTTTGTTGTAAAAAAGGAGGTGATTGTATCTATAAAAGGACACCTCCTATACATGGGTGAATACAAGGTTGATTATTCAGAGAAGGTTGAATCCATAAGCAGGTTTAAGAGACCAAATTGGCTGGGAATGAGTTTCAGCTGCACCCTTTCGGCAAGGGTAGCCGTATGTATGTAATTGTGTTTTCTGATGTTAATGAAGAAGCTTCAATATTGTATTAATCATGGTGTTTACTATTATTGTTCAGTTTCTGTTATTGTATAAATATTATTAATCTACTAGTTGCATGGTAAATCTCCATAGCAAGATTCCAGCATTGGGTTTCCAAATCTAATAGCACTTTGAGACTGGCCTTTAGGATTGTTGCCATTGGCAAGCTGGTTCAAGTGTTCCAATATTTGATCAGTAGGGTCCCAAATACATATAAGAGGGTAAACATAGTCAACAATCAACCAGAGGCCTTTTTCCATATGTTACCAAGGAAAAACACAATCATTCCTGGAAACATTGTAGCCAAAAATTATAAAATGCTAGAAACCGTAGTTTAATACTGTTGTACCCTCAACACACACGCCCCATTTGGAATGGGGATGCTCTCTTTTCTTCGCCTTGCCAGGTCATTTTGTCGTTGCCTCATTTTGCATGCCCCCATTTTACTGTCTTAGATGGTTAACATGCTTCCAAACTCTCATCTTAAGACAACCATGTTTCATCCCCTCCATTTTTGCTAAGTCCTGGTGCCTTGCTAAGTTTTCTTGGCAGTTTGTTTCTACCAGTGGCCTTGGGGCCTCTCGGGCCTACTTCGCTAGGTTTCCCTTGCCAGGTTTCTGCTGTTCTGAATGGCGGAAGGCTTTCACCTCCCCAAACCCTGGGACCCAGCTCCCTATTTTCTGCCTCGTTTAACCTACGCTTGAAATTAGATTGCTTTTGCCCCACCGGGCCCACCTCTCTAGACTTCTGTTTCCAAAACTCTGTGTTATCTTCGCCGTTTTTGACAGCCAAATGGTGGCGGTGTTCCATCCTTTGGACCCCGGGTTCCCTTTCATTGGTGATTTGCAAAATTAACTTTGAAGTGGTCATCTCACCATGTCCTTCTGGTCCCTAGACCCTAGACCTCCCGCCGTCATCCAGGATTTAAACCCACCAACCCTCTTATCGTCTGTATGGGCATTAAATGGGAATATTAAATGCTAATTGAGGTATAAATATCTAGCTCGACCTATCATTTTCATATCTCAGGCTAGCTAGAGGTAGTTAGAGAGATTTTGACGAGCCCAATGCCTTCATCGCTCGCTGCCCTTGTGCCCATTTCCCTCATTTGCCGATCCTTAGTGAATTTTGCAACTTCTTTCACCGGACTTCCAAGGTAGGTTTGTCGTCTGCTCTCCTGTAAGGTTTTTTGTGATTTTGCAAATTTAAAAATAAATAAATGAATGAATGAAAAAACATGGGCTAAAATGTTTTAATTAGATGAAACAATATGACACCTACAAAACCCATATGTCCAAATTTTCAAAAAACCTTCAAAACATCCTCAAAATTAAATCTCTTCGCACAAGGCCTTTGTGCCCTCCAAGCCCGAGTCTTCCCATTGCCACAGAACTTAGTAAATAAATCTAACCTAATGACTGGATGCCCTATTAGGCTCACGACCCCGGACCTCTGTTGGCACATCGCTGTCAGGCTTAAAATTAAAAACTTGAAGTTCGACCTCCATTTTTGGCTTCCCGGGCCTGCCCCCACGAGACTCCATTCCCAGGACTCTGCATGACTTTTGTCATTCTCAAATGGTAGAGTGACCTTGTCCACCTGAGCTCCAAGGCTTGCCTTGCCTTTCGCCATTTAGAGTTGATCTCAAATGAACTGACCAAACATGCCCCCAAACCCTAGACCACGGAGTTCCGTCCACGGATTTTTGTGGCAACTTTGTCATTTCAAATGACCATTTGGCTACATCTTTATGCCTCCCATGTCTCGACCCTCCATTCACTGCAAAGACCAAGCAGAAAGTGAGCTTTGGCGTTTGTGCCCACACCGAACCTCGACCTCTGGGATTTCGTCCCATCTTAGCCGCTTCAAAAGGGAAAAGCAAGTCCATCTTCTCAACCTCCAGGACCCGCCATCCGGATCACTGAAAGAAACTTAAGAGAAAACCTAGCGGCCAAGCTCAATGCCAGTTCTAGTTCACCAGGCTGCTCCCACCGGATTTCTGCCCAATGATCGCTGTTTTAAAGGGCAAAACCCTGACGGCTTCCCTCCCCTTCAAGCCTGAATTCTTTGAAGTTTAAAATTACATTGGCCATCCTGTGACCTCGCAGGTCCCGGATCTCAGAATTCTGACCCTGGGATTTTGTTTCCTTCTGGCCATTCCAAACAACGAAGCCCTGACAGCTTTCTAACCTTGTATCTCTGGGTGCCCCAAAAGTGATCCAAATGACCTTCAATTTGAAAACCAATCTCGACCCACATGCTCAAATTTAGCTTTCTCCTACATTAACCATTTAAACCATCAAAATATGAAGTCATGAAAGATCACCTAGATTGCACTACCCTGTTTTCCCTTCAAAACAACATTTCTGCTAGGGGAGTCTAGCCCTCCCGGCCCGGTTTGTCCAAATCCCTCCAATAAATGACTAATGACATCTGGAAGTAAAAGTTTGATTTCATGAATGATATATTGTCTAATTGGATTTTTTCCATGGGATTTCAACTAATGTTCATGCTTTCATGATCAGTTGTGCTCATTATGCCCTTGTTTGCAGGATATATGGAATCGGGTGCAGGACCCTCGGGTGGAACTACAAAAAAAGACAAAGGGAAAAAGGCAGGAAAGGCTCCTCAAGGAAAGGAGGATAAAGACCAAATGAAGTACTAGTTCTAGGTAGAGCCTTTACATTCGAAGATTATCACAGACTAGAAAGAAATCACAAATACCAATATCGGTCACGTCGATATTGAAGAGTTCAAGCAAAGGGTCAGAATCCACCCTAAGACCGAAAATGCTAGACTGATCAAGCAAAGTGGAATTGCTATAGCTACAGGCTTCCCTCCATCCCTCGTAGCTCTCGAATTGGTCATGGCTTGCTGGTAGGCATATCAACCACAAACATGAACAATTGTTGACAGAGATGGAAACATCCTTGCTGACATGTCAGCTAAGGAAATTACAAAGACTTTTTATATCCCCACCTTTAAAGAAATGGAGGTGCCCACTATAGCAGAGTGTAAAACAACTTGAGATGAGGACCTGATGGGCTGCAAGAAGCTAATAAAAAATACTGGATCAAAGAGAAAAGGGGCAGCACTGCAAAGGTTCCTCAAGAGCTCTTTCGCAGCGACTTCTATGAAGACTACCATGACTTGGTCACCATGCTGAGCAGGGTGATGGACCTCCCCACTGCTGCATATTTTCAGGAATGGATGGTATATTTCGTAGAGCAGATCCTCCGCAGTGATGAAGATGTCACCACAAAAGCCTCATTCTATTGGGGAGGCATAATAAGTGATTGCTTCCATGAGCAGTTCATGAATGTAAAGAAGACCTCCAAGGTCTACATGACCTCCTATCTAGTGTACTCACTGGCCCAGGGGAGGCAATATGGTTGATTGTTTGTGGCACCTAATGAGGAACGGGGTTGAAAACTGAAGGTCTATGATAGGTATCCCCAAATCTAATTCAGGAACTTCAAGAAAGAGTATTGCAGGGCGAATGATGCCTTCATTGACCACATCATCAAATTACTTGGAGGGGATTTCGAAAGGAGGGTCTCTTACAGTGCTTGGGTGTTCTTGAAGCAATACGCCTTCCTATTCATTTAGTACCCCAAGTTCACATATATTCATTCCCAAGGTTTCACAGAGAGGCCGAATAAGCTGTCCTGGTATCCCAATGACTGGATTATACTGTTAGAGCTTTCCCAATAGCTATAGCATGTGCATTTAGTCCTTGGCGGCAAGCACTTGGCAGGGATCCCTTATCCCTTGGCTTTCGGCCAGGGGATGTATGAATTGCAAACCTCCCAGCATGCTGGGAATTCTGAGAAGGAATTAGCAGAATACCATTTTCTCCTACACACTGCTCGCCCACAGATGGACCCATATGGGCATGTAAGGAAGGCACTAGGACTAGGGTATTCCCATTTGCATCACATCGAAGGCTTCTGGGTAGATTTCCAAGATGACAAGGAGGTGTGCGCAAGGAACTACATGTGAATGACTGTGTACTTCATAAAAAGAGTACAATTCTTTCTTGTACTTGATCAAGTTGAAGAGGATGAAAGCACCATCATGAACCCTAGGTACAATGCAGTCACTAACTTGCCACTTCTAGAAATGGATTGGGATGGGTAGGAGGTCGATGACCTTATAACCAAGTTAATTCAGGCTTGTACCAAAGAATGGGTTGATGGACAAGTAGCCCAATTGAAGCAACAAGGGGTTGTCTTAACATATGAGGGACTCAAGAGTGAGCCTAGTTATATGGAGGATGTTGCTACCATAAATTCAATAGGAGGGACATCCAAATATCCTCCACTCACAAGATCAAAGAAGAGGAAAGGGATTGAAGTGGAGAAGTCACCAGATCCAAAGGTTTATTCCAGAAAAGATTCATGAGGTTCACCCTCTAAGAAGCCCAAGCAGACGGGAAGCATCACGGGGCAGCCAACAATTCAAGAAGATCCCCTTCAAGAGGGTGAGGAAAGGAAAACAAATAAACCAAAACTTCCTCTAGCTCTCCCTATTTCTGCCACCCTTCCATCTATTTCCCAGGCCATGGTTGCCACATCCCCACATGTGGTGGACATCTCGGTCCATCTCGCTTCCTCACCACTAGTTAGGCCCATAAAAATGGTTGACTCCTCCTTTGTTGCAACTTCTCTGATTTCCTCCACCTCCATGTCACCCACTACATCACTTCCATTGGTAGTAGTGAAAATTCCAATGCCCACACTCACATTGCCAGAGGCTTTCTTGTGGCATATGCAGAATGTTCCCTCTAATATTTCCCAAATCTTTTTGGATCCCACCATCCAAGCTGCCTTAGCGTAGGTCCTTGCCAGCGCTTCACCATCGCAACCTCCAACGGGACCACCAAAAATGGAGGCCACGATGCTAATCTCAAAAGAATGGGCAAAGCGAGAGATGAAAGCTTTAAAAGCAGCAGAGGAAGAAGTCGATGAGTACCACAAACGCCCAAAATATGAACACCAAAAAATTGATAGGGTGGTCCACGAAGAAGAAGAAATAGGGTCTTCTGAAAGTGGAGACAAAGAGGAGGGTGCAGGTGGTAGAACTATTGTACAAACCTTTGATGATGATTTTGAGGAGGAAATGGCCTGACAATTAAGGGACGATAAAGAAGAGGTAGAAAGGTCACCTCTTGAAGAAGAAAGGAAAGAAGATGATAGGGCAGTAGAAAATGTAGAACTTCCTACAGGGGAACAACAGGATAATGTATCACCTCCTTATAGAGAAGAAGAAAATGTAGAAGAAGACGAGCTTGAGAGTGAGGCTCTAGCTAACAAAAGTCTTGAAATTGAACAGCCCGAAGAGCATGAGCATAAGGATGAACAAGATGAAGAAAAGAAAGGGAAGGAAACTAAGAAAGAAGAAAGTCCCCAGGAGCAGTTTCCTACTAAGCCTCCCACCAAGAGCCTTGTGTTCATTGAAGACTCCAATGAGGAAGAGAGAGAAGACATGAAAATGCAAGAAAAGGCTCCTAGAGATAAAGAAATAGAGACCCGAACAAAGGAGGACGAGGGTGATCATGAATCACCTAAAGGAAAATCTGTTATGCCTGAATGGTTGGAAAGAAATCTTGAAAAGAAAACTCCTGCCTCAAAGGATCCAAGAGCAAGACTAGAGGCTATCTTAGCACGAGCGCAGATCACAATCAAGAAAGAGAAGAAGCCCAAAATCAGATCTAAGGTAATGATGGATGCTTCTGGATCCCGAACTATGCAAGTAGCAACACCAGTGGTGGGAAAAGAAGGGGTAAGCTATAATATCTCCGCCATTGACTTGGGAACAGCTACTAGAGAGCAGAAGGTGGAGCACCTCGCGGAGTTCATTGCCACGGTAGTGCATTTAATACAGCAGGATAAGGTTTTGAAAGATTAACTTAAGGCACAGATAGCTGATTTGACAGCTTACATCCAACAATGGTCTTCAACTGAAGAAATTGCTACCACGTCCATGGCTCCATCACAACTACTGTCCAAGGAACAAATTGATAAGTTGGAAAAGAGAAAGAATTTGGGAAAAATCATAAAAAGCTGGTTCTGATAGGTTCTATACATCAGAAATATGGGTATCAGTCGGGCTATTCGAATAGCCAACAAGTTCCTAGACTTACAACAATCTCTTGAGAGCACAAGAAGGCTTTGCTCTGACTTCCCAGCAAGATACGATTCCACCTATCCAAAGATTGAGGCTATCCTCAAGTTTCCAAGCGCGACATGGGAACATGAGCTTGCACTCAAAAGGGATGAACATTGGCTCGTGGATGTTTGGAGATAGGACTTTGAGAATAGGAAAGAAATATTGGAGCAGGTAATTGATAAAGTGGATCCAGATATTGAGTGGGTCAAAGAGATTAGGGCATATTGCATCTGGTACTTGAAGCTAATGATAGGTTATGAGATGTCCATTGTGCAAATGGACCCAGATAAAGTAAGGCCTCATTTCCAGAAAAAGATGGAGGATGGGATGTTCGATGAAATAACCACAGACTTCATGAGTTTTTCCACCTAAGCCTTTTCCCAATCAGAGATGTTCTGGGACCACACTACTAAGTATGATGAAAAATGGAAAAGGCTTGAGGACAACTCCAAGGAGTGGAGTTATCAAGTATTGCGGTTCGAGGTCATAGAGGTCGACAAACTCCAACCGGTAATCTTGAAGTTCGTGGAGTATAAAGCTTTGAAGAAGTAGGAAGGCAACCCTATTGTTAGTTAAGAGTTTCTAAAGGAATAGCTACAGTAAAAGGGAAATAAACAAAAGGACAAAATGCTATAGTGCTGTCACTAGAGGACAAAATAGGGATGAAGACAAAGTTGTATTTTAAATTGTAATATATTGGGGGGGTAGGTAGAACCCTAGTTTTTAATGAATCTTGGCCAAACAATGAGATTAAATCTTGGCCATTTGTTCTACTTTTTGGGCACTATAAATAGGGAGTCTCCTCTCATTTTCAAGAGAGAGTTGAGTTGTTGTAAAGACATGCTGCAGAAATTTCTAATGAAAATATATTGACTTGGTGGATTTTTTGAGTTCTTCACATGTTTCATGATTCAATCTCCATTGTTAGATGTTTTATTTAGATTTACACTATTGTTCTAGTTAGCTTTAAATTGCTTAGATAGATTTTGGTAATGTTGTTCTATGATTGTAGAAATTTTTGTTGTGTTGATTCCTTCCAGTCCATACTTTTTGCTATTTGCTACTGGCAAATGGTCTTGTAAAGTTAGTCTGGGCTGAAACTTGAAGCTGCTTTTAAACTTTTATCTTTATTCATGCATGTATGTGGTGGATGAATGGTAAAATATTTGCAGACCTTTGAAGATAGCACATATTTCATGATATTGTAGGTTTCTTGGTTAAGTGGAATCTTGTTTGAAGGAAGTTGTCCATAGCAAAACCTCCATGATCACTATTCACAGTTAGTTGCAAATCGAAGAAACTTCCCTCTTCCCTGCTCTTTTTTTTTTAATTTTTTTTAGAAACAACTTGTGCTAAGGTTCATTGCACATTGTAAAATCCAAAACTTAAGGAAAACATTAAATTTTTAGATTGTTGCTCGAACCTACAACAAAATGCACCTTAACTCCCATCTACAAAACTTCATATTTTAAGATCCACCTCGCATCCAGCTATGTAAGTCTTCCCTATGATTACCAACAAAGTCACATCAAACATCAACTAAGGAGTTCCATGAAAGTCATGACCTAACACCTGAGAGACCTTGGGGAGATTTTCAGCAAGTTGTTGGAGATTTCCTTTCAAGAGAGGTAGTGCACCTATGTACTACCTATGTTGAGAAAGTGTGCAAAACACCCATCAACAAATACCACCTGGTCTTAAAACCAGCACAACCAAGTTTTTAAAAACCATGTCAAGGACAGATCAAACTCAAGAAGATTTGTGATTTACATGTAGGATTTTTAAAAATCAGCATGCAAAACTCAAGTCATCAAAAAAACTACAACATTTTCATGTTCAAACCCCTTTTTAACTAAATTGTTGATTCTGGTATGGGGGCAGGTATGGGTATGGGGTCCTTGGGTGTGGCATGGCTAGGTACTGTTGTAATATATAATATTTATACATGCAAAAAAATTAAAAATATACAGAATTGCAAATACATTTGATATGTCACATAATTTTATATTTTATAATAATAATTCCATTTGAATCTTTGATAGTATGATACTTCATCATTGATCAATGATATTATGATAGTCATAAGGATAATTTTCTATGTTGTTAGTTTTGGTCTCCACTCCCTAATGCCCTCATTGTAATCAAGTTTCTTATGTGACATGAGATCCCAATAATTAGTGACACTAGGAGTAGAAACCCCAATGGGTTGAGGGGCAACACCACTCATAGGGATCTTCAGGAAATTCCCTCAGCGAGGGTGAGGGGCAACACCATTTTCACAATTTTATCACTTAATGGAGAAATTAGTTATTTGACATATTTTTGTTTATAAAAATGAATTTTTTTTTGGGTTTGGGTGGCCCTTGGGTCTATCGAAGTCCCACCCAAGAAAACTAGGTTTGTTGGGAAAACTGTACCCGAATCACTCGCACGACCTATATGTTACAAGTCTTCATGAATAATATATGTGCTTAACCACTTGGAGGCTTTTGTATGGAATGTGGACACCATGAAGCTTAAAAGCACATTTGAGGAGCAAAATCATTTTATTACTGATGTTAGATTCAGTCCAAATTCAACTTGTCTGGCTTTAGCATCCTTTGATAAGTGTGTTAAAGTATGGGAGGCTAACAAGGTAAGCACTCCTTTCTATGAAGTTGTTTTATGATAAAATGGCTCAAAATTTCATTATCATTATTAACTTTCGTGACCTAGAAACAATGTGAAGCTTGATTAATGAATGATAGTCACAAAGTTTTGACTTACCTAGCAAGTTGGGAGAAGAATGAGACATAAGAAAAATTACTCTATTATATTATGTATACTGGAATGATTATTTTCAGCTTTATAAGGATAAACTTCTAGTATCTGCTACTTCTTTCCCAATTGTTAGAGGAGTCAACAATTAATATATTATATATTACCAAAACAACAAGTTACAAAATTCATTCAAATGTATGTAATAGCATACATTTGAACAAATAATTTTTAAAAAATAAACTACAGACATTCATCAAAATTTTGACAAACAGTTTGCGATAAACCACTAAAACTTCTGACGAAATTGTTGTGCATGCAATGATATTTTTGTCGCACGTTCGACGATGTATATTGTCGCATGCACATCAATTTCATTAGAAGTTTTTTGTGGTTTGTCGCAAACTATTTGTTGAAATTGTGACGAATGTCTGTAGTTTTTTGTCGCAAACTGTTTGTTAAAATTTTGACGAATGTCTACAGTTTTTTGTCAAAATTTGTGGCTATTTTTTTTCTAGATTGACGAAGTTTGCATCAATTTTCCAATGAATATTGGCTCCATTTTCTGTGTCAATGACTGATGATGCTTAGTCATGATTACGATGTATAAAAGTTTGTCAAAAAAGCAACAAAAAAATAGCGACAAAATTTATATGACTGTTTTGTCGGTATTTCGACAATAGTTTGTCGATATTTCAAAAAACATTCATCAGAATTTGGAGTTAAATATAGTAGTGAAAGGAACACACATGTGAAAGAGAATGAAAATTCAAATAAAGCTTCGATCATCTATCCAACTAGTTGTGGATTAGATCTAGGCCGATTGTCTCAAAAAGGGAATGCATACTCACTTTGGGGTGACATAACTCATGGTGGTCCGCTAGGTGAGAAAATCTAAAAAGGTGAAGTACATACGCTAGTTGGTATGCACTCACAAACACATAGGTGGCTATGGCGAAAGTCATGCCGCTGGATGGGCTTCCCACTCAACCATATGAATGTTATACCTCCTGATAACTTTAATAAGGTGCCACAAAGGAAAATGTTGGTTCGTGCTTCATGAGACAAGCAAAGCTCTGTATGCTTAGAACTCATGAACAAAGAGGAAGGTACCACAAGAATGCAAGGTCTATTACTTAGGGAACATTGTGTCTAACGTCTCCAAGAGAGGACCAATCAAAGAATAGTATATTCACAAATTAGGGGATGCAGTGCATCGCATCAGGCCATCAAGAGGAATGTAATATGCTAAGATGGATCACACTTATGAAGGACATCAAACCCAATGTCGTCTACAAAGTGACAAATGCATCATATGAAATGACAAGGCTACACTAAGAATGCAAATGAAATTATGTGCATGTATGCCCCCACTTTAAAGGAATTTCCACACACTGTTCTATGAGAAATTTCTTTAAATTAGCGAAGGAAAGAAAATGCAATAAGGAAAAAGAAAAAAAGATATGAGAGCCAACTTGGAAAGCCCCTATGCCAAGTCATATGTTTCCGAGTTAGGCTGCGTCATGTAAATGAAAAAGAAAAGGGAGTTTCCCCTCATAAAAGAACACTCCAAACACATAAGGGATCTATGGATTTTGGGTTAGTATGCTCGTTGCTGCAATGTTTGTATTAAAGAGCTTGGAACTATCATCATTCCCCAAAGCACATAGAACTAGAAGAATGACACAAAGAGAGCAAAAAAAAAGGAAAACAAAGTTAGTTTTGGGTCAACATGGAAGAGACATTCTAGTCTCAATGCCTTGCATCATCCTCAAAAGGAAAAACACAAGCAAAAAGAAAATGGAGAGACAAAAGAAAAGGAAAATCTTTTGGGTCAACATGAAGGAGACATTTCAGTCTCAATACCTTACATCATCCCCAAAAGGGAAAACACAAAAGAAAAATGAAAAAGAAAAAAAAAAGGACCTTTTGGGTCAACATGGAAGAGACATAGGGTGTCTCAACGCTTTGCGTCATTCCCAAAAGGAAAACATAAAACAAAAGCAAAAAGGAAATGCACTACATAGAGAATAATATAGGTATGAATAGAAGAAGTGTACAATGAGAGAAAACATCAACCGTATGATACAGGGGAACATGATACACACAAACATGAAAAATGGAAAGGAGCGAGTAATGAAAATGTAAGTCAACCATTAACTAAGTTATTGGTTTCTCAATCTTAAGTAATATAAGTGGAAAATGAATAACATAGTTAAGAGACAAAGACAAATTGATTACAAGGACAAGGCTAACAATTTCTTGCCCCCTGACAAAGTGTAAGGCAAGAATGAGCCGAGGTGGGTGATGTGAAAGGATCATGCAACAGTGAGAATAGAAAATTCTACAACTGTGGCATGATAAAAGGATTTTGTTTTAAGGAATAATGGGAAAGCACTCAGTATCAGTGAAGTGATACTTGTGCAATATGCCATTCAATGTTCAACATTTGTTAGTTCGATGTCCAAGAATACGATGATATTTGTAAAATGGTATGTCAGAATCTTGAGGATGAATGACCAACCTATTCATAGGTGGTAAAACTATAAGTCCTTTATATAAAAGCAATTGAAGTCTCCGTTCACACTCAAGTGGAGGATGAGTAGGAAACTTAAGCTTTTTTAATTTGTAAGGTCACTTTCATATGCTAGATTGTTGTTTTTCATGAATGGAAGGAGGGAGAGGACGCTTGGGGATCCTAGCATCCTTGTCATCAGAATCAGGTAAAGGTTGTTCATGTGGAAGGAGAATGTTTAAGCTAGGAGGAGAATCAAAGATCACTATACCATCATCTCGAAGTCTCCAATATTCAAAAGAGGCTTGTCAGCATGAGGATCTTGATATCCTAGTCCTGTTGTGTTTTCTTTTGTTGGTTTTTGTTCAAGAAGTTGGTGAATGTTATGCTCATGTGTTGTTTCACAACCTTGTTTACTTAGGATAGTAAATCCTTTTCCATATGTTTCTTCAAGGTTAATAGGACTTCTTGTGATTTTTTATCATAAAATGGTTGAGGATGTGTTTGTTGGGAGGAACTAGGTCCATTTGATGGAGGGATCTTAGGTCCTTCTTGAGTTTCAGGATGTAGGTATCCAAAGTGATCAGGAGGTGCAATAGTAGGAAGGTTTGGTGGTTTCATTGATGGGTAAAAGGCTACATTGGATTTAAGGTTATCAAGACATTCATTTAGGAACTTGTTCATGCTAGCATCATCTTCACCAATGAGGTCAACATCACGAGGAGGACAATCATGAGGAGCTGAAGGAGCGTGTGGAAGCTCAAGGTTATTAGGATCACAACCAAATGCACAATTGGACATTTCTACCAAGGATTTCAATGAATTCCAAAACTTATCAAAAGAAAATGCCATGATGACAATGAATGCAACTAAACTAAGATTGAAGAAATTACAAAAAACAAGGATTCTGGAAGCAAAACATAAAGCAGCTATAGAAAATTGTAATGTAGGAAATACTTAGAAAATGCCTGAAAGTGTTGTGCAGAATGTGTAAGTGGACTGATTCACCTAGGGTAGCGAATGAGTCGAACTATGATATTTTTGTGTTTTCAGAAAATTTAAAATGAGTTTAATGTTGTTCAGATGTCAATGAAAGATGCAGATGTAGATTTTCAAAATTTTCAATGATATGATATGCAAAAATGAAATCTAAATGAGTCTTTCACTAATTCAATTTGAGAAACCCTAGGATACAAAAACAAAACAATACCCTAATTGAATGTTGATGCAAATGAAATCTAGGATGCAAGATGCAATTAAAATCAGAAATGTAAAGTGCTCAATATGCAGGTTCACCAAAATGAATTATAGATTTTTGGGCAGGGCTTATAGGCTACTCTTGCACTCTTAGGATGTTTCACCTAAAAGGAGAGAGATAAACTCCACTCAAAGGATCTAGGTGGTTCACTCAAATTATGCAATGTATGATGTTATTTAGGCTAAATGAGATGATCTAAATGTAACTAAGTGAACTGCTTGACTTATTACGAATGCAAAACCTAAGAATTATGCAATGCTGGGAAACATAATGTGATATGCAACTATGAACTAAGAATGAAAAAATGCAAAACAAAACAAAAAAAGGTTGAATTAGAGTGGACTTGGAGGTCTGATGAAGATTTTGGAATATTTTGAATGCTGACAGAGATCACTGAAAAATCACCAGTGGGACTCATTCGCCACTGATAGCGAATCAATCCTGCTTTTGAGGAAAACTTCTAGAATTGGTTTCTGAGTGTCGGAATCCAGAATCTGGCAAAATATGGATTTCTAGCCTTAAGGTGGGACTCATTTTCCACTGATGGTGAATCAGTCCACTCCTTAAATTTTGAGAAATCAGGAACTAATCCTGTAGCACCAGATCTAAGGTTGTTTGCTTGTGTTGCCAAAGTCAAATTTGTAAAACATGGACATAATGTCTTCTCCAAGCTTGAAATAGGATTTAATTGACTTCAAAAACTTTGTTGACTTCTTGTCCACTTTTCAACACCTAAATGCTTGTCAAATCTGCATACACAAGTCTGCAAACACACATGCAAAAGAGGAAAAATGGTTAAGGGTTAAGTTATAGGGATTTGCCTTGGTCAAATCCCACTTTGGTAATCAAAACCTTAATAAAATAATGAAATGAAAGAGAATGATAAACAAATAACATGAAAATTCTATCAACTTACCAAACCCTTATTGAAGAAATATGAAGATATAACAATGGCTACTCCAAAATACTTGATCAATACTTGATTCAATGATGCAAACTGCTTGAATGCTTCAATGAGTGAATGAATAAGTGGACTTGATGAATTCTTGAGTGAATGGAGGGGTTAAAATGGATGTAAAAACACTTATTTATACACATTTGTGCCTTAGTAACTCAATAATACCTCATCATAGGCTGACATAAGGTATTTTTAAATAAAAACTTGAAAGAAAATTTGAAATATTTTGAATTTTGTGCCAAGAGGGACTCATTCACCACCCATGGCGAATGGGTCCCACCTTGGACTTGAAAGTGGGTGTCGGGAATTATCTTGTATTTAATGTTTTTTTTGGATTTACATTCAAAAACACACTTAATTAAGCCTTATAATGTCATAAAGGGGTCAAATAAAGCATAAGGTGTAAATGGTGAAATTAAGCCTAGAAAAGTGTGAAATCTTGTTACAAGACTTTACAACACTTCAAAATAGGACTTGATAAGTGATGAAAAGGTTATTTTTAGGTGAAATGTAATGAATAGAGTCTAGAAAAGTATAGAAATGTTTTACAACACTTCACAACACCTTCACAAGACATCGTAATTTGAATTTTAATGACTAAATGTGAATGTTCAAGCCACATTGTAACATTAAATCAGAGCAAAATGGACCAAGCATCATGAAGAAAGGCCTAAAATACCATGGAAATGACAAGGGGCCATTTTTCTACAGTATAGAGCTCTACTAGCTTAGCTAGATGATGCTAACAAAGAAAGAGTAGTCTACTACATCAGTCAAAAATTGGTGGGCTACGAGTTGAACTACTCGCCCATGGAAAGAGTGTGTCTCTTAGATGTATTTGTAACATAAAATTTGAGATACTATATCTTAAACAAGAAGGTAAAGTTTATTTTAAAAGTAGACCCATTAAATTACCTACTAGCAAAAGCATCCCTAATAGGTAGAATTGCTAAGTGAGTAATGATTCTGAGTGAATTTGATATGAATATGTGGATAGAATAGTCATCAAGGGAAAAATCATAGTAGACTAGTTGGGTGACGCATCCATAGAAGATCACAATCCTCTTACAACAGAGTTCCTAGATGAAGGTATATTATTGAAAGAACAAGCAGACCATTGGATCTTATACTTTGATGGGTCCCATACTCAACATGGCTCAGGAGCAGGTATTCGATTTCTCACACCACAAGGAGACAATATAACCAAGGCATACAAGATCACCTTCCCATGCAAAAACAATATCTCAAAGTATGAAGTTCTATTCACAAGCCTCAAGAAGGATATTGAGTAGAGAATAAAAGAACTACAAGTCTTCGAAGACTCTAAGCTAGTGATCAGACAGGTGAATGATGAGTACCAAAAAAAATATGACAAGCTGATACTGTATAAAATGATGGTGGATAGCTTCAAGGACTATTTTTTTATAATAAACTTTGAACAAATTCCTCGAATAAACAATAGATTTGTTGATGCAATGGAAACAATAGGATCACTTCTTGATATTCTATAGAATGTTCCTAAGTATGAGTTCCTCATAGAACAATTGTTCATATCGACATTCGACATCCCATAATCAGAAATGGTATGTGTTGTTGTTGGTCCTAACTCACCATGGTACTGACACCTTTGACTACATCCAACACGGTATCATACCACTTGACCTAACAAACACTCAAAAGAAAACCTTCACTTGTAGGACTTCCTGATTTACAATCCTAGGAGATACCCTATATCATCACAGTCTAGAAGGTATGTTACTCTAGTGTCTTAACATAGAAGAAGCACAAACAACCTTACAAGAGGTACACAAAGGTGTTTGAAGGTCTCACTCTAGTGGACCTAACCTAGTCTAAAAATTGCTCAGAATGGGGTACTATTGGCCCTCCATGGAATAGGAGTGCATTTAGTATTCTTGAAAGTGTTGTTAATGCCAACAACATAGTGACCTTGTTCATGCACCAACATAGATCTCGCAATGGGGATTAGATCTGGTAGGTAAGATTTCTCCTGCTTCCTCTAATGGGCACAATTTAATTATTATGACAAAAAAGTACTTCACCAAATGGATAGAGGAAATTTCACTAACCTACATCATTGGAAAAAAATTATCAAAGTTCATACTGAATTATCTGATTTGTAGGTACAAAATTCACCAAACAATTATAACAGACAATGGAACCCCATTCAAGAATCAAGACGTCTAAAAACTCTGTTCCAAATTCTCTATCCAACATAGATTTTCCATGCCCTACTATCCCCAAGGAAATGGCCAAGCTGAAGCATCTAACAAAACCATAATGAAAATACTGAAAAAGACTGTTAATGAAGTCGGCCAATATTGCCATTTGTAACTGAACCCAACCCTATGGGCTTATCGAACCACCATTTGAACACCTACAAGTGCTACACCTTTCTCCTTGGTTTACAAATCATAGGTTGTCTTACCTATCCGGGTTAAAATCCCCTCACTGTGAATCTCACTAAAAGACATGGTCAACAATGAAGAATGTCAGGTATCTAGGTTAAATGAATTGGAGCTCCTAGATGAAAGGAATTTGAGCATGTTAAACCATTTACAAGTTTATCAAAATTGGCTCAAACGAAGTATTGACAACAGGATCAAGGACAGGAACTTTCAAGTTGGTGAGCTAGTGGGTACATGTACAGGATCATCATGGGAAAAAAAGGCCCTTAAGTGGTGAAAAATTCAAAAAAATTAGAGTTAGGTAACTTGATGTAAAAATTTGAATAAGTTATCCATATTATTTCAAAAATATGTAAGAATAGAATCTATAGAAAAGTGAATGTAGTTTCTAAACTACTAGGTTGTTGGCAAGAGACACTACACATGCTTTATGGTGTTGTAATTAATGGCAACCCTTGTCAGCTAGTTGATCTGCACATTTCATTTTGCTCATATTGACACACAGATTGAAGGTCAATGGTTATCTGTTAAGTTAGAGTAGAGCATCTGGTAACTTCGTGTTCTTTGATTCCTATGCAAATTTTTGGTTACAATTTTTTGTTGTGGATCTCAAGGGAGTATTTTTCAATGCATAATCTATGTTATTTGAAAATATTGGTGCCTCGTATCGATTTGGGTGAAAGCTAGGAGGTTCGGTTGTCTAATTTTCTATTTGTCAATGTTTGAAGGCCGACCTAGTGAATATGGTGTGTCGCGGATATATGAGGAGTTATTATTTAAATGTTTTTGTGTTCGAGCATCTTAATTTGGGTCATCACTATGTTGTGGCCAACTCTTGTGGATTCACATTGAATGTTTTGATTATTTAAAGTTGACAGTTCATGAATATTTCTTTTTTTGTTGAAGCCAACCTAAAGCGTTCAAATCTCTTGTAGCAGATATATATAAGTGATCGATTATATCATTTTGATGTATGTTTGATGTGAGTTGATGTATGTTGAGATTATTAGAAGATCAAGAAAGCGATTAAGCGCAGTTTCACTTGCACATTAAGGATTTTTGTGAAGCAAATTAAGGCAGAGTAGAGCGAAGAGTAGGATCAGTTTGAAGGAGCATAATCTAATTGTTGAGCTTAACCAAAACTATAATCAAGCATTTGTAGATGTGAATTTCTTAGTTCAAATCCTTGGAAGTATTCCAAAATTTTGTAAGGCAGTGAGCCTTTCTTATTTTGAGCAGTGAGCTCTAGGAAGTGTGCCTGAATGCAAGTGTATTCCCATTTTGTAATTATTCCTTTTGAGTAAACTCAAACTATATTGTGGAGTTTCCATCCACCGTGGTTCTTCCCCTAATAGGGTTTCCACATAAAAATCCTTGTGTTATGGTGTTGTGGTTGCTTACTTTATGTTTATGCATATTTCTTTTGGTTGAATGTTATTAGTACTTTGTTGATCAGATTAATAAATCTAAAAATTGCACAACACTGATTCACCCCTCCTCTCAGTGTTGCTTGATTCCAACAATTGGTATCAGAGCTCTAGTCCTCGGAAGAAGTTTAACAACTTGGGGAAGATCTTGGAAAGTGTTTCAATGGATTCAAGCAGTCTTCAACAACTTATGGTGGCCCTAGATGATCTTGATCAGTCAAAATCTGATGTCTGAGAATTGAAAGAAAATCTTCTAGATCCTGAGAGATTCATTTCAAGTCATTGAAAGATAAAATCAATAAGTCTAGGAAGAAGAGAAGGGAACTCTATGATTAGATCAAGTAGGATGACAGTAGGCATATTGAAGATGAAGAACTGAGTCAAGCCCTGAAGGAAAAGATGGAAGAATGTGAAAAGTTTTCCAAAGAGAATACAGTTCTGAAGCATGAGATGGAATCTACTATGATAAGAATGACTAAGGAGATTGAAGATAGAAAGAAGAATGAAGAAAAGCTTGCCCAATCCCTGAAAGAGAAATTTGAAGAATACAGCCAAATTACTAATGGATTCATTTAGTTGGAACATGAGTTAGAATAAACCAAACACAATGGGGAAGAACTTGAAAAGCACATTGTTGATCTCAGAGATGAACTTTCTACTGCAAATGAGTACAAGGAGAATCTCAAGGTTAGCACAACTAAGCTTGATGAATTGATTAAAGGTTAGAGGACTGAATGTGACAAGCGAGGTCTTGGATATGAGGAAGGTGAAAGCTCCGGTTCTAGACAAAGGAGATTCAGACAAGGAAATTAGATGAACAACACTGGAAGGTATCCAGTAAGACAACCTAATGCTCAGAGGTTCAATGGTTATTGTTTTAATTGTAATAAATTTGGTCATATGGAAGCTCAATGTAGAAGTAGAATGAATTCAAATGGTCCATCATTCTCTGGTTAGTGCTTTAACTATAACAGGTATGGCCATACGTCGAATGAATGCAGAAATGTGGTGAACAAATTTCATAGAGATGCCAGATGTTATACATGCAATAGATTTGGTCATATTGTTAATCAATGTAGATTGAGAGAAAATTTGTGGAACAACTAGTCTGGACAAAGAAATGTGGTGTGCTACAATTGTAACAAAACTGGTCATATTGCTAGATTTTATAGATGAGGTCTAGTAAATCAAAGAAGAAACATGCAGAAGGATGTAAAAGGAAAAGGGTAGGATACTACATATCAGATTGGAAAGAAGATGAAGAAAACTTGGGTGAAGAAGAGTCCCTCTATTGCAGAAAATGAGGCTGCACTAGAATCAGCTTTTGGTAATTCCTCCAGGAATTAGTTTTTAGGATTTTAGCCTAGGGGGATCTATCAAGAAAATCTTTCAAACACCCTATTGGTGATTGACACTGAGTTGTGGATGAGTTCAGTGATTGCATTGGTGATCCATAGATGTTGTTGAAAAATTGTAGAGAGTATTTATGTAGAATTGAAGATCCACATAAGATTTATCTTTCACAGTGTATGAAAATAGGGTATCTGGATGAGTTAGGGAAAAGGAATTTATTACGTCAAAAATTTAGGTATGCGAGTGATCAAAAGGTCACTTCTATCTTTCATTTGTCACTTTGCACTTTGAAAAGAAGAATTTTTTGAGCTCTGAAGCGAACTTTGGTGAAATTTGGGAGAATTCAAGTGTGAAGGTGATTCAAAGTTCAAACCCTACTCCAACAAAAGGTATTTATTGGGAAATATTGTAAACCTGTGAATCTTTGAAATGGCTACTCCATTGGTGGTTGAAGTAAAGGATAGGCCCCATCCAAAATTTAAATGGCACCCCTTCAAGTCTGTTGAGACTGAGCCCTTAGGTGCATTTTCATCTGTGTCGTACAAAGTTTTACACAATTAAGATATTAGGGCATATGTTCAAGCTAATATTGAGGAGCTAGGAAGGTCACGGTTATTGAATCTATATTCCAAACACATTGTTGGAGAATATTTCTATGTCAACCCCAAATTTAAAATCCTAGAGGAGAAGAAATTCACATAGTCTGTGAAATTACCTGTGTTCGATGAAAGAGAATGGGTCTAGTATATCTTGAGTCTAGTCCATGTAGAATTTATTTGGTTGAATCAACCTTTCAAAATAATAAAAGAATATATAAGAGTTGTTACTGGTCTAAATTCTTCTAGTGGTTTGCCTATTTTGAAGTTGGTAAAGAATCAGACAGTCACAAATGCGACTGGTTCAACATTTGATAGAAGATGAATGACAATTGATAAAATCATTGATGTGGATTTCAAATTTGCCTCAATGGTCATTGGTTATAAGATATATCACTCTAGTGGAGAAAATTATGTATTCGGTACTACCATATATGCAGCTTATCAGATGGTTAGGGAGAATGTAGAGTACAACTTGTGTGAATTGCTTCGAAGTCAGCTTATGGGGAATCTTGTGAAGATAAAGAAAGACAAGAAGAATTCTTTTAAATACAGTAATTTTCTATTGTGTTTATTCTTTTATTTCATGAATAAAGTTTCGGGAGTCGGGAAAGTGGTCTAGCAAAGAGGTGATAAGCCTGTTGGTGTTCAAATTAGAGACATGTTATTCAATTTTGGTGTTAGTCAAGTCAGGAAAACTACAGTTTGGGGATATCTCAAGAACTTTCAAAATGAAATGCAAGCAAGGGAAAGGATTCATACTTCTATTGTTGAGAAGTATAAGGACACAATTTGTTTTATGGTAGATATTGATCAATGCTTAAGGGAAGCAGCTGATCCCAGAACCGTTTGGATTATGTGAATGGGATATGAAGTCAAGGAAGGAATCTTGGAGCTATATGCACAACATCTATTGAGTAAACCTTTGGATCCATTTGAAGAAAGGTTTGGAACTTATACAGAAAAGAGCATGCAAGTCCATGAGCAAATAAAGAAGCCAAATATAGTTAGAAGAGTAAAAAAAGAAGTGGAAGTCTTTGCAAAAAGTATGGGAATATCTGTAGAAGCAGTAAGAGAATCCAAAAGGAAGAGAGAAAAAGAAGATGCTGAAAAAGGGAAAGAATCTAAAACTGAATCTGCTAGTCCGACAACATCCTCTACCTGAACTAGAACAACAAGGAGTTTTGTACCCCAATCCAATCATGCAGAGAAGTTAGCCCCTACAAAAGCTCAAGACAAGGCTTTCAGTAAGAGTAAGAAGGACAAGAGCACAAGAACCTATGAAGTCATCTCAGAAGATGAGGAGACTGAGTCAGATGAAGGTGTGAAATAAATAAAGGCTACTAGCACTCAAGCTACAAAGGTAATCAAGAGAAAATCTTTCGGTGCAAAAGAAAAGGAAAAGAAGAAGGAAAAATTTGACAAACCAGGTATGACAGTTCAAGAAGTTGAGAATGTTGTTGTCAAGGATGGAAACCTCAAGCCCCTCTACAAATGGTATGAATTTTTTTAAGAATCAAGACAAAGAATTCTTGAGGAGGCAACAATAAAACATCTGATTATTTTTTAATAAAGTTCTTGTTGAAATTATGTTTGGTTTACCTAAGAGTCTATATGAGGTTTTGGAGGGGAGAAGAGTAAATGCTAGGACAAAAGAAGAACATATGAGAAAGAGAATTGTTGTAGACTTATGTCCAAAACTTTCTATTGAGGAGATGAAGTCACTCCTGAACAAATCCAAGAAGGAATTTAAAAGAAAAAAAAGGGTGAACAAACTTATGATCGGTGAAACTAATGTTGTTGCTGATGAAACCAAGAAAATCCTGGAAGAATTTCTATCAAAGAACAAGATCAATGTTGAACAAGTGAATGTTGAAGATGTTGTATCTGATCCGGTAAATGAGGAGGTGAATGTAGATACTGAGGATATTCAAAATCCTTTTGATGTGGATAATACAAAAGTACCTATGGAGACTGAATCTCCCAAGGTTGTATTAGATGAAGGAAAGGAGATGCCAAACATGAAGAAGTTGAAGCTCCTAAAGGCAATCAAGAAATAATTATTGAAGAACCAGAAGGTGAAGAAAAGAAGGCTGAATTCAAGGAAATTATAGTTGAATAAGGAGACACTGTAGAGGCAGTGAAGAGATTTTTGGATGAGAAAAAAGAAGATTTTGATCTTGAGTTGGGAGATTCCCCTTTTCATTTATCTACTTTTTCCCCAATTCAGAAAATGAAAGTTGCATCGTTTGCACAAGCTAAGGCTAGGGAAGAAATTCTAAAATCCCACATTGAGGATAGTGAATTGTTGAATCTTGCATCTGGTATTCTGGAGTGGATCATGCCTACTCATGTCAAGGATCAATATGGTTCCTCCTCTGGTGAGTTGAAGAAACTTATAAATTCGGTAAGTACTCATTTTGAGTCACTTGAGAAGTCAGCTTTGGTCAAAGTTCAGAAGGAGTTTGATGTCATAAGGTTTAGTAGTCTGAAAGGTATGATAGCTAGAGATAAATCTCTATTAGCTAAATGTGTGAAGAATGTTCATAATGCTCTATCTGAAGGTGGAAAATTTTATAAGACATGCCTTTCTTTGTCAAAACTTACTGAGGAAAATGAGAAGGTTAAGGATCATGAGAAAGAGTTGGTTGCTATTTCTAATGGTTTTGATCCTTTAATTATTTTTGTTGGAACACAAGAAGGTCAAGTTATCTCTTTACTTGAAAAAATAAAGAGTATGCAGCATGAAAATGGTAAAATTATGGGAAGAGCCTGTGAACTCAGAGGTTTAATTGGTCCAAAAATGGAAACCATGTTGAGTGATTTGAAGGAATCACAAAATGCTTTAGCGGTGAGTTACCCTGCAAACATGGAAACTGTTGAGATGCAATATTATTTTCTTTGTGGTCATATAACTATTTTGGAGAGTCTTAAGAAGTGTTGGGACTCAAGCTTGCACTTGTTGAAAACAAATTTTGTAGACATTTTCAAATTTGTGTAAATTTTTGTACTCATGCAATTTGAAGTTTTTGTTGATTTTTTGTATGTGGATTCCCTATCTTTTCCATTGATGTCAAAGGGGGAGAGTAGAACAGTGAAAAATGTATATTCATCTAAGGGGGAGTTGTAGTTTTGAAGATATTTTTGGAGTTTTGGTTGGTAGTGTATTTTTGTTCGTATTGATCTAACACTTAGTCATTTTTCACTAAGTGTTGCCATCAATGCCAAAGGGGGAGATTCTTGGCAAGAGACACTGCACATGCTTTATGGAGTTGCCATTGATGGAAACCCTTGTCAACTAGTCGATCCACACATTGCATTTTTCTCGTACTGGAAGACAGATTGAAAGTCAGTGGTTATTTGTTAAGTTAGAACAGAGCATCTAATAACTTTGTGTTCTTCGATTCATATGCAAATTGTCGATTACTATTTTGTGTTGTGGATCTCAAGGGAGTATTGGTCGATGCATATAATTTAGTTTATAATCATGTCTTTCATCATAGATTGCATCTTAATATAGCTTCCATTATCATATCACAACATATAGCTTTCATTATCAGCAATCGGTATCATAGCTTTTTACATCATATAGCTTGCATATCATTTAACATTCATATAGTTTATCATTCTCGTTCTCTAGATTGGCATTTTAACAGTCATAATGCTTACAAAATCTGAGAGCCCTGTGACTTAATAAATCTTTGGGTATACAGAGAAATATGACACTTTTAGTAGATTCTTGCTTAAATTAGTTTAATTATTGTTTGAATCTTTGCTATAATGTCTTATTGATTGTGTTGATTATCATTTACACACATTTTATCATCACAGTCCCTATAGTCAAAATTTCAAGTGTAACGACTCCTCCCACCTCTTGGAAATAAAAAACTCTCTTTTCTCTAGATTTTGGGGGTTCTCTTTCATTTGAAGACTTCAATCTTTCACTGTCACCCCATTCTTCATTTCATCCCTTCTTGATCTTACTTCTATGGTGAAGCATTGCTAGATTGAGGTCCCTCCAATAGCCAAATCTTTGTTGCAATCATTCAACGGTGTGCTCGTGTAGTCAAGAGGGGGTAATAGATTGTTGGAAATGCTCTCTTGATTCTTGTCAATAGATATTTTGTTCATTTCCTATCTTATGATACTAGTTCTCCTCCTTGAGCGAGAATTTCTTTCATCACTTCCTATTTGTTTACTTTTCCACATTTTTCTATCTATCTAGTTGTTTGTGGAGGTGGGAACACCAAAATGAGGGTTTGAATATGGTAAGCCCTGAAACAGGTCCGACATTTTTCCTCGTTCGTCTTGTGTGCAAGTTTTCCAAGTGAATCTTGGAGGAAAATATTGAATGTAGGACCTTTCATAAGTCAATATTTCACTCTCCCTAGTATTTTTTAACATTTATTGTTGTCTATTAATCTATTTAGTTAGACAAACCTTGAATTTGGGAGAGTTAGTAGTATTATTGTATTTATGTTTAAGGGTTTTAGCTCTCTATCTCTACAAGACACCAATACCCTTCTAGGACTAAAACACATCACACTGGAATCCTGATCACACGCTATCATCCTTTTCCTGAGAGCTACACCTTTTGTAATTAAGATCTCGTAATTCTACTCTTCTAGATTCTAAAATAGTTTTCCTGAAAATCATTGAGGTGATATTCTATTCTTTGTAATTTTATTATTCAGCCTTCTAGTTTGATTAAGCTAATTCTTAGTTAGTTTAGGGAATTTTGTTCCATCTGAATCTCTAGGAAAGCAAGAGACTCATGAGAAGTGGATTACCCTTCTCTATATTTTGGTGAACCGGAT
Organism: Sequoia sempervirens; assembly: GCA_007258455.2. NCBI lineage: Eukaryota > Viridiplantae > Streptophyta > Pinopsida > Cupressales > Cupressaceae > Sequoia > Sequoia sempervirens. The sequence continues at coordinate 97,693,583 of VDFB02373365.1, read as the reverse complement.
GTGAACCATGTTAGATATTTTCCTATAATGTTTTAATTTTTATGATAATGCTTTCTCTAAAGAAGATTTTGGTATGTTGGATTATGGTCTAGATGATTTCTTAGAAGCCTCTTCCTCTATCTATAGATCTTTTGAAAAAACTTATTCTTCACAAGCATCTACTTCCTTTTCGCTAGCTAAGAAGTTGGTGAATGTTGTTGTAGTATCCTTGGCTTCCTCAAGGCCTAAGCGATTTGTTGTTTACTTGAATCCACCTAGCCTTTCTCCTAAGATGATTCATTCTCTCTATGGATTCCCATATTATAATGACAATGTATTCATACACAAGGTTTGTACGAGCTACACACTCTACTTCTTATGATGTTGTAGGGAACAAATACAACACTAGAAGGAATCAACAATTTAACCTAAATCAACAACCTTCTATTACTCTTCCTACTTCTTTACCACATTCTCAACCAAGTCTTCCTTCAGCTCCTAAACCCACGACTAAAGCACCTATACATTATGATCTTGTCAAGCAACTTCGTATTACTGTGGCTAAGATCTTGCTTTGGGATTTGCTTCAAGCCACTCCAAATCACCAAGGTATGCTTCACGAAGCCTTACAAAATATCCTCTTGTCTACCTTTTCTAGGGCAGCAGATGTTAATGTGTTGGTGCTTCATATTCATGTGTATTCATCAAATATTATATTCTATCCACAAGAACTCTTTCCCCTAGATGTGTAGAAGAAAGAGGATCCTCTAATGATCATAGTTAGCATTAACAACATTGGTATTAGGCATACCCTAGTTGAAACTAGTTTGTCTCTCAATGCTTGTGGTATGGATCTACTACCTAAGATTAATATTTATTCTTCCTCTTCAACTACTTTTTCTTTATACATTCGTAGATTTGATAATGTTGATTAACAAGCCTTAGGTACAATAATCTTACCTTTGTGGCTAGGACCTATTATCTTACCCACTTTGGTGTATGTGATGCCTGGTCCCTTACCTTATAACCTTCTTTTGGGAAGACCAAGTGGATTCATTCTATGGAAGTTGTGAATTCTACCCTACATTGTTCCTTAGAGTTTGTAGCTAATAATCAAGTGGTTATGATTAAGGTTGTTGTTGAAGTTGTCCACCTTTATAAGTTGACGATTGTTGGTTGAGCCTCATTTTTTTCCACTCTCAAGAATTTTATTCTATCACTAACCTCAGATGCGTTGACATGATCCTTGGTGGTGCCATTAGTAGAGACCATCCTTGAAGTGAGTTTCCTTAAAGAGGAACAACCTAAATCAGAAAAGTCTTAAGTCCTCCCCATCTACTTCTTCTTCTGAATCAAATGCATGTCTTGGTGATGATTAGGGATTTTTGGATTTCTCTGAGTTTTTCATTAGAGAATACAAAGTGATTCCCATCCACCTCGATCTTTTGATAACTCCAAACACCTCCACTAAGAAAGATTATCAACCTCCCGCTAAGAATGAAAGTTGTGATCCTATCCAAGAACCTAGATTTTCCCCTACTAAGGAGGATAATCAAATTTTTTGATAAAAAGGTTAATATTTTTTATCCCCGTGAGAAGGATGGTTGTGATCTCATAGAAATGTTGGACACTCATTGGTGGAATTACGCTCTCTATGTGGAACCACCTCCTTTCAAGGCTTTGTAGACATGTTATGGTCGTGGATATAAGATCATTTCTAAGTATGGTTATGTGTGTAAAGTTCTTGGGTGTATTAAACAAGGAATTCAAGTCCCTATCCAATTTAAGCCTCACAAGTGTAACTTGGGACTAGGATGCTCTATTGAACAATCTAGGCAAAAACGATGGTGGAGTGTTAACATGATTTCAGTTGAACCTCTCAACCTAGTTCATCCTAAATTGATAGAGGATAAAATAGAACATGACGAAGTTCCTCCAAATGTCTTTTCCTCAGAGGAGGTGCTAGAATAATTCTTAGGTGCCTATTCCCACTTTTTTTCCTTTCACCATAAGCGATGATTCTCTTATCGCTTGAATAAAAAAGCATAATTTAGAGAATTTGTTTTGAATATGGATGAGGAGGCTCATCTATCTAATGTTGATGATGGTGTCTCGATACCTCATCTTGAAGACTGTAGTCCTATCCTTAAGGGAGATATTGTTGAAGATTTTGTGGATCCTAAATCCTTTGAAAAGGTGATTAAGATAAAAAATTTCCTTTAGAAGAAGCTAAGGTGCACTCCAACTTCTTACATTCTCACCCTGATATCTTCACTTGGTCATGTTAGGACATGCTCGGAATTGATGAGTCTATAGTGGTTCACAATATTGTGTTATGCCCCGATGCCAAGCCTATTAAGAAAAAGATCTGAAAGATGAATCCTAAGGTTGCATTGTTAGTTAATATTGTGATAGAGAAGCTATTAAAAGCATTCTTTATCTGTCTTATTTACTATTCACCTTAGATCTCAAATATTGTTCTTGTTAGTAAACCTAATGGCCATATTCATGTGTAATTGACTCTCATGATCTTAACAAGGCTTCTATTAAGGATGATTTTCCATTTCCTAATATCGATATGATTATAGACTCAATCACAAGCCACGCTTTGTTGTTTTTCAAGGATGGATTCTTGGGCTATAACCAAATTCATATTAACTTGAAAGATCAATATAAGAAAACCTTCACTATCCCTTTGGGTACTTTCTATTATGTGGTCATGTCATTTGGGTTAAAGAATGTAGGCACAACTTACCAATGGGTGTTGACCCTAATCTTTCATGATTTCATTCACAAAATCTTAGAAGACTACATTAATGATATCTTAGTGAAATTTTTAACCCATCAAGATCACATAGTTAATATTTGTCTCATCTTTGAAAGGCTTCAACTCTATAAGATGAGGCTAAATCCTCTTAAGTGTGTCTTAAACATGGATGTAGGTAAAATTTTAGGATTTATAGTTTATCATGGAATTAAAGTCGATACAAATAAAATTGATGCGATTGTTAACATGCCTCAACCTAGGAACATCTCTCAACATCAAAGTTTGCAAGGGAAAGTTTAGGATATTCATAGATTCATATCTCAATTGGCTTATCGTACCCTTCCATTCAATTGTTTTTTGAAGAAACATGTATGTTTTGTTGGGATGATGAGTGCCAAAAAGCTTTTGAATCATTCAAAAGTTATCTAGCCAATCCTCCTGTCATAATATCAGCTATGCAAGATAGACCCTTTTTTCTTTACCTTGTGACATCATCGTGCACTTTGGCAACCTTGCTTGCTCAATACGATGATGATGGAAGGGAAAGAGTGGTCTACTAAATTAGCCATGTCCTCGTTGATTATGAGACAAATTATTATACCATGGAGAAATAATGTCTCTCTCATCTTTGCAATACAAAAGCTAAGACATTATCTTCTTCATGCTGAAACACATTTTATTGTGAAAACCAATCTTCTAAAGCATTAATTTTCTAGTGTTGACCTTGTTCAAAGGTTGAAAAAATGGATAATATTTCTTTCCAATTTTGACATAGAGTTCATACTCAAAAATCAATTAATGGTAAGTTAGTTTCTAATCAATTGGTAGATGCTCCTTCATCTCGCTCCTTACCTAGTCTAGACTTATTTCCTAGTGAATATATTATTGCGATTAGTCACAGTCTTGTATGGAAGATGTATTTCAATGGATCAAGATATCAGATTGGCTCTTGGACAGGTGTAGTTTTGATCTCACCCTAGGGAAAGCCAGTCCCTCTCTCCTTTAGATTAGAGTTTCAATGTACTGATAACATCACTGAGTACAAAGTCCTTATTTTCAACTTGTGTGTCATGATCACATTAATCATAAGGAATCTTTGCATACATGGTGAATTTGAACCTATTGTGAATCAGATTATAGGAATGTATCAAGCCAAGCAAAGTAAGTTATCTCAGTATTAGGATCTGGCTTTGTCCTTTCTTGATCAATTCTCCTCTTTCACAATAGATATTGTCCCTAGGAGAGAAAACCGACATGTGGATTCCATGATGAGTGCTTCCTCCTTGGTTCCCTAGGATAAGGACATGAAGGAATACCACTTTGTGGTTCATATTCATCATTCTCTTCTTGTCATTGATCCACTTAGATAGGATGCTCTCATGTGTGCTCATGTAGACTTGAAAGAATGGCATTCTAACATTTATAAATATCTAAAGACTAGAAATTTTATCGGTGATGCGACAAAGAATGATCACACTTGGATATGAATTTTTTTAGTCTACTATGTTGTACTGTTAGATGTTCTTTATCAAAAATCCTATAATGGCCTTCTTCTTTAGTGTATCACTAAAGTGGAAATGCCCCTTACCCTTAAGGAAGCCCATTTTTGTGGTAAATCCTTAGTGTGAAATTTGATCCACATTGGATACTTTTGGCAAAAAATGGGACAAGATTCGTTTGATTTTGTTAAAAAGTGTTTGCAGTGTCAATAGCATAGTCATCTCATTCACGCTCCTACTCAAGAGATTCAAAATCAGACCTCCCCTTGGTCGTTCATAAAATGGGGGTTGGATATCATTGGAAAGATATCACCTCCTTTTTTCTAAAGGATACATCTTTATCATTATCACTACCGATTATTTCATGAAGTGGGTTGAAGCTATCCCACTTCAATCCATGAATGCTAAAGCTATTTGTAGGTTTCTTCTGAACAATATCATTACTCACTTTGGGTTTCCTTCTTTGTTTCCAACACTGATACACCATTCAAGAACAAGGAAGTGAAGTAATTCCTAGAGAAATTTCATATTCAACATAGATTATTTGCACCATATTATCCTTAATCCAATTTCCAAGTTAAATTGTCTAATAAAACTCTTGAGCTTATCCTTCAAAAAATAGAAAATGAACATAGTAAAGATTGTCATATCCAGTTAACATATTATTTGTGGGCCTATCACATGAGTGTTCATATTGCGACGGGAACAACACCTTATAACCTCATGTATGGTGTTGAATCTATCATGCCTTTAGAGTTGGAGATTCCATCTTTGTGGGTTTCCCTCAAAGGGTTAATTGATTATGAATCTTATTGATCTAATTGTTTGCATCAACTTGATTTTTTTGATGAGCATCAATTACAGACCCTCAATGACCTTAAATCTTGTCAATGATCACTATCTAGGCAGTATAATCAAGGTTTTATTCCTATAAATTTTAAGGTAGGTGACTTGTTCTTCTATGAGAATCAAAGAAATGTAAATGTGTTTCCTGATCAAAGGGGGAAGTTTAGTCCTAATTGGTTGGGCACTTACTTCATCATCTCCGTGTATGGTTCTTGTACCTATAGATTGTCATCTATGGATGGGATGCCTCTAAAAGAACAAGTTAATGTAATGCAACTTCATTGATAGTATGCATAGTTTCTATGTGTCACATGTGTAATGCTCTTCCCTTATAGATCATAGTGTGTTGCACATTGACATCCCTTTATGAACACATTACCTGATTTTTGTTTTGATGCAACCATGTGTGTGCATTGTATTACTTAGATCATGATAGCATCTAATCTAAACATACGTCCATAAGTGTAACATTCATCACATAATCATACATTAAAGTAAAGGAAACATCCACATAAAACAAGAAACACCATAATTTCAGAATCAATATCTTAGGTATATATATATAAATCAAATGTATGTAATGTACATGCATCATGCCACTATCATCAAAAATAAGTAAAGACTGTATATGTGTCTCAAATTTATATAAATAAAAATGTTATACAAAATGACATTGGTACAAAAATGATATACAAAACTCGAGCATTTAGGCCCTAGGTGCATAGCTCCCTAAGCCCTCTAGTCCTGATGGTGGTTATCATTGAGGCTGGATGATAGAGACTAAGTGAGATCTGTGCAACTGCAAGAAGAATACTACTGCTCACAACCCTCTAATCTCTCCCTGAAAAGAGGCTATCTATAGATCCACTCTCCTCAGGGCCTCCTACAGTTGCATGTCACCTACTGACATCACATCTACTACCTACCCTCTGAGGTCATCAACTTGGCTCTACAGAGTGGTGTGTGTCTACTCGACACTATCAACTCTCATTACCACCTCATCTCTCTTAGAGAGTGCAGTCCGTATCTCCACCGATAGTTGGTTCCTCTCTCCCATGGCAGCTCAGTAGCATCAACAATCCCCTACATAATTTTTTCCTACCCCTCCTTGTATGCCATCCTCAAACATGCGATTGACTCGAAAAGGTGGGCATATTGCCCCGCTAAAACTAGTTGGTATGCCTTGACAATGGTGCCTTGGACTACCACAATAAGGGCCACCTTTGAAATGCATTGTGCAACGAGTGCAGTCTATCCCTATGTTTCCACTGCAACCATAGAGAGAATGGATTCATCAATACCCCATGATGTATATATCCATAAAAACTAAAATATGAGCATATACATGAGATAAATTGAAAAAAATGAAATAAAATAAGAAAATTTTGTACTTGGGTCCCTAGCCTACCAATGCAGGTCAGGGGGAGGAAAAAAACTAGGTCCAACACCTCCATTGTCAGATGCTACTACTAGTGTCATTAGGACTACCTTTAGGTCGACAGATGCAGCTGGTACCATTGTGGAGACTAGGACAGTAGCCAAAGGAGAGGAAATCCTCCATCCTCACCCCAGTCTCACCTCTACTGTACCAACCTCCTCGTCCTATTTCTCCTACTGCTTGCCTCTACCTCCACCTCCTTCTTACTATCTCACTGGTACATCACCCCGCATGCCTCGATTCCCCTTTGGGGGCATCCATTAGGAAAACTGGTGTAGGATGATGTAGCATCCACCATGTCTAGAAGCCATAGATCATCCCTACATTGTTGACGAGATGTATAGGAGGCTGGTCCTAATCCCCCTCCTCATCCAATGGGATACCGTTGATGATGGAAGGCCTCCAACATTCACTCGGATATGTGGCACTCCTCATGGCCCATGTGTAGGATGAGACTATGGGAGGATGGTTTATATAAAGTTTGGGTGATCCCACAATAGTGGTTTACACTTTTTGGGACATGTTGATTTTTGTTGAAATCACATATTTTTATAAAATAAAATGATTTGAGCCTTGAAAAGTTTCATTTAAAGGATTACACTTGAAGATGGTTTGATCAAACCACCTTAGACCAAACCCCCTTTCATAGAACCTCGCTAGTTTTAAATCATACCTATAACAGAGTCTCCTTTACACCTATCAAAATGCTGATAAAAATCACTTTTGATTTACCTTTTGGGGGATCAAATGAATTCATTTAAAATTTATTTTCTGTAAGTATGTAGTCCTTATTATAAGCTTCCCAAAAAGTATATTTTTCAATATATTTAATTTGATTATTATATTTATTTTTTTATTTTTTGTGAATGTAGGTTTTTCACCGAAAATCAAGATCTATATTCTACACATGTGGAAAAATAGCATATTATCAATTTTTTTTTTGAAAAATAATAGTTTTCTAGATATTAATGTCTCTTATCCAACAATTTTTTTTTTGAATTTTGATACATACAAAAGAAGTTATGTTTTAGCCAGTAAATCATGTCTAAATTGTAACTAGTTTGAATTTGAAACTTAATTAAGAAAAAAATAGTCCATGAAATGTTGTGAAACCAATTCCATGCACTAGATAGCATAGTTACAAATCTAAATTAAAAAAAATTAAAATTTTATCCTTCATAGAAAAAAAGTTGTGTTATCTAGTAACGTCACCCATTCAAAATGGTGTTTACAGTTAAAAACTAGATTTCAAAGGAGATGGAAAAAGAAGTGCAATATGATTCCAAATTTTTTAATAAATATATATTTGGAATCTATAGAAAAAATGTCACAAATCACTAGTTTGCATCATCTTCAAATTCCTCATGGTTTAATGTCACAAATCACTAGTTTGCCCGAAAGTGAAGATTTAGTTAAAAAAAATTAGTTTAATGTCTAGTTTGGCCAAAAACTGTAAACTAGTATTGTGGGATCACTCAAGTTCTCAATATTACCATATAACCCTCTGCTAGTATAAGGACATAATAATATAATCTGTGTGACCTAGGAGAAAAGGGTCGCATTGTAGATTCCATAGATATCTACGGTCATCTACCCATCTAAACCATCTAATATGGTCAACTCATAAAACATCAAACTAAAGCCACCAAAATTATAGGTCTATGTGCCTCCACTGTCTCATGAGCTCATTCTAGGGGGCCATAGGCATTGAATAATCCCTCACCTGGGGATATCCCACTAGTCGTGTGCATGTGATGTGAGTGAATGCCCACACATGTAGTAATGTGCATGCTTTGAGGCTCATAAACTCATAATGCACAAACCTGCCTAGCTCGTGGTACATGTGTGCTAATATGTTGTGACCCCACATGAAGACCATCTTGTGGTCCCCCATTTCTTTGATGGTCTAAACAACACCCCCATGTAGGTGAGATCCCCTTGAATCCATCATGATGCACATGGACAAGTTGTGATGACCATCATGCGTCATAGTAGAGGGATTGTTGTACCTCCCTACTCAAACCATTAGATGTATATATGGATGATTCCATCACAATCATTGTCTTGACCTACACAATATTGGACCCCCTTTGCATGCTCATTGGTAGAGCACATTTCATCAATGGTAACCCATCGGTCATAGATGGGAAGACTGGTGATATGGTAGACATCCTCCAGAGTGAAGGTCATCTCACCAATCGACAACTAGAATGTAGATGTTATGGCATCCCACTACTCCATCATTACCATGAGCATGTGGCTATGGAATAGCATCTCTAGCATGGTGTAAACATACCATAGTCTGATGCACCACAAGTGCTTCTCCTTTTCCTGGCTCATGCATCACACCTGATGTCAAACCAGTCGAAGTACCCAACCACCAGGATACTCTCTGATCTTAGGGTAGTCCTAAAAAAATGAAAAAAGATTTGTATCAACACACTTGGAATAAAAATTATATCTTCTACATTGAAAATTTTATATGCCTCTAGAGGCTTTGAGATGTAGACATGCCACATAGACATATGTGTGACATGATCTCATCCAAGGTCTTCCATATGATGGTTGGCTGGATGTTAGCACAACTAGCAGACTCTAGCACACAAAAATGTCACCAACACATGGGTGGGATGCCAACTCACCAATGGGAAAAATTCATGCCACTGAGATGCCTATGTTGTGTTTTTGTCCTAAAATGGCTAAAAATCTCAAAAAATCCTCAAAAAATGAGGTTTTTGGACTCACCTGATCGACCTCCCTGCAATCAACAATCATGTGTCGTAGCTTGTCCAACCTTGGCTCCTTGTAGTCTCATCTATGTGGCATTTTTCAGACTTTTCTCTCACAAAAGTCAACAAAACTCCCATAGTGAATAGTGAAAATGACCCTTCTAGGGGCCCATCCGGGTATATATAGGCCCCCCATGACTAATATTTTCCAATGATTGTGGTCCCTTTCTTGATTTTTCCCCACATGATTGAGGGAAAAACTAGGAGGGGGCATATAGTCACCTCTTTATCATATTTTTCTTTTGAACCACTTAATTTTTCTTGAGCATTGTTCTTGCCTTGGGTATTCTTCCAATTTTTGAGCTGACCTAAAATTTGAAGTTTTGTAGAAAGAAATCTTGCATGAGCTTTCATGAAAAATGCTATATTTTTCATTGATTTCAATTATTGGGGGCATCATCGGTACTACCTACTCAACCTTTGTGGCCTCTACAGTATCCCTTTTTGGCACGTAAATTTGTAAAAAAATTCAATATTTTGTGTTTTCTTTCTTTTGTACTTTAGTGTGGTTGCTTTTTCCAAAATATAGCTCACTAAAGTGAGGGAAAAGTGTAATGTTGTAAAATTGCACCCTAGGGGCAATTATATGTTTGCGCATTTGGACCTACAATTACGCTTAATCATATTTATGACAAGAACCCTATGGTTCAAAATTTCATGATTTCAATGCCATGAGGACCAAGGATGAAGCGAAAACATTTCACCACCTCATTTATCAAAAAATACCAAGTCCAACACCTACGCATTCACACGTTATGCTAGCATCCACATGGTTTCTCAAAGTTTGAAATGGGAATCTCAGAATCTTGACTGGTGACGTGTCCCTGTAGTCAAAATTTTGAGTGTAATGGCTCCTCTTGCCCCATGTAGAAACAAAAATCTCTTTGCTCTCATTTTTTGGGGTTCTCTCTCATTTGAACACTTCAATATTTCATTCTCAAATTCCATTATTTGCTTCTACCCTTCTCGATCTTGCTTCTATAGTGAAGCCCTACTAGACTGAGGTCCCTCCAATAGCCAAAGCTCTATTGCAAGCATTCAATTGTGCATCTGTGTAGTCAAGACAGGGTCGTAGATTGTTGGTAATGCTCTCTTGATTTTTGTTTATTTGCAAATAGATATTTTTTCATTTTTTATCTTGTGATACAGGTTCTCTTGCTTGAGTAGGGATTCATTTTATCACATCCTATTTGTTTAATTTGTCCAATTTTTCTATCTATATTGTTGTTCATAGAGGTGAGAACACAAAAATAGGGGTTTAACTATAGTAAACCCTAAAACATCCCAAACATTTTTCCTCATTCATCTTGTGTGCAAGTTGTCCAAGTGAAGCTTGGAGGAAGATCTAGAACACATGACCTTTCATAAGTCAATCTTTCACTATCTTTAGTATTTTCTAGCATTTATTATTCTTTGTTAATCTATTTAGTTAGACAAACCTTGAATTTGGGAATGTTAGTAGGATTATTACATTTCTATTCAAGGGTTTTAGCTCTTTATCCATAAAGGATGCCATCACCTTTCTAGGACTACAACACGTCGCACTAGCATCTTGATCATGTGTTGTCATCCTTTTCTCAAGAGCTACACCTTCTATAACCGAGATCTCCTAATTCTTCTCTTCCACTTTTCAAAGTAGTTAGCATAAAAATCATTCCTGATAGTCTATTCATGGAAATTTCTTTACTCAGCCTTCTAGCTCAATTAAGCTAAGTTTGAGGTAGTTTAGGGCAGTCTGTTCCCTAGGATTCTCTTGGAAAACAAGAGACTCATGAGGAGCGAATCCCCCTTCTCTAGACCCCTTTTATTTAAGAAGTCGCTTAAAATTTTAGCACTTTGATATCATATTAAAGTCAAATATTTGACCCTCACAACCAAATAGATCCTGCAAAATAATTATATGCCTTCTACAAGAGATTTTTTAAATAAGACAAAAATATGCAATATTTTTGTACAATATCTTTGAATAAAAAAAGCATGTAATTATATTTTTTAAATGAGAAGAGAAGGTAGGTGTGGACTCTATCCTCCTCTATGAGTGTAGGACATGTTTCCATGATATTCCATCTGCATAGGACAAGTGTAATTAATGATTCATACACACATGAGATAGGTATCTCAAAACATGAGTACATGAGTCACAGCCACATGAGGTGAGGCAAAAACTAATTCCCTAATTGGAGACTTAACTATTTTGAATAGGACTTTCCTAGGTAGGCTAGAAGCTAACTAGTTTAATAATGTCACTATATACACTAACACCCCCTTAAGTGTAACTTAGGAAGAAATGTATGGAAACATGATTTGTATCAGCTTATAGGTCATATTAGGTACCAAAGTACAAGGGTATGTGCAAGATCATCATGGAAAAAAACAAGCCCTTAAGTGGCAAATTTTTTATTAAAATCAGAGTTAGGCAACTTGACGTAAAAATTTGAATAAGTTATCTATATTATTTCAAAACTATGTAAGAATAGAATCTATAGAAAATTGAATGTAGTTTCTAAACTACTAAGTTTATTAAAAAAGAAAATCTATTTGGTGAAAATTTTGAAATTTCAATAATGCATGAGTACTTAATTTCAAGGAGAAAAATAAGTAGGTGTTTGTCGACCACCCTAACCATAATAAAATGATAATATTTTTTATAAGATTTTAGATATAAGTAGAGGACTCATGTCTGGATGTGATGCATACTTTTTGTAATTTTTTTCCATGTAAATAATTAATTATGATTTTTTATTACAACTTTTAAAAAATATAAAAACTCATATGTCGACCACCTTAACTTGGTTAAAAATTCATGAAATTCATTTTTTAATCTTATAGCATGGGAAGCATAGAATGTGACACATGTTTTAGATTCAAAAAATATGATATCATTTGAAAGCTATAGATGTTTTTCAATCAGCCTATCAATTAGGACTTTATTTGTAATTCAAATAGAAAATGAATAATAATATTTATTAAATTCAAAGTAAAGCATAATTTATATTGGTGGAAAGCTAAGAATCTCCTTTAAAAACCCTTTTTCTTTCATCAATTTTGGGTAAAAAAAATGTCGTCAGCCACATACCCTATACATACCCATCATATCACCACTTTTTGGCTCATCATGATCCTGCACATACATAAAAACAAGTTTCTCATAAATGGAGTAAAGGAGTGTGGACATGAAAATTGTACTCCTTTGTAGAAAGTACAATATGTGGCCTAATTTAGTCCTATTTTAGGCACCTTTGCATCAATCACCCCTTAAAAACTACATTTATAGGCCCCTAATGCTCATTATTTTGGACTTTAAGGCCTATTCCACTCACAAATCATACAAATCCCAACAAGCAACATTCAAACCACTCAAATTTCATGAAATCCACCTAAAAAATCCCTAGTGGGACTAAGTCATCCAGGGTGGTGACTTAGTCCCTTTTGAGGTATTCTCCACTTTTGAGCAGGAAAATCACCGACAATTCAAAATCTTGATAGATGTTGGCCTATGAAGTTAAAATAATGAACAATTCAGTGTTAATACTTATAAATACATGTTTTTAGGTCATTTTTCACAGCATTAAGTCATTTTCATTAAGCAAAATCAAAAGTCAAGAGCCAAATATCTTTCACAAGAAGATTCATTAGCCTATCTACAGTAAAGTTGAAGCTTTAGGGCAGCAAACTAGGGATTTTGCAGGTCTTCTTGAAGCTCACTTTTTTTTCAAGATCTTACATTGCAAAGAGTTGATCATGGATGCCTATGGAGAATCATGGAGAAATCTAGGTTGAGGAGATGCAACTACCCATCAAATTGAACCTAAAGACTTGTTTTCAAAGTGATTCCATCTTCCATTTTCTCTCTATCTTCAACCTAAGGAAGGTTTTCATATGATTTAAATTAATTTCTAGAATGTAATTTTGTGTCTCTTAGAATGAGTCTTGCATTGTTCTAAATCCATTTATGCATCTTACTCTTGCACATTAGGATAGGGTTGCATCTTATTTTCAGACTTCCTAGTCTTAGATACACTTAGGGCTAGGGTTTTATGTAGATTTTATCTCTTTCAAAGTTTAAATACCAACTAGTTGTTTGACCAAGGTAAACCCCCCATTAGAAGTCAATCTATACTCTATTTTGCAGGTATTTTTGTAAATTTAGATCCTGGTTTCCATCAAAAAATAAAGTGCAGATTGTGGGCTTCTGTTTCCACTTTCAATTTTGCAAAAAATCCAAAGTGGACTAAGTTTCCAACAGTGGCGACTTAGTCCCATGCACTGGTTTTTGAGAGATTTTTACAATTTCAGATACCCATTTCACAGAAACAACTCTTTGGATAGTTTCCCTGATCCGGGACTAAGTCACCCAACCTGGTGTAAGTGTCCTAGTTGGCTCAAAAATCAAGATTTCCAAAACTTCAAGGGTCTTTGTAATCTTCATTCTATCCTTCATCAATTTCCAGGTGCAAAATTTCTATTCAACATCTTTATCTTGTTCTTAATTGCATTCATTTTATCATTTTGCATATCACAATGTGTTTTCCAACATCTTACATTTCTTAGGTTTTGCATTAGTAACACATTTATTTTATCAGTTTATTGCATTTAGACATCGTATTTAGGCATATTCCATCCATCCTTGCATTAATATTGAATGTGTACATTGCATTTTGGCCCATTTCTCTCCTTTTAGGTGAAAAACCCTAGAAGAGATAAAGAACCCTTGGAAGCCAAAATCTTTGTTGATAAGGAGAAAACCATGTAAGATAAAAAATCTCTCCAAAAGATAAATAATACAATAAAAATATACAAGTGAAGAAGATAAAAGATAGAAAGAGGACTTATCATGACCCCATTATACTAACAATTATGATCCATTAGAAATTATGTATTTATAATATTATTCCAAATTACTAATTAAATTATAGGTTATATTACTCCATTAGTTGGTAATCAACAAGGGAATCTCATTCTTGAAAATCATATTAATGGTAATTTTGAAAATTTATTTTTATGATGAAAATTTATTTATTCTTATGGTTTTAAAACTAAATCATTTTTTGTCTAATTATAGATGGATATATTCCTTTGGAAGATCAAGAAGCAGGGGGGTTGTCATTTTCAAAGAATAGGCTATTGGTAAATTTCTTTATTTCTTTTTCATGACATGTAAAAGGTCAATTAATGATATCAAATTTCCACAATCCATATTGTATTGTTCCAAAGACTTCTGGATTTGATTGTGTGCAATTTTTTACATAAATGTTTTGGATCACACTCCGTGATCCATCATCAGGATGAGAATAGAGAGAAAAAGGAGAAAAAAATGTCATTTCAATTTAAGATTACCTATAAGAAGTTGATTCCTTTGATGAAGTCTTGATAAAGTTCATTTATTTTTTAATCGCATTATTTCAAAACTTATTGACTGCATGGCATCAAATACTTTCCTTTAGTGAGTGTATTAAAAGATGAAGAAAATATCTCTATGCATCTACTATTTCTTTTAAACTTAAATTAAACCTTGATTAAGAGGAAACATCTTTGAAATGAAAATCACCATGGTTCAATCCAACCAACATGCAAAAAATTATTTTAGCTACCTAAGAGGAAACACCACTGGTCAATATTTTTATGAAAAAGTCAAAGAATATGAAGAATTTAGGTTCCCCCATATGGTGTAGTAAGCAAAAGAAAAAAATGAACCAATCTTGATAATGATAACATCGGTTGAATGTGTTCTTACTAGGCAACAAAAAGTGAGAACTTATTCGAAAGTATTTTTCCACTTTACAAATCTTTAACAATTTTTATAAATTGATCTATGTTATACATTTGATATTGTAGGTTTAGATGATCAACAAAATAGTTGGCTAAAAGTAAAAGTTATGTCACACTTTTATAAAGGAAACAAACAACATAGATCTAACTTTTAAACTTGAATCACTAAAAAGTGGCATATATATTTTGAATTTTAAAATGATGTAAACTAATAAAATGTTTATTTTTAAGTATATTTTATATTTGTATTTCAAAAAATAAAATTAAATAACTATTTAAATATTTTTTTTATAAATTGGCACTATATTTTAGTTGCTGATAAAATGCTAAAAAATGACATTACATGAGATGTTAATCTGTATATATAGAAAATTCAACTTTTTAGTTCAATTTTTTTTTTGTGCATTTATAACTTGAAACTTTAGTGCATGTATATATGTTTTCCAATTTTGTTAAAATATATATAAATAAATATTAAAATGTGTATTAACACACAGTTGTTTCTATTTGATGTCAACTTTAATATATATTAACTATCTAGCTAAAAAATATATACCATCTTGATATAGATTCTTTTATCTAGTGCATCATATTTTTTTCATTTTTTAATAAGTTTTAATATTTTTCTTGAAATGGTAATCAACCTAATCTTTTGGGTTGATAACCCACTTTTAGTAAAAATAATAATTAAAGTATTAAAATATATATTTTTGAAAACTACACTTATAGATCTACAAAAGGATATTTTTAGTTTAAAAAAAATGTTATTTACATGAGTAGGCATTGTTGAAACATCAATTTTTTCAAATATTTTTTTTTAATAAATTGAACTCAAAGTGGTGTTACATATGCATTTAGCCAACAATTTTAGTTGGAAAAGTTGTGGACATATCTAACTTAGCTAGAATGAATCTTACTAGATCATATGTTTGACCAAAATTGAAGTTTAGTTACAAATACTTAAATTCACTTGTGTTGATAAGTTGGTTGAAAGTGTGACACAACTTTATACTTTTACCGAGTTTGACAACATTGTTTCTCCTTCTTTATTGATCTAAGTCAAGCATTAACAATAGATTTAAAATATAGTTTAAAGATGGTAAAATTTTCAACCAACTAATTTCTTAACTCCCACAATCAAAGAATCTAATTCTTATTTGTTAATATCTTATTATTAGACTATATGATCTAACCTTATGCTATTTTTTTATTTTATAATGAACAAAGCAAGAGTACAATAAATGGAAACTACCAGCTACTAGGTGAAAGAGAAAAAACATACAAACTAGTAGAAAAAATACAATGAGCCAACATATGGCCATGACCAGACAAAACATGAGGCTAATACTTGAGCTGAAACACTTTACATAAATTCATATTACATCCATTTTGAGGCTAATTAACTTAATCCTAAATTTGCTAAATTTGAGCCATGACCATTACATTTTTCTTTGATAAATCTTGAACTTGTGAACATAAAAAAGCAACCTAAGAAATTATGTTAGAATATTAGAATACCAGCTCCCTTAAAATAGTTATTTGCAAACACATTAGTAGAAATAGCCTTCCAAATATGTCCTAAAATAACTTGTTTGATAAAATCAGAAATCACATTATCATGCAAAATAGAAAAAAAGAAAAGATAACATTCCATTATTTCTTAGCAAAAGGAAAATCACAAAAAATAAATATTTTGTATTCTTGATACATAGATAAAAAGGGTAGTTAATTGTTTGAATTATAACGCATCTTAGTCTATCTACAACCAGTAGTTTTCACCTGGAAAGAAAATAGAATGGGATGTGGGGGGAGTGCCCACCTCTATTCTTTTTCAACCACTCAATAATGTCCTAGGAACACTAATTGGATTGACCATCAACCCCAAAGGGTGAGTCAATCTTAACAAGGAAGACCTAGGAGGGGGTTCCTTAATATTTGAGGGGTTCACCATCAAGCAAAAGCTTGGACAAGATAACTTAACATTCAACTCACAAAACCTGGTAATGCAAGCTAAATGAAGGATGCAAATGATGAAATTAAGCAACAAGAAGTTATGATGTGTGTACTTGGGAAATCTGGAAATGTGACAAGGATTTTGGAAATGCAAAGAAGCTGTCAAAATATGCTATGGAGGAATAAGATGCCCTTACTATCTTATTAGTCTTATTGCTGGTTTTCAGGGAAGATGCAAAGTCTTCAGATGCTGAAACAGGATCTAAAAGAATCTTTGCAAAATTCCACTTGGAGGACTAAGATACCCTTGCTAGGTCATCTTAGTCTGGATCCGAATTTCTAAAATCTCTTAATGTGATCTCAAGGCTTGATGTCTACACTTCCTTCTTCTCAGATGGGTGCTACCACAATAATGGGTTACACTTTTTGGGACATCCTGATTTTTACCTGAAATCACATATTTTTAGAAAATACAATGATTTATGACTTTAAAGGTTCCATTTAAATTATGTTAATTAAAGAGGGATTGATCAAAAAAAAAAAAAGGGATTGATCAAAACCCCTTAGATCAAACCCCCTTGGATAGAACCTTGTTAGATTTAAACCATACTTATAATCGAGTCTCCTCTACACCTATCAAAATGCTGATAAAAAACCACTTTTGATTTACCTTTTGGGTGATCAAATGAATTCATTTAAAATTTATGTTTTGTAAGCCTGCAACCCTTATTATAAGCTTCCCAAAAAGTATAATTTTAAATATGTTTAATTTGATTATTATATTTATTTTTTATTTCTTGTGAATGTAGGATTTTCAATGAACATCAAGTTCTTTATTTCACACATACGAAAAAATAGAAAAATAGAGAAAAAAAATTCTAAAAATACATGTGCCCTAGGTATTGATGTCCTTATTCCAACAAAAAAAGAATAAGTTAATTCAAATGAATACAAAAAAGTTATGCGCCAAAGTACACCTCTGTCCAAATTATAATTACGCTGACTTGGAAAATTAATTAAAAAAATATATCTAACAAAAAATTATGAAAAAATATCCATCCCCTAGATATTGGTGTGAAAAAAAATTATTTTAAAAATTAGAATTGTATCATATCTATAAAAAAAGTTACGTGGGCCGAAGTAAACATCACTTTTTAAAAATGTTGATTAGTAGAAAAAATAAGTTATTAAAAATTACATAAAATGATTCACAATTTATATTTTAATTTTTTTAAAAAAATATAATTAGAATCTACACAAAATATCTAACAAATAACTAGTTTGATTCATCTTCAAAACCTTAATGGTTTAGTTGCTATAGGTGTAAGAAAGTGAATGTCTGGTGAAAAATCCCGATTTTAATGTCAAGTTTGGCCAAAAACTGTAACCCATTATTGTGGGATCACCCAGATCTCAGGTTCTAAAACTTTTGGATCTGGCCTATAGGTGAGTTTCCGTGAAGATGACAAGTTTGCAATGCAACTTTCCAACTTTCCAACTTTGCACTTCAAATGATCTTCAAGTCTTCAACCTAAATCTGCAATCACAAGCACACATGATAGGAAAAACTTTTTGAATGTTATGGAATGGGGGTTTTCCTTGGTCAAACCCCTTGTTGGTAATTAAACCTTTAGATTAAATGAAATAAAGGAGGGGAATGATGAATGAAAAAAGTGTTATGTTGCAACTCACCAAACCCTTGTAATAAGGTGCTGCAAGTATGCTTGAAATGGCTGTAATGGATGTGGTTCTTGACTCTTGCTTGAATGATATTGATCTTGTGTGAAACACTTGCTTGAATCATCAACCCTACATCACAAACGTTAGCACAATAGAAAAAATGATGCAACACTATCCTTGATATGATGCTTGAATCTTGACGATGGCTCCAAATGCTTGATGAATTTCTCTTCAATGCTCAAATGTACTTGAATACTTGGATGCTTAGATTTCTTGTTATATTGTTGAAAATATGAGAGAAGGAACCTTGTATTTATACTTATACATGCTTAATATCTCGAAATTACACCAGAACAAGTTGACATATGAATTCACTAATTAAAGGAGGCTAAATCCTACCATAATTTAAAATTAAATCTGGAAAATACCTTTAAGGGGGACTAAGATGCCCTAGGTGGTGTCTTAGTCCCGAGGCATGAAACTCAGAGCATAGAGTCCAAAAAGGGGCCACCTTAAGGCACACCTAAAATCAGGGTCCCAAGACCTTTGGGGGACATAGACACCCTAGGTGGCATCTTAGTCCCAACCCAAAGATCAGGGAAACACAACCAAAATCATTAATTATCATTTATCCATTGATGTTTGTCAAAATTAGCCAAAAAAATATATAGTTTATTAGGCTTGTGGATGCAAAATAGGACCAATTAAGACATAAATAGGGATAAACAAAGCAAGGCGGGCCTAAACAAGTGTGAAAATGAAAGGGTATGCATTTTTCTACACTATATTTAGCCCCCACTTTAGTGAGAGAATGAACTTACTTCAAACTCACACTAAAGTAGCCAAACACACAATCAAAAGGGGTTCAAATGTACGAATGCTAGTAAGATAGGATGACAATAACCAAGAGGGTGGCCAAGTCCCTAGGATCAAGATCATATGGAAAACTAACATAGGCACAAAGGAACACACTTGTCGATGACATATGAAGTCATAACCAAATCACAAAAATACACCATCAAAGGTAGAAAAAGAAAAAGGAAAGAAAAAGAAAAATGCAACGAATCAAGCTTCGATTGGCCATCCAACGTGCTATGGACCAGGTCTAGGTTGTTTTTCTAAGAGAGGTTTACAAGTCGAACACGTTTTCCACTATGCAAACAAAGCACACACTCACAAGGGGTAGTGAAGCTAGGTGTTTGCAAGGTGAGCCCCAAGAGGTCCATATCAAAGTCATACCCCCATGACTATGATAAGGACAAAGAAATAAAAATGCATGCTCACAAGGGCTAGTGAAGCTAGGTGTTAACTAGGTAAGCCCCAAGGGACCATATCAAAGCCATACCTCCATGACTTAAATAAGGTACAAAAAGGAAAAATGCAACAAGAGAGAGGGGTGTTTGTAGGGATTTTACTTAGTTCGTGTGAGGTCTTAATATTAGGGGACATTGTGCTTAATGTATCTAAGAGAGGATAAATACAAGGTCTTATCCTAGGGAACATTGTACTTAATGTTTCCAAGAGAGGAAAAGTGCAAGGTCTCATCCTGGGGAACATTATACTTAATGTTTCCAAGAGAGGACAAGGAAATATCACACTCTCGATGGAAATAAAATCCAATGACACCACCAAGGAAATGACACATTGCAAGAAGTAAGAAAATCACACAAGGAACATGAAAACAAATGCAAATGCAATCATGCCAAAATAATTCCAATGTATGCCCCCACTTAAAAGAAATTGCTAACACCATGCTGTGAGCAATTACTTTAAAGTATCCAAAATGAAATGGAAAAGAGAGTTTCCCCCAAAACTCAATGTCATATGTGAGCCAACTCAAGACATGTCAATCACATCCCAAGCTTTCTATTTTATGTACATGAAAGGTGATCAACTAGCCAAAAGAGGCAACCACATGTGACATACGAGGGCAAGGTTACCTAACCCTTTATCCCCACTTAGTGTAGGACAAGGATGAGATGAAATAATTGATGAGATGAATGTTAGAGAAAAAATTAGTATCAATTAGAGGAATTAGGTGCCCCCACATAATAAAGAGCACCAGAATCCGTAAGATGTTGGAGATTACTACTCAAAGCCTTACATTCATTAGCAGAATAACCATGAACTCTATGGTATGCACAAAATGAATGTTTGTAGTAAAATTCCTTTCATGTTATTGGAGGGAGGGATATCAAATGATCTCGGAGGAGTCTTGGCAAGATACTTTCTTGATCGAGAGTAGGAGTCTATGTTTCTTTATTTTGAGACAAAGATATATGTTGCTTAATACAAGATGTCATACTTACGCAAGAATTTTTAGATTGCGAGATTTTGTTCTCTCCTATACTAGATGGTGTAAAATCTAATGAATTCAAATCATTAGTGTTTTGTGTGATGAAATTGACATTAAGTGAAGATTTATTTGTTTTTTTCATTTCTTTCAAAGGATGGGTATGTGCAGGATCATCATGGAAAAAACAGGCCCTTAAGTGGCGATAAAATTTAGAAAAATCAGAGTTAGGCAACTTGATAAAAAAATTTGAATAAGTTATCTATATTATTTCAAAAATATGTAAGAATAGAATCTGTAGAAAATTGGATGTAGTTTCTAAACTACTAGGTTTACTTCTTTTTTTAAATCTATTTTGTGAAAAATTTAAATTTCAATGCAGTAGCACTTAAATTTGAGGGAAAAAATAAGTAGGTGTCTGTCTGACCACCCTAACCACGATAAAATGATAATGTACTTTTTTATAAGATTTTAGATATAAGTAGAGGATTCATGTCTCTATGTGATGCATATTCTTTTGTAAATGTTTTCCAAGTAAATAATGAGTTACGAATTTTTTATTACAAATTTTAAAAAATATAAAAGCTTGTATGTTTGACCACCTTAACTTGGTCAAAACTTCATGAAATTCATTTTTTTTTAATCCTATAGTATTTGAAGCGTAGAATGTGACACATGTTTTGAATTCAAAAAATGTGATACCATTTGAAAGCTATAGATTGTTTTCAATTAGCCTATCAATCAAGACTTTAGTCATAATTCAAATAGAAAATAAATAATAATTATTTATTAAATTCAAAGTAAAACATAATTTATATTGGTGGAAAGTTGAGAATCTCCTTTAAAAACCCTTTTTGTTTCATCAATTTTGGGTAAAAAAAAGTCTTTACCCACATACCCTACACATACCCATCATATCACCACTTTTTGGCTAATCATGATCCTACACATACCTGGATAATAATCAAGACCATTAGTGTCTATCAATTCAAGATGCACTACTGTTAAAGTTGGTTTAGAGGAATCTTTTTTTAGAGTGTTGATATTGAGGGAAGGTTTGTTTGTTTCATTTGAGGGGAGGGTATGTGCAGGATCATGATGGGCCAAAAAGTGGTGATATGATGGGTATGTGTAGGGTATGAGGCTGACGACTTTTTTTTACCCAAAATTGATGAAACGGAAAGGCTGTTTAAAAGGATTCTTAGCTTTCCATCGATATAAATTATGCTTTACTTTGAATTTAATAAATAATTATTATTCCTTTTCTATTTGAATTACAACTAAATTCCTGATTGATAGGCTAATTGAAAAACATCTATAGCTTTCAAACGGTATCACATTTCTTGAATCCGAAATATGTGTCACATTCTATGCTTCACATACTATAAGATTAAAAAAAAATTGAATTTCGTGAAGTTTTGACCAAGTTAAGGTGGTCAGAAATACGAGTTTTAATATTTTTTAAAAGTTGTAATAAAAAATTAATAATTAATTATTTACTTGAAAAAAATTACAAAAAAGTATGCATCATATCGAGACATGAGTCCTCTACTTATATCTAAAATTTTATAAAAAAATTATGATTTTATTGTGGTTAGGGTGGTCGACACCTTATTTTTTCCTTGAATTTAATTACTACTACATTGAAATTTCAAATTTTCACCAAATAGATTTTTTAAAATAAACTTAGTAGTTTAGAAACTACGTTCAATTTGCTATAGATTCTATTCTTACATATTTTTGAAATAATATAGATAACTTATTCAAATTTTTACGTCAAGTTGCCTAACTCTGATATTTTTGAATTTTTCGCCACTTAAGGGCCTTTTTTTTCCATGATGATCCTGCACATACCTAGGAAATAACCAATACCATTAGTCTTTTCTTGCATGTGAGGCTCTATAGGGATACAAATACCTTGTTTTCTAGCACCACATCCTTTTCCACTATAACCAAGTTGTTTCATAAGTTCATAACCTTTTCCATAAAGCTTTTCCATTTCTTTTGGATTTGGTGGTTGTTGATAATTAGTTCCATCAAAGTTTGTTATATAATTTGTTTTCGTGTGTTCTAAAGTGGTTGAGGTGGATGCTTTCGAAAGGTATTCCAAATCTTTGTTTATGATCTTTTACTCGCCCATGAATGTCGGTTCAAAGTCTAAGGAACCCCAATCATCTTCTAATAGCTTCATGAATTCCTCAATGTGTTTTTCTTTATTTTTCTGTTGCACGGGTTCTACTTGTGCAATTGGTGTTAATGTTTTCAAGGGGTTCTCTTTGTTTTTCTCAAGTTGTAGGACACTATAAGGCTCAGGATTAGCATCAAGTGTGTACACTTTTTTGTTGTAGACATACTTCATTTTACAATGAATAGTAGAAGGCACACCATTCATTTCATGAATCCATGGCCTCCCTAAAAGGAGGTTATATGAAAGATCATGAGGAATAACATGGATCGGTGTTCCTAGTGTGGCCTTTCCAATTGTGATAGGCAAAGTGATCACATTGAACGGTTGTTTTCCTATATTATCAAATCCATTAATAGATTAAGAATCAGGTTGAAATTTTGAATTATCAGCACCGAGCTTATCTAAAAGGGTCATACTACACACATTAAGGGTTGAGCCATTGCCAACAAGGGTTCAGTTTATCCCTGTGTTATTTTATTGAGATATAATAATGAAAGCATCATGTTTTTTTTTGTACTTCCAAAGTAGGGAGCTCACTTTGGTGGAAAACAATGTTAGCATTTATTCCTTGAATCATGGTTGTTATGTCATTCTGGTTTGCACTAGAGGGAACCACAACTTGTTTCAAGGTTGTTTGAAGCATAATGTGATAATTAGGTGAATTCTGAATTAAGTCCCATAGGGATATCTTTGTAGGAATGGGTATGTGCAAGATCATGATGGGTATGTGTTGGGTATGTGGTTGACAACATTTTTTTTACCCAAATTTGATAAAACAAAAATGGTTTTTAAAGGATATTCTCAACTTTCCACCCATATAAATTATACTTTACTTTGAATTTAATAAATAATTATTATTCATTTTCTATTTGAATTGTGATTAAAGTCCTGATTGATAGGCTGATTGAAAAACATCTATAGCTTTCAAATGGTATCACATTTTTTGAATCTACAATATGCATCACATTCTATGCTTTGCATAAGTTATAGGATTAAAAATAAAAGAATTGAATTTCATGAAGTTTTGACCAAGTTAAGGTGGTTAGACATATGAGTTTTTATATTTTTTAAAAGTTGTAATTAAAAATTCATAATTTATTATTTAATTGGAAAAAAATTATAAAAAAATATGCATCACATCGGGACATGAGACCTCTACTTATATCTAAAATATTATAAAAACATATTATCATTTTATTGTTGTTAGGGTGGTCAAACATACACCTACTTAGTACTTTTTCCCTGAAATTTAAGTACTACTGCATTGAAATTTCAAATTTTCACCAAATAGATTTAAAAAAAAACCTAGTAGTTTAGAAACTACATTCAATTTTCTATAGATTCTATTCTTACATATTGTTGAAATAATATAGATAGCTTATTCAAATTTTTACGTCAAGTTGCCTAACTCTGATTTTTTTTAATTTTTTGCCACTTAAGGGCTTGTTTTTTCCATGATGATCCCGCACATACCTGAGTATTCTTAAGTTGTTCAACAAGATCATACTCCTTTCCACTATGCAAAGTTAAATGGGGAGCGCTAGGCAGAATAGGATTAGGCAATGGGAGGGATGTTGAAGGTGTTTGTATTGGTTGGAGATTGTTCCTAGTGTTGTATGTATGAGCAACAATATTGTAACTCGATTGTTGAAAAACATTGTTCTTAGGTGGTTTGAGGATAAGGACGTGTTTGTTTTGAACTTGTGGTTTTTGAGAGGGTGGATAAATGATAAGTTTAGGTTCGGGAGAGTAATTCAAGGGCTATCTAATGTGCATAACCTCAGAAGACTTATCCTTATTTTCATGATCTATTAGTGAAGGGGAGTCTAATGTTGCTTCATCATCTTCATCTAAGGAATTACTATTGTCAATGTTCTCATTGTCTTCTACCATTATATCTTCCCTAGTAGGAGGGTTTTTAAGAGAACTACAAACCAAATGTTCTTGACATTCAAGGGTTGGTTCTTCTAAGATGATTTCATTGAATGTAAGGGAGTTATCAATGGTTGAATTGTCATGTTCATCAATAGTGGGGATATTAGGAGAAGGCTCTATTTGACTGTTATGATTGTTCATGACTTTATCCTTTTCCTCTAAGGTATCATTCTCTTGTGTTATACTGTCTACCCTAGTAGGAGAGCTTTTAGGGGAGCAATAAACAAGATGTTCATCACATTCCATGGTTAGGTTTTGTACAGTAGCTTCATCACAACTATAAGAGGCATCAAGAGAAGGGGAATCATGCTTGCCAATGATTGGATCTTTTCGTTCAAATAGATCTTCCCAAATGGTAGGAGCATTAGGAAAGGGAGAAACGAGAATTTCATGACTTTCAAGTATATATTCTAACAAAAAACTATCGTTTTAATTACTATGAAGGATATTAGGAGAAGATCCAACATGATTATCATGGTTATCTACAATTATATCCCTATGCTCTATAATGTCTTTCCAAGTGGGAGAAGTAGGATTGTCAAAGCTCTCAATTATTAGATCTCTTAACACCAACATGTCCTCTTCACAAATGTCATTTTCATGGTCGTTCATGATTGTAGTATTCTCGCAAGTAGGGGAAGTGTTGGGAGAGGAATGTAAACTAATTAAAGTGGTGGAAATGAATTCATATTCTATTGTTATACTATCTTCCCAAGGGGAATGAGGAGAAGGGAAAACAATACCTGGATGATTCTCAATGGTTACAACTTCTTTCACCAAGATATTGTCATCACTAAAAGGAGAAGTATCGAGAGAAGATCAACTATGATCGTCATGAATTTCCATGCTTATATCTTCTTCTATCACCTCATTCCCACAAATAGGATAGATAAGAGGGGTGCAGGTTTAAGGAAAGTGTCAACATTTCCACTCTCTTGCGCTAAGAGGATCTCATAATTATGGAATGCATTGAATGAATGACTAACATCTTTATTAACTTACTTTTTCTTTGCAAACTTGGAAAAGACATATATGAACATTTGTGAAAAGTAATCTATGTAAACTCAAAATGGAATGTAAAGGCCTAAAATGAAATGTGTAAATGCAATTTTCAGATTTCAAATAAGGTAATTTACTGATTACACTATGGAATGAAATGTTGTGAATGAAGATTTGGAATGAAGAAATGCATGAAATGAACCACTTTAAGCTAGATTTAGTAAAATGAATGAAACAAAAGGTCAACCCACTGAAACAGATAACCAATGGCAGTAAACAAAAGCACAAAAAAGTAGATTTAAAGCCTAAAAACTAGAAAATAAAAGTCAATAGGGACTAAGATGCTAGTAAGGGTATCTTGGTCCTACAAGTGAAATTTTGAAGTTCTAGAAAGCGAAACAAAAAGAAAACAACAGAGACAAGATTCTGATCCAGAAACCCGCAGAGGGACTAAGACGCTAGGAAGGGCATTTTTGTCCCCGTAGAGGTTTTTGTCAGAAAAATAGCAAGTTATGAGTTATTAACAATATTCCTAAGTTTCCTACCGAGGGACCTAATGTTTAAAAACATAAAACTATCCAAATGAATGCAACAAAAAATAACTAATGAAAAGCAATTGGATGCAATTTTTTTAAACTTTGAATGTAATAAAAATGTTCTTAAATGCAATTAGGATGAATAACAATGCACTTTTTAGTTTTTCAATAGGATGAAATGATGCAAGAAAGAAAAAATGCAACCTATATGCACTTTCACTAATGCATTTATGTGAGAAACCCTAGATACACTTTCACTAATGCAAGATGCAATGCAAGAATGAATGCAACCTAGATCTAGGACTTTAATGAACTCCAAATCAAAAAATGAATGTTCTAAAATGTCAGGTTCACCAAAATGAATCGAAAAGAAAATAGGAAGTGGGGGGTATTGCCCACCTCTATTCTATTTCGACCACTCAATAATGTCCTAGGAACCCTGATTGGATTGACTATCAACCCCAAATGGTGAGTCAATTCTCAACAACAAAGACCTAGGAGGGGGTTCTTTAAGCTTTGAGGGGTTCACCACCAAGCAAAAGCTTGGAAAAGACAACTTAACATTCAACTCACAAAACTTGGTAATGTAAGCTAAATGAAGGATGCAAATGATGAAATTAAGCAATAGGAATTTATAATGTGTGTACTTGGGAAATCTAGAAATGTGACAAGGATTTTGGAAATGCAAAGAAGTTGTTATTAAAATATGCTATGGAAGACTAAGACACCCTTACTATCTTATTAGTCCCACTGCTATTTTTTGGGGCAGATGCAAAATCTTCGGATACCAGAATATGATCCGAAAGAATCTCTGCAAAATTCCACTTGGAGGACTAAGACGCCCTTGCTACCATCTTAGTCTTGATCTAAATTTTTTAAATCTTTGAATGTTATCCCAAGGCTTGATGTCTACACTTCCTTCTTCTCAAATCTTAGGTTTTGAAACTTTCAGATCTAGCATGTAGGTGAGTTTCCATGAAGATGACAAGTTTGCAATGCAACTTTGCACTTCAAATGATCTTCAAGTCTTCAACCTAAATCTCCAATCACAAGCACTCAAGATAGGAAAACCTTGTTGATTGTTAGTAAATGTGGATTTTCCTTGGTCAAACCACTTGTTAGTAATTAAACCTTGAAATGAAATGAAATAAAGGAGGGAAATAATGAATGAACAAAAGTGATATGTTGTAACTCACCAAACCCTTGTAATAAGGTGCTGCAAGTATGCTTAAAATGGATGCAATGGATGTGGTTCTTGACTCTTGCTTGAATGATATTGATCTTGCATGAAACACTTGCTTGAATCGTCAACCCTACATCACAAATGTTAGCACAATAACAAACATGATGCAACAATATCCATGATATGATGCTTGAATCTTGATGATGGCTCCAAATGCTTGATGAATTTCTCTTGAATGCTCGAATACTTGAATGCTTGGATGCTTAGATTGCTTGTTATATTTCTAGGTATGAAAATATGAGAGAAGGAACCTTGTATTTATACTTATACATGATTAATATCCTGAAATTACACCAGAACAAGCCGACATATGAATTCATTAATTAAAGGAGGCTAAATCCCACCATAATTTGAAATGAAATCTCAAAAATACCTTAAGGGGGATGAAGATACCCTAGGTGGTGTCTTAGTCTCAAGGCATGAAACTTGGGGCACATACTCCAAAAAGGGGCCACCTTAAGGCACACCTAAAATCAAGGTCCCAAGACCTTTGGGGGACAAAGAAGCCCTAGGTGGCGTCTTAGTCCCAACCTAAAAATCAAGGAAACACAACTAGAATCATTAAATTGTCATTTATCCATTGATGTTTGTCGGGATTAGCCAAAGAAGGATATAGTTTATTGGGCTTATGGATGCAAAATAGGACCAATTAAGACATAAATAGGGATAAACAAAGCAAGGCTGGCCCAAACAAGAGTGAAAATGCAAGGATATGAATTTTCCTACACTACAAGTTTATGATGTAAAACTTTCAAGGCCAAGAATTGAGTATTCATGTCAGTTTTGGATTTTTATATTTGCACACTCATTTTGGTCTAGTTCTTAGCACTAAATCTACATTTCTACTTATGTTGAGGTGAGGAATGATCTTCCAATGAGAAGGGCAATGAAGATAGATTTTCTTTAGTGGGAGATAATTGAAATGAGAAGAAGATATTCATCTCGAACCTTTGAAAAAATTGCATTCCCTAGGAGTACAAATTTTCATAGACAACTATGAAGGAACTAATGATTGCACAAATATAAAAAATTATTTATATCTGATGTTTAGACAACTCAAAAGGAACTAATGATTGCAAAAATATAAAAAAATCTTTATATTTGATGTTCAACCCATACTACTCTTTGATTCTCAACCAAGAATCCTATTCAAAAGTACCAAAATACCAAATGTCTTTAAATTTTCAATACTTTTTTTTGTACTACAAATAATAAGCATGTTTAGGAAAACAAGCTGCAAGCAATTAATTATGGTAATTAACAAGTTTGTTCCACTAGATGGATAAAAGAAAAAAATTTGAATCCATGTTGTAGAGAGGAGTCATTGCAGTGAAGAATTTAATAAAACCTACTTCTAAGATATTCAAATGGACTGTAAGGGAAAGGAAGCCTTGATTTTGAAGAAGGGGGACATAATAATTTTGTCCAACCAATTGACTAGCTACCATTTTTATTTGCACCAACTTAAAAAAATTGGTTAACAAAAAAGGATTTTTCATGGTTCACCCCCTATATCTACTCTAATAATTGATTTCATAGCCAAACACAACCCTTCAGTTTTGGGATCAAGGATTCCTAACCACCCTTGTGTTTTGATTGAATGCAATGAGACCAAGAAGCAGGAATAAAGCTAACATTGCCATTATATTTTGACCAGAGTAATTTCCTAATTAGTTTGTTCAATTCTTCATATTTTTTCTTAAAATGCATCCAACAGGATGACAAGTAAACATGGGTAGAAATAAAAAAAATTGTTGGCAACTTGAATTTTTCCAGCTAATGATAAAAATTTATTTCCCCAATAATAAAAAATTATTTTTAAGTCTATTTCGGAACCAATCCCATGTGTTAAAAAGAGACACCCTTACACTAAATGAAATGCCAAGATATCTAGTAATATCCCCATGTTTAATTTTCATCCACTCCTTAGGAATCCACTTAGGAGTATGCCCAAATTGAGACATCATAAATTTAGTCTTATTGTGAGCGAGGTAAGAACCAAAAATGGCACATTATAGATTTAGGATGCCTAAAGTGTTATTCAACTCTTCTTCAAAATTTTGCAGAAACAACATACTATCATCAAAAAAGTGAGTTAATAACAACCTTATCTAGGGGAATAGAAATCCCTTTTATAAATTTCATCTAGTTATATTTTTGTAGCATATATCTCAAAGCATCAACTATATAAGCACATACAAAAAAGGGGATAATGGAAATCCTTTCCTTGTAGAACTTTACAATTCAAATGTTTCTATTAGAGAATTATTAATCACAAGTTGTGCATTAGCATCCTGGAACAACATATGAACATGTTTTTTGTAATTTAAGCCCAAAATCCAACAACAGTAGCATTTTGAGAATGAAATACCAACGAGTTTTTTCATAAGCTTTATCAAAGTCTAACTTGATCATCAAAGCATTTTGGTCAAACTGTTGGGCCCATTCAAGAGTGTCCCAGACTAACATTAGATTATCCTAAATATATCTTCCTTTGATAAACCTTTTTTTTTCAACTCTAACAATACCTTGGACCATAGGTTTAATTTTGATAGTCAAAGCTTTAGCAATAATTTTATAAGAAGTGTTTAGTAACGTAGTTGGTCTCTAACCAACAATTATGTTATCATTTTTCCCTTGAGGAATTAGCTTGTTTAAACCTCTATTAATGTTTGGTCCTAAAGTGACATTATTAAGAGCCTCCAAATAGAGCATATAAAAATCCTCCTTGATATGATTCCATGCGATTTGATAGAATTCAACTAGTAGATCATCAACACCTAGACTCTTATTAGGTTTCATAGAAAACACAACATGTTCAATATCTTCCAAAAAAAGGATGGGATCCAAATAAATACTATAACCATGATCAATATTATTTGGGATAAACTCCCTAACAATGTCTTCCAAAGTTTATTGCACATCTATCTAATTCTTTTCTTCTTTAAACAATTTTTTATAAAATTTTTGAAACACCATGTAGTAATTTCAACAGGATTAATATATGTAATCCATGGTAGTCCAATATAGAAATTCTTTCTTGTTTATGTTTATAATTGAGGTTTTAAAAGAAAAAATTACATCCTTTATTTCCTTCTTTGATCCAAGAAGTCTAGATCTTATTTTCATGCCTTGGCCCTTGTAATAATATAGCTCTTGCAGCTGAGTTTCAATCAAAACAATAGAAGTTTGAATCTTTTGATTATTAGGATCAATATTTAGTTGTTTCCTGGCACACTCAAGCTTCCCATGCAGAGATTTTTCTCTACACTTCTGTTTCCAAACCATTCTATGAGCAAAAGATTGAAGAAAACTAATACATTGATTCAAGGCAAGACACCACTATTCAATTAATGAACCCCCCTCTAAGGTTTAGGAATATAATTCCAAATTCCTATTAAAGAAGCCACACATTCTGGATTCTTCAAGTGGAAAATATTCAGTTTATAAGGGAGTTGAGAAAAAAAACCTAGCTGTTGAGAAGTGGATATGAAACAAATAATAAAAAATGATCAACAGAGTAATAGAGTAGTCAACTAGCACACTATTGCCTAAAACTTGTTCTAACTATAGATTTGACAATAATTTTAACCCATACTGTAAGTTTTGATGATTAACAAAATGTCCAACAACCTCAACTACCCCTATGTAATAGCAACAATAATAAATGATTAACAAAATGTGCAACAACCTCAACTACCTCTATTTAATAGCAACAATAATAGATGTAATAAGAAATAAAGTTTTATTAATAAGATTTCCATCAGTGTATAAATACATTATAAATATGACTGTTTATGAAATAGCTTTAACTAAATTGAATAACATCATACTCTAACTTTAGCTTAGAAGCCCTAACATATTAATAGTGTAATTGGTGCCAATGAAAGTACCTCAGACTTCAAATATTTTTTACCCAATCACAGATGTTTCTGGATTAAAAAAATCTATGATAAATTTCTGTACAACAGTTTGATGCAATTGTTGGCTATTCTCTGATGTAACTTTTCTTTCAGCTTTCTCCAATAAAATTATAAAAAAAAAAAAAAAAAAACTTTAAATATTTTCTTGGAAAGTCCGTGCAAAACGATATAATAATTAGTTCAATAGTTTAGAATATATGGCGATATCTCAGGAATTTATTGCAGATAAACGCAGAGACAAATCTGACAAGTTATGGCAAGATTTCTACTCATAAAAGTGAATGATGTTATGAGGTAATTGACATTCCAAGCCTATAGGTTTGACGTTTTGGCCCCTATGCAAGTCATCTTGTGTTTGACATGCCAATGCTTTTTTTTTTGTTTCAATTGTCTTGTGTGGAATGGCAGTGAATGATTGAGGGGAGCCCCAAATGCAGGTTGACATGACCTTAAATTCTTAGGGTACCTGCCAATCCACATCATTAACGAATTTACTACTAACCCATGCACGGAGTGACGTCACCACACACCTTTCCCATGATTTATTTCCGGCTCTCAGAAGGAAAGGACAGTTTACAGCCGTCCACCAAAACTACTTCTCGTCTACTTTGCTTTTACGTAACCGAAAAAGGCAAGAAAATGTCCACCTTCAAATCAATATAAAATTAGATATCAAATTTTTAACATTTTGAGGAAGATTGTTTTTCCTTGAGATCAAATCTTTAATTATTTTTCCTTTAAATCAGTATAAACTTAGATGATATTTTGTATTTGAAGACAAGTTAGAATAATTATTTTTTGCTTGCATTATTGTTATATTAACAAAAGAGAAACCCCATTCCAGTCATCTTGTATCATTATCTTGTATCCTTTCAATATTGTAAAAACAATATGGAGTTTGAATAAAGTATAATGAAATTTAAAGTTTGAACTCTTCACAGTAGACTTAGATATCAAATGAAAGCAAGTCTTATGCAAGAAGAATGAGAAGGTCAAACGACGGTTACAACAGATTAAAGAACAAGTTATGAAGTTTCAGCTTGATAGTAAGCTCAGCCATTGTAAAAATGTTATACAACTTATGTAATTTTGGCTCTTTTTTATTGCACTTATGACTGGATCAATGATGGTTGTTGATGTCTTTGTGAATGATATATTGGTTGCTTAGTTATGTACCTCAACTACTTCTTGTAGCTTCATTATTGTAATTTTTTATCGCTTTGTTCAATATTAAAAAAATACAAAAGATAAAATTGTACTAAAAATATAATTACAACACATACTTAAATTTACAAATATGATTTTATCTAAAATGAATAGATATCAAAACTTACTGATTATCAAATTCAAAATCTCAGATTTAATATTTAATCGACATCAAACAAATACATCAATCAATCAAAATTATATTACATAGTCAACTATTTATATTTACCTAATTATTATTTTACTAGACTAAAACTTATAGCGGTGGTACTTGAAAATACATTAGGATTTACTTTATTTTCCCTGCAATATATAAAGGCTAGTTTTCTTGACATTTCATTCTATACATTCACACTGCAATCAATCTTTATCAGCTTCAAATTTTCTTAAAGCCCTGGTCTTGGTCATGGCAGATGAATTATAGAATATGATGAAATAGATTCTGATTCGATTACCCGTTTCACCATCAGGTATACAATCCATATCCCAGCGTCTCCCACAAATCTATCTCATCTCCTATTCTCCTAGCCTCGTTAACCGTCCATAAGTTACAATTTTAGATAATCACTTATTTCTTAGGACTCTCATCTGCTTGTATAAGTTTTTGTTCTCCTGGTTAATTCAGATGGAACAGAAAGCGCAGGAGATGTATGGGATTGTATATCCTTGTGCACCCTGCAGGATTCAACGAAGAAAATGTGGAGATAATTGCGTGCTAGCTCCCTATTTCCCTCCAAACGATCCTCACAAGTTTTTACTTGTACACAAATTATTTGGAACAAGCAAGATTGTCAAAACCCTCCGGGTATAGAACAAATGCTTTTTTCCAGATATTGTCAAAAGTCTGATTCTTTTTCTCAATTGTCACAAATATAGGAGTATTTACTGTAAGAAACATGATCGAATCCGTTGGCCTTTGTTTATGTTGTTGTGTTCTTGCAGGATATTCCAGCTGAGAAAAGAGCAGATGCAGTAACCAGCATGGTATATGAAGCAAGTGCTAGAGTGCAAGATCCAATCTACGGCTGCGCTGGTGTAGTTCATCGACTGCAGAAGCAAGTATTATACCTGCAATCACAACTGGAAACCACACAAGCAGAGCTCCTCAGTGCACAGGCTAATCTTGTGTCTCTTGCGACTGGATTTTGTTATGCCGGTGAAGCAGGAACTACATTGGGTTTCGCCCACGATGTAGTACAGCATAAGGATGACTTAAGAGTTTTGCAAGATGATGAGGATCCGTTCGGATGGTAAGACATGATCTGCTGTTTTCAACAAGAACACCATAACATTTCACCAATTACCTGATTCTACCTGTAATATTCATCTGTAATAGAGTGTAATAGTAGTATGTCGAAATTGTGTGTGCTATTGTTACTCATGCCTTGATTCGTACCAATCCCTTCGTTTATAGAACGATCTTGTGGAGAACAGATTGTTGTTATGAATGTAAAAATATTTATATTAGTAAAGAGTGTTTTTACTGATTTTTATTGTTTTTCTTATCTAATTGGTTATCTCTATTATTATTAATTAGTTGATAGGCTATATATAGTGTGAAATTTGATTCTGAAACAAGTCTCACGCTTGTAAACTATTGTTAAGTCATCAGAAAACAAGTTTTAGTTGCTGTTTAATTATAAATCAACTGCCATTTAATGGTAAAAGTCTCCAAAATCTTACTTATCATAAAAGCGAGATGATTTTTCAACTAGATGGGAACATTTTATTTACATTTGCAATATTTTTGACATATGATAACTTTATTTTTTCATGTGCATTAAAGTTTTAAAATATGTATACTGTTGGAAATAATTCCAACTCCTGCCGCAACCTTTTCCTTCCTTTACCGCCATACCACTCACCTCTCATCAGCTTCCGGTGGTACTGCGGTGACCACCACCATACCACAGCCTTATCTCATGACCGTGGCAGTTGTGCAGTGTCTACCGCGGGCCCGCGACCCCTTCTTCAGTCTTGTGCGATGGAGCGGTTTCCTCGCAGACCCGCGGCCTCCCAATCTGATCCCTACGGTAGTGCGGTGACCCCGTGGTCACACAAGTGTCTTCATTTCTCTCAGTGGTAGTGCGGTTTATGCGTTCTCTTGGCGGAATGTTTGGCATGTATATTTTGTATGGGAATTTAATATTTGAAGGACAATGTTTAATATGCTTAGGACAGTTTTTTTAAATGATTAAATATGGGAAAATCTCAAGTCTTTATTATTGTATTAATGATATTTATTTCACCTCTTTCCTGGTGAATTTCTTTCATGACCTTTTAATTCTATATTAGTGTTGGATGGATGTAATTTTAAAAAAAAAAATAAGAAGAAGAAATAGAAGACAAAAAATAGTGGTTTTTCTTTGCAGTAGCAAAGTTGAGCAGTAGCTCTGTGTTTATGAGATCAAATATTTAAGATTTAAATACAAATTTTAGTTTATGAGTTACTTGTGTGTATCTGTTATCTGTTATTTTCTGTGTTTGGAATCCTCTACCTCTAGCCTTCACGTGGTATCAAAGCAGGTTTATCAAAGCTAGGTCATTAGTAAAACGTTTGTTTCTAAAAGTTTCAATGAAAGAATGGCAACAAGCACAAGCTTGACTAACCCTCAAATCCCATAGTTTAATGGGAAAAATTATGATTACTGGACAATCACAATGAGGGCATTATTTTGTTCACAAGATTTATGCGAGCTAGTAGAGAATAGATTTCTAGAGCCAGTTGATGCAACAACATATAATGCTTTGACTCAAGCAGAAAAGGACTTACTGAAGGACAATAGGAAGAAAGATTCAAAAGCTCTTTTCTTTATTCTCCAAGGAGTGCATGAGAGCATTTTCCTAGGGATTGCAGTAGCAACAAGGTCCAGACAAGCATGGGACATACTTCAAACAACTTATCAAGGTATGGAAAAAGTCAAAACAACAAAGTTACAAATACTGAGAAGGGATTTTAAAACTATGAATATGAAGGAAAATGAATCAGTAGATTCATTCTTCACCCAGGTCATTGGACTAGTAAATCAAATTAGATCACATGGTGAGACACTTGAAGATAAAAGAGTGGTTGAAAAGATTCTAAGGAGTTTTCCCACAAAATTTGAGATAATTGTTGTAACCATAGAGGAAACATAGGACCTCACACAGTATTCAATTGATGAGCTCCATGCATCTCTCATTTCTCATGAACAGAGGTTTATCAGGTCTGCAAGCACTTCATTGGAGCATTCTTTCAAGTCACAAGCTTCAATTAGCCAAGGAAGAGGCAGAGGAAGATTGAATTTCAGAGGAAGAGGAAGAAATTTTTATAGAGGTGGAAGAAGCAGCCCATCAAGCTCAAGTGGAAGAGGCAACAATCAAAACTCAAGGTAGAGTTCCTCACAAAATTAGTCACAAGGACAAAGGTATGATAAGTCTCAAATCCAATGTCACCACTATAAAAAATTTGGGCATTACATGAATGAGTGTAGAAATAAACAGTATGATTATGGTAAACAAAATGCAAATTTCACAAAAGAAAGTCAAGACCAAAAACCGGAAAAGAGCACAATGTTTTTGTCATGTAATGTTGCACAAGCAAGTGAAAAAGATGTTTGGTTTTTAGACTCAGGCAGTAGCAACCATATGACAGGAAATCTAGAAATGTTTTCAAGTTTAGATGAAAATGTTAAATCTAATGCTACATTGGGTAATGACAACAAAGTGTCAGTTATAGGAAAGGGAAATGTCAACATTCTAACTAAATAGGGGGAGCAAAAATATATCTCATATGTGTATTTTGTGCCTGGTCTAAAACACAATTTCATGAGTATAGGACAACTTGTTCAAAACGGGTATAGAGTAACTTTCAAAAATGGACTGTGCACAATTTTAGACAAATACCCAAGTAATCAGCCCATTGCTAAGGTCAAAATGACAAGTAATAGAATGTTTCTTTTGAAGATTCAACCAGATTTGAATATAGATTATGCACAAGCACAAGAAACCACAACAATTATGCAAACTATCTTTCAAGCAGAAGTAAAAGATGAAAATTGGAACTTATGGCACTTAAGATTTGGGCCTCTTAACTTTGGGGGTCTAAATTTTCTTCATAGGAAAATTATGGTCAAGGAACTACCTTTAATAGAAAAACCTGAAAGAGAATGTGAAGGATGTATCTTAGGAAAGCATCATAGAGAATATTTTCCAATAGGAAAGTCAACTAGAGCAAAAGCCCTTTTGGAGACTGTACATTCAAATTTGTGTGGACCTATATGCAAACACCCTCAATTGGTTGCAGTCTCTATTTTCTAACTTTTATTTATGATTATTCAAGGAAAACATGGGTCTACTTTCTAAAGCATAAGAGTGAAGTGTTTGATTTCTTTTGTCAATTTAAGTCTCTTGCTGAAAAACAATGTGGTCATTATATCAAAGTGTTGAGGACGGATAGAGGAAGTGAATATATATTTCAAAAGAGTTTTTAAATATTTGAAATGATCATGGAATTCACAAAAAAATTACTACTAGATACACACCTCAACAAAATGGGGTAGTTGAAAGGAAAAACATAACAATTATGGAAATGGCTAGAAGCATGTTGAAAGCCAAACATTTGTCGAATGAATATTGGGTTGAAGCTATATCATGTGCAACATATATATTGAATAGGTGTCCAACAAAAAGTGTTATGAATATGATTCCTGAAGAAGCATGGACTCGAAGAAAACATAATGTTACTCACATGAGATTTTTTGGTTGCGTAGCATATGCACATGTGCCTGGTGAATTAAGAAGAAGGTTAGACAACAAAGGAGAAAAATGCATATTTTTTGGATACAGTGATGAATCCATGGCTTACAAACTTTATAATCCAACAACTAAGAAGGTTATAATCAATAGAGATGTACAGTTTGTATAAGATGAAGCATGGGATGGAAGCAGGGAAAAAATAGTTAATGTATCAGCAAGTATACCTCAAGAGAATTATGAAATTTTTGTACCAACAAATATTCCTTATAATGTGACTCCTTCCATGCCCATTCAAGTTCAACCAAGTGGTCAAAAAGTGACACAATCATCGAATGTAAGAGTAGAAACAAGAGGACAACAGACGCCATCTACAACAAGAATTTCTAGAGCTGGACCATCAAGTCCACATTCAGCAAGTTCAAGTGATCTATCAAATCTTACATTGGAAAGCATGAGAAGACAGAAAATCAATAGTATAAGGGATATATATGAACAAAATGAAGGTGAGAATAATACTAATTAGATTTCTCTTTTTGCATTTTATTCACAAATATATGATCCAACACATTTTGAGGATGCAATTAAAGAAGATAAATGGATATGTGCAATGGATGAAGAAATTGTTGAAATTGAAAAGCATCAAACATGGGAGTTGGTGAGTCTTCCAAAAGACAAGGATGTAATAGGAGTTAAATGGGTTTATAAAACCAAATTGAATGCAAATGGTGAAGTGCAAAATCATAAAGCAAGATTAGCACTTGGCAAAGGGTTATTCACAGCAGCCCGAAATTGATTATAATGAGACATTTGCTCCTGTAGCACGTCTTGACACAGTAAGGATGATTCTTTCCATTGCAACAAAAAAAAAATGGTCAATTCATCAAATGGATGTGAAATCAACATTTTTAAATGGCTATATTGAAGAAGAAGTTTATGTGGAATAGCCACCTAGGTATGAGATATTGGGACAAGAAGACAAAGTCTACAAGCGAAAGAAAGCACTGTATGGTCTCAAGCAAGCCCCAAGAGCTTGGTACAATAGAATTGATAGTTATCTTTTATAGAATGGCTTCATAAGATGCAGTAGTGAGCCTACATTATGTACCAAGATGAATGAAAAAGGTGAAATTCTGATTGTATGCCTATATGTTGATGATTTAATATTCACTGGTGATTTATCAATTGATCTATTTAAAGGAGCTATGAAGAAAGAATTTGAAATGACAGACTTGGGACTCATAAAATAACTTTTAGGCATTGAAGTGAATCAAAATGAAAATGATATGGGTATGTGCAGGATTATCATGGAAAAAATAGGCCCTTAAGTGGCAATGAAAATTCAGAAAAATTAGAGTTAGGCAACTTGACAAAAAAATTTGAATAAGTTATCTATATTATTTCAAAAATAAGTAAGAATAAAATCTGTGGAAAATTGAATGTAGTTTCTAAACTACTAAGTTTATTTTATTTTTTTAAAAGTCTATTTGGTGAAAAATTGAAATTTCAATGCAGTCTAGTACTTAAATTTCAGGGGAAAAATAAGAAGTAGGTGTTTGTCTGACCACCCTAACCACAATAAAATGATAATATTTTTTTATAATATTTTAGATATAAGTAGAGGACTCATGTCGGATGTGACACATATTTTTTGTAATTTTTTAGAAAGTAAATAATTAATTATGATTTTTTATGCGCCGGTGTAGTTCATCGACTGCAGAAGCAAGTATTATACCTGCAATCACAACTGGAAACCACACAAGCAGAGCTCCTCAATGCACAGGCTAATCTTGTGTCTCTTGCGACTGGATTTTGTTATGCCGGTGAAGCAGGAACTACATTGGGTTTCGCCCACGATGTAGTACAGCATAAAGATGACTTAAGAGTTTTGCAAGATGATGAGGATCCGTTCAGATGGTAAGACATGATCTGCTGTTTTCAACAAGAATACCATAACATTTCACCAATTACCTGATTCTACCTGTAATATTCATCTGTAATAGAGTGTAATAGTAGTATGTCAAAATTGTGTGTGCTATTGTTACTCATGCCTTGATTCATACCAATCCCTTCGTTTATAGAACGATCTTGTGGAGAACAGATTGTTGTTATGAATGTAAAAATATTTATATTAGTAAAGAGTGTTTTTATTGATTTTTATTGTTTTTCTTATCTAATTGGTCATCTCTATTATTATTAATTAGTTGATAGGTTATATATAGTGTGAAATTTGATTCTGAAACAAGTCTCACGCTTGTAAACTATTGTTAAGTCATCAGAAAATAAGTTTTAGTTGCTGTTTAATTATAAATCAACTGCCATTTAATGGTAGAAGTCTCCAAAATCTTACTTATCATAAAAGCGAGATGATTTTTCAACTAGATGGGAACATTTTATTTACATTTGCAATATTTTTTTGTCAAATTGATGATAACTTTATTTATTTCATGTGCATTAAAGTTTTAAAATATGTATGCTGTTGGAAATAATTCCAACTCCTGCCGCAACCTTTTCCTTCCTTTACCGCCATACCACTCACCTCTCATCAGCTTCCGGTGGTACTGCGGTGACCACCACCATAACGCAGCCTTATCTCATGACCGTGGCAGTTGTGCAGTGTCTACTGCAGGCCCGTGACCCCTTCTTCAGTCTTGTGCGATGGAGCGGTTTCCTTGCAGACCTGCGGCCTCCCAATTTGATCCCTGCGGTAGTGCGGTGACCCTGTGGTCACACAAGTGTCTTCATTTCTCTCAATGGTAGTGTGGTTTATGCGTTCTCTTGGCGGAATGTTTGGCTTGTATATTTTGTATGGGAATTTAATATTTGAAGGACAATGTTTAATATGCTTAGGACAGTTTTTTTAAACGATTAAATATGGGAAAATCTCAAGTCTTTATTATTGTATTAATGATATTTATTTCACTTCTTTCTTGGTGAATTTCTTTCGTGACCTTTTAATTCTATATTAGCACCGGATGGATGTAATTTAAAAAAAAAACAAGAAGAAGAAATAGAAGAGAAAAAATAGTGGTTTTTTTCTGCAGTACCAAAGTTGAGCGATAGCTCTATGCTTATGAGATCAAATATTTAAGATTTAAATACAAATTTTAGTTTATGAGTTATTTGTGTGTATCTGTTATATGTTATTTTCTATGTTTGGAATCCTCTGCCTCTGGCCATCACATGGTATCAAAGCAGGTTTATCAAAGCTAGGTCATTAGTAAAACATTTGTTTCTAAAATTTTCAGTGAAAGAATGGCAACAAGCACAAGCTTGACTAACCCTCAAATCCCACAGTTTAATGGGAAAAATTATGACTACTGGGCAATCACAATGAGGGCATTATTTTGTTCACAAGATTTATGCGAGCTAGTAGAGAATGGATTTCTAGAGCCAGCTGATGCAACAACATATAATGCTTTGACTCAAGCAGAATAGGACTTATTGAAGGACAATAGGAAGAAAGATTCAAAAGCTCTTTTCTTTATTCTCCAAGGAGTGCATGAGAGAATTTTCCCAGGGATTGCAACAACAACAAGGTCCAGACAAGCATGGGACATACTTCAAACAACTTATCAAGGTATGGAAAAAGTCAAAACAACAAAGTCACAAATACTGAGAAGAGATTTTGAAACTATGAATATGAAGGAAAATGAATCAGTAGATTCATTCTTCACCCAGGTCATTGGACTAGTAAATCAAATTAGATCACATGGTGAGACACTTGAAGATAAAAGAGTGGTTGAAAAGATTCTAAGGAGTTTTCCCACAAAATTTGAGACAATTGTTGTAACCATAGAGGAAACATAGGACCTCACACAGTATTCAATTGATGAGCTCCATGCATCTCTCATTTCTCATGAACAGAGGTTTATCAGGTCTGCAAGCACTTCATTGGAGCATTCTTTCAAGTCACAAGCTTCAATTAGCCAAGGAAGAGGTAGAGGAAGATCGAATTTCAGAGGAAGAGGAAGAAATTTTTACAGAGGTGGAAGAAGCAACCCATTGAGCTCAAGTGGAAGAGGCAACAATCAAAACTCAAGTCAGAGTTCCTCACAAAATTAGTCACAAGGACAAAGGTATGATAAGTCTCAAATCCATTGTCACCACTGTAAAAAATTTGGGCATTACATGAATGAGTGTAGAAAGAAATAGTATGATTATGGTAAACAAAATGCAAATTTCACAAAAGAAAGTCAAGACCAAAAACCAGAAAAGAGCACAATGTTTTTGTCATGTAATGTTGCACAAGCAAGTGAAAAAGATGTTTGGTTTTTAGACTCAAGCAGTAGCAACCATATGATAGGAAATCTAGAAATGTTTTCAAGTTTAGATGAAAATGTTAAATCTAATGTTACATTGGGTAATGACAACAAAGTGTTAGTTATAGGAAAGGGAAATGTCAACATTCTAACTAAATAGGGGGAGCAAAAATATATCTCATATGTGTATTTTGTGCCTGGTCTAAAACACAATTTCATGAGTATAGGATAACTTGTTCAAAAAGGGTATAAAGTAACTTTCAAAAATGGACTGTGCACAATTGTAGACAAATACCCAAGTAATCAACCCATTGCTAAGGTCAAAATGACAAGTAATAGAATGTTTCTTTTGAAGATTCAACTAGATTTAAATATAGATTATGCACAAGCACAAGAAACCACAACAGTTATGCAAACTGTCTTTCAAGCAGAAGTAAAAGATGAAAATTGGAACTTATGGCACTTAAGATTTGGGCCTCTTAACTTTGGGGGTCTAAATTTGCTTCATAGGAAAATTATGGTCAAGGGACTACCTTTAATAGAAAAACCTGAAAGAGAATGTGAAGGATGTATCTTAGGAAAGCATCATAGAGAATCTTTTCTAGTAGGAAAGTCAACTAGAGCAAAAGCCCCTTTGGAGACTGTACATTCAAATTTGTGTGGACCTATATGCAAACACCCTCAATTGGTGGCAGTCTCTATTTTGTAACTTTTATTTATGATTATTCAAGGAAAAAATGGGTCTACTTTCTAAAGCATAAGAGTGAAGTGTTTGATTTCTTTTGTCAATTTAAGTCTCTTGCTGAAAAACAAAGTGGTCATTATATCAAAGTGTTGAGGACGGATAGAGGAGGTGAATATATATTTCAAAAGAGTTTTTAAATTTTTGAAAATATCATGGGATTCACAAAAACATTACTACTAGATACACACCTCAACAAAATGGGGTAGCTGAAAGGAAAAACATAACAATTATGGAAATGGCTAGAAGCATGTTGAAAGCCAAACATTTGTCGAATGAATATTGGGTTGAAGCTGTATCATGTGCAACATATATAATGAATAGGTGTCCAACAAAAAGTGTTATGAATATGATTCCTGAAGAAGCATGGACTATAAAAAAACATAATGTTGCTCACATGAGAGTTTTTGGTTGTGTAGCATATGCACATGTGCCTGATGAATTAAGAAGGTTAGACAACAAAGGAGAAAAATGCATATTTGTTGGATACAGTGATGAATCCATGGCTTACAAACTTTATAATCCAACAACTAAGAAGGTTATAATCAACAGAGATGTATAGTTTGTAGAAGATGAAGCATGGGATGGAAGCAGGGAAAAAATAATTAATGTATCAGCAAGTATACCTCAAGAGAATTATTAAATTTTTGTACCAACAAATATTCCTTATAATGTGACTCCTTCCATGCCCATTCAAGTTCAAACAAGTGGTCAACAAGTGACACCATCATCGAATGTAAGAGTAGAAACAAGAGGACAACAAA
Organism: Sequoia sempervirens; assembly: GCA_007258455.2. Classification (NCBI taxonomy): domain Eukaryota; kingdom Viridiplantae; phylum Streptophyta; class Pinopsida; order Cupressales; family Cupressaceae; genus Sequoia; species Sequoia sempervirens. Next base: position 97,650,038 of record VDFB02373365.1, on the reverse strand, counting down.
CACCATCTACAACAAGAATTTCTAGAGCTGGACCATCAAGTCCACATTCAGCAAGTTCAAGTGATCTATCAAATCTTACATTGGAAAGCATGAGAAGGCAGAAAATCAGAAGTATAAGGGATATATATGAACAAAATGAAGGTGGGAATAATACTAATCATATTTGTCTTTTTGCATTTTATTCACAAATATATGATCCAACACATTTTGAGGATGCAATTAAAGAAGATAAATGGATTTGTGCAATGGATGAAGAAATTGCTAAAACTAAAAAGCATCAAACATGGGAGTTGGTGAGTCTTCCAAAAGACAAGGATGTAATAGGAGTTAAATGGGTTTATAAAACCAAATTGAATGCAAATGGTGAAGTGAAAAATCATAAAGCAAGATTAGTGGCAAAGGGTTATTCACAACAGCCTGAAATTGATTATAATGAGACATTTGCTCCTGTAGCATGTCTTGACACAGTAAGGATGATTCTTTCCATTGCAACACAAAAAAAATGGTCAATTCATTAAATGGATGCGAAATCAACATTTTTAAATGGCTATCTTGAAGAAGAAGTTTATGTGGAATAGCCACCTAGGTATGAGATATTGGGACAAGAAGACAAAGTCTACAAGCGAAAGAAAGCACTGTATGGTCTCAAGCAAGCCCCAAGAGCTTGGTACAATATAATTGATAGTTATATTTTATAGAATGGC
>VDFB02373365.1:97627194-97649234 GCA_007258455.2 Sequoia sempervirens | reverse complement strand
GAATAGAGGTGGGCAATACCCCCCACTTCATATTTTCTTTCTGATTCATTTTGGTGAACCTAACATTTTAGAACATTCATTTTTTTATTTGGAGCTCATTAAAGTCCTAGATCTAGGTTGCATTCATTCTTGCATTGCATCTTGCATTAGTGAAAGTGTATCTAGGATTTCTCACATAAATGCATTAGTGAAAGTGCATATAGGTTGCATTTTTGCTTTCTTGCATCATTTCATCCTATTGAAAAACTAAAAAGTGCATTGTTATTCATCCTAATTGCATTTAAGAACATTTTTATTGCATTCAAAATTTAAAAAAAATGCATCCAATTGCTTTTCATTAGTTATTTTTTGTTGCATTCATTTGGATAGTTTTTTGTTTCTAAACATCAGGTCCCTAGGTAGGAAACTTAGGAATATTGTTAATAACTCATAACTTAATATTTTTCTGACAAAAACCTCTATGGGGACAAAAATGCCCTTCCTAGCATCTTAGTCCCTCTGCGGGTTTCTGGATCATAATCTTGTCTCTGTTGTTTTCTTTTTGTTTCACTTTCTAGAACTTCAAAATTTCACTTGTAGGACCAAGATACCCTTACTAGCATCTTAGTCCTCATTGACTTTGATTTTCTAGTTTGTAGGGTTTAAATCTATTGTTTTGTGCTTCTATTTGCTGCCATTGGTTATCTGTTTCAGTGGGTTGACCTTTTGTTTCATTCATTTTACTAAATCTAGCTTAAAGTGGTTCATTTCATGCATTTCTTCATTCCAAATTTTCATTCACAACATTTCATTGCAAGGTGTAATCAGTAAATTACCTTGTCTAAAATCTGAAAATTGCATTTACACATTTCATTTTAGGCCTTTACATTCCATTTTGAGTTTACATAGATTACTTTTCACAAATGTTCATATATGTCTTTTCCAAGTTTGCAAAGAAAAAGTTATTCAGTAAAGATGTTAGTCATTCATTCAATGCATTCCATAATTATGAGATCCTCTTAGTGCAAGAGAGTGGAAATGTTGACACTTTCCTTAAACCTACACCCCTCTTATGTATCCTATTTGTGGAAATGAGGTGATAGAAGAAGATATAAGCATGGAAATTCATGACGATCATAGTTGGTCTTCTCTTGATACTTCTCCTTTTAGTGATGAAGGTATCTTGGTGAAAGAAGTTGTAACTGTTGAGAATCATGAAGGTATTGTTTTCCATTCTCCTCATTCCCCTTGGGAAGATAGTATAACAATAGAATATGAATTCATTTCCACCACTTTAATTAGTTTACATTCCTCTCCCAACACTTCCCCTACTTGCGAGAATACTACAATCATGAACGACCATGAAAATGAAATTTGTGAAGAGGACATGTTGGTGTTAAGAGATCTAATAATTGAGAGCTTTGAAAATCCTACTTCTCCCACTTGGGAAGACATTATAGAGCATAGGGATATAATTATAGATAACCATGATAATCATGTTGGGTCTTCTCCTAATATCCTTCATAGTAATTAAGATGATAGTTTTTTGTTAGAATATATACTTGAAAGTCATGAAATTCTTGTTTCTCCCTTTCCTAATGATCCTACCATTTGGAAAGATCTATTTGAATGAAAAGATCTTATCATTGGCAAGCATGATTCCCCTTCTCTTGATGCCTCCTCTAGTTGTGATGAAGCTACTGTACAAAACCTAACCATGGAATGCGATGAACATCTTGTTTATTGCTCCCCTAAAAGCTCTCCTACTAGGGTAGACAGTATAGCACAAGAGAATGATACCTTAGAGGAAAAGGATAAAGTCATGAACAATCATAACAGTTAAATAGAGCCTTCTCCTAATATCCCCACTATTGATGAACATGACAATTCAACCATTGATAACTCCCTTACATGCAATGAAATTGTCTTAGAAGAACCAACCCTTGAATGTCAAGAACATTTGGTTTGTAGTTCTCTTAAAAACCCTCCTACTAGGGAAGATATAACGGTAGAAGACAATGAGAACATTGAAAATAGTAATTCCTTAGATGAAGATGATGAAGCAACATTAGACTCCCCTTCACTAATAGATCATGAAAATAAGGATAAGTCTTCTGAGGTTATGCACATTAGATAGCCCTTGATTTACTCTCCCAAACCTAAGCTTATCATTTATCCAAGACCCTCTCAAAAACCACAAGTTCAAAACAAACCCTTCCTTATCCTCGAACCACCTAAGAACAATGTTTTTCAATAACCAAGTTACAATATTGTTGCTCATACATACAACACTAGGAACAATCTGCAACCAATACAAACACCTTCAACATCCCTCCCATTGCCTAATCCTATTCTGCCTAGCGCTCCCTGTTTAACTTTGCATAGTGGAAAGGAGTATGATCTTGTTGAAAAACTTAACAATACTCGGGTATGTGCAGGATCATCATGGAAAAAACAAGCCCTTAAGTGGCAAATTTTTTTAGAAAAATTAGAGTTAGGCAACTTGACATAAAAATTTGAATAAGCTATCTATATTATTTGAAAAATATGTAAGAATAGAATCTGTAGCAAATTGAATGTAGTTTCTAAACTACTAGGTTTATTTAAAAAAATAAATCTATTTGGTGAAAATTTGAAATTTAAATGCAGTAGTACTTAAATTTCAAGGAAAAAATAAGTAGGTGTCTATTTGACCACCCTAACACAATAAAATGATAATATTTTTTATAAGATTTTAGATATAAGTAGAGGACTCATGTCCCGATGTGATGCATATTTTTTTTTAATTTTTTTCCAATTAAATAATAAATTATGAATTTTTTATTACAACTTTTTAAAAATATAAAAACTCATATGTCTACCCACCTTAACTTGGTCAAAACTTCATGAAATTCAATTCTTTTATTTTTAATCCTATAGTATGCAAATCATAGAATGTGATGCATATTTTAGATTCAAAAAATGTGATACCATTTGAAAGCTATAGATGTTTTTGAATCATCCTATCAATCAGGACTTTAATCACAATTCAAATAGAAAATGAATAATAATTATTTATTAAATTCAGTAAAGTATAATTTATATGGGTGGAAAGTTGAGAATATCCTTTAAAAACCCTTTTGTTTCATCAATTTTGGGTAAAAAAAAAAGTTGTCAACCACATACCCATCATATCGCCACTTTTTGGCCCATCATGATCCTGCACATACCCACTCCTACAAAGATATCCCTATGGGACTTAATTCAAAATTCACATAATTATCACATTATGCTTCAAATAGCCTTGCAACAAGTTGTGGTTCCCTCTAGTGCAAACCATAATGACATAACAACCATGATTCAAGGAATAAATGCTATCATTGTTTTCCACCAAAGTGAGCTCCCTCCTTTGGAAGTACAAAAACAATATGATGCTTTCATGATCATAGCTCAATACAATAAAATAGGAATAAAATGAACCCTTGTTGACAATGGCTCAACCCTTAATGTGTGTAGTATGACCCTTAAATTAGATAAGCTCGGTGCTAATAAATCAAAATTTCAACCTGATTCTTAATCTATTAATGGATTTGATAATATAGGAAAACAACCATTCGATGTGATAACTTTGCCTATCACAATTGGAAAGGCTCCATTAGGAACACCGATCCATGTTATTCCTCACGATCTTTCATATAACCTCCTTTTAGGGAGGCCATGGATTCATGAAATGAATGGTGTGCCTTCTACTATTCATTGTAAAATGAAGTATGTCTACAACAACAAAGTGTACACACTTGATGCTAATCCTGAGCCTTACAGTGTCCTACAACTTGAGAAAACCAAAGAGAACCCCTTGAAAACATTAACACCAACTGCACAAGTAGAACCTGTGCAACAAAAGAACAAAGAAAAACACATTGAGGAATTCGTGAAGCTATTAGAAGATGAGTGGGGTTCCTTAGACTCTGAACTGACATTCATGGGCGAATACAAGATTATAAACAAAAATTTGGAAGACCTTTCAAAATCATCCACCTCAACCACTTTAGAACACATGACAACAAATTATACAACAAACTTTGATGGAATTGATTATCAATAACCACCAAATCCTAAAGAAATGAAAAAGCTTTATGGAAAAGGTTATGAACTTATGAAACAACTTGGTTATAGTGGAAAAGGATGTGGTGCTAGAAAACAAGTTATCTATGTCCCTATAGAGCCTCACATGCAAAAAAAGACTTGTGGTATTGGTTATGTCCTGGGTATGTGCAGAATCATCATGGAAAAAATAGGCCCTTAAGTGGTGAAAAATTCAAAAAAATCAGAGTTAGGCAACTTGACGTAAAAATTTGAATAAGTTATCTATATTATTTCAAAAATATGTAAGAATAGAATCTGTAGCAAATTGAACGTGTTTCTAAACTACTAGGTTTATTTTAAAAAATATATTTGTGAAAATTTGAAATTTCAATGTAGTAGTACTTAAATTTCAAGGAAAAAATAAGGTGTCTATCTGACCACCCTAACCACAATAAAATCAAAATAATTTTTTATAAAATTTTACATATAAATAGAGGACTCATGTCTCGATATGATGCATATTTTTTTGTAATTTTTTTTCAAGTAAATAATTAATTATCATTATTTTATTACAACTTTTAAAAAATATTAAAACTCATATTTCTGACCACCTTAACTTGGTCAAAACTTCACAAAATTCAATTTTCTTTTTTAATCTTATAGTATGTGAAGCATAGAATGTGACACATATTTCAGATTCAAGAAATGTGATACCGTTTGAAAGCTATAGATGTTTTTCAATTAGCCTATCAGTTAAGAATTTAGTTGTAATTCAAGTAGAAAATGAATAATAATTATTTATTAAATTCAAAGTAAAGCATAATTTATATCAATGGAAAGCTAAGAATCTCCTTTAAACACCCTTTTCATTTCATCAATTTTGGGTAAAAAAAAGTCGTCAGCCTCATACCCTACACATACCCATCATATCACCACTTTTTGGCCCATCATGATTCTGCACATACCCTCCCCTCGAATGAAACAAACAAACCTTCCCTCAATATCAACACTAACAAAATATTCCTCTAAACCAACTTTAATAGTAGTGCATCTTGAATTGATAGACACTAATGGTCTTGATTATTATCCGGGTATGTGCAGGATCATGATCGGCCAAAAAGTGGTGATATGATGGGTATGTGTAGGGTATGTGGCTAACAACTTTTTTTACCCAAAATTGATGAAGCAAAAAGAGTTTTAAAGGAGATTCTCAACTTTCCACCAATATAAATTATGCTTTACTTTTAATTTAATAAATAATTATTATTTATTTTCTATTTGAATTACGATTAAAGTCCGATTGGTAGGCTAATTGAAAACATCTATAGCTTTCAAATAGTATTAAATTTTTGAATCAAACATGTGCATTCTATGCTTCAAATACTATAGGATTAAAAATGAATTTCATGAAGTTTTGACCAAGTTAAGGTGGTTAGACATACAAGTTTTTATATTTTTTAAAAGTTGTAATAAAAAATTCATAACTAATTATTTACTTGGAAAAAATTTACAAAAAAATATGCATCACATAGAGACATGAGTCCTCTACTTATATCTAAAATCTTATAAAAAAATATTATCATTTTATTGTGGTTAGGGTGGTCAGACAAACACCTACTTATTTTTTCCCTCAAATTTAAGTGCTACTAAATTGAAATTTGAAATTTTCACCAAATAGATTTAAAAAAAAAATAAAACCTAGTAGTTTAGAAACTACATTCAATTTTCTACAAATTCTATTCTTACATATTTTTCAAATAATATAGATAACTTATTCAAATAGATAACTTATTCAAATTTTTACATCAAGTTGCCTAACTTTGATTTTTCTAAATTTTATCACCACTTAAGGGCTTGTTTTTTCCATGATGATCCTGCACATACCCATCCTTTGAAAGAAATGAAAATAAAATAAAAAAATCTTCACTTAATGTCAATTTCATCACACAAAACACTAATGATTTGAGTTTGTTAGATTTTACACCCTCTAGTATAGGAGAGAACAAAATCTCGCAATCTAAAAATTCCTGCATAAGTATGACATCTTGTATTAAGCAAGAGATATCTTTGTCACAGAATAAAGCAACATAGACTCCTACTCTCGATCAAGAAATTATCTTGCCAAGACTCCTCTGAGATCATTTGATATCCCTCCCTCCAGGAACATGAAAGAAATTTTACTACAAACATTCATTTTGTGCATATCATAGAGTTCATGGTTATTCTACTAATGAATGCAAGGCTTTGAGTAGTAATCTCCAACATCTTAAGGATTTTGGTGCTCTTTATTATGTGGGGGAACCTAATTCCTCTAATTGATACTGATTTTTTCTCTAACATTCATCTCATCAATTATTTCGGCTCATCCTTGTCCTACACTAAGTGGGGGTAAAGGGTTAGGTAACCTCAAGTCCTCGTATGTCACATGTGGTTGCCTCTTTTGGCTAGTTGATCACCTTTCATGTCCATAAAATAGCAAGCTTGGGATGTGATTGACATTTCTTGAGTTGGCTCGCATGTGACATTGAGTTTTGTGGGAAACTCTATTTTCCTTTTCATTTTGGATTCTTTAAAGTAATTGCTCATAGCATGGTGTTAGCAATTTCTTTTAAGTGGGGGCATACATTGGAATTATTTTGGCATGATTGCATTTGCATTTTTTTTCATGTTCCTTGTGTGTTTTTCTTACTTCTTGCAATGCGTCCTTTCCTTGGTGGTGTCATTGGATTTGATTTCCATCGAGAGTTGTGATATTTCCTTGTCCTCTCTTGGAAACATTAAGTACAATGTTCCCCAGGATGAGACCTTGCACTTTTCCTCTCTTGGAAACATTAAGTACAATGTTCCCTAGGATAAGACCTTGTATTTATCCTCTCTTAGATACATTAAGCACAATGTCCCCTAATATTAAGACCTCACACAAACTAAGTAAAATCCCTACAAACATCCCTCTCTCTTCTTGCATTTTTCCTTTTTGTACCTTATTTAAGTCATGGATGTATGGCTTTGGTATGGTCCCTTGGGGCTCACCTAGTGAACACCTAGCTTCACTAGCCCTTGTGAGCGTGCATTTTTATTTCTTTGTCCTTATCATAGTCATGGGGGTATGACTTTGATATGGACCTCTTGGGGCTCACCTTGCAAACACCTAGCTTCACTAGCCCTTGTGAGTGTGTGCTTTGTTTGCATAGTGGACAACATGTTCGACTTGTAAACCTCTCTTAGACAAATAGCCTAGACCTGGTCCATAGCACATTGGACGGCTAGTCGAAGCTTGATTCATTGCATTTTTCTTTTTCTTTCCTTTTTCTTTTTCTATCTTTGATGGTGTATTTTTGCGATCTGGTTATGACTTCATATGTCATCCACAAGTGTGTTCCTTTGTGCCTATGTTAGTTTTCCATATGATCTTGATCCTAGGGGCTTGGCCACCCTCTTGGTTATTGTCATCCTATCTTACTAGCATTCATACATTTGAACCCCTTTTGATTGTGTGGTTGGCTACTTTAGTGTGAGTTTGAAGCAAGTTCATTCTCTCACTAAAGTGGGGGCTAAATATAGTGTAGAAGAATGCATACCCTTTCATTTTCACACTTTTTTAGGCCTGCCTTTCTTTGTTTATCCCTATTTATGTCTTAATTGGTCCTATTTTTCATCCACAAGCCTAATAAACTATATCTTTTTTTGGCTAATCCTGACAAACATCAATGGATAAATGATAATTTAATGATTTTGGTTGTGTTTCCCTAATCTTTAGGTCGGGACTAAGACGCCACCTAGGATGTCTTTGTCCCCCAAAGGTCTTGGGACCCTGATTTTAGGTGTGCCTTAAGGTGGCCCCTTTTTGGAGTCTATGCCCCGAGTTTCATGCCTCAGGACTAAGACACCACCTAGGGCATCTTAGTCCCCCTTAAAGGTATTTTCCAGATTTAATTTTAAATTCTAGTAAGATTTAGCCTCCTTTAATTAGTGAATTCATATGTCAACTTGTTTTGGTGTAATTTTGGGATATTAAGCATGTATAAGTATAAATACAAGGTTCCTTCTCTGATATTTTCAACAATATAACAAGAAATCTAAGCATCCAAGTATTCAAGTATTCGGGCATTCAAGAGAAATTCATCAAGCATTTGAAGCCATCATGAAGATTCAAGCATCATATCAAGGATATTGTTGCATCATGTTTGCTATTGTGCTAACGTTTGTGATGTAGGGTTGATGATTCAAGCAAGTGTTTCACACAAGATCAATATCATTCAAACAAGAGTCAAGAACCACATCCATTGCAACCATTTCAAGCATACTTGCAACACCTTATTACAAGGGTTTGGTGAGTTACAACATAGCACTTTGTTCATTCATCATTCCCCTCCTTTATTTTATTTAATATAAAGTTTTAATTACCAACAAGGGGTTTGACCAAGGTAAACCCCCATTCCATAACATTCAAAAAAAAATTCCTATCATGTGTGCTTGTGATTGCAGATTTAGGTTAAAGACTTGAAGATCATTTGAAGTGCAAAGTTGGAAAGTTGGAAAGTTGCATTGCAAACTTGCCATCTTCACGGAAACTCACCTACAGGCCAGATCCAGAAGTTTCAGAACCTGAGATCTGAGAAGAAGGAAGTGTAGACATCAAGCCTATAGATCACATTAAGAGATTTTAGAAATTCAGATTGGGACTAAGATGGTAGCAAGGGCATCTTAGTCCTCCAAGTGGAATTTTACAAAGATTCTTTCAGATCCTATTTTAGCATCCGAAGACTTTACATCTTCCCCAAAAAACTAGTAGTAGGACTAATAAGATAGTAAGGTCATCTTATTCCTCCATAGTATATTTTGACAGCTTCTTTGCATTTCCAAAATCCTTGTCACATTTCCAGATTTCCCAACTACACACATCATAACTTCTTGTTGCTTAATTTCATCATTTGCATCCTTCATTTAGCTTGCATTACAAGGTTTTGTGAGTTGAATGTTAAGTTGTCTTTTTCAAGCTTTTGCTTGATGGTCAACCCCTCAAATATTAAAGAACCCCCTCCTAGGTCATCCTTGTTGAGAATTGACTCACCCTTTGGGGTTGATAGTTAATCCAATTAGTGTTACTAGGACATTATTGAGTGGTCGAAAGAGAATAGAGGTGGGCACTCCCCCCACATCCCATTCTATTTTCTTTCTGGGTCAAAATTACTGGTTGTTGATAGACTAAGATGTGTTATAATTCAAACAATTAACTACCCCTTTTTATCTATGTATCAAGAATACAAAATATTTAATTTTTGTGATTTTCCTTTTGCTAAGAAATAATGGAATGTTATCTTTTCTTTTTTTGCTATTTTTCTTTCTTTTTTTTGCTATTTTGCATGATGATGTGATTGCTGATTTTATCCAACAAGTTATTTTAGGACATATTTGGAAGGCTAGTTGTACTAATGTGTTTTCAAATAACTATTTTAAGGAAGCTGGTATTCTAATACTCTAACATAATTTCTTAGGTTTCTTTGTTATGTTCACAACTTCAAGATTTATCAAAGAAAAATGTAATGGTCATGGCTCAAATTCAGCAAATTCAGGATTAAGTTAATTAGCCTCAAAATGGATGTAATATGAATTTATATAAAGTGTTTCAGCTCAAGTATTAGCCTCATGTTTTGTCTGGTCATGGCCATATGTTGGCTCATTGTATTTTTTCTACTAGTTTGTATGTTTTTTCTCTTTCACCTAGTAGCTGGTAGTTTCCATTTATTGTACTCTTGCTTTGTTCATTATAAAATTAAAAAAGAGCATAAGGTTAGATCATATAGTCTAATAATAAGATATTAACAAATAAGAATTAGATTCTTTGATTGTGGGAGTTAAGAAATTAGTTGGTTGAAAAATTTACCATCTTTAAAATATATTTTGAATCTATTGTTAATGCTTGATTTAGATCAATAAAGAAGGAGAAACAATGTTGTCAAATTGGGTAAAAGTATAAAATTGTGTCACACTTTCAACCAACTTATCAACACAAGTGAATTTAAGTATTTGTAACTAAACTTCAATTTTGGTCAAACATATGATCTAGTAAGATTCATTCTAGCTAAGTTAGATATGTCCACAACTTTTCCAGCTAAAATTGTTGGCTAAATGCATATGTAACACCACTTTGAGTTCAATTTATTAAAAAAAAAAAATTGAAAAAATTGATGTTTCAACAATGCCTACTCATGTAAATAACATTTTTTTTAAACTAAAAATATCCTTTTGTAGATCTATAAGTGTAGTTTTCAAAAATATATATTTTAATACTTTTATTATTATTTTTACTAAAAGTAGGTTATCAACCCAAAAGATTAGGTTGATTACCATTTCAAGAAAAATATAAAAACTTGTTAAAAAATGAAAAAAATATGATGCACTGGATAAAAGAATCTATATCAAGATGGTATAGGTTTTTTTAGCTAGATAGTTAATATTAAAGTTGACGTCAAATAGAAACAACTGTGTGCCAATACACATTTTAATATTTATTTATATATATTTTAACAAAATTGGAAAACATATATACATGCACTAAAGTTTCAAGTTATAAATGCAACAAAAAAAAATTGAAGTAAAAAGTTGAATTTTCTATATACAGATTAATGTCTCATGTAATGTCATTTTTTAGCATTTTATCAACAACTAAAATATAGTGCCAATTTATAAAAAAAATATTTAAATAGTTATTTAATTTCATTTTTTTAAATACAAATAGAAAATATACTAAAAAATAAACATTTTATTAGTTTACATCATTTTAAAATTCAAAATATATATGCCACTTTTTAGTGATTCAAGTTTAAAGTTAGATCTATGTTGTTTGTTTCCTTTATAAAAGTGTGACATAACTTTTACTTTTAGCCAACTATTTTGTTGATCATCTAAACCTGCAATATCAAATGTATAACATAGATCAATTTATGAAAATTGTTAAAGATTTGGAAAGTGGAAAAATACTTTCGAATAAGTTCACTTTTTGTTGCCTAGTAAGAACACATTCTATCGATGTTATTATTCTCAAGATTGGTTCATTTTTTTCTTTTACTTACTACACCCTGTGGGGGAACCTAAATTCTTCATATTCTTCTACTTTTTCATAAAAATATTGACCAGTGGTGTTTCCTCTTAGGTAGCTAAAATAATTTTTTGCATGCTGGTTGGATTGAACCATGGTGATTTTCATTTCAAAGATGTTTCCTCTTAATCAAGGTTTAATTTAAGTTTAAAATAAATAGTAGATGCATAGAGATATTTTCTTCATCTTTTAATACACTCACTAAAGGCAAGTATTTGATGCCATGCAGTCAATAAGTTTTGAAATAATGAGATTAAAAAATAAATGAACTTTATCAAGACTTCATCAAAGGAATCAACTTCTTATAGGTAATCTTAAATTGAAATGAAATTTTTTTCTCCTTTTTCTCTCTATTCTCATCTTGATGATGGATCATGAAGTGTGATCTGAAACGTTGATGTAAAAAATTGCACACAATCAAATCCAGAAGTCTTTGGAACAATACAATATGTATTGCAGAAATTTGATATCATTAGTTGACCTTTTACATGTCATGAAAAAGCAATAAAAAAATTTACCAATAGTCTATTCTTCGAAAATGACAACCCCCTGCTTCTTGATCTTCCAAAGGAATATATCCATCTATAATTAGACCAAGAATGATTTATTTTTAAAACCATAAGAATAAATAAATTTTCATCACAAAAATAAAATTTCAAAATTACCATTAATATGATTTTCAAGAATGAGATTCCCTTGTTGATTACCAACTAATGGAGTAATATAACCTATAATTTAATTGGTAAACTGGAATAATATTATAAATAAATAATTTCTAATGGATCATAATTGTTAGTATAATGGGGTCATGATAAGTCCTCTTTCTATCTTTTATCTTCTTCACTCATATATTTTTATTGTATTATTTATCTTTTGGAGAGATTTTTTATCTTACATGGTTTTCTCCTTGTGAACAAAGATTTTGGCTTCCAAGGGTTCTCTAACTCTTCTAGGTTTTTCACCTAAAAGGAGAGAAATGGGCCAAAATGCAATGTACACATTCAAGATTAATGCAAGGATGGATGGAATATGCCTAAATATGATGTCTAAATGCAATAAACTGATAAAAGAAATGTGTTATTAATGCAAAACCTAAGAAATGTAAGATGTTGGAAAACACATTGTGATATGAAGAATGATAAAATGAATGCAATAAAGAACAAGATAGAGATATTGAATAGAAATTGTGCACCTGGAAACTGATGAAGGATAGAATGAAGATTACAGAGACCCCTAAAGTTCTGGAAATCTTTATTTTTGAGCCAACTAGGACACTTACGCCAGGCTGGGTGACTTAGTCCCAAATCAGGGAAACTGTCCAGAAAGCTGTTTCTGAGAAATGGGTATTTGAAACTATAAAAATATCTCAAAAACTAGTGCAATGGGACTAAGTCGCCATTGTTGGAAACTTAGTCCACTTTGGATTTTTTGCAAAATCGAAAGTGGAAACAAAAGCCCACAATCCGTACTTTTTTTTTTATGGAAACCAAGATCTGAATTTGTAAAAATACCTGCAAAACAGAGTATAGATTGACTTCTAATGGGGGGTTTACCTTGGTCAAACACCTAGTTGGTATTTAAACTTTGAAAGAGATAAAATTTGCATAAAACCCTAGCCCCAAGTGTATATAAGACTAGGAAGTCTAAAAATAAGATGCAACCCTATCCTAATGTGCAAGAATAAGATGCATAAATGGATTTAGAACAATGCAAGACTCATTCTAAGAGACACCAAATTACATTTTAGAAATGAATCTAAATGACATGAAAACCTTCCTTAGGTTGAAGATAGAGAGAAAATGGAAAATGGAATCACTTTGAAAACAAGTCTTTAGGCTCGATTTGATGGGTAGTTGCATCTCCTCAACCTAGATTTCTCCATGATTCTCCATAGGAATCCATGATCAACCCTTTGCAATGTAAGATCTTGAAAAAAAAGTGAGCTTGAAGACCTGCAAAGTCCCTAGTTTGCTGCCCTAAAGCTTCAACTTTACTATAGATAGGCTAATGAATCTTCTTGTGAAAGATATTTGGCTCTTGAATTTTGATTTTTCTTAATAAAAATGACTTAATGCTGTGAAAAATTACCTAAAAAACATGTATTTATACGTATTAACACTGAATTGTTGATTATTTTAACTTCATAGGCCAACATCTATCGGGATTTTGAATTGTCGGTGATTTTCCCGCTCAAAAGTGGAAAATACCTCAAAGGGGATTAAGTCACCACCCTGGGTGACTCTGTCCCACTAGGGATTTTTGAGGTGGATTTCACCAAATTTGAGTGGTTTGAATGTTGCTTGTCAGGATTTGTATGATTTGTGAGTGGAATAGGCCTTAAAGTCCAAAATAATGTGCATTAGGGGCCTATAAATGCAGTTTTTAAGGGGTGATTGATGCAAAGGTGCCTAAAATAGGACTAAATTAGGCCACAAATTGTACTTTCTACAAAGGAGTACAATTTTCGTGTCCACACTCCTTTACTCCATTTATGAGAAATTTTTTGTATGTATGTGCAGGATCATGATGGGCCAAAAAGTGGTGATATGATGGGTATGTATAGGGTATATGTGGCTGACGACATTTTTTTTACCCAAAATTGATGAAAGAAAAAGGGTTTTTAAAGAGATTCTTAGCTTTCCACCAATATAAATTATGCTTTACTTTGAGTTTAATAAATTATTATTATTCATTTTCTATTTGAATTACAAATAAAGTCCTAATTGATAGGCTGATTGAAAAACATCTATAGCTTTCAAACGTATCATATTTTTGAATCTAAAACATGCGCACACATTCTATGCTTCCCATACTATAAGATTTAAAAATGAATTTCATGAATTTTTAACCAAGTTAAGTTTGTCGGACATATGAAGTTTTATATTTTTTAAAAGTTGTAATAAAAAATGCATAATTAATTATTTACATGGAAAAAAATTACCAAAAATATGCATCACATCCAGGACATGAGTCCTCTACTTATATCTAAAATCTTATAAAAAAATATTATCATTTTATTATGGTTAGGGTGGTCAGACAACACCTACTTCTTATTTTTCCTTGAAATTTAAGTACTCCACATTGAAATTTCAAATTTTCACCAAATAGATTTTCTTTTTTTAATAAACTTAGTAGTTTAGAAACTACATTCAATTTTCTATAGATTCTATTCTTACATAGTTTTGAAATAATATAGATAACTTATTCAAATTTTTACGTCAAGTTGCCTAACTCTGATTTTAATAAAAAATTTGCCACTTAAGGGCTTGTTTTTTTCCATGATGATCTTGCACATACCCTTGTACTTTGGTACCTAATATGACCTATAAGCTGATACAAATCATGTTTCCATACATTTCTTCCTAAGTTACACTTAAGGGGGTGTTAGTGTATATAGTGACATTATTAAACTAGTTAGCTTCTAGCCTACCTAGGAAAGTCCTATTCAAAATAGTTAAGTCTCCAATTAGGGAATTAGTTTTTGCCTCACCTCATGTGGCTGTGACTCATGTACTCATGTTTTGAGATACCTATCTCATGTGTGTATGAATCATTAATTACACTTGTCCTATGCAGATGGAATATCATGGAAACATGTCCTACACTCATAGAGGAGGATAGAGTCCACACCTACCTTCTCTTCTCATTTAAAAAATATAATTACATGCTTTTTTTATTCAAAGATATTGTACAAAAATATTGCATATTTTTGTCTTATTTAAAAAATCTCTTGTAGAAGGCATATAATTATTTTGCAGGATCTATTTGGTTGTGAGGGTCAAATATTTGACTTTAATATGATATCAAAGTGCTAAAATTTTAAGCGACTTCTTAAATAAAAGGGGTCTAGAGAAGGGGGATTCGCTCCTCATGAGTCTCTTGTTTTCCAAGAGAATCCTAGGGAACAGACTGCCCTAAACTACCTCAAACTTAGCTTAATTGAGCTAGAAGGCTGAGTAAAGAAATTTCCATGAATAGACTATCAGGAATGATTTTTATGCTAACTACTTTGAAAAGTGGAAGAGAAGAATTAGGAGATCTCGGTTATAGAAGGTGTAGCTCTTGAGAAAAGGATGACAACACATGATCAAGATGCTAGTGCGACGTGTTGTAGTCCTAGAAAGGTGATGGCATCCTTTATGGATAAAGAGCTAAAACCCTTGAATAGAAATGTAATAATCCTACTAACATTCCCAAATTCAAGGTTTGTCTAACTAAATAGATTAACAAAGAATAATAAATGCTAGAAAATACTAAAGATAGTGAAAGATTGACTTATGAAAGGTCATGTGTTCTAGATCTTCCTCCAAGCTTCACTTGGACAACTTGCACACAAGATGAATGAGGAAAAATGTTTGGGATGTTTTAGGGTTTACTATAGTTAAACCCCTATTTTTGTGTTCTCACCTCTATGAACAACAATATAGATAGAAAAATTGGACAAATTAAACAAATAGGATGTGATAAAATGAATCCCTACTCAAGCAAGAGAACCTGTATCACAAGATAAAAAATGAAAAAATATCTATTTGCAAATAAACAAAAATCAAGAGAGCATTACCAACAATCTACGACCCTGTCTTGACTACACAGATGCACAATTGAATGCTTGCAATAGAGCTTTGGCTATTGGAGGGACCTCAGTCTAGTAGGGCTTCACTATAGAAGCAAGATCGAGAAGGGTAGAAGCAAATAATGGAATTTGAGAATGAAATATTGAAGTGTTCAAATGAGAGAGAACCCCAAAAAATGAGAGCAAAGAGATTTTTGTTTCTACATGGGGCAAGAGGAGCCATTACACTCAAAATTTTGACTACAGGGACACGTCACCAGTCAAGATTCTGAGATTCCCATTTCAAACTTTGAGAAACCATGTGGATGCTAGCATAACGTGTGAATGCGTAGGTGTTGGACTTGGTATTTTTTGATAAATGAGGTGGTGAAATGTTTTCGCTTCATCCTTGGTCCTCATGGCATTGAAATCATGAAATTTTGAACCATAGGGTTCTTGTCATAAATATGATTAAGCGTAATTGTAGGTCCAAATGCGCAAACATATAATTGCCCCTAGGGTGCAATTTTACAACATTACACTTTTCCCTCACTTTAGTGAGCTATATTTTGGAAAAAGCAACCACACTAAAGTACAAAAGAAAGAAAACACAAAATATTGAATTTTTTTACAAATTTACGTGCCAAAAAGGGATACTGTAGAGGCCACAAAGGTTGAGTAGGTAGTACCGATGATGCCCCCAATAATTGAAATCAATGAAAAATATAGCATTTTTCATGAAAGCTCATGCAAGATTTCTTTCTACAAAACTTCAAATTTTAGGTCAGCTCAAAAATTGGAAGAATACCCAAGGCAAGAACAATGCTCAAGAAAAATTAAGTGGTTCAAAAGAAAAATATGATAAAGAGGTGACTATATGCCCCCTCCTAGTTTTTCCCTCAATCATGTGGGGAAAAATCAAGAAAGGGACCACAATCATTGGAAAATATTAGTCATGGGGGGCCTATATATACCCGGATGGGCCCCTAGAAGGGTCATTTTCACTATTCACTATGGGAGTTTTGTTGACTTTTGTGAGAGAAAAGTCTGAAAAATGCCACATAGATGAGACTACAAGGAGCCAAGGTTGGACAAGCTACGACACATGATTGTTGATTGCAGGGAGGTCGATCAGGTGAGTCCAAAAACCTCATTTTTTGAGGATTTTTTGAGATTTTTAGCCATTTTAGGACAAAAACACAACATAGGCATCTCAGTGGCATGAATTTTTCCCATTGGTGAGTTGGCATCCCACCCATGTGTTGGTGACATTTTTGTGTGCTAGAGTCTGCTAGTTGTGCTAACATCCAGCCAACCATCATATGGAAGACCTTGGATGAGATCATGTCACACATATGTCTATGTGGCATGTCTACATCTCAAAGCCTCTAGAGGCATATAAAATTTTCAATGTAGAAGATATAATTTTTATTCCAAGTGTGTTGATACAAATCTTTTTTCATTTTTTTAGGACTACCCTAAGATCAGAGAGTATCCTGGTGGTTGGGTACTTCGACTGGTTTGACATCAGGTGTGATGCATGAGCCAGGAAAAGGAGAAGCACTTGTGGTGCATCAGACTATGGTATGTTTACACCATGCTAGAGATGCTATTCCATAGCCACATGCTCATGGTAATGATGGAGTAGTGGGATGCCATAACATCTACATTCTAGTTGTCGATTGGTGAGATGACCTTCACTCTGGAGGATGTCTACCATATCACCAGTCTTCCCATCTATGACCGATGGGTTACCATTGATGAAATGTGCTCTACCAATGAGCATGCAAAGGGGGTCCAATATTGTGTAGGTCAAGACAATGATTGTGATGGAATCATCCATATATACATCTAATGGTTTGAGTAGGGAGGTACAACAATCCCTCTACTATGACGCATGATGGTCATCACAACTTGTCCATGTGCATCATGATGGATTCAAGGGGATCTCACCTACATGGGGGTGTTGTTTAGACCATCAAAGAAATGGGGGACCACAAGATGGTCTTCATGTGGGGTCACAACATATTAGCACACATGTACCACGAGCTAGGCAGGTTTGTGCATTATGAGTTTATGAGCCTCAAAGCATGCACATTACTACATGTGTGGGCATTCACTCACATCACATGCACACGACTAGTGGGATATCCCCAGGTGAGGGATTATTCAATGCCTATGGCCCCCTAGAATGAGCTCATGAGACAGTGGAGGCACATAGACCTATAATTTTGGTGGCTTTAGTTTGATGTTTTATGAGTTGACCATATTAGATGGTTTAGATGGGTAGATGACCGTAGATATCTATGGAATCTACAATGCGACCCTTTTCTCCTAGGTCACACAGATTATATTATTATGTCCTTATACTAGCAGAGGGTTATATGGTAATATTGAGAACTTGAGTGATCCCACAATACTAGTTTACAGTTTTTGGCCAAACTAGACATTAAACTAATTTTTTTTAACTAAATCTTCACTTTCGGGCAAACTAGTGATTTGTGACATTAAACCATGAGGAATTTGAAGATGATGCAAACTAGTGATTTGTGACATTTTTTCTATAGATTCCAAATATATATTTATTAAAAAATTTGGAATCATATTGCACTTCTTTTTCCATCTCCTTTGAAATCTAGTTTTTAACTGTAAACACCATTTTGAATGGGTGACGTTACTAGATAACACAACTTTTTTTCTATGAAGGATAAAATTTTAATTTTTTTTAATTTAGATTTGTAACTATGCTATCTAGTGCATGGAATTGGTTTCACAACATTTCATGGACTATTTTTTTCTTAATTAAGTTTCAAATTCAAACTAGTTACAATTTAGACATGATTTACTGGCTAAAACATAACTTCTTTTGTATGTATCAAAATTCAAAAAAAAAATTGTTGGATAAGAGACATTAATATCTAGAAAACTATTATTTTTCAAAAAAAAAATTGATAATATGCTATTTTTCCACATGTGTAGAATAGAGATCTTGATTTTCGGTGAAAAACCTACATTCACAAAAAATAAAAATAAAATATAATAATCAAATTAAATATATTGAAAAATATACTTTTTGGGAAGCTTATAATAAGGACTACATACTTACAGAAAATAAATTTTAAATGAATTCATTTGATCCCCCAAAAGGTAAATCAAAAGTGATTTTTATCAGCATTTTGATAGGTGTAAAGGAGACTCTGTTATAGGTATGATTTAAAACTAGCGAGGTTCTATGAAAGGGGGTTTGGTCTAAGGTGGTTTGATCAAACCATCTTCAAGTGTAATCCTTTAAATGAAACTTTTCAAGGCTCAAATCATTTTATTTTATAAAAATATGTGATTTCAACAAAAATCAACATGTCCCAAAAAGTGTAAACCACTATTGTGGGATCACCCAAACTTTATATAAACCATCCTCCCATAGTCTCATCCTACACATGGGCCATGAGGAGTGCCACATATCCGAGTGAATGTTGGAGGCCTTCCATCATCAACGGTATCCCATTGGATGAGGAGGGGGATTAGGACCAGCCTCCTATACATCTCGTCAACAATGTAGGGATGATCTATGGCTTCTAGACATGGTGGATGCTACATCATCCTACACCAGTTTTCCTAATGGATGCCCCCAAAGGGGAATCGAGGCATGCGGGGTGATGTACCAGTGAGATAGTAAGAAGGAGGTGGAGGTAGAGGCAAGCAGTAGGAGAAATAGGACGAGGAGGTTGGTACAGTAGAGGTGAGACTGGGGTGAGGATGGAGGATTTCCTCTCCTTTGGCTACTGTCCTAGTCTCCACAATGGTACCAGCTGCATCTGTCGACCTAAAGGTAGTCCTAATGACACTAGTAGTAGCATCTGACAATGGAGGTGTTGGACCTAGTTTTTTTCCTCCCCCTGACCTGCATTGGTAGGCTAGGGACCCAAGTACAAAATTTTCTTATTTTATTTCATTTTTTTCAATTTATCTCATGTATATGCTCATATTTTAGTTTTTATGGATATATACATCATGGGGTATTGATGAATCCATTCTCTCTATGGTTGCAGTGGAAACATAGGGATAGACTGCACTCGTTGCACAATGCATTTCAAAGGTGGCCCTTATTGTGGTAGTCCAAGGCACCATTGTCAAGGCATACCAACTAGTTTTAGCGGGGCAATATGCCCACCTTTTCGAGTCAATCGCATGTTTGAGGATGGCATACAAGGAGGGGTAGGAAAAAATTATGTAGGGGATTGTTGATGCTACTGAGCTGCCATGGGAGAGAGGAACCAACTATCGGTGGAGATACGGACTGCACTCTCTAAGAGAGATGAGGTGGTAATGAGAGTTGATAGTGTCGAGTAGACACACACCACTCTGTAGAGCCAAGTTGATGACCTCAGAGGGTAGGTAGTAGATGTGATGTCAGTAGGTGACATGCAACTGTAGGAGGCCCTGAGGAGAGTGGATCTATAGATAGCCTCTTTTCAGGGAGAGATTAGAGGGTTGTGAGCAGTAGTATTCTTCTTGCAGTTGCACAGATCTCACTTAGTCTCTATCATCCAGCCTCAATGATAACCACCATCAGGACTAGAGGGCTTAGGGAGCTATGCACCTAGGGCCTAAATGCTCGAGTTTTGTATATCATTTTTGTACCAATGTCATTTTGTATAACATTTTTATTTATATAAATTTGAGACACATATACAGTCTTTACTTATTTTTGATGATAGTGGCATGATGCATGTACATTACATACATTTGATTTATATATATATACCTAAGATATTGATTCTGAAATTATGGTGTTTCTTGTTTTATGTGGATGTTTCCTTTACTTTAATGTATGATTATGTGATGAATGTTACACTTATGGACGTATGTTTAGATTAGATGCTATCATGATCTAAGTAATACAATGCACACACATGGTTGCATCAAAACAAAAATCAGGTAATGTGTTCATAAAGGGATGTCAATGTGCAACACACTATGATCTATAAGGGAAGAGCATTACACATGTGACACATAGAAACTATGCATACTATCAATGAAGTTGCATTACATTAACTTGTTCTTTTAGAGGCATCCCATCCATAGATGACAATCTATAGGTACAAGAACCATACACGGAGATGATGAAGTAAGTGCCCAACCAATTAGGACTAAACTTCCCCCTTTGATCAGGAAACACATTTACATTTCTTTGATTCTCATAGAAGAACAAGTCACCTACCTTAAAATTTATAGGAATAAAACCTTGATTATACTGCCTAGATAGTGATCATTGACAAGATTTAAGGTCATTGAGGGTCTGTAATTGATGCTCATCAAAAAAATCAAGTTGATGCAAACAATTAGATCAATAAGATTCATAATCAATTAACCCTTTGAGGGAAACCCACAAAGATGGAATCTCCAACTCTAAAGGCATGATAGATTCAACACCATACATGAGGTTATAAGGTGTTGTTCCCGTCGCAATATGAACACTCATGTGATAGGCCCACAAATAATATGTTAACTGGATATGACAATCTTTACTATGTTCATTTTCTATTTTTTGAAGGATAAGCTCAAGAGTTTTATTAGACAATTTAACTTGGAAATTGGATTAAGGATAATATGGTGCAAATAATCTATGTTGAATATGAAATTTCTCTAGGAATTACTTCACTTCCTTGTTCTTGAATGGTGTATCAGTGTTGGAAACAAAGAAGGAAACCCAAAGTGAGTAATGATATTGTTCAGAAGAAACCTACAAATAGCTTTAGCATTCATGGATTGAAGTGGGATAGCTTCAACCCACTTCATGAAATAATCGGTAGTGATAATGATAAAGATGTATCCTTTAGAAAAAAGGAGGTGATATCTTTCCAATGATATCCAACCCCCATTTTATGAACGACCAAGGGGAGGTCTGATTTTGAATCTCTTGAGTAGGAGCGTGAATGAGATGACTATGCTATTGACACTGCAAACACTTTTTAACAAAATCAAACGAATCTTGTCCCATTTTTTGCCAAAAGTATCCAATGTGGATCAAATTTCACACTAAGGATTTACCACAAAAATGGGCTTCCTTAAGGGTAAGGGGCATTTCCACTTTAGTGATACACTAAAGAAGAAGGCCATTATAGGATTTTTGATAAAGAACATCTAACAGTACAACATAGTAGACTAAAAAAATTCATATCCAAGTGTGATCATTCTTTGTCGCATCACCGATAAAATTTCTAGTCTTTAGATATTTATAAATGTTAGAATGCCATTCTTTCAAGTCTACATGAGCACACATGAGAGCATCCTATCTAAGTGGATCAATGACAAGAAGAGAATGATGAATATGAACCACAAAGT
>VDFB02373365.1:97591991-97627094 GCA_007258455.2 Sequoia sempervirens | reverse complement strand
GTTTAGGGTTTAGGGTTATGCGTAGTGATGGAACTTCAAAGTTTTGTTCTCTATGTTCTATTTTATCCTGCCTTGTGTCTCTAGTCATCTATGGTGTTTGGGAAAAGCCTAAGGATGGGGTTTTACCTTCATCTTCATGTAAAACCCTAGTGTTCATCTTACACCTTGGATGGGATCTATTTGGCTGTTACTTTTTGGGAAGGTTTTAAAATGACTTGAGCCCCATCACTTCGTCTAGGCTAGGCCCCCTTTTTTTATCGTTTTATTTCCTTCACTTGACTTTATTTTTCCTAAGTCTTTTGTTGGTCCTGAGTTGCCTCGTTAAAAAAACTTATGTCATTGTTTATCGTCGGCCTAGTGATGTCCCCTTATTCCTTTAGGGGAGAGGGCCCAATAGTCATGCAGGCTAACTTTCTTAGCATGTAGCAATTGACTGGAATATCGTAGAGCCTTCATTTTTTTTTTAAATGTAGATTGGTCTCTTATTTATCTATAACTAAGGTTTGGAGGCGTGACTCATCATGCAACTCACCATATTGGTAGATCTTTTGAGAAGTGTCTAAAATTTGACTTTTTAAAGGTTCAACCAAAAATTAATCATTTGTTGCTTGTAGAATATGATATTTTTATTTAAATTAAAATTAATATACAACCTAAGTGGACCAAATACTTATTGATAACCATAAATCTTTGATATCTCTACCTTTAATATTCAACACATATGGACTAATAGTTGAACACAAAAAATCTATTTGTTGCTATAAAAACAACACATAATTATTTAAAATACAACTTATATTGAACAAAAATGGACCAATAGTTGAACACTAAAACTTTTTGAAAATCCTTCACATTTAATGGGAAAATACATGTTATTTATTGTGCTCACCTTTTATATTTGTGATAGGACAAACTATTAATATAAAATTATCCAATGCTTGTACATTGCTATCCCAATTGTTGTACACATAAGAACAATATTTTTTCACTATGATAACAATACTTGTTTAAATGAGTGTCTTATTTTATTAAATGAGCATTTTATTTTTTAAATGATATACTTATAGTGGATAGTTGTGATATTTTGTTTGAAACAAAAAAAAACTTATTTCAATTCTTCATGAATGTATTTATGTTTTTTTCATATAATATTTAGAGGTTCTCATGTGTTCAAGTATGGGTCCATTTTTTATCAACATTTGGTTTTTCCTTTATTTACATTTGGACTGTTTATTTACAATATATAGTATAAATATGTGGTAAGACTAGGTATTATCATCACGATTGAGTGTGTGACTATTGGACCACGCATGACTACTAGGCCCTCTCCCCTAATAAATGTTTTTATTTTGCAGAGGGACAAGTTCTCATGGTCGTAGATCAATCGTTGTGTGATCTCAGTCATTCCCCGCCATCCCATGATGACCCCACCACACTGTCTTTGTTGATCGTGATATCATGGGTGAGTGCCACGTGTCTCATTTGGTGAAGCTAAAGGAATGATAAATACTTTGATGCATCTTTAATACATTATGTCACGGGTTACTAAAGTAGTTATAAGATGCACGTGTTTTAAATCAACAGAGATGTTATAATCTTGGTAGAAAGGTGCTCGATGGTTAATAACAAGGCTGGCGACTGTGTTGAACGAACACGATTGCCGATGGTTGAGATCCACGGTTGCCCGCCATTATGTGATCAAAAGTTGTGAGGTCTTTATTGATTGCGATATCATGGGCAGGTTCCACATGGCTCTCCTTGGCAACGAGTAGTATGGTGGGCCCCTTATTGCCACAATGGAGACTATGTTAGTTTTCTTTGAAGGAAGTCGTCCAATTATCTCACCAAGGTGAAGGATCGACGACTAAAATTTGAATCTGCATCAAATGCGATTAGAGTCATTCATGTAGCGTGTGAGTAAGCTTTAATGGTGGCCATGACATCTACTGCCATGGTTTGATCGAAATAAAGCAACTATTCTTCTGCTTTTGGTATCACAAAGCATTCAAAACATCTTAAATGGGGATTGTCGGTGGATATGTTTTGTATAAGGATTTGATAAGTAGTATTGGGTTAGAATACATGATGATGAAATTGTAAAGCAATGTTCTCAAGGATCTTATATGTTATGTATTAAATTTATCATAAACCCTTAAATGTTTATGAATTTGAATCCCTCAATGGATATATGGCACTGATGTAATTTGTACTAATTTATATAGTTTAGTATTTTGTTTGTCTTTACCTAGTGCTTGCTACAAATTGCAAATCAATGACTATTTTACACTGTGGAATGTGTTGTAGTTATCTCATGCTCCAAATAGTTAATATTACTGATGAACAACCAATTCTATTCAGTATTATGCTATTATGTTGAGCTATTAAATGATATTATCTATTGTTGTTAATGTTGTTTATGATAATGGTGCAGAGGTTGTAAATGAATTAAGGGATCACCCTCTTGGGTCTTGTAGATCCCAAAGTGTAGGAGGTCTTTAAAATCCTCGTCAGTTGGTCTAGGTCCTTCGAGCTGCCCTTGATTGGAATTGGAAATTCCATAGGTAAATTAGAAGACCAACCTGGTTACAGTAAAAACAACCAATAGGTAGAGGGGAGAGAGATAGAGGGATTCAGTGAGAGAGAGAGGGAGGGATCGGGAGAGAGATAGAGGGTAGAGGGTTAAGGGTAGAGGGGAGGGAGATAAGAGTGAGTGAGAGAGAGAGAGAGAGACTTGAGAGAGGGAGAGGGGGTAGGAGGGTGAGACTTGAGAGAGAGAGGGAGGGAGGGAGTGAGTGGGAGAGAGATAGAGGGTAGAGGGTTTAAGGATTTAGAGTTTAAGGGTTAATGGTTTAGGGTTTAGGGTTAAAGGTAGAGGGTGTTCTTTGTTTTTATACTATAACTAGGTTGGTCTTCTAATCTACCTATGGGATTTCCAATTCCAATCCAGGGTAGTTGAAAGGACCTGGACCAACTAACAAGGACTTTAAAAAGCCTCCTACACTTTGGGCTCTGCATGACCCGGGAGGGTGATCCCTTAATGTGTTTACAACCTCTGCACCAATATCATAAACAACATTAACACATAATAGATAATCCCATTGAATAGCTCAACACAATAGGATAATATCGAATAAAATTGGTTGTTCACCATAATATCAACTATGTGGAGCATGAGATAACTACAACACAATCCATAGTAAAATATAGTCATTAATTTGCAATTTGTAGCAAGCTCTAGGCAAAGACAAAAAATTATTGAACTACACAAATAAGTACTTAGACACCTAAATTTGGACAATTAATTTATCCAAATTTATCACTTTTCATCTAAACATCCTCTTATCTGAGTTAATTAAGTAATATTACTATTATTTAATTAATATCCTTAATTCTGCCAATCCCTAAGGTATTTAATTAATAAATAAATACCTTACCCTCCTTAATCCTTTTTATCAAATGAATTAAATAAATATTACATTTATTTAATTCTTCCATATCATTTTCATCTAATCCTAATCCATCTCCTAATCTCATTAAGGATGTGCACATGCCTAATCCTTGATTAGGATGTGTCACATCTCCAACTTTTGCAAGTTGGCTTCTAATCCTCATTAACCCCTAATTATCTTCTAATTACTAATTAGTTAAGCCTAATTAGTACCTTGGTCAACTCTCCCCATCCCCCAAGGAATTTTTAATTCCTTTTTATTCATCCAAGGCTCCTCTCTTCCCCATGTAAATTTTTAATTCACTTTTATTCCTCCTAGAATCCCCTTTTCCCATGCATCTTCTAGAATCTTTGACTTGTCACATCAAGTCACATGTGACAAACTCTCACCTTTTTGGAGACCCTCTCTTATCCACTAGATTCTCCCAAGCATGTGAATTTTTAATTCACATTTATTCCTCCAAGGAATCTTTTCATCCCCCAATGTACTTCCAAGGTACATGTTCTTCCTCCACATCATGTACCACCCTTACACATCACCTACACATCATCTCACCCTTAGCCATCTCACATTCCACATGTCAAAATGTGAGGGCTTGTGAGTTCTCAACTCACCTTGGCCCTTCATCTTGGCTTTGTTGGATAAATATCGAATATTGACTTCTCTAGAGAATTCAAATTCTTCTATAAATACCCCCTCCTCTAAGGCATTTTGAAAAGGAACACTTAGCCATTTTGCAACTAAATGTTTCCATTTTGTGCACTCATCTAGCCATCAATTTCATCTATTTACATTTGCATTCAAGCACATAGTCAAATATTTCATTTAGCCATACCAAGAGCCATCAAGGAGCATACAAACCAAACCAAAATCAAGGGCCAACCAAGGAGTTTCAGCCGCAAAGAGGAGGTATATCTATTTAGCATGATTTTACACTTTTTCTCTTTGCATTAACAAATTTCTTAGGCTAATCTTGAGGTGTTTCTTTATATTTTTCCATTGCATTTGAGTTGCTTAGAATAGGTTAAACATTTGGATATCACATTTATTGCACGCCTGATGGGACCCACAAGCGGGTTCCTCAATTTCATGTTTGTTGTTGTTGAGTTGTTTGCAAGAATACGTCGCAAAAGGGTGACTGTGCCCTCCTGGTGATTGCAGAAGGGCGACTGCGCCCTCCTGGTGACTGCAGAAGGGCGACCACACCCTCCTGGTAACCATAAAAGGGTGACTATGCCCTCTATTTTTCTACAGAAGGGCGACTATGCCCTTATCTGGATTTTTTGCTTACTAACATTTGCTACAGAAGGGCGACTACACCCCCTTGGCTAAACTTTTTGTACTAACATTTTCGACAGAAGGGTCACTGCGCCCTCTATTTTTCTGTAGAAAGGCAACTACGCTCTTGTCTAGTTGTTTAGCATACTAACATTTTTTGTAGAAGGGTGACTACGCCCCCTTGGTTGAACTTTTTGTACTAACATTTTCTGCAAAAGGGCGACTACACCCCCTTGACTGAAATTTATGTACTAATGTTTTCTGCAGAAGGGTGAATACGCCCCCTTGACTGAACTATTTGTACTAACGCTCTCTGTAGAAGGGCGACTATGCCCCCTTGATTGAATTTTTTGTGCTAACATTTTTACTGCAGAAGTGCGACAATGCCCTCCTGGTCACTGTAGAAGGGCGACTACGCTCTCCTGGTCATTGCAAAAGGGAAACTGTACCCTTCCTCAACACTGCAGAGGGGCGAGTACACCCCAAAACAACACATTTTGAAAGGTAAAACAATCATTTTAGCTTTGTTTTTGTTCCTATTTTTTTTTGTTTTTTAGGTACTAACCCCCTAGCATTGTTTCTTGCAAGGATATAAGTGTTTTCGCTAACATTTTGCAGCAATTTCTTGTGTAATTGGTGAGGAACGCAAGATAAGACAACTAACAGTTGCTTGTAGGGCCATCCATTAGCTCAGATTTTTAAAACTATCCTTGTTGTTTTCATTAATCTAAGAACGCAGTTTAATTAGGGGGATTAATATTCATTGCTTGTTGTGTCTATCTTTTTGTGTTACCCAAAGGGGGCATTAGTTTGTTTTCACTTTCCCCTTGCACTTCGTGTGAGCCTGAGGAGTAGTTGGAAACAATTAGTGCTTTCTTTCTAGTGGGACCTGCTTGGGGATTTCATCACCCCAAGGGACGATCCAACCACGCGTACCGGCAGGGTATACAAAGGGGGGAGAGCAAAAGTTGTACCCCAATTCAGTCGCATTGTAATTGGCAGAGCGTCGAAGCTAGGGTGATACCTAGATAGACATGAAGAGTTGGTCCGAGCCCTTTAGTATCTCGTTGGGGTTCCCGACTCACCCTTGTGATGGGCTCGTGTTCATGGTTGTGCCTCACGTATCGAGAGTATATCGAGGAATCCCTAGAAACCTTGTACATGTATCCTAGATTAAGACCTCACTGGCCATACCCTTAACATTAATCATAGGATTGTGTTTGCTTGAAATTGTTTTCTTGTGAGAAACTAGTAAACTTTTTGATAAATTGGCCTTATTATTGTCATTTTAAATTCCTTGTCATAGTCATTTTCATCAAACCAAGTCTCTGTTCACTACAAAAGGGTGACTACGCCCTTTGATTTACTGCAAAAGGGCGACTGCGCCCTCTGATTTACTACAGAAGGGCGACTGTGTGCTCTGATTTACTACAGAAGGGAAACTACACCCTTTGATTTACTACAGAAGGGCGACTGCACCCTCTAATTCATAGCAAAAGGATGACTACGCCCTTCTAGTTACTATAGAGGGGCGAATTTTCCCTCTTGAGCAGCCAAAATTGCCCCGTTTAGCTCTGTTTAGCCACTAAATCATCATCTAACCATTCCAAACCATTATCTAATCATTCCAAGCCTCCATTCTGTCATTCTAAACCTTTGAAACATCTTCTTGGTCATTCTAAAGCACCATTTTATCATCTCGAACCTCCGTTTAGCCATTCCAAACCTTCGCTTAGCCATTCCAACATCCATTTGACCAAGTAGTCTTCCATCCCTTTCAATCCTCCGCTCACTCCTTTCGAGTAATCTTTCATCCATTCCAAGTATACATCTCCTCATTCTGAGAGTTGTTCATCCTTTCTAATCAATTGATTACTCGTTTCGAGCCTTCGTTTCTGCGACTTGAGAGTCCTTCATCCATTCTAAGCAATCATTTACTAGTTCCGAGTGCTTGTTGATCCACACCTATCATTCATTTTCCAAATCCAATCATCTATTTCCTCAATCCGATTATCTAACACCCCATTCCAATCACCCATCTCTTACAGCCTGTTTACCCACTTAAAGAGTCCGTAAAGCAGTGGGGCGAATCTGCCCCTCTGTGAGGGCATAGTCGCCCCAGAAGGGGGCACAGTCGCCCCTTTGTGAGGGCATAGTCACCCCAGAAGGGGGTACAGTCACCCCTTTGTGAGGGCATAGTTTCCCTATGAGGGAATATTCGCCCCAGAAGGGGGCACAATTTCCCTTGAAGGGGGCATAGTCTCCCCTCTATGAGGGCATAGTCACCCTAGAAGGGGGCATAGTCGCCCCTTTGTGAGGGCACAGTCGCCCCTGAAGGGGGCATAGTCACCCCTCTGTGAGGGCATAGTCACCCTAGAAGGGGGCACAATCGCCCCTGAAGGAGGCATAGTCGCCCCTCTATGAGGGCATAGTCGCCCCAGAAGGGAAAATTCACCCCTATGTGAGGCAAAATTATCCCCTTTGCAAAAATTTGGCAAACAAACATATCCAGTTCCTAAATCCGACCAGTGGAACCAATCCCATCATATCTTTCAATCCAATCCTAATTTTGAGCACTTGTTCACTCGTTCTTAGTACTCATTCGTCTATTTCGAATCTTCCTCCCCTCGTTCTAAGAGTCATTCATCCATTCCGAGAACCCAATTTCCCATCATCAAAACCTTTTCGTAAGTAATTATTTCATCACCAAAATCACATAAGTACCACTTAGAACATCATTAGAGTCCATATCCAACATCAGATCATCCATCCCAATCACCTAGACTTCATTTTGAGAATTTTGATTTTTGTGCCGAAACTTCCGGAGGCCATAAATTTTGACTCGGGTGTCCATTTGAGCTGAAATTTTATTTGTGGTTGTATTATGAGGTGGTATGTGGATTATCGGGGCCTCAAACTTTCATCTTGACCCTTAAAATCATAATTAAGTGTTTTTTTTTCAATTTTTGAAAAATCATTTTTGTCAATAACTCGGAATACATGTGTCAAATTTGGAATATTAGTTGGAAATTCATCCTATCTTAGTTTTGGGTATTTTTTGGGAAAAAAATGAACTCTCAAACGTATGACCGTGAAGTTTCCTAAAATGGAAAAAATTGACAATTTTTGGAAATTGCCAAATTTGGAAAAATCTGATTGTCAACACCTTACATCCCTTAAACCCCAGAATTTGGTGTAGAATCAATCCCATCACATCCTCCAATCATTCTAAATTTTAACCCAATCCTAATCTGAGCTTTAATCTAATCCTAATATGAGCTTTAATCTAATCCCAATCTGAGCTTAACCAAAACCCTAATATGAGCTTTAGTCATTTCAACCTCTCATTCATCCATTTTGATAAATTGTTCTCCCTTTTCAATCATTCATTTACTTGTTCCGAGTAAACACTCATATATTTTGAACCTTTATCTATCATCTCAAACTCTCGTTTAGCCATTCTGATCATCCGTTTACTCGTTCTAAGTAAACATT
Source organism: Sequoia sempervirens (assembly GCA_007258455.2). Classification (NCBI taxonomy): domain Eukaryota; kingdom Viridiplantae; phylum Streptophyta; class Pinopsida; order Cupressales; family Cupressaceae; genus Sequoia; species Sequoia sempervirens. Next base: position 97,618,872 of record VDFB02373365.1, on the reverse strand, counting down.
CATCCATTTTGAACTCTCGTTCTATAGTTCAAATCATTTTTTTACTCATTCCAAGTAAATGTTCATCCGTTTCACACCTCCTTCAATCATTTCGAACTCTCGTTCAACAATTTCGATCAGTCATTTACTCGTTCCTAGTAATCTTTCATCTATTCCAAACCTTCATCTTGTCGTGAGTAGTCGTTTACTTGTTTCGAGTAGTAGTTCATCCGTTCTGATCAATCGTTTACTCATTTTGAGTATTTGTACATTCATTTTTTATCATCCATTCCTCCAATCAAATCATCATTTTCCATATCCAAATCCTCTGAACTTCATTTTAGGTTATTATCCAAATTGACCTAAGTGTCTGATCTTATCGTCTTCATCAGCATCTGCTTAGGATTGTCATCCGTCCTAAGTTAATAATCATCATCGGCCCACTCAATTCACCTTCAATATCAAGGTGGATTTGGTGCGGCAATCATCCATTTATCCTTTAATCTGATCAATTAGCATCCTAAGTCACCTAGGATAATCTTTGAACGAGGTTTAGAATCCCTTCCATCATCCTATCTGATCCATCAATTGATATTATCAATCATCGATCAATCTTATCCAATCCAATCCAATCCAGTCACATCACCTTCGACCCAATCAATCTACTTCCATGTTGAAGTAGATTCGGTGTTGATCATCAGAATCAATCCCATCACATCATCCAATCATCCTAATATGAGCTTGACCTAAATCGTGATTTGAGCTTTAGTCCATTCCCATCCAAAATATTTTATCCATCCTCTTTATCCTTTCACCATCATGAATCCTTATCCTCCATCAATTGTGGTCAAGGGAAACCCTAATTACGTTGAGAACGATAATGAAAGTCTTGTCGATCAAGAAGAATGTGACATAGATCCCCTTGACACTATCATTGCTAGTAAGCTTTCTCCACCCACTTTCCAAAATCCAATCACCCCTTCGAGTTATCCTGTTATGTCTTCATCCATGCCTAATCATGTTGCTTATGCTACCTTTGATAAGGGATATCCATCATATCCATCATATCCTTCATCTACAACATCCCCTTATCCAACACTCGTATCCTCTTATCCTAGTATGTCATCATAATACCCCTATCCTAATCCCCCATCCACATCCTCCTATCTCAATCCTTCATCTGCATATACCCACTACCCTAATCTTCCATACTAATCTGCTCACCTTAATCCTACATTCACACCTTCCTATCCTAATTCGACATCCACATTTCCCTATCTCAATCCGCCACCTCAATCTTCCCATCCTAATCCACCATCCCAATATCCTTACTACAATCCACCACTCGTATCCTTGTGTCCTAATTCACCATTCCAATATCCATATCTTAACCCCCCATCGAATCCTAATCCCCCATCTACTCCTAGTCCTATATCCAATCCCATTCCTCCATCTAACCTTAGCTCCCCAATCCCTAGTCCTAATCCCCTACCAATCCATAATCCTTCATCCACTCCTACCACGCCATCTCAACCTAGATTATTCAAGTTTCTCACTCTAAAAGTACTCCAAGGACTTATAACAAAGAAGACATCTCCCACTCCACCCCTTGAAGTTGTGGAATCATGCCATCCCAACCCATCATCCATAGTTATTGGTGATGAGACCCTTTTCCACCCAACACGTATCATTGATGATACTGCCCCTAGCACCACTCAAAAACAATCGAAACCATCACATCCTCTAAATACACTGAGCCCCCATCTCCTACCATCACATCCTTTGAATCCCCTTAGCCCCCATCTCCTACCGACACATCTACCGAACCCATTAAACACCCACTTCCTACTTCGAGGGTCATCAAACCCATCGACAAAACCCGAATCAAATCCACTAAAATCCATTCCCATGAATGTTTTGAATCCTCCATCCCTCCATCTTCCCCACTTGAAGAGTCCCACCAAGACTCCATTATCATGCCTCCCACACATGATGAGTCATGCCAAGAGCCTAATCCAAAGCATTCCAACATATCCCCTTCTTCAGATCAAGATCCTACCATCCCATCTAGTCCACCTCAAGATCATAGTCCCCTATCCATTCCATCCCATGATCCCCTTGTCATTCAAGCTTCCACCGCTCCATCTCCATCTCCATTGCATGAGCCCACTACCACAAATCTAGATCCTATGATATCCCCTGATCCCTCTCTTGATACTGCCCATCCAAATGCTGCTATCCCATCATCTCCCTCTCATGATCCCCCATCATCACCTAAAACTGCTATCCCCACACCGCTTGCATATCCCCTTGGTACTCTCACATTCTTCCATGGTGGCCTCCTCGTAGAAGAAAAACATAGTGTATGTACCACCCATTATCCTCCACCTAATAATGGACTCGCATCATGTTTTTAGAATAACACAAATCCTATCATGGATCGCATGCTCAAGAAAATGAACTATCAAGGAAAAGGTCTAGGCCTTCATGAGCAAGGTATTTTGGAGCCCATCCAAGTCAAAGAACAAATCTTCCTACAAGGTCTTCGACCTATTTCCAAAGACTCACAATCTAAAAATGTTGGTACAACCTCTAAATGTCCTCAATGAGCCTTTTCCAAAAGAAATGTTGGCTCTTCCCATTGCCCCATCAGGTCATATGCTTGCATCCCTTCTCCTCTATCATATCACCTCAAAACAACCGTCCATATTCCTCCTTCATCTGCTCCATCCATTTTGGGTCCTCACATCCCTCCATCCACCATCTCCCATCCTTCATCTACTCCATCCATCTTGGGTTATTATGTCCTTCCACCTACTATGTCTGTTTTGGGCCCCTATACCCTAAAATCACCTCCTCCATCTCATCATATCCATCCTTTCATCCATCCATCACCTATCCATGTCATTCATCATAAATATCCCACTCGCATGTCCCCTAATCAGGATCAACAAAGGCACATACCCACACATCCTCCATCTACACATAATCCCTATAATACTACCTTCATCGCTCCACATCATCCATCTCCTCTCACCCATCCCATTGCTATCAAAAGCACTTTGGGTGTTAAAGAAAAAATGCCTAAATCTAAATATCCACATGAACCTCAAGCTCCTCATGTCCTCTCTAAACGACATGTTGAAGAAAAGAAAAATAAAATCCAAAATCAAAATCAAATCCGTAGGCCACAAAGGCCCCCCAAAGCAAAAATCAAAACCATGTGGATCCCAAAGAAAAAATATGCAATACTTTCAAAAGAAAAATTTGTAACAACATCCAAAGTTGCTAATCCAAAAGCTAATCATACCCCCCTTTCATCTCTTCAGTCTTTTTTGGGTCCTTATGTCCCAAAATTCACTATCCCATCTCCTCCATTATTCTCGCATTCTCCATCCATTCATCCTCTTATCTTTTCACATCCACCACAACATGTGCCAATGTTGGTCCTAAACACATCTCCCCATCACACATCCAGCCCATCATTCTATCCATACCCTTTCCAACATCCCACCCATTACCCCACATTCCTCCCCCATCAAATCCCTCTAATTCATCCTCTTACATAATCCATTTATCCTAATAAGGTTGTACCAACATCCAACAGTCGGTTTGAACAAGGGCTCTTAATTCCTCATATAGAACTTGATGCTTGAGTCCTTCATCCATATCCTTATTGCATGTCTTCTAAATCCACTTGTTCGCCTCCCTATCCTTATTCATTTCCTTCCGCGTGCTATCCAAAAAGTCAAAAAATCCAAAAAAATTAGAAAAATCCAAAAATGATAAATAAAAATAATAAAAATAAAATAGTAAAGAGAAATAATCCGTCCAATGGCAAAAAATTGGCAAACAAGCATCTTCCTTGGATAAATACCATGATGAAAACCTGGTAAACAGGCATCATGCATAAATCCCCATTCGTCCATTTCCACACTTGGGGGCAGCTTCCTGATATGTATTCCCTCCATCCACTATGCTTCATGCTATACCTATCTTCCGCATCCTACCATCATATCCCATTTATCTCCCATCCCTCCATCCTTCTTGTGATCTTGATCAAAACAAGGGCACCTATCTATGCATGCTTTAGACACCTCTTGGTATACATTCCATTCATCCATGCTCTATCATATTCCTTAGTCACTCATCCTATCCTCCTCCAGTTATCTCCTTTATCTTCCCATCCACTTGTCTTCCATCCCTCATGCATCATCATACATGATATATCTAGAGTGGGGGTATTTACTTCCTTTATGACATAGTCCTTGGAGACATCATCTATCATAAAATCACCTTCATCTTCCTATCCATCTACCACAACATCCCTTCCATCTTCCCATCATTATCTTCCTATCCATCTATACTAGCATCCCTTTTATCTCCCAATCCCTATCTTCATATCCATCCAAACAATCCCTTCCATCCCCCATCCATATCTCTCTATCCATTCTTTCATCTTTATCCTCATCCCATCTCACAATCCCTTGTCATTGGTATCTGGCCATAGGCCTCCCTCCATGCAACCCAATGCCATTTATCTCATCGCCATCACTTCTGCTTCTTTTACACATCTTTTCAATATCTTATCCTTTCTCATCATTCATCTCCCCATCATACCATCCTCCCAATTCATCTTTTGATGATTTGGATAACTATCCCATCCTTGAGATTTGCGTCATCACCATCATCCTATCTAATCCAACAAGTCTATCCTATCTTGTCATATCAGTCCCATATTTTTATCCACTTATCCTATCATCTTATCATCCTTTATCCATCATTTTTCATTGGTCTTTGGTCGAACTACGTTGCGCCTACGCTTTCACGTAGGCAAGGTTGATCACTTGATCCACCCCTGAGGCTCCTCTATCGTCTAGCGTCAGTCTTTCTACTATGTCTGTCCAATCCTTTATCATTTATCATCAATCTTTGCTTTTGTCTCTTTGTTCCTTGTCATCCACCATCAGTATTCATCGTCCTCTTTCTGCTTTTATCCATGGTCAGTCGATAGCCTTTTATCGAACTATGAGGGCTCTGCACTTTCACATAGGCAAGGCTAATATTTGATTGGCCCCCAAGCCCCTAGGTCTTTAGGGTGTGTCAGTCTCGTGTCTTGTCTTCCTTGTGTTGTGTCGTCAAGCTATGCCCTTATCTAGATAGTTCTTCACAAACGAGATCCACTTGTATCATGAGATCCAATCGATTTTGAGCATCCCACATCATAACGATCTTTTAGTTTAGTAGCCATCATCTTTAGTCTCAACAGGATGCATCCTTCCTAATAGACCTCATCAATTCTATCCATCCCCTTGATCCTATGGCAAAGGACATTTGAAATTGATTGTGATCTTTTGATACTTTTGGCTTTTGTTTATCATTTGAGCTCCCTATCATCACTTGTCAATGCCATTATGATCCATCATATTATGGTATGTTTTTATTGGTCAACATAGGGGCATATCTTGATCTTTTTATGTCTATTTTTGTCTTCTTGGTTGTCCCACGTACTACCTACCAAGATCCACAAGGTCTTGTGTTACATTGGGGCATCCTTTTGTGCTTGTGGTTATCTTAATACCTGGCCCAACCAAGGTCTTTGTGACTTTGGGGTGTTGGGATAGCCTTCTTGTCTATTGTGTGTTTTTTATGCATTTGACATGAATCGTCCTTGGTTCTTCATACCCTGGCATCTTGTGTCTTATGCTATAGAAAAAATTAGTGCTCCAAAGATGGAAAATTGCATTAGGATTGCATCTCATTTTTTATTCTATCATCTTGCATATATCCCCCATCCTCTTATCTATCCCAAATCCCCCCATCCCTTCATCCTTCCTTACTCTCCCTCCTCTATCCATCCAATCTCTTATCATCATTTCTTCAATCTTCTTAGAATTTAATATAGATTGGTTATTCTAAGCATCTTGTCCATCATCATTTTTATTCCCTTCATCTATCTCACATCCCAATCAAATCTTTCCCCATTCAATTTAGCACAAATCATCTAATCATATCCTTGGTCTTGTTCCCAGTCTTGTTACAAGCCTTGATCCAATCATCCTCCTCCTTATCATCATCATCCAGATGTATTTTTCCATATCACTTCAGTATTGTTTTGGGATGTATCCTTCCCTCATCAACAACACTTTCATCATCATCATCGGGAGGTATTCTTCCCTATCCTTTAGTGGTGTTTTGGGATGTATCCTTCCCTCATCAACAATAGTTTCATCATCATCATCATCAGGAGGTATTCTTCCCTATCCTTTAGTGGTGTTTTGGGATGTATCCTTCCCTATCCTCGTGTTGTTTCGGGATATATCATTCCCTCATTGACAACACTCCATCCATCATCAACACATTTTCACTTGGAGCTTGGCTGGGGCAACATTATCTTCATCTTTGCATCCATTTTTGCTTCCCAACCTCCTGTCACCTTTTCATCCTTTCATATCCATCCCTTTGCATCATCTTCCTCATCCCCCATTTCATCATCTCATCCATTTCGAGAGCACATCGGTTTTCTCTTGAACCCGCATGTCCTCTCGAGGGGGCATCCTTATCCCTAATCTTCATCTTCACCTCCATCATATTTCTTCCTAGTCATTCATTTAATGACTGGGGCATTCTTCCCAATCTAACCATCTTCTTCTAGGTTCTATATTTTAATATTCTTTGAAATGATGCTACTTTGTAACACCATCTCAAAGAGGGGAAAAATGTAGACACCTAAATTTGGACAATTAATTTATCCAAATTTATCACTTTTCATCTAAACATCCTCTTATATGAGTTAATTAAGTAATATTACTATTATTTAATTAATATCCTTAATTCTGCCAAATCCCTAAGGTATTTAATTAATAATTAAATACCTTACCCTCCTTAATTCCTTTTCATCAAATGAATTAAATAAATAAATTACATTTATTTAATTCCTCACATGTCATTTTCATCTAATCCTAATCCATCTCCTAATCTGCATTAAGGATGTGCACATGCCTAATCCTTGATTAGGATGTGTCACATCCTCCAACTTTTGCAAGTTGGCTTCTAATCCTCATTAACCCCTAATTATCTTCTAATTACTAATTAGTTAAGCCTAATTAGTACCTTGGTCAACTCTCCCCATCCCCCAAGGAATTTTTAATTCCTTTTTATTCATCAAGGCTCCTCTTTCCCCATGTGAATTTTTAATTCACTTTTATTCCTCTTAGAATCCCCTTTTCCCATGCATCTTCTAGAATCTTTGACTTGTCACATCAAGTCACATGTGACAAACTCCCACCTTTTTGGAGACCCTCTCTTATCCACTAGATTCTCCCAAGCATGTGAATTTTTAATTCACATTTATTCCTCCAAGGAATCTTCTCATCCCTCAATGTACTTCCAAGGTACATGTCCTTCCTCCACATCATGTACCACCCTTCCACATCACCTACACGTCATCTCACCCTTAGCCATCTCACATTCCACATGTCAAAATGTGAGGGCTTGTGAGTTCTCAACTCACCTTGTCCCTTCATCTCGGCCTTGTTGGATAAATCTCAACCATTGAATTCTCTAGAGAATTCAAATTCTTCTATAAATACCCCCTCCTCTAAGGCAATTTGAAAAGGAACACTTAGCCATTTTGCAACTAAATGCTGCCATTTTGTGCACTCATCTAGCCATCAATTTCATCTATTTGCATTTGCATTCAAGCACATAGTCAAATATTTCATTTAGCCATACCAAGAGCCATCAAGGAGCATACAAACCAAACCAAAATCAAGGGCCAACCAAGGATTTTTAGCTGCAAAGGGGAGGTATATCTATTTAGCACCATTTTACACTTTTTCTCTTTGCATTAACAAATTTCTTAGGCTAATCTTGAGGTGTTTCTTTATATTTTTCCATTGCATTTTATTTGCTTAGAATAGGTTAAACATTTGGATATCACAAGTACAACTTAGATCAGTGCCATATATCCATTGCAGGAGACAAATTCATAAGCATCTAAAGGTTTATGATAGAATTAATACATAACATATAAGATCCCTGACAATATTGCATTACAATTTCATCAGTATGCATTCTCACCCAATATTACTTATCAAATCCTTATACATAACATATCTGCCTATAATCCCATTCAAGAATTTTAATTAATTCCTTGAATTAAAACTAAAATAAGGATTATACACACCACAACAGTGAGATGAATGAAACAACCCTTAGTCATCTTATTCAAAATTTGGATATGCATGTACAGTGGAGAGACATGAGTTTAAATTTATCATTTCAACTCAAATGCTAGTACTGTTATAAAAAATTAAATCCCCATGAATTCAAAACTGATTATACAATAACTCAAAACCTAAATTGTATTTCTCTCTAAAACCATCGGACTTTACAATTTGCTCTGCAACTTCACCTAGACTCGACCAAAAATTATCTAACTTACTAACCCATACTTTTGGCCTTGAAATCCTTCTAATAGAAAATGAAGGAGCAAACAAGCATCGGGCTAGAAAGTACACATTTCACCAGCCAGTTGGCACACCTGGTGATTTTCCAAAAATTGTTACAACAACAACCACCTTGGAGAATATTCTTGTTCATCATGTCAGCTGAGAAAAGTTGATGCAACAACAAAAAACCACAAGAAACTTAGGCTGAGAATGCCATCAAAGTAAATCTAGAAACCGTTGTAACCACAACATCTAATTTACCACCTGTTAGTAGTCCATTCCTTTTACTCTTCCTCAGTCAAATATTTAGTTACCCATTATTGGTATTCTTCATCAGTCGGCCAATCAAAATTAATCACCTCATTCACCTTGGCATTATAAGGAGTGTATTTTACAACTACTTGATTTGGATCTTTTTCAAAAGCTTCCAAAAATGAGAAGGTACTAATGATTTTATCCATACAGCTCACCAACAAGTCATAATCTGAGTCATCACAAATTAATTTAATTTGATCATTGATGACTTCACTTGCTTGATCCTACCACTGCTGGAGTGACCTGATTTTCCCCTGCTCATCAATTATATCTGGTAATAATGTGTTACCCCAATCATTAAAATTCTTCACCAATTCCTTGATCTTCCTACTCAAATCATCTGGTAGGGTCTAAAAACCTTGCAATGATTTAACCAATAATTAAGTAGGATTTAATGATTGGGGCCTATTATTTGTATCAGACCTTGAAGCCTTATACATGACATCCAAATCACTGTCCCTAGGGATCCAATTTTCAATCAATGGTATCACTACTTCCTAATCCCTATTAATATTCTTTATTGCATCTAACAACAAAGAATATAAAGAATGTATAGATAGAAATTTACTATTAATCCTTTCATTTAAATGCCTCAAGACAGTGGTAACAATCTCCTTTTTCTTTGAAAGAGATCCCTCCTCTCTTACCTTCAATGATGTATGCAATTCATCAATTCTTTGCAAGAGCTACTTCTTTGTAGGATCAACAGAGCACTCTGTTTCTTCATCAATTTGTTCTAAAGGAGGGGTGAGAGAAAGATTCTGACTAGGAGACCCTGGTGTGGAAACAATTGGAGAAGCAGGAGGCACTAACCCTGCTGTAGAAGGTAATGTACTGGTCCCTAGAGCACGTGATGTATCCCCAATCCGTTGATACCTAAACCTTTCCACCTTAGTCTGTAGCTCAACATTCCTCTATTGCATCTTGTTTTATTCCTTAATCAAAAGGTTATACTTCTCCATTAGGCTCTTCTTTTTAGCCTTCTCCCTTTCAACAGTCTTTTGGGCCAATTTGACCACATTCACAGTCAAATTAGTGGCCTCAGTGGTTGAGGTCTCTGAAGCTCTCTTTATTATTAATCCTCCTTTGAAATTTAGATTAATATCCGTAACATTTATCTTTCTTCCTTGAGGGGCCAATGCCCAAATTTATAAAGTTTCATATTCCTCACTGAAGGCAGAATCTTGCAATGCTACCTTGACTTCTTCTTCAGAGTCTTGCAAAGGATTCTTGGACTTTAAAATAGCATTAAATGCTACAACATCTGCAATGTCCCATTCAGGTAGAATCAACACACCAACCTAACTCACCAGTCTTCTTCCCTCTTTAGGAGTGATGTTCTTAAATTCCTCCATTAATTAATCTTTTACCTCCTCATCATTATCCTAGTCTAACCTACCAGGCCTTATTTCTCTTCTCTTCTTACATTTCTCTTGATATTCTTCAAATTTCATCCTCCATACCAATTGCAAAAATACATGAGTTTTTACAAATGTATTGTCATCTAGAAACTCCTTACATGCTTCCATTCTTGCATCTTGTACACTTTTTCCTTTCATATCTAAATCAGATAGAACCAATTTAGCTGGCCTAGGTGTTGGAAAATGTGTCTTAATCTTATTTGCATGTAAACTCCTGAAAGAGAAAAGTCAGTGAGACCCTCTGGAAGTCTTACTGACTAGCAGTTGTATTCTAATCATTTGAAGTGCTCAGGTTGCCGAGACTTTGATTTTTTCTTGCCGACGGATTGGTTCCTAGTGGTTATCGAGGAGACTCATGGAGACTGAAGTCATAGGGGAAAGGCATGAACATTCAGAATAACTCATCTCAACAGTGTATGTCTCACCGATGGTTATTCACAAGGATGTCATCGGGGAGACTCTTGGCTGATAGGTTTGAATTCAGTAAGAACTCTTGCCGATGGATGTGGTCTCGCCGACTAGCTAGTGCATTCGATATGACCTCTTCGCAATAGTGTTTATCTCGTCGATGAAATTGTTTGTGAACTGTCGATGGATACCCATGCGATGAACTTCAATGTAACGTCTTACCGATGGTGTTGCTCTTTCTGATAGATTGGTTAGAGTAATATGAAATACCGAGTATGTCTTTGGTATGATCTCCTGCCGATGACTGTTGGTCTCACTGACAGACAGGTGTGATCAGTGTGAACTCTTGCTGATGGTTATTGTCTTGCCGATGGGTATGAACATCGATATACCATATGGTTTTGTAAGACTCTTGGCGATAGCAGAACTCTTTCTGATAGATCTTCACAAGATGGATTTGTGTTCGGTATGACCTCTCACTGATAGCGATGGTCTGGCTGATGGTTTTGCAGTGGATATCGATATGATGTCTTAACGATCAAGTGAGTCTAAGTGACAGGTTTGAACTTGATATGACTCTTGCCGATGGTGGTGACTTTGGCCAATAATGACAGTTAGGCATTGTGGCATCAGGGAGACACGGCCTAGTGTCTCATCGACATGCGATACTATTTGAATGCCTTTACCGAATATCTATCCTACGTCGTTTGTTTTCGACCAATCAAAGAAGTAGAATGTGAACTGCTAGCAGTTGGAATGTTGTGATCATTCCTGTGAGGGAGATAAACAGACTGTGAGGAAAAATGATTATGCTCGGTCAATGGTAGATGACGATGTATAGAAGAGTGTGAGATAACGAAGTGTTGCTTGATTGAACGCGATTTGATCAGTGTGTATGAATTCAATTCTGAGACAATTGTTGTACAAGGTTGATCAAGAAATTATGTTGTTGTAAATTGACATCAGAAAGTTAAGTTTAAACTCTATATGTAATTTTCTTTACTATAATACAAAGAGGCTTTTCTTGGTGTGGTCAGTTTTTCTCCCATAAGGGTTTTCCCACGTAAATCTGGTGTCCAAATTGTCTATGTTCATTTCTCTATTTTTTTTATTTCTTTCATGAGTATCTTAATTGAACTGTAATTATAAAATTTAAAGTCACCTCTGCATTCTTCCCTGAGGTTTTGACGTTAGGAGATTTTGTTCCACACCTAAGCTTTCCTTACAAGTGGTATCAGAGCCTGGCCAGTTGTGTTATCCTTGTGGGTATGTTGGGTTTTTTGTGTCAATTCTATTCAGTGGCAGTCTTGTAGAAGTTTGGTAATTCGAATTACAAGTTAAGAGGGCAAGCACGTCAGGAAAAATTGAAATTGAGTAATTCAATGGCAGTAATTTTGAGTTGTGGAAACTCAAAATGGAAGATCTGTTGGTTGATCGTGATCTTTGGCTTGTTGTGTTTGGAATGAAGCCTACAGGCATGAAGCAAGAGGATTGGGACCTTGTAGATAGAAAATCAAAGGGGCTGATAAGGCTCTGTTTAGCATACTATGTTCTTCTGAATGTTCATGAAGAAAATACTGTATCTTCTTTGTGGAAAAGATTGGGAGCTATTTATTAGGGCAAGTCCTTGGTGAATAAGTTGTTCTTGAGGAAGAAGTTGTACTCTTTGAAAATGCAAGAAGGAGCATATGTTGCTGATCACTTGAATGCTTTCAACATGTTGATTGCTCAGTTAGCATCTGTGGGTGTGAAGATTGATGAAGAAGATCGATGTGTGTTAGTGTGTTCTTTTCCAGATTCTTGGGATCACTTGGTAATGGCTATTAGGAGTACGACATCCACTTTTAAGATGGAAGATGTTGTTGCTTCTTTGTTATCAAAAGAGATGAGAAGAAAATATTCTGAGATTGCAAAGGAGGCTCTTGTTGTTAGAGGCAGATCAAAAGAAAGAGGCAAGAAGGACAAGAAGTCCAAATCAAAATCAGAAGGGAGATCAAAGTCTCCTAGCAAGAAGTCCAAGGTGAAGTGCTAGAATTGTGGGAAACCTGATCATCTCCAAAAGGATTGTAAAGAGGAGAAAAAGAAGAAGAAGAAGTATTCTTCCGACAATGATTCTTCTCAGAGTGATGCAGATGCTTTCTTTACAGCCTTGGCTTCACAGGCATCAGATGATGTCTGGCTGATTGATTCTGGAGCATCTTTCTACATGACATTTCATAGAGACTAGCTCACTAAGTATGAAAATAACGATGGTGGAAGGGTATATTTGGCAAGCGATTCATCTCTGGAAATAGTTGGTCGTGGAAGAGTTAGAATTCAATTCCATGATGGAAGCATAAAGGGAATCAATGATGTAATGCATATACTAGGTCTAGCTCAAAATCTACTTTTTGTTAGTAAGTTGAATGATATTGGAGTGCAAGTCATTGTCTTTGGAAATGGCTGCAAGATGACTAGAGGCTCAATGGTTCTAGCTAGTGGTGCTCGAATTGGTACCTTGTATAAGCTAGATGCACATGTTGTGAAATGCAATAGTGTCTTTGTAAAGTCACAGAAAGCTACTCATGGAGAAAAAGAGGAAAATGTTCCCGGTAGTGCAAACTCTATGGAAGTTAAACTTCCAGCAAAAAAGACTATGCTTTGGCATCATAGGCTAGGCCACATTGGAGAAAAAGGTTTAAAAACCTTGAAAAATAAAAACCTAGTTGAGGGGCTTGATGATTGTAACCTCAAATATGAGTTTTGTGAACATTGTATATATGGTAAAACACACCATGTTTCATTTTCCTCTAGTTGTCACAAATCTTCTGATCTACTTGATTACATTCATTCTGATGTGTTTGGTCCAGTAAATGTTCCTTCTTTGTCTAAATCAAGATTTTATGTATCGTTCATTGATGATTATTTAAGAAGGGCATTTGTTTATTTCTTAAAAAGTAAATCATAAGTGTTCAGTCATTTTAAGGAATTTAAAAGCCTTGTGGAAAATCAGAATGGAAGAAAAATAAAATGTTTAAGGACTGAAAATGGCGGTGAGTTTTGTTCTGATGAGTTCAAGAGGTACTGTAAAGATCACGGGATTAAAAGACATAAAACTACACCCTACACTCCGCAGCAAAATGGAGTTGCAGAAAGGTTCAACAGGATAGTGATGGAAAGAGCATGAAGTATGCTGAGCAGTGCTAGCTTGGAGGAGAATTTTTGTGCTAAGGCAGTTGCAACAACATGTTACTTAATAAAACATTCTCCTAATTCCTCTCTTGTTGAGAAAACACCTTTGGAAGCATGGTCTGGAAAGAAGCCCTCTTTGAGACACATTTGTGTCTTTGGTTGTGAGGCATATGCATATGTACTGAATGAAAAAATATCTAAATTGGAAAAAAAGGTTGTTAAATATATTTTTATTGGTTACAGTGCTAGCATAAAATGATACAAGCTTTGTAATCCTAATACAGAGAAGGTTCTATACAACAGAAGTGTTATTTTTTGTGAGCTAAAGCCTTCTACTTTGGATCTGCAGTCAGAGACAAAATCATAAGATAAAAATGATGTAGTTGAAATTCCTTTGACACTAGATAAAGAGGAATTGAAAATTCAAAATGTACCTAAAACTGAGGAGAGCTCAAGTAGTTCTGAAAGTTCTAAAGAAGAAGATCAACCTCAGTCTTAGCCTGTGAGGAGGTCAACACGTGAAAGAAAGCAACCTGATAGGTACGGGTTTTCCTTGATAGATTCTACTTGTGCCTATGCTTTAATTTCTAGCACTGATGAGCCTAGGACTGTGAAAGAGGCATTTAGAATGTCTAATTAAAACTCTTGGTTGGAAGCCATGAATGAAGAAATGACATCATTAGAAAAGAATGATACTTGGAGTTTGGTGCCCTTGCCTGAAGGAAGAAAATTTGTTCGTTGCAAATGGGTATTTAAAAAGAAAATAGGTCTGAATGGCAGTGTGGAAAAGTATAAGGGAAGGTTGGTTGTGAAGGAATATTCCCAGGTAGAGGGATTTGATTATGGAGAAATATTTTCTCATGTAGCTAAGCTGACATCTATTAGATTTCTTTTGTCACTTGTAGCAGTGTATGACTTAGAGATTAAACAGATGGATGTGAAGACAACATTTCTTCATGGTGACCTTGAAGAAGAAATTTATATGTCCCAACCTGAGCACTTTGTGGAAAAAGGTAAAGAGAAACTAGTTTGCAAGTTGAAAAAATCTCTGTATGGTTTAAAACAATCTCCTAGAATGTGGTTGTAGAAATTTGACACTTTTGTTTTTTCATTGGGATTTGTAAGATCAAAATCTAATCATTGTGTGTACTACAAAGCTAAAAATGATCGTGTTCTTATTATTTCTTTCTATGTTGATGATATGTTGTTCTTAGGCAATAGTAAGTTAATGATTTCTGATCTAAAATCTTAGTTGTCTGTAAAGTTTGAAATGAAAGATCTTGGTGCAGCCAGGTATATTCTTGGAATGGAAATAACCAGAGGTAGGAAGAGTAGAAAAATTTGGCTTAGTCAGAGTAAGTATATTAATACTATTCTAGAGAGATTTTGTATGAATGATTGCAAGCAGCTAGTTGTTCTAATTTTGCAGGGAACAAAGCTATCTATTGAAGACTATCCAAAATCTCCTACTGAGATAGAGGACTTGACCATAGTGCCTTATGCTAGTGCAGTTGGAATTTTAATGTATACAATGGTCTGTACAAGGCTAGACATTGCCCAAGCATTGGGAGTACTTAGTCATTTTATGGAAAATCTTGGAACGACACATTGGGATGCTGTGAAAATAGTGTTTAGATATCTGAAGGGCACTTCAGAATATGCTTTGTGTTACCATGGAAATTTGGTTGAATCACAGAGGACTCTCAAAATTTGAGGCTATGTGGATTTTGATGGGTTAGGGGACGTTGACAGCAGAAGATCCACCAGTGGATTTATTTTCATGATGAATGATGGTGCAGTTAGTTGGATGAGTAAGCGGCAAGCTATAGTCGCTTTGTTCACTACAAAGGGAGAATACATGGCTGCAACACACGCCTGTAAAGAAGCAATTTGGTTAAAGAGTTTGTGTTCTAACATTGGGTTTGATGTAGGGATAATTACAATATACTATGATAGTTAGACTGCTATTTGTTTGGCAAAAAATCCTACTTTCCATGCCAGGATGAAACATATTGATGTTCAGTATCATTTTGTACGAGATATGGTGGAGGATGGAAAGGTCTCTTTAGAAAAAGTGGATACTTCGGAAAATGTTGCAGATGCATTGATGAAGCCAGTGAGCACAGACAAGTTCAGGTGGTGTGCCAGTTCGATGGGCCTTTGTGCCCATGAATTTTAGTAGTTTTGTTGTGCTCTAGAGGTGTTAATAAGATCTTCGTCAAGTGGGAAATTGTTGGAAAACGTGCCTCAATCTTACTGGCATGTAAACTCTTGAAAGAGAAAAGTTGGTGAGACCCTCTGGAAGTCTTACTGACTAGCAACTATATTCTAATCATTTGAAGTACTTGGGTTGCCGAGACTTTGATTTTGTCTTACCGATGGTTTGGTTCCTTGTGGTTATCAGGGAGACTCATGGTGACTGAAGTCATTAGGGAGAGGCATGAACATTCAGAATAACTCATCTCGATAGTGTATGTCTCTCCGGTGATTATTCACAAGGATGTCATTGGGGAGACTCTTGGCTAATAGGTTTGCATTCGGTAAGAAGTCTTGTCGATGGATGTGGTCTTGCCGACAGGCTGGTGCATTAGATATGACCTCTTAGCGATAGCGTTTCTCTCACCAACGGAATTTTTTGTGAACTGTTGATGGATCTCCATGTGATGAACTTCGGTGTAACCTCTTGCTGATGGTGTTGCTCTTGCCGATAGACTGGTCGAAGTAATATGAATTGCCAGGTATGTCTTCGGTATGATATCCTTCCGATGACTGTTGGCCTCACTGACAGACAGGTGTGATTGGTGTGAACTCTTGCCGATGGTTATCATCTTGTTGATAGGTATGAACATCGGTATAACATAAGGTTCTATAAGACTCTTGGCGATAGCGGAACTCTTGTCGATAGATTTGCACAAGATGGATTTGTGTTTGGTATGACCTCTCATTGATAGTGATGGTCTGGTCGATGGTTCTGTTGTGGATATCAATATGATATCTTAGCGATAGAGTGAGTCTAGGTGATAGGTTTGAACTCGATATGACTCTTGCCGATGGTGGTGACTCTGGCCAATAATGACAGTCAGGCATTGTGGCATCAGGGAGACACGGCTTAGTGTCTCACCGACATGCGATACTGTTTGAATGCTTTTACCGAATATCTATCCTACATGGTTTGTTTTCGACCAATCAGAGAAGCAGAATGTGAACCGCTAGCAGTTGGACTGTTACGACCGTTCCTGTGAGGGAGATGAATAGACTATGAGGAAAAATGATTATGCTTGGGCAATGGCAGATGACAATGTACAAAAGAGTGTGAGATAATGAAGTGTTGCTTGATTGAACGTGATTTTATCAGTGTGTATGAATTCAATTCTGAGAGCATTGTTGTAGAAGGTTGATCAGGAAATTATGTTGTTGTAAATTTACATCAGAAAGTTAAGTCTAAAATTTGTATGTAATTTTCTTTACTGTAATACAAAGAGGCTTTTCTTGGTGTGGTGGGTTTTTCTCCCATAAGGGTTTTCCCACATAAATCTGGTGTCCAAATTATGTATGTTCATTTCTCTATTTTTGTTATTTCTTTCATGAGTATCTTAATTGAACTGTAATCGTAAAATTTAAAGTCACCTCTGCATTCTTCCCTGAGGTTTTGACGTTAGGAGAGTTTGTTCTGCACCTAATCTTTCCTTACAAGTGGTATCAGAGCATGGTTAGTTGTGTTATACTTATGGGTACATTTGGTTTTTTGTGTCAATTTTGTTCAGTGGGAGTCTTGTAGAAGTCTGGTACTTTGAATTTTGGACCTAGTTGTGAAGGCAACTTCATTATTTTCTTTCCTTTTCTATCCACTTCCTCTTCATCACTGCTATCATCCTTTTTCCTCCTATAAATAGGCCACCTTTCTATAGGCTGGTATGTTGGCCTTGTTTCAATTGGCCTGGCACCTTGTTCCTGTACACCCAAACTCAATTCTAAATTTATCTTTTTGGTCCTCAATGTCCCCATAATTTCCTTGAAGTTCTCCATTAGAAAGTCAATCTTCTTATGGTATGGATTGAACTCCAACAATGGATTATACTTCAGATCCATTTTGAGCACAATATCTAATAGCTTATCATAAGCTATCCATTTCTCCTTGTTCAACTCCTACCTATTTAGATCAAATTCATTTCTGATTAAATCCTCAGGAAAGTTGAACGCATGCACAAATTTTCAAGCCTTTATTCTTTGTCTGAAAAGGGAAAAGAAACCCTTAGGATCATGATGTCGCTTTGGACCACACCTCAAATGGTAATCATCAAAGAATTTCTCAAAATGCACCCAGCCTCCTTTTGAAAAGGAAAAATTAGACACCACTGTATAATCAGGAAAAAATGTTCCCTTACCCCTCCCCATGAGGTTGTCCTCATGGATACAACCTATTTGCCACATAACTTTTGCAAACCCCACTCTTGGTGGCACATTTTATGGTAGTATATGGGGGGTTCCTTGAAAACCATATACTGTCAAAATAGTGTTGACTGGGTATAGGATAATGTCACCCCAGTTATGGAAAACTTTCAATTCTGGCTTCCTCCCTTTTGGCCTGAGGAAATCATGCAATTCCTTAGGGATCCTGGGTATATTCGCCATCAGTCTAGCCCTCAATCTAGAAGCAAAGAAATTATCAAATTGCACATAACTGGTGATTTCCTTATTGCAAGATAAATCTACAGCCCATAATTGTACTGGAAATCTTTCTCCATCAACCGATTGCCTTAATTCCATCTTTTCAGAGAAAAAGTCAGCATTCTTGAACAAGAACATATGCATCAACATAGAATACTAGAAGTATTGAGTGTCGATATCATTTTTATACAACTTTGACAACCCTTCATGTATCCTCTCAGCCAAGAAAGAAGCAAAGTCATATGTCACAGAGAAGTTACGGTGTTGTATTTGCACCCACATGAACATGTATGCAATAGGAATCACTGCACCAGGACTGAAACCCAAAATCTGACACAATGAATAGAAAGTGGCCAAGAAATGACTTGCAAAATAGTTTAATCTGAAAGGTTCTTGGTCACTGGGCTTGATATGAAATCGTGAACCTCCTACCCTAGCCAGATGAGGTGGAAGCAACTTAGCTCTAAAAAGAGACTTGAACTTTGCATATTCCTACATCATTTCCTCAAGATTGATAGGAACCAAGTCTTCACTCAATTCACTCAAGTCAAAAATATATTGGAACTCTTCTCTATTAACGCTCAATAGAACCTTTACATCATTATCCCTGATTACCCGTGTGATAGGGTCATATCTTGCAGCCACTACCCTAAGTAAGTCTATGTCAGGGAACACGTTTGGGACCACCAGCTTTCCCAAATCATACATCCAGCCATTTGAAAAGGGGTGAAACAAATTCCTTTGTCCATACCATAATCTGAACATTTCCAAGCCTATGAGAGGAACCCTAGCATCGGCAATGTTAGAGAAATTATAGACTAACCCTTCCCCAAGGATTTTCCCTTGCATTAGAACCAATCCCTTCTTCCTATCATTCGTTGACTAGGGAAATTGATCCAGGAAATCATCATACAAGTTTCTTCTTAAATAGTCAACTTCGCCAGAATGTTGCTTTGGTAGTGCCATCTTGGACAAACTAGGATCTTTTTACAATTTCACACTTCGAATAGCTAGGACTAACCAGAGATAGGAAATTACAGAACAAAATACTGCAATTTCTTACAACTATAATTAAACTATAGCCCTAACACATTTATCAACAAGCTCAATGACAAGCACAACAAATCTTTTCCCAAATTCAAGTGCAGAATGACTGAGAAGCACATAAATTAACTCACCACTTTGTTTGTAGAAGTTCCAAGTTCTGGTTGTAGAGATTCACAACTTCGCTTTCGGCTCTGAAACTGCTCCGCAAAATACTTGAATGCTTTGTGATACAAATAAAATAGGAGAATTTATTTTATCTCGATCAAATCATGCCAACAAATGTCTCATCCACCAATAAAGCTCACTCACGCACTGCAGGAATGACTCCAACCATATTTGATACAAATTTAAATTTTAGCCATCAGTCCTTCAGTTAGATCAAATCATCAAATGACCATCTTCAAATCAAGCTGACAAATCGCCAACATGGCAATAAGGGGCCCATCATACCAAATGTTGCCAAGGAAGTCCATGTGGCGGTCGCCTGTGATATCACAATCAGTAAAGATTCTGCAACTTTGGATCACACGATGGCGGGAAACCATAGATCTTGAGCATTTGTGATCTTGTTCCTTCAACACAATTGCCAGCCTTATTATTAACCATCGAGTAGCTTTTTCATCAAGATTATAACATATCCACTGATTTAAAACATGTGCACCTCAAGAACACTTTAGTAACCCGCCTTTTAATGTATTAAGGATAGATTAATTTACCACAGTATTTCCTTCATTCCTTTGGCTTCATCAGATGAGACACATGGCACCTGCCTGTGATATCGCAATCAGTAAAAACCTTGCAACTTTCGATCACGTGATGGCATGAAACCGTTAAGATCTGATGACAATTGATTGACGGTCAACCAAACTTATCACCTTCGGCCTCACCAAATAGGACATGTGGCACCAGCCCATGATATCATGATCAACCAAAGTGGTGTGGTGGGGTCATCGCGAGATGGTGGGGAGTCGCTAAGATCAAATGATAGTTGATCAATGGTCGCGCAAACTTCATCCTTCTGCAAAACAAAAAATTCATTAAAAGGACAAGGGGACATCACTAGGTGGATGGTAAACAACAACATAAGTTGTTTTTTAAATGATGAAACATGGGGACAACCAAGACCTAGGAAAATAAAAACCTGCAGAGGAAATAAAATATTAAATTAAAGGGACTCGGCCTAGACAGAACCATATGACATAAGTCATTTTAAAACCCCTCAAAAACTAACATCAAAATAGATCCCAACCAAGGTGTAAATTAAACACAAGGGTTTTATATGAAAATAAAGCTAAAACCACCAACCCAAGGAAAATTATGACACCATGAAAGTCCAGTAACACCAGGTAGGGTAGGAATGGAACATAAGGAGCAAAAATATAAAGTTCCATCAGAGGGGAGAGGGGGTAGGAGGGAGGGTCTTGAGAGAGAGAGAGAGGGAGGGAGTGGGAGAGAGATAAAGGGTAAAGGATTTAAGGATTTAAGGGTTAAGGGTAGAGGGCTAAGGGTAGAGTGGAGAGACTTAGGAGAGAGAGAGAGAGAGAGGGAGGGAGGGAGTACTGGGAGAGAGATAGAGGGTAGAGGGTTTAAGGGTTTAGAGTTTAAGGGTTAAGGGTTTAAGGTTTAGGGTTAAGGGTAGAGGGAGAGATATAGAGAGTGGTAGAGAGAGAGACCGAGAGAGGGAGAGGGGGTAGGAGGGAGAGACTTGAGAGAGAGAGAGAGAGGGTAGAGGGTAGAGGGTAGAGGATTTAAGGGTTTGGGGTTTAAGGGTTAATGGTTTAGGGTTATGGGTAGAGGGAGAGAGATAGAGGGAGTGGGAGTGAGATAGAGAATATGTAGAGGGTTAAGGGTAGAGGGTAGAGGGTTTAAGGATAAAGGGTTTCGGGTTTAGGGTTAACGGGAGAGAGATAGAGGGAGTGAGTGAGAGAGAGACCTAAGAGAGGGAGAGAGGGTAGGATATTGGAGATACTTGAGAGAGAGAGAGAGAGGGAGGGAGTGGGAGAGAGATATAGGGAGGGAGGGTTAAGGGTAGAGGGTAGATGGTTTAAGAGTTTAGGGTTAAGGGTGGAGGGGAGATAAATAAAGGGAGTGAGTGAGTGAGAGAAAGACCTAAGAGAGGGAGAAGGGGTAGGAGGGAGAGACTTGAGATAGAGTGAGTGAGTGAGTGAGTGAGTGAGTAAGTGAGTGAGTGAGTGAGAGAGACACGAGAGAGGGAATGGTGCTAGGAGGGAGAGACTTGAGAGAGAGAGATAAAGGAGGGAGGGTTAAGGGTTGAGAGAGACCTAAGAGAGGGAGAGGAGGTAGAATGGGGAGACTTGAGAGAGAGAGAGGGAGGGAGTGGAAGAGAGATAGAGGGAGGGGGGTTAAGGGTAGACGGTAGATGGTTTAAGGGTTTAAGGTTTAAGGTTTAAGGGTTTAGGGTTTAGGGTTTCGGGTTAAGGGTAGAGGGAAGTGTTGGTTTTTTTTTACAATGTAACCAAGTTGGTCTTCTAATATACCTATGGAATTTCCAATCCCAATCAAGGGCAGCTCGAAGGACCTGGACCAATTAACGAGGACTTTAAAAAAGCCTCCTACACTTCGGGCTCTGCAAGACTTGGGAGGGTGATCCCTTAATGTGTTTACAACCTCTACACCAATATCATAAATAACATTAACAATAATAGATAATCTCATTTAATAGCTCAACATAATAGGATAATATCAAATAGAATTGGCTATTCATCGACATTATCAACTATTTGGAGCCTGAGATAACTACAACACAATCCCAAGATAAAATAGGTCATTGATTTACAATTTTTAGCAAGCTCTAGGTAAAGACGAACAAATATTGAATCATACAACTTAGATCAGTGCCATATATCCATTGTGGGAGTCAAATTCATAAGTATTCAAGGGTTTATGACAAATTTAACACATAACATATACAATCCCTGATAACATTGCATTGCAATCTCATCAATATGTATTCTAACCCAATACTACTTATCAAGTCCCTATAAAAAACATATCTGCCTATAATCCCATTTAAGTATTTTAATTAATTTCCCTTGTCAACAAATGATAGGAAGAAGGGATTGGTTTTGATGTGAGGAAACACCCTAGGGGAGGGATTAGTGTATAATTGTTCCAACATAGCTTGATGGAACACTAGATCTTTGATCATGCTTGGGAAACCTTTCACCAAAAGATGCCATGAATGCACCTTACCCAAAGTATGCTTTAGGACCTCCATGCATACAAACATAAGGATTGTCATTTATCATCTTGCAGCAATGGTACCTAAGATGATGGTACTACCTCTCCGTTGGACATTGCTCTCTTCTTACAATTGGATGCATCAATCCTCCTCTTCATTTTGTGAAAAAGATATGAAATGATTTCTAAGCAATGCCTTATTGGGTCAATCAGGTCACCAAAAGTCTAGGACTTGTCAAATGAAGGTATATTATTGACACCTATCCCTTTTCTATTAACTTGTTAGGACTTAGTAATGACTATCTTAAGAGAAAATGAGATAGTGGAAACAACCATTTATATTATTTATCTCACTGCAATCCATTTCATGGCTATAGTCATGTTGTCACCTAGTGTAGATTTATTTTTTCAAATTCATAGATAACATGAAGACAAACCTATAGCCTTTAATGGTACTTCTCTTATTCATGACTATGCTATGTTCCCTTGAAGCACCATGATTTATGATGGTTTTTATGTTGAATATCTTCATTAAAACACCCCTGTGCAAGCATATTCCTTCACTATTATAGCCTATTGTTGGAATGGATGATCAATGGTAAGAAAAGGTAAAAATACATCTGTGCTTTCCTTCCTTCACTACTTGTTGCTGATTGTTGATTGTTGTTCATATGTACTTGTACCATTGTAATGCTTGATGTCCTACATGAACTTGCATGGCTGTCTTGTAGCATAACCTCATAGTTGTTGTTCATATACACTTGTACTATGTCCTTGGCTTCCAAAATGAGACCTCTCCTGAATCATAACTGCTTAATTTTCATTTGTAACTTTTTGTTTCTTGTATGCAATCATGATGACCAAAACCCCTACATGAAAGGTTATGAGCATAGCAATTGTATCTCGATCACATGATATGAGGGTTCCATTGCTGTCATAAACCTCTTGTAATGACATGTTTTCAATAGGAATATTATCTGTGTCAACTAGAGTTGATGTTTCTTGAATGTCTTTTCCTTTTATGCCTTTCCTTAAAACATCATGCATTGAATGTTATCTGGCAACTTGTTTGCCTAATGTTTGATTGTGAAGGACTTGAACAGAGCCTTGTGCAACTTTAGATTTTTTTTGTTGTTGTTGTCCTTCATGAGACCATTGTAGCATGCATTGTTGGTTGTCCTTATCAATGACAATGACCTTTACCTATTGCATTCACTTTCACCAATACACCCATGAATGACCAATATCAATCCCCTTTGCCTCTTGTAGCTCTCGCAAAGGTGTTATCCTTGTACTTGTATCATGACCTCGATTCAACCATTGCTCTTCTTTTGTTATGTGTAATAAATACACATAGTCTCCTCATTTTATCTTTATTGGACAGCCACCTGTCACATATGTGGGTGACCTAACAACTCACCTTCCTATGTGATGTGTGACTGTCCAATAGGGTTATGGTGAGAGGGGCTTGACAACAACTTGAAATGCTTCCTCATTGTTTAAAAGATGCATAATTGAACTTGATGCATCTACGAAGTCACTTCCTTTATAAAAAGATCATAGATCTTCTTAAGAAGATTGAAGGATATATCAACACAATATGTTGCATCTTTTTAATATGTCCTTCCCTGTCCTATCTTATGTTCCTTTCCTGTCCTGTCTTATGTTACTAGTCTTTTATGGTATTGGGAAAATCCTAAGGTTGGGGTTTTGTCTTTGACTGAATCCCTCTATCTCTCTCCCCTCTACCCATAACCCTAAACCCTAAACCCTTAACCCTTAACCCTTAAACTCCAAACCGTAGGCCCTCACCTACCATCTCTCTCTCTCTCTCTCTCTCTCTCTCTCTCTCTCCTCTCTCTCTCTCTCTCTCCTCTCTCTCTCTCTCTCTCTCTCTCTCTCTCTCTGTCTCTCCTCCCTGCCCTCTCCTCTCTTGGGTCTTTGTCTATCTCTTTCCTCCTCCCTCTGTCTCCCCTCTGCCTTGACCCTAAGCCCTGGCCTTAGTAGGCAGAGCCCTTAACCCTTAGGCCAAACCCTTGACCCTCGCCCTCTACGGTTTGGCCTCTGCCCCATGTCTCTCCTCCTCTCTTCCCGCTCTCTCTCACTCACTCTTATCTCCTCCCTCTGTAACCCTCTGCTCTCTATCTCCCTCTGTCTCTCTCTCTCTCTCTCCATTGAATCCATCTATCTCTCTCCCTCTGCCCATAGCCTAAGCCATGGCCAGCAAACCCCAGGCAAACCCTCTACCCTCTACCCTCTACCCTCTCTCTCTCTATCAGTCCTATCCCTCCTGCCCCCTCTCCCTCTCATGTCTCTCTCTCTCACTTACTCTCTCTATCTCTCTCAACTTCTACCCTTAACCCTAAACCTTAAACCCTTAACCCTTAAATGACCTTAACCCATGACTCTAAACCCTTAATGTGTGGGTGTGTATTAAAACATTACAAAAATTATAAATTTTGGAGTTCTATTAGAATTGAATGATAAATGGCAGTGGAATGGGAAAATCTAAAAGGCACTTTAATATTTTCAACTAAAAGTTAGAGTTAATCGGGGATTAGTGTTCACTTAGGGTTAGGTTTAGGAGTTCAATTAATGTTCAATTTGGGTTAGGATTGAGGGATGAGGTTAGGAGTTTAATTAAGGTTATAGATTCAATAGAGTTCAAATAGGGTCAAAGGTTAAAAGATTCTGGGCTAAGAATTAGTGTTAGGGTTAGGATTAGAGTTCAAGCATGGTTCAAAGTTAGGGTTATGGTACAATTAGGACTATTGTTCAATAAATGTTCAATTAGGGTTAATACTTAATTAAGGTTAGTTTTAAAGTTCAATTAGGGTTTGGGTTAGGGTTGGGATTATGAATCAAGTAGGTTTGGGTTAGGGTTTTATTAGAGTTAGGTTTAGGGTTTAGTTAGAGTTAGGGTTAGGGTTAGGGGTAGAATTCAATTATGCTTAGCGGTCAATTACAATTAGATTTAGTGTTCAATTAGGGTTTACCTAGGGTTAGGATTAGAATAGAATAAAGTTTTGTGTTTAATTATGATATTTAGAAGTTAGTATAATTTTAGGAAATGAAATGATTTGGACACAAAGAAAAAAAATAGAAAAGTTGATTTTATATAGATCTTATTTCTTAATTTATTCTAAAATTCTAATTAATAATTGTTTAATTAATTTAAAATGAATATTTAATTTAATTTAGTTTAATTGTATTAGATAACTAGTAAAAATAAATAGATAATAAATATTTTATGGATTTTTAAGGAAATTAGAATTTTGAATTTAATTTTATTTGTAATGTCAAATATTTAAAATTTTTAGATTGAAATATTTAATTTATTTTTAAATGTTATAATTAATGTTGAATTATAAACTAATTTTAAGACATTAATAAATATAACCCTAATAATATGTTATTAGGATTAGGGTTAGTGTTAGTATTAAATTAGGGTTAGAATTATGGTTCAATTGTGTTAGGGTTTAATTAGGGTTAGTGCTCATTAAGGGCTGGGGTTTAAATATGATTCAATTGGGATTAGGTTTCAATTAGGGCTAGGATTTAGATGGGCTTAGGGTTAGGGTTAGAAATAGTGTTTAATTAGTCTTAGAGTTAAAAATAGGGTTCAATTAGGCTTAGGGTTAAAATTATGATTCAATTAGGGTTAGGGTTCAATTAAAGGTAGGATTATATTTCAATTAGGGTTTTGGTAAATTATAATTATCTCACATATATAAGTTTTGGGTTAGAGCTAGGATCTTGATTTAATTAAGCTTAGGCTTAAGGTTAAGGTTGGGGTTTAAGCTCAAGGTTAGGGTTATGGTTAAGGTCGGGGTTTGATTAGGGTTATAGTTAGAGTTAAAGTTGTTATGAGAACTATGGTTAGTGTTAAACTAAGGATTATGAATAGCATTAGAATTATGGTTAGGGTTATAATTATAATAAAGATTATAATTAGGGTTAGAATGAGATGGGTTAGGATTATAACTATAGATAGACTTAGGGTTGGGATTAGCATTAGGGTTAAGGGTAGGTTAAGTTTACCATTTAATTAGAGTTGGGGTTAGAGTTAAAGTTCAATTACAAAATGAATGAATTTTATTTTAAAATTATTATATATATATCAATTTTTTATTCATTAATAATTATTTCATTTTATTTCACAATTATTTTATTAATTACATTTTAAAAATTGATATATTTATTTTATTTTATATATTA
>VDFB02373365.1:97525888-97574494 GCA_007258455.2 Sequoia sempervirens | reverse complement strand
ATATGTTATTAATGGATGAATGAATATTATATGTTATAAAGGATGAATGAATGAATTTTATATGTTATTAATGGATGAATGAATGATTAATGTTATATGATTGGGTATGGGGAATTGAGAGTGATGTGAGGGGGGGGGGAATGAGCTTCCACCGTCATGTGGCTAGCCCTATTAAGTAGATAATATTAAACTATTCTCAAAACAAAGAGAAGCTCAATAAGGTAATGCACTTTTAAATATAAGAAATGCATCATTTGAAGCATCAAACCAATATGCAAAGATGAAAGAAAGTGCTAACTTTTCACTATGGTGGCAGAAAAATGATTTTTTATACCCTGAATCCATGCTCTACATCATAATTTGAAGTTGTTTCCATTCCAATGTTCTGAGTTTAGTTTGTTTGTATTGCTTTGTATAAATACCACATTGTGTTGTGTGTGGATTTGGTTTCAAAGCTCTGTTTCTTTTGTTTTTAGTGGTGACATAACTCTAAAATTTGACTTTTGTGCATAATAGGTTAGTGGAAAAATTGACAGCTCTAAAAGGTTTAGAGGCTCGATTGAGATAGATACACAGATATTTGGATCTTGTTGTTGATGGGAGGCTTTGACTTAACCATGAAATTTTGTACCATCTGTAGGTATGCAAAATTTTCTCTACTTACATTCATTCTTGATCATAAATGTTGTAAATGATATTAATGCTTCAAACTTAAGATTCGTTTCATTGTTATAATGATCAAAATGTTATACTTTGCTACACATTCAAGAATTTTCTTGCCCCCTCCCCTTTGCTCTCTCCCCCTCCTTTTAATAATTTTCTTTGTCATTAAAGATTCACATTTCTGTCTCGTTTACACAAATTTATCTAAAGCGCTAGGAGTGAATAAAGATATGTAAAAGATGATGGATTATGTCTAAACAACAACTTTCCATCTTATAGCTAATTAAATCCTTAATATTTGAATATTTTAGAGCTCGAATAATGCTTGTATATGCATGTGTAGCAATAAGGGAGCATATGTGAAGATTGAAATTTAAAACAACACTTTGGTATTTTTCCTTAGGTGAAATGATATTTTGAGTAATACAAACCTACACACACATTGATATTTTTCGGCATTGCATTGAGGAATTTTTTTTCTCTTATACCTACCCTCGGCTAGACATGGAGGTATATAATATTAGTTTTTGGGTTTATTCTGTAAGTAGTTAATTTCACAGAGGAAGACTAAAATATTCTTAATGTCTTGTTTCAGGTGTGAAAGCATATGAATCGCTTGATGAAGGCACCACTTTGTATTCATCCAAAAACTAGTTTGTTCTTTTTTTTTATGTTTCTTGCATGTGTTTTTTTTAGGCTCTAGAGATGTAGCTCAACTCTTTCCTTTGCATTTTTCATCTATATTGATGATTACAGTATATTGTCCTCATAATTTTTCATGTAGATCTATTTGTAACCTTATTTTCTACCAATCAATTTACAAACTAGTCACATATTAAGGACCATTTCACTAACTTGTAGTCATCCATTACTTCATATGTTGCAAGTTGTGTCTATGTGCCAATAAATCTTGATGATTGCAAGAACATTAATCCTACAAGTGGACCCAATCTTTCTCAAGTAAAATTCTTACCTTATTTTATAGTACTTTAAATGGTTAATTGAAGGTGCTTCTTAAGATCTGAGATAGTTGAACCCTAGATTAAAATATGGTATTAGATGGGTAGTATAATGATAAAACTGAGGTCCATTGAACACAAATTATGAACATAATTATCTGGACTATGAATAGTGTTACAATTATAATTATTTCTCCTTTACCTACCTCTACTTTAATGAAAAAGATAGCAGATATTGGAAGTTCATTACATGTCTCATGTATGTGTTAGTATTTTAAATTTTTTTAAGTTGTTCAAGAGCTTGATTAGGTTAAGAATATGTTCTACAACCTTTGTTCTCTTGACACTACTCAACATTTTCCCTACACATTTTCTCTTCAATCCACACATTTCTTAACTCCTTCCCTTGTTATCCCTTGGTTGTTCTCAAGTGTAATGCTTTTTCTATGCATCTTGTAGTGTGTATGTATGATCAGTCATCTCTTATGAAACATGGATAACCTTTCATGGAATTGTTGTTGTAATTAGACAATTGCCATTGTGAGAATAATCATTTAATTTGTATGGAAGTAAGTCTTTTTCATATTATTTGACTTGGTATTGTAAACTTGTCTTTGCAGGATTCTCTCAAGGGGAACAACAGAACTGTGATGATAGGTAGAGTTGTACAACACCATAAATCATTTAGAATTATCAATATATTGCTTATAGAATACTCTGTGGAAGTAAAATGGAATGTGCAATGGCAATTGGTCTCGAATTCAAATTTGAATATAAGTACATTATACACAAGAAGATGGTATCTATTCTATGATTTAAAGAACCCCAAAATAATAAAATTAATAGGTTCCATTTGTTTACTTGAACTTAGAAACTTGTTTAATTGGTGAGACCCTCAAAATGTCTTGTTGATAACCAACAGTGTTCAAAACTCTTGAAGAGGTCAGATCGATGTGACATTGGATCTGTCTTGCCGACGAAAGTCATCAGCAAGACATGGACTATCGGAGTGAGTTTTCTATCATGTGTCAATGATTGATCTCTCACTGATGGGTTGGATTCTGTGTTCATTTCCAAGAGTCTCCACGATGGTACACATTTCAACGATTTTTTTTTTTTAAATTGCATTGTTTCATCGCAATTTCGACGAAAACCATCGACGAATCACCGAAAAGGTCTGACGAAGTTGCTATAGCTGTGATGAAGGATTTATCATAACTCCTTTCCCATTTCATCACAATTTTGATGAATCATAGAAAAGGTCTGATAAAGTTGCTTAGCTGTGACAAAGGCTAGTCGTAACTCCTTACCCATTTCATTGCAATTTCAACGAAGGCCACCGACAAATCATAAAAAAGGGTCCGATGAAGTTGCTATGCTGCGATGAAGGCTTCATCTTAACTCCTTACCCATTTCATCACAATTTTGATGCAGGCCACTGATGAATCACAAAAAAAGTCTAACAAAGTTGCTTAGCTGCAACAAAGGCTTCATCGTAACTCCTTTCCCATTTCGTCACACTTTCGACTCAAGCCACCGACTAATCACAGAAAAGGTCTGACGAAGTTGCTTAGCTGTGACAAAGGCTTTGTCATAACTCCTTACCCATTTCATCAAAATAGCGATGAACTTCTGGTGTTGTTTCGACGCTTCAGAAGAGCCATTGCAATTCCATTTTGGTTGTAATTCGTTGGTGGATACAAAAAGTTTGCATCGATATTCTGACGAACATCCAAGTCATTTTATGGTGCTGATGACCAATTAATTGCATTGTTATTTCAATGTTTAATTAGTTGTTAGAATTTTGACGAAAAAATAGTGATGAAAATGTTTTCGTCAATTCGTCAATTTTTTGACAAATATTTTTTGAACAATCGATGAATGTTCGTCGAAAAATGGAGTCAAATTTAGTAGTGACTCATTACAAACTTAAGGGGACAAATATATATGGAGAGAGAAAGAGAGAAAGAGAAAGGAAGAGAAAAGGGAGAGGGAGATAGAGATAAGATATAGATAGGTGGAGAGAGAAAAAAGAGGAAGAGAGCAAGAGAGAGGAAGCAAAATGAGACAAAGGAGGAGCAAAGATAGAAATAAAGGGATAAAAAGAGGGATACAGAGAAAAAAAGAGAGAAGAGAGAGAAACAAAGATAGAGATAGAGATAAAGATAAATAGAAATGGAGAGATAAAGACGGAGACAGAGATATAGAGAGAGATATGTAGAGATATAGAGAAATAAAGAGGATAAAGAAAGGTAGATAGTGAGGTAGATAGATAGATAGTTAGGGGAAGAGAGAGAAAAGAGAGAGATGATACAGATAAGGAGATAAAGTCACATAAAAGAGATAGGGAGATAAAGATAAATAGAGGGAAGAAAATATAGAGAGAAGGGAGATAATGAGAAACATACAAATAGAAAGGAGACAAAGAGACAGAGGTAGAGAGATAAAGAGATAAGGATGAATAGATAGAGATATAGGGAGGGTGATTGATATATCTCTCCTTGTCGCTCTCTATCTCTCTATATCTCCCACTATCTATGTCACTCCCTCTTCCCCCCTCTATCTATTGAGCTATCTCTCACTCTCCCCCCTTTCTCTTTCATTCACTCCATCTCTCCCTCCATCTCTCTTGCTCTATATCTCTATCTCTATTTCTCTTTTTATCTCCCTCTCACTCCTCTCTCTATCTCTTTCTATCCATATCTTTCTCTACCTCTATCACGATCTCTCTATCTCTTTCACTATCCCCCTCTATCTCTCTATATCACCCCCTTTCTATGTCTCTCACTCTCCCTCTATATATATTGAGCTATCTCTCCCTCTCTCCCCTATCTTCTTCTCTCTCTCCCTCTCTACATATCACTCTCCCTTTCCCCCCATCTTCTTTCTTTCCCTTTTCTACCTATTTATCTCCCTCTCTTCTCTCTCTTCCTCATCAACCTATCTCTCCCTCTCTTCCCCTATTCTCTATCTCTCCTCCTCAACATATCTATATCCCTTTCTCTCCCTCCCTCCTCTTTATCTCCCCCTCTCTATCTCTCCCCATCTCTCCCTCCCTGTCCCCCCTATCCATCTCTCTATCTCCACCTCTCTTCCTTTCTCTTCCCATATATCTCCATCTCTCTTTCTCTTCCCATATATCTTTATCTCTCTCTCTTTCTCTCCCCATCTATCTCTATCTCCCCATACTCATTTTTCCCTTTCTCTATCTCTCCTTATTTCTCTCTCCCTCTCTCCATCTCTATATACTTATATTTAATTCTTTTTGTTTGTCTATCTCTTTGTCTCTCTCTCTTTCCCTCTCCTCTCTCTATATCTCTTTATATGTCTATCTATCACTCTATCTCACCATCTATATCACTTTATCTCTTCATCTCCCTCTCCCTCTATATATCTCTATCTTTTCCTCACTATCTCTCCCTCTTTTTATCCCTATCTCTCTCTATATTTATCTCTCCATCTACCTATATCTCTCTATCTATATTTTGTCTCCCTCTTCCTCTATCACTCTATCTTCATCTCTACCTCTATTTTCCTCTCTCCCCCTTTATCTCTATACATATCTCCCTCTCTCTATCCATCCATCTATCTCCTTGATCTCTATCCCTCTTTATATATTTATCTCTTCCATCTATATTTATCCCTCTCTCCTCTCTCTCTTTATCTCTCCCTATCCTTCTCTCCTCTCCTCCTCTCCATATCCCTCTCCTTCTACATCTCTATCTCTATCTCTATCTCTATCTCTCTCTATCTCTATCTCCTTACCCCTCTATCTCTCACTCTTCCCCACTCTATCTCTCCCTCTTTCTATCACTACCTCTCCATCTCTCTCTCTCCCTCTCTCCTTATTGCAAGCATAACATGAGCCTATTGGTAATGGAGCTTGATCATCTTCCTAATTTAGAGGTTTTATTTCAATCATGTTTGGATCCCTGTAAGTGGATGCATAGTTTATTTGAAGCTATGATTTCTCCATTGAGACCTTTGTTGCACAAACAACATCATTTGCTTAATTTCCTACCAATTGACCTCATGTACTGCATAAATGTATGCAAAAAATAGACCAAAATTTATCCTAATTGAAATTCCACACTTTTTTAGCGTACCCATTGCACACTAAGGTGTGATTGCTAGTTAAGTTTGATTTGTATGTTTTATTTTAGAACTAGAATGGTAGAGATAGGATAGACTAATACCATTGGTTGAAAACTCATTGTAAGAACCTTAAATTCATACCTTAAACCTACAAGATATACCTTATAATCAAAATAGAAATCTAAAACTTAAAACTAAAAACTATTGTATTTTGTGATAAAACAACCTTGTTTGACCTTAGTAAAGATGATTTATATACTTGTTACATGATTAGGGAATAGTATTTGATGGAACCTACGATAAAACCCTTATGAATACATTGGGGGGTTTGTAGAAAGAGAAGACTATGTATGTGGTATTTCTAAAGTGGTACTTGGTTCAATTATGTGATGGTCAAGTAACACAAATGAATGCAAGATGATATCATTGGATGAGTATTAGTTGGCTAGTATATTATTACTAGATCAATCAAGAGAAAATTGATAGCTAAGTACTTGAATTTTATTTTATTGACACTTGATAAATGCAAGATTATAGAGGTATTATGTTTCTCAATTGAAGTAAAGAAAGTGGTTGACATGGAAGTAAAATATTTTAGAAACTCATAAATGATACATATATAGATATATCTTCTATCTATTATCCTTGTAATTAGTTATGTATCTTCAAATATAAAAAAATTAAAAGGAATCCAATGTGTATCATATAATAATAACTTATAGAAAATATCAAAAAGATCAATAATAAAAAATATCTATTAACTAAGAAGCCATGCAAGCATACAATAGTATATGTTGGTAAAACTATAATATATATGTTGGTCAAACTACAATAGTATATGTTGGTATACATTCGTCGAAAAAGCGTCGAAAATCACTGATCGTCGAAATTTCGATGAAAATCACTGTTCGTCAAAATTTCGACGAAGGTCGGGCACAATTTTTTTAAAAATTTGAAAAGTACACATTAAGTACCAATGTACCCAATGATTCATCTAATTTTACATATTTCATTGGAAAGTTTCATCGTATTTTGTAGTCAAATGAGTTAGTGTTTTTTCTTATGTTTAGTTTGCCATGGGATCTTCATCCTAGGGGCTTGATCATCCCTCTTGATCATTGTCATTCCATCTTGCTAACATAAGTGCATTT
This sequence comes from Sequoia sempervirens, assembly GCA_007258455.2. Taxonomy (NCBI): domain Eukaryota; kingdom Viridiplantae; phylum Streptophyta; class Pinopsida; order Cupressales; family Cupressaceae; genus Sequoia; species Sequoia sempervirens. Next base: position 97,567,626 of record VDFB02373365.1, on the reverse strand, counting down.
GGGACCTCTCTCTCAATATGCATGGCTACTTTAGTGTGAGTTTGAAGCAAGTTCATCCTCTCACTAAAGTGGGGGCTAAATGTGCCATAGAAAAATGGCCCCTTATCATTTTCATGGTCTTTTAGGCCTTTCTTCATGATGCTTGGTCCATTTTTCTCTGATTTAATGTTGTAATGTGGCTTGAACATTCACATTTAGTCATTAAAATTAAAATTATGACATCTTGTGAAGGTGTTGTGAAGTGTTGTAAAACATTTCTAGACTTTTCTAGACTGCATTCATTACAATTCACCTAATAATCCCCTTTTCATCACTTATCAAGTCCTATTTTGAAGTGTTGTAAAGTCTTGTAACAAGATTTCACACTTTTCTAGGCTTAATTTCACCATTTACACCTTTCTTATGCTTTATTTGGCACCTTTATCCCCTTATAAGACTTAATTATGTTTTTGAATGTAAACCCGAAAAACAACATTAAATACAAGATAATTCCTGACACCCACTTTCAAGTCCAAGGTGGGACCCATTCACCATGGGTGGCGAATGAATCCTTCTTGGCACAAAATTCAAAATATTTCAAATTTTCTTTCGGGTTTTGATTTAAAAATACTTTATGTCGGCCTGTGATGAGGTATTATTGAGTTGCTAAGGAATAAATGTGTATAAATAAGTGTTTTTACATTCATTTTAACCCCCCCATTCATTCAAGCATTCATCAAACTCACTTATTCACTCACTCATTCAAGCATTCAATCACTTTGCATCATTGAATCAAGCATTGATCAAGTATTTTGGAGCAGCCATTGTTATATCTTAGAATTTATTCAACAAGGGTTTGGTAAGTTGATAGCATTTGCATGTTATTTTTTTATCATTCTCTTTCATTTCATTATTTTATTAAGGTTTTGATTACCAAAGTGGGATTGACCAAGGAAAATCCCTATAACCTAACCCTTAACCATTTTTCCCCTTTTGCATGTGTGTTTGTAGACTTGTGTGTGCAGATTTGACAAGAATTTAGGTGTTGAAAAGTGGACAAAAAGTCAAAAAAGTGTTTCAAGTCAACTACATCCTATTTCAAGCTTGGAGAAGACATTATGTCTATTTTTTGTAGATTTGACTTTGACAACCTGACAAGCAGACAACCTCAGATCTGGTGCTACAGAATTAGTTCTCGATTTCTCAAAAATTTTGGAGTGGACTAATTCACCATCTATGGCGAATGAGTCCCACCTCAAGGTTGGAAATCTAGATTTTGTTAGATTCCAAATCCCAACACTCATAAACCAATTTCTAGAAGTTTTCATCAAAAGCAGGGCTGATTCACCATCAGTGGCTAATGACTCCCATTAGTGATTTTCAGTGTTCTTTGTTAGCATTCAGAATATTCTAGAATCTTCATTAGAACTCCAGGTGCACTTTGATTCAGCCTTTTTCTATTTTTTTTTGCATTTGTTCATTCTTAGTTCATATTTCCATATCACATTGTGTTTTCCAGGATTGTATAGTTCTTAGGTTTTGCATTCATAATCAATCAAATAGTTCACTTAGTTGCATTTAGATCATCTCATTTATCCTAAATAGCATCATACATTGCATAATTTGAGTGAACCACCTAGATCCTTTGAGTGGGGTTTATCTCTCTCCTTTTATGTGAAACATCCTAAGAGTGCAAGAGTAGCCTATAAGCCCTACCAAAAAATCTACGGTTCAAGCTCCCCACGCTACTTGTGTGGTTGAAATGCAGAGTAACATCTCTTTGTCTGGAATAGGTAGCATGAGTCTAAGAGGAGTAAGTAGGTACTCCTTGACTTGTTGAAATTCTTGGTCACATCTCTCATCCCACTTGAAGGTACTGATGTCCTTGCGTAAGAGATGAGTGAAAGGATGACATTTGTCTACCAGTTGCACAATAAATTTCTTGATGGATTCCAACTTCCCTTGTAAACTTGTCAGTTATTTTAATGTCTTTGGTGGAGGAATCTCTAGTATAGCTTTTACATTTGCGAGATCCATTTCAACCCCCCTTCTATACACTATGTACCCTAGCAGCTTTCTAGATGTTACTCCGAACACACATTTTTTTGGGTTGAGTCTCATGTTATATTGTTCAAGCCGATCAACCACCTTTGCAAGATTTGTCAAGTGATCTTCCCTTTTGATGGAATTTGGTAGAATGTCGTCCACATAGTCTTTCATGATTGTATGTAGCATATCATGGAATATGGTTGTCATTTCACTTTGATATGTTGCTCCTACATTCTTTAGACCAAATGGCATTACATTCCAGCAAAAGGTTCCCCAGGCACAAGTAAATGTCATTTTGTGTTGATCATCAGGGGACATTTTTATCTGATTATACCCAGACAAACCATCCATTAAAAATAGCATCTCATGTCCTACTATTAAATCCACGATGATGTCTATTCTTGCAAGAGGAAAGTTGTCCTTCAGAAAAGCCTTGTTTAGGTCTTGAAAATCTATTCAGATCCTTATGCCCCCAGTAGGATTTGACACTGGTACCAGATTTGGTATCCATTACGGATAATTGATGGGTCTAATGAAACCCACATCTAGTAACCTCTTTAGTTCTACCTTTACCAATAATGCTATTTGGGGATGGATTTTTTTGAGTTTCTACTTTATAGGATTTTCTCCAGGGGATATGGCTAAATGATGTACCACTAGTGTTGGATCTAGTCCAAGCATATTTGCATAGGTCCACGCAAAGTTTATCTTTTTGTCATTGATGAATTCTATGAAGTTTTCTTTCTCTTCGGGATCAAATGATGCCACATGGTATGTGATCTTCGAGTTATCTGTTGTGCCAACATTTATGGATTTTGCTTCTTCCACTAGGAGAATTGGTATTTCTTGATATTCAGATATGGGGAGATTGAATCCTCCATCCTCGAGTGCCTCAGTGAGGTTTTCACCTTTAGATGTGTCCTTTATGTTCTTCTTTTCTAGATTTGATAGAGCCACATTGTGGTCTTCTCTAGGGGATCACATTTTTATTTTTTATGTTTTCTCTTTCATTTTTGTGACTAGAGGATTCAATCTCTCCACCGAAGTATCCATCATGTTCGAGCTCCATGACGAGCCCTACTTTGTGATCTCCTGCTGGTATGTCCATTCGAATTCCCATGAACTCTACAATTGCTTCATCATTTTGGAATTGATCCAGAATAGGTGTATGTTGTTGTTGGTCCCAATCTATCAATTGTGGGTAATAGAGGGGTAGGATATCATCATTATTTACAAAGCTTACGAAGGTTGCTGAAATGGTTAGTATGGATTTGGTATATTTTTCCCATTGGGTTTCTAGGTTGTCATTACTAGAAGTGGGGGAACTATATCAAGTGATAAAGGAAGGATAATCCCATTTGTATCCGTTAGAGTCCATTCCAAAATAATAATAGATATTAGGAATTTTGTTTTGATAAATTGGAGATGGAACCTATCAATGCTAAAGTTGTCAAATAAGTCTTCGACGGTTAAATCATTGTCCATGGTATGGTAGATATCTAATGCCTTAATGCTAGTAGAAGTTTCTCATTTCTTAAAAGAGGTATGTCCAGTTTTTGGAGTAACCATGTCTTTTGGCTCATAACCAAGTCCCAAATTTTTCTTTCTCTGTTCCACTATGATAGGCTCCCATTGGCCTTGTTTGTGTATCCCAAGGCCACTTGTTCCTTGATATCCCATTTGTTTAGCTAATTGATAACCTCTACTATTAGGATCAATTATAATGGCTTGTGGCTTTTCTAGTTCCTTTTGGTACTCTTTGTAAATCATGGATGAGAAGTCCTCTTTGAATATCTCTTCGTACTTCATATCTCCCCACATGGTGAAAATTATGGGTTTGGCTATCATTTGCATTGTCTAAGCATACTTGATCTCTTTTGGACCTCCATAAACTTTGGGTGTTGGTGAAAGCATGCCAATGCAAAATGCTTGGTTGAAGTAGTAATTTTCGTTATCCCTTTCCAATACTTGAACCTTGGTTTCCATTTTTGATTTCTCACTTGATACGATCTTGTTTGAGGTTGATGGTAGTGTGGAAGGGTCAACATATAAGAATGACCAATACATTGGATCTTATTATACTTCTCCTCCGACTTTGCATAGAAGTGGAAGGGTTCAGGATTGACATATAATGTCACCTCTTTTCCTTCATGGGGAAACCTTAGGCATTGGTGAAAGGTTGGCGAAACCACTTGTAATGCATGGATCCAAGGATGTCCTAGGAGGAGGTTATACAACAACTCAAGGTTAAGTACTTTACATGTATTTTTTGTGATGGTTGGTCCTATCTGTACTGGTAGCCTGATTTTCCCTTTTGAATTACTCTCAAGATCATCATAGGCCCTTATATTAATGCTCTTTCCTTTGTCTATTACATTGTCAGAATACCCCAGTTATTTGAAAAATTTTAAGGTATAGATATTTAGACCCACACTATTATCTATCAACACTCTCTTGACCATGTTCTTGTGAACACCAAGCTCTATGTATAGAGCTTGGTTGTGGAATGTTCTTTGTGGAAGATCTTTCTTAGAAAAGACTAAATGATTGTTGGCCATGATTTTTCCAACCATGGCTTGGAACTGATTAGGATTGAGGTTGTTAGGGATTGATGCTTCTAATGCTTTTTCCAATATCTCCCTTTGTGCGAATCGTGATAGTTTTAGCAGTTCTAGGATTGAGATTAAGGCAGGAGTCTTCTTCAGCTACTCCATAATGTTGTAATCATTTGATCACTTAGTTGTGGGTGTAGGTGGGGCTCCTTGTATTGTAACTCTCCCTTAATGGGAAGTTACCTTGCATTCATTTTCTCCACCTTGTATAGTCACTACATCTACCCTAGTGTCATTTTCCTAAGAGAGGGTACCTAGAACTCTATCACCATACATGTACTTAGCATCGTGGTAGTCTTGATCCTTTCCTTTGTCATTCCTTTTAGTGTGGTTTGAGATTGGGTTTGTGTATATCTCAAGGTCCCTTATTTTGAGACAATGTTCGACATCCACTTCTCCTTTTTCTATCTAGTCTTGGATGAGGTGCTTGAGTCTCATGCAATTGTTTGTTGTGTGTCTTTTGATTTTTGTGGAATTTGCATAAGTCCTTATTGTACCATGGTGTTTAAGCTTGGATCCTCATAATTTGGGCGATTGTTGACCTTGATAAGGTTTTGTTGCACTAGCTTATGCATGACTATCTCAAGTGACTATCCTAATATAGTGAACTTTGTTCTTGGGTTATTGTATTACCTTTGTTACCCTCACTGATTTTTTTGTTGGTTGACCGCTTGATTTTTTTGGGTATAGGTAAGTTAGCTATTTTGTGCATTATTAGGAGCATATTTTTCTTGTGCCACTTGAGGTTTTTTTTGAGGTACATTAGGATTTTGTATATTCCATGCCGCTCTAGCATCTACTACCCCATCATTTGTAATGCTCTTTTTCTTGGCCCAAATTTTAGGTTTCTCGTTTGAACTCGACGGACGATCTCTTGGGTTGCTTATCTTGATCATCCCTCTTACTATGAGGGCCCTTTCTATGTGCAGTCTCTTCTCAATGGCCTCTTCAAATTTTTCGGGACAGAACATGGTAAGTTGGTAGTTGACTTCTACTTGGACATTTGAAACAAATATGTTAACTAGTTCCTTGTTAGGAATGGGTGATTTGCATCGAATAGTCTTATGTCGCCATCATTGAAGGTACAAGGTGAATGATTCCCTTAACTCTATTTAATTTTGTATAGGTCTATGATGGTGATGTCTTATTTTATATTGAAAGAGAAGTGTGTTATGAATTTGGTAGATAGTTCATCAAAGCTTTTAACTCCTGTTTGTAGATGAGAAAACCACTCCATAGCATGACTAGTAAGACTTCATGGAAAGAGTCTCATAAGGTAAGAGTCATTACTTTGTAATTCCATGCACACTACTAAGAATTCTCATACATGTTCTATAGGGTCCCCCTTTCCTTTGTAGTTTTCGAACTTGGGTATTTTGAAATTCTTTGGAAAGGGAAGCATAGTAACAAAATGATCGAAAGGAAATGGAGATATATCTTAAAAGTTATAAGTATTCTTTGGTTTCCCTATATGTATATCTACTATATTTTGATTTATTGCTTGTGTTTCTATTTCCATTTTTGTTTTCGATATGTTTACTTGTTTGAGGATCATGCATGTAGTAACCTTGTTTTCCTACCATGTTTTGGTCATAGATTGGGTATTGTGAAGGTACAGGACCTTGGTAACCATGTTGGGTGGAAGGAGGGTTAACTCCTTGTTGGATGTAAGGAGGATTGGCTCCTTGTTAAATGGAAGGAGGGTTAGCTTTTTGTTGGATGTAAGGAGGGTTAGCTCCTTGTTGAATATAAGGAGGGTTAGCTCCTTGTTGAATGTAAGGAAGGCTAGCTCCTTGTTGTTGGGGTGAACTATACTGGAGGTTTCCCTGATGGTGCATTGGCGGGTTACCTTGTTAGTGGGATGAATTGTAAAATTTACCCTGTGGTACACCTTGTTGTTGGTACAAACTATACTAAAGGCTTCCCTGATGGTGCATTGGAGCATTGGCAGGTTACCTTGTTGGTGGGATGAATTGGAAAGGGTACCAAGTAGCACACCTTGTTGTTGGGATGAACTATACTAAAGGTTTCCCTGATGGTGTGTTGGGGGATTACCTTGTTTATGTGATGAATTGGGAAGGGTACCATGTGGCACACCTTGTTGTTTGGATGAACTATACTGAAGGTTTCCTTGATGGTGCATTGGTGGGTTACCTTGTTGGTGGTTCAAATTATACTGAAGGTTTCCTTGATGGTGCATTCGCAGGTTACCTTGTTGGTGGATGAATTATACTGAAGGTTTCCTTGATGGTGCATTGGCAGGTTACCTTGTTGATGGGATGAATTGAGAAGGGTACCCTGTGGTACACCTTTTTGTTGTGATGAAGTATACTGAAGGTTTCCCTGATGGTGCATTGGTGGGTTACCTTGTCGGTGGGATAAATTGTACTAAAGGTTTCCCTAATGGTGCATTGGTGGGTTACCTTGTTGATTGGATGAATTAATAAGGGTACCTTCTGATACACCTTATTGTTGGGACAAAGCATACTAATGGTTTCCCTGATGGTGCGTTGGCAGGCTACCTTGTTGGTGGGATGAATTGTACTAAAGGTTTCCCTAATGGTGTGTTGGCAGGTTACCTTGTTGATGGGAAGAATTGAGAAGGATACCCTATGGTACACCTTCTCATTGGTATTATTGACTAGGAAGGGGGTTGTATGAACCACCTTGTTGATTGAAAAGGCTTCCCTGTGGCACACCTAGTTGTTGCTACTGTTGTGTAAATTTCTCTTGTTGATTTGATACATTTTGCGAGGGGTCAATATATGATGTGTTTTGAGGCACGCATTATCTTGGTGGTATGTTATTTCCTTGTGGCACATATTGGGATGGACCTCCTTGATACTTTTGGGCCACTACTGCATGTTTTATTTGGGTTAGTTTTCTATATAATCATTTTTCCATGGGTTGACCACTATTTTGTGAGAATACAGGTGGCATGTTTGGAATCTTTGTGGGTTCAGATAGATCTATCTCACAACTGAGTTATCCCCTAAGGGAATAAGGTTAGGATCTTTGAGAGCCTCAATGTTAAATTCTACTGGCAATTTAGCACCACTCTATGCTAACTTGAAGAAGTAAGAATTTGGGTCCTTTTTCAACAGTTTTTCCATCATTCTGAGCACCTTGGGGTTGTTGGAATGTCAAAAAATTTCATCATTTATTTCCTCCTCAATAGCCACCTCTTCTATGACTACTCCCTTTGGGTCCTGGTTTGATTGTTCCATCACTTCTTGTCATTTGCAGTTTATCTCCTCCTCACTAAATGTTTCTTTGTACATGCGTCTCTTTTGAGGTGTTTCAAGGCCACTTGGCCTATAACCCCATGGGCCACCTTCGTCATTCGTGGTGTTTTTTGGTGGTATGTTGGCCTTTTTTTTGTTTGCATCCATGTTATTTCTAAGTTGTGATCTCGTAGTTGTCATAAACAACTACCAAGCTTTTGTGAACATTTTTCGTGACTCCTAGCTATGGAAAAAGAATGTGTTTGTTTTTTGGATTTTCTATTGAGTATTCAAGTCTAGTTCACCCATTGAAAAGCATAAACAGAAATGTCTTAGCAAGAGTTCCTAGTTGCGGTAATATCTATAATGTGTCTCTTGAAAAACTTTAGACTAGGATGTTTCTTTGAAAGGTAGAATATGGAATTCCTTTTTAGGATTTTTCTCTTGCAAGAGATCATAAAGGATGGATACCTATTTCCATGTAGGAGGTGGTAATACGGGTCTATTGGCTATGAGATCTGCTTTCTCCTATTCTTTATCTAGAATGTTTTTTCGTGTTTCTCCACTGGTTTGGTGTTTCATTCTTCTCAAATACAAAGTTTCTTAAACTGCTAATGATATCAGTTTGTTCACCTTCAATGTGTGAGAGACTTGGTTGTAGGATTGGTGCTACACATGGTTTGGTTATTGGACGAGAGCAACTAGATGCCAAATGGTCATAAGGTGAAATGTTGTTTCGATATGGTTGTTATGAAGCTCAAGACCCTAAGGTTTGAGTGTTGTTTTGGAATGATACTATTCTTGGATCTCAAAATGCTAAAAGGCCGAGATTGATACTTCACTTCTTCTTCTAGAGGATATGTTATGAAAAAGCTTATTTGAACTAGCCTTGAGGTTCAAGCAACTGTTAATATCTTAGAAGTGTGGGTGAGAGTATAATTCAGGTTTTTTTGTTTTGATTTTGATTTACAAAAGTAGGATGAAATGTTGAGAATGGATGAAGTGCTATATGACATATTTGGGTTTCCATTTGTTTTGTTCTAACAAGGATCTTATAACCAACTTCAGTTAATTTTTCTGATTGTCAATAGGATAGAGCAAAAGTGATGGTTTTGAGGAAAAATCAGCCATTTTTTAGTAGAAGCGACCAATTTTGTCAACTACAACCAGGATTGTGTCAAGAGCACTAAATTTTGAAAAGCAAGTGCACTGGTTTTGTCAAATGCAATATATTTTTGTTAGTAGCTATTTGGAGACAGAGAGTAAAAGCAAGATTTTTCTGGCAAGTACAACCAATTCTTTTTCAAGTGTGACAAAAACATCAGCAAAAGTGGCCTCTATTCAAAAAAAAATTCCAGTTTAAGTATTTGGCAGCAGCTTGAATTATTTCTATAGTTTTGGATGATTTTATTTGATATGTTTTGAGATTTGACAAGTGATACAACATTTTTTGTCTAACTCAAAAAGTATATACTTGTATGACCTGCATGTCTATGGCTTTAACTTGTGAAATCACAATACCCAATCCATAATTTCCAATGTTTGAGCTAATGTAGCTTGAAATTAAAGCCTGAATATTTAGAAACCTTTAAGGAGATCCTTAAGGAGTGAAAATATAGGGCTTCTCTTAAAATCATACACTAAGTCAAAGGGTTTGTGATTCAACCATCATGTTTGGTGATTGTTTCGATATGTTCATTTTAAATTCAAGCATAGTGTTTGATGTTGAACAAATTTAGAAAAAAAAATCATGAAGACAAAGTACACCCTAGGGATAGACACTTCTTCCTAGGTGTGCTTGCCTCATGTCCCAAAGGGATGATTTTATATGCAATGAATGGAGAGGCTTTTCTACACTCAACCATAAGTCAAACTTGGTAAGTATCTTCTCGGAAGTAAATTTTGATGCACCATTTTAGAGTATGTTTTGGATAAAATGGGTAGCTTCTACAAACACTTGGTTCTTAGTCATGTTTTAGAGAGATTATTTTCTGATGTCTATGCATGCAATGATTCAGTCAATTAAGAGGCCTCTTAGCCCTTGTTGGTTTTGAAGTATCACATGGATACTAGGGGATACATTCGTTGGTATAGAACAACAACACCAGGTGGGTGAGAACTTTCCTCACACCCACAATAATTTATATAGCAGACCAAAATAGAGTACCACTTGGGTTGCCTTTGAGTTCTATAGCGCGAGATGTGTCTCAAAAGGTAGGCTCTCTAAAGTTATGCTTCAAAGTAAAAAGTGCAAAACTAAAGATTATTTTCATTACCCAATATCGCCAAAAAGGCGCAAGGGGAGAGCATAGTCACCTAGTTTGCTAAACACGAGATACACAAAAAAACACTTCATTGCAATGTTATTTTTAAGCCCCTCAAGTGGTGCTATACAAAAAAACTGAAATGAGGTGTGTACAAGATAGGAATGGTTATTTTTAAAGCATCCAATAGAATTTTTCTGGATATCAATCAATGAGATAGAAAAGGTGCAATACAAAGATTGATTTGTTCATTTTTAAGCCCAAAAATTGAGTGTTTGTTCTAAACCTTGTCTTAGTGGTCAACAAAATAAATCGAGCATTCTTTAACAAATTGAAATCATTTGGTCAACAAAAGAATCCATCATTCAAAATAAAACCAATTGAAAGCTTCAGAACATCCATTTTAGAGCACCAATTTGAAAGTGTTTTGTTTGTGGGGTTCATTTTAAGCACCAAATTGAAAGTATTTTTCTAACATAGAAAGCTTGAAAAAGATTGATTTTAGAGCACTAAATTGAAAGCATTTTGTTTGTGGGGTTCGTTTTAAGCACCAAATTAAAAATATTTTGCTAACATAGAAATCTTGAAAAAGATTCATTTTAGAACACTAAATTGAAAGCATTTTGTTTTTGGGGTTCATTTTAAGCACCAAATTGAAAGTATTTTTCTAACATAGAAAGCTTGAGAATTCATAATTCTTTGACTATTCATCTTCCCTGTAATAAAAGGTGTTAATGATTTTTTTGGATAGATGCTCATTATCCCTATGCAAATTCTGCATACAAAAATATTAGTACCTATTACACATTCTAAAATGAAGAAAAAGGTGTGTGTGTTTTCTTTTGCTTCTAGGGTTTTTGACCTAAAATGAGAAAGACAAATTTTTCAAGCTTTCACTCAAGAACAAACCCTTGAGATTTCAATGCAAAGGAGATTGAAATCTGAAAAAGGGAATATTCTAGGGATTGAATGATGTACAATCAGGGGTTCACCACCAAGTGTAAACTTGGAAAAGACAATGAGTTGGAAAACATAGTGTGATGTGCAAAATGACCTAGAAATGCAAATGAAACAAAACAAAAAGTTGTTAAAATGAATGTGTACACCTGGGAACTTGTAGAGACTTGGATGGAGACTGGAAATGCTACTAATTCTAAAATTTTGGCCCACTGGGACTCATTCACCAATCTAGGCGAATCAATCCCAGATCAGGGTTTCTACACAAGACCAAGTTCTCAGAAAAAGGGTATCCGAAAATGCCAAAATCTCAAAATTGACCAAAACTGGGACTCATTCACCACTTGTGGTGAATGAGTCTAGTTTGTATTTTCTATAAATTCAAAGTTCTGATCTGTACCTCTCAGTCTACTCAATTTGTACCTCCAGGTGTCCAGATCTGAAACTACCAATTTCGGGCCTGTAGGTGACTTTTGTGAATATTATGACCTAGAAAATGGGGAGACATCTCCAACAACCTTGTAACCTATTCTTCAATGACATCCAAGCCTTGAAATCACCTAGATCTACAATCACACGAGGAAAGAGAGAGAAAATGTTGAATGGTAGGGAATAGCAGTTTGCTTTGGTCAAACCCCTTTTAGGTAATTAAACCAAATGATGAAAATAGGATAATGAAACATGAACATGAAATAACGAAAGTAGAATATTTCCATGATGATGGATCTTGAATTGATGCAATAATTGATGAATAATTATGCCCTTGAAAGCCTTATAATTGATCTTGAATGCTATCTTGATGATCTTGTGAAGACTTGAAATTCTTAACTCTTGAATGCTTGACTTGATGACATGAATGTATGATGTTGCTTGGATGAAATGAGGATTTGAAAGATTTTTTATATAGGAAATACACTCACGTGACCGCTAATTTGATCCCCAAGGCCGACATTGAAGAAATTGAAATTAAAAACCCACTTTTTCCTACTCAAACCTCAAAAATAGCTCAAATGGGACTCATTCACCATCTTGGGTGAATGCATCCCACCTAGATGCAACTCATTCACCCAAGGTGGCGAATGGATCCCATAGGGGCCATTTTGCTTGCCAAATGTCAGGGAGTGGAGACTTTAAGCTTATATATTGATATTGTCAGGTTTTTGATAAAAATATGCCTTGGGATGCACAATATAGGGTCATAGGGGCCTATTAATGATGGTATTAAGTTCATAAATGTAATAAGGCCCAAAATCCAATGTAAAAGTGTAAATAAATACACTTTACAACACTAAATTAAGGAAAAATTGAGTCTATTTAGCTTAGAAGGGTCCTAAATCTTGTGTGAATGTGTAAAACACATTACAACACTAAATTAGGTACTCAATTTACAAGCCTCCCAAATTCAATGTGAAGATGTAAATAAATACATTTTCCAACATTAAATTAGGGAAAGGTTAAGTTAATTTAGCTCAAAACGGGCCCAAGACCTAATGTGGATGTGAAAAACACCTCACAACACTAGATCAAAGCAACATTAAGTACTCGTTAGCATTATAAATCAAAATTTAACATGCAGATCTCAGACATAAGTTAATAGGGAAAAAGCACAGGAAAGACAAGTAATAACGCCCTCTGTCATAGAGCAAAGGCACTAGAAAATTTCAAAAGCACCCTCTATCAAAGATCAAAGGCACTAGAAACTATCAAAAGTGCCCTCTGTCAAAGATAAAAGGCATGAGAAATTGTCAAAAGTGCTAAAAACCAAGTCACGTGTGCTAGAAAATAGGTCAAAGGCACCAGAACCATGAAAGAAAACGTGAAATTTCTCTGAAACCTGTGCATGAAGATTTTTCCAGAGCACCTCTGGAACCTGCAACTTGAAATGTAGCTCACAAAATGGTTTACACATTAAGGATTGGGGTCCCACCGGGCATGCCAAATTGTGTAAGGGGGAAATCCATGGGTGTAAATGAGATCAAAATGATGAATAGAAACTAATCTAATCCAAAATAATGATCTAGATCTATGCCCATTACTCACGAAATGAAGCTAAACTATTAAGGAAATCAAGAATGTAATTGATAAAAAGAAATGACAATGAAATCCAAAACAAATAGTGTTACCATCCCGTGTCGAACTGTGTTCGCGAAGATGTGGTTGCTCGTATCAATGTGAAGCCTCCATTGTTATGTGCAAGAGCTTGAAGAATGTGTGTGTGTTGTTGATCAAAGATGTTGGTTGAAGCTTTTTCAATGTTGATTGGGCATTACTTCGTTGTGTGAATGATGTTGATTCTTCGATCCTTTTTTGTGATGAAAGAGGTTTGTTATATAGAAATTATGATTTGAAATGGACTATCAAGATTGCATAGTAGAATATCTTGATCGATGGTCGAAAGATGTTGAGAGGATTAAGATGGGCATAATCTTTGAAAATTGATTGCATGATTAGTGTGATTGAAGAAATAGATTGAATAATCTGTGGGATTGAGAAATAGATTGATCATTCAGGAAATAGATTGATCAGTCAGGAAAATAGATTAAGCAATCAGTGATTCATAATTTTCTTAATCAAGAAAGTGGTTGAGAATGATTAATTAATTGATTTAATTAATCAATTATTTTTGGAGTTGAATGTGCAAATCAAGTTTGAATTTTGCAAACAAATTTGCATTAGTTTGATTGGATTTTTTATGATGTTTTTGAATAGTGTATTCAAATTATTCAAATTTTGAGGGAAAGTGAGTTAATTAAATTATTATGATTTAAAAATTTAATCGACTTATGGGAATAAGGTGAATTAGCAACATAATTGAATACTTAATGCTATTTAATTAATCAGGAGGAATAAAGTTAGATTAGGACTCTATTAAATAAATGAAATTTATTTAATCGGTCAAAATTGATGAAAATGTGAATTAATTAAATAATGTTGTATTATTCAATTAATAAAAAAAATTAGGGTTTTTGATGCCATTGATTTGAAATGCAATGATATTTGATGATAATGATGTTGATGACATGAAAATGTCGTTTAAAGTGTGCGATAGGTGTTAGGTCAATTTTACATGTCTATAGAAGCATAATTTAATAAGCATTGAGCAATTAGTGTAAAAACACTATATTTTATTTTTAGAATAGAACATTCATCATGCTTAATAAAAGTAGAAGTAATAGATTGATTGTAAGAGTGTCAATGTTTAAGAATAAAATGATTTTATTAAAGATACAAAATAATAGTTGGTATGAGTTTTCTATAGTCCATGAAGTTTGTTAGAGTAAGCTTTTGGATTCAACAATGTATATTTTTTTTATCAACGTGTGGAATTGGAGTGTAGATAAGTCCTTATAAGGGGAAAGAGATCACTGGGTGTGATTTGAAACATAATTAAAAAAAATACATAGTTAAATTTAAAAACTTACTCTAACAAAGATATAAAATAAATTATCTATTTAATTTAAAGATGATATAAACGATCAATTGTGGACTATAATTTAAATGAACTAAAATTATTATCCAAGAATCACATGGTTAAAGGATTTTTAATGATGGAACAATGAAACCAAAAATTATGAAGGATGTATTCTAGGAGAACAACATATAAATACATTTTTTGCTAGTGAATTGTGAGAGTAATACCACCTCTAAAGTTGGTGCATTCAAATTTTTATTGACTATTAAAATGCCCTCAATTGGAAATAGTTGATGTTTCATGACCTTCATTAATGGTTTTAGGGAAAAAAAATGGTTTTCGTTTTTAAAGAAAAAATAGAATCATTTGTTATTTTTCTATAATTTAAAGCCTTAGTAGAGAAGTAAAGTGACTACCATTATATGAAAATATATATAATAGTTAGAGAAGAATCTTGAAATTGTATCAAAATAATTTTATGATTATTTTAATATTAATAAAATCAAAAGACAATTTATTACAAGACATACACCATAACAAAATTTTGTAGTAGAGTAGTAGAATAAGAAAATAATTAAAATGGAAATTAGTATGATCAAAGAAAAGGGCTTCCAAGTAATTTTTGGGTTAAATTTGTACTTTTTTAGTATATTTATTATATATGTTCCCAATAAAGAGTGCCTAGGATTTGATTCCACCAAAGGCATGTAACAGAAAGAAATAAATTGTCATTTATTCAATATATTTTGGATGCACTCCATATGCATGTGTATTAGAGAATACAATAAATAAGTTGCATGATAAAGAACAAAATTACATATTTGTGAGTTATAGTAAGCAATTAAATGCTTATATGCTATACATCCCAATTATTAAAAAATCATAATCAAAAGAAATCTTTTTTTAGAAAGATGAGGCATGCTAATGAGTAGGAAAATGCAAGTTCACTAAAAATTATTTGAATAAGGAAAAAATCAACCATCTATACCTAGGAGCAACTCTAGCACAACTTGAATATTTATTTCATTAAATCTATCACCTACTACAAGGACAAGGGCTAGTTTCCATTCATGAATAATGTTGATGACAATGATCTCAAAGGATATATATATATATATATATATATATATATATATATATATATATATATATATATATATATATATATAGATAGATAGATAGATAGATATAAGATAATAGGAAATGAAAATGAAGATGATGAGTTTGTTAAAAAAAAAAATTGAATTTGATCGTATTTATATTTGAAATGTAAAAAATGGTAAATGGATAAACTTTGTGAATGAAGAAATTGAAACTATAAAAAAATAAAACATGAGAATTGATGAATCTTATAATAGGGAAGAAAACTATTGGTGTGAAATGGGTGCTTAAGAGAAAATTCAATCTAAAACATGACTAGTTGAAGGAGTATTCATATCTAAGCTTGATATTAATTAAAATAAAAAATATTCATCTATATCAAGGATTGACATAGCGAGAATGGTTTGAGAATTGACAATTCAACACAATTAGAAGGCCTATCAAATGAATGTCAATATTTTTAAATTGAGTGCTAGAAGAAAATATTTACATTGATCAAACACTTGATTATGAATTGGAAGGAAAATAAAGAAAATTGTATGATGAAAAAAATATTATATGCGCTCAAGTAAGCATCTAGGGCTCAATATAGTTATATTGATTTTTATTTTATTTTAAAATAGATATTCTAAGTGCTCAAGAAAGTCTACTACTTATATCAAAGTAAGTAAACAAGGAGAAATGTTGATAGTCCTTTTGTATGTTGATGATTTGATTTATACAAGAAATAATGATATTATAATTCAAGAATTTAGAATACATCAATGAGAGGAGAATTTGAGATGAATGACTTAGGTTTGATGAAATATTTTTTAGGAATTAGAGTTTTTCAAATGAATTATAGAATTTTTATTTCACAAAGTATGCCATAAATATTTTTTAAGAAATTTTGAATGGAGAATAACAAACTAACTAGCACACTTGTTGCCACAAGTTAGAAATTCTCAAAGGATGATAATATAAATAATGTTGTTTCTACTCACTATAAATAGTTGTTGGAAGCTTGATGTACTTGATGGTCACTAGCCCGAACATATTATGTGTAGTTAGTTTCAATTCAAGATTCGTGGAGACACCAAAATATACTCATAAGTAGGAAAAATATTTTGAGATATGTGAATGGAATTGAAGTTCGTAGAGTTTTTTGTGCAATAACAATAAGCTTGAACCTAAGAAATATTTTGATAGTGATTAGGCTATAAATATTGATGATTACAAAAATTATTTTTAAATATATATTTTATCTTTGATTAGGTGCAATCTCTTGTTCTTCTATAAAACAACCTATTGTAGCACTTTCAACTAATGAAGAAAAATATTTTGAACCACATCAACTACTTGTCAAATAGTGTGGTTTAAATTTTTTTTGGTGAATTAAATCAAGAAACAAAAATATTTTGTGATAATAATACAACATTTGCATTGCCAAATAATTCAATTTTCATGATAGAAGTAAACATATTGATATTTAATTTAATTTCTTAGAAAGTTTATTGACAAAAAAAAAATCAAATTTGGTAGGTCAAATTAGCAAGTCACATACATATTTACAAAAGCTTTAATCATTCTCAAGTTTTCTTTTTCATTAAGATTTTGTGTATTGTTGGTTTTATGGATTTCTTTGATTCCTAGAGGAGATGAGTAAGTGGTAGACTTCCTTGTATTTTTGTCCTTTCAAATTTAGTGACAACAATTACTATTTGAAATTTCTTTTTGAATTTTTTGTGCAATCCTAAAATGTTTAAACCAAGATGAGAGAAAGTGTTAAAAATATTATCTTTCTATTCATGTCTTCTTTTGTTTATTTTTCTTGTTGTAAAAACTACTAAATTAGTAATTGTAATTATTTAAATATAAAAAAGTTTCAAAATTTTCACAATCGTCTAAAATATATTTATCTTATTATAAAAATATTAAATCTATACACATTGTATAGTATTATAACTTGCACTTGCACCTAAAGGAGGTTCAAGGATTATAGTGATAGAAAACTATATGTATGTTAATATATTAGAGAGTACGTGTTTGTATATGGGTATGTATGGATGACATGTGCTGCAAATTGTAATTGTATGTGGTTGGATTAAACAATTAATAATAAGTTATAAATAATGGAATGAAATAAACTTAGACAAATCTAGATTTTTTCCTTAAATAAATTAACTATTATCTGATTTTGAAATATTTGCATATGAAGGCTAGATGCAGAGGATTCCAAACACAGAAAATAATAGATAATAGATACACACAAATAACTTAGAAACTAAAATTTGTATTTAAATCTTAAATATTTGATCTCATAAACATAGAGTTGCTAGTCAACTTTGCTACTGCAGAGAAAAACCACTATTTTTTCTCTTCTATTTCTTCTTCTTGTTTTTGTTTTTAAATTAGATCCATCCAACACTAATATAGACTTAAAAGGTCATGAGAGAAATTCACATGGAAAGAGGTGAAATAAATATCATTAATACAATAATAAAGACTTGAGATTTTCCCAGATTTAATCATTTAAAAAAGTTGTCCTAAGCATATTAAACATTGTCCTTCAAATTTTAAATGCCCGTACAAAATATTAATGCCAAAAATTATGCTAGGAGAATGCATAAACTGCACTACTATTGAGAGAAATGAAGACACTTGCGGGACCGTAGGGTCACCATACTACTGTAGGGATCAAACTAGGAGGCCACGACTCTGCGGGGAAACTGCTCCACCGCACAAGACCAAAGAAGGGTTGTGGGTCCGTGGTAGACACTACACAACTGCCATGGTCATGAGATAAGGCTGCAGTATGGTGGTGGTCACCACAGTACCGCGAGAAGCTAATGAGAGGTGAGCGGTATGGCGGTAAGGAAGGAAAAGGTTGCGGTAGGAGTTGGAATTATTTCCAACACTCCCCCTTAATTACAACTACTACCATTGATGATGCCCAGTCGATCTCTCTGATAGATGAAGTTGTCTCTGTAACTGAGGGTAAATTTCTGGATTTTGGTTAGATCAATAAAGCATATAAACCATAAATGAAAATAAACCCAAGGTAATTACAAAATACAATGGAAGCGAATGAAAGAACGATTATACCTGATTGCCAAGACCTCCATGATTTACTTTTGTAACACCTTCTTACTTGTTGGATAGTGTTTTTCCCTCAGAGTGGACGTGTGAGCAATCTGCAAATGTCTAAGTCCTACACCAAGCTTTGAAGGATTTTAAATATGCCTAATGACTATGCCTATGACCATGATTGACAATGCCTAAACATACTAAAATTTGATCAAATAATGACAATAATTGAAATGAGAAGCCTAAGTGTGCAAGTGCAAGAGTGTGTAAAATGAATGCGTGTAATTTGTCATCGAAAAGTGAGAGGAAAATGGCATTTTATAGAAAATGCCATTTTGAATGGACGGGTGAGATTAATTCATGACAAGAACCTAAAATGAGAGGTCCAGATTAAATCTGAGAATCCTTAATTAGGGTTAGGGAAAATTCATTAATTGAACGGTCAAGATAATATCTCAGATAATTGGATCGACGGTGGAGAATAAATGAGATAATCAATTTAGAAAATAAAGATTTTCAAAAAAGAAGAAGATAAAGACTGAACTGAAGATCAGATTTGGAAAATCATGAATTTTCCCGATTACTTGATTTTTGGAAGATTAGTTTCCATTTTGAATTGTGTTAATTCAAAATAATGATTTTGTGAGATAATAAATAATTGATTTTTCCAATTATTTACCAAAGTGAATTGTCAGTTAAGATTGTGAGGACATTTTAAATAATTTAATTTATTTAAAATGAGAGGAATATTAATTTTGACAATTAAATAATTAAAGATAATTATTTAATTTAGCAGATAAGATTAATTAATTAAATAAATTAATCAATTCATTTAATTAAGACAATTAGTGTCAACATATTAAATAAATAAATAAAACTTATTTATTTAATAATCAGGAAGAAATATATGACAATGGGTAATTAATAAATTAAGAAATTTATTTAATTAAGGGAAGACTTAGACAATTAATGACGTATTTAATAAATAAATAAAATTTATTTATTTAATAATCATGAAGAATAAAAGGACATGAATTAATTAAACAATTATGAATTATTTAATCAATAATCGGATGTGGACCAAGGACATAATTAAATGACTTAATTATGCTAGGACGAAAGTGGTAAAAATGAAGCTTGCAGGCTAGGTCATTTTTAGGTGTCTACAGTCTCTTCCCAACACCTTGGTAAAAATGTCTGCACACTGATCTTCAGACCTGCAAAACTCTAAAAAGATTTCTCCATTGTTGATTATCTCTCTAATAAAATGATATCGTGTGTCAATATGTTTACTTCTCTTGTGGAAGACTGGTGTAACATCATGAAAACAGAAGTGGATTAAAGCAATAACAAGCAATCAAACTCTAATGTAATCTACTATAAAACAAAAAAGCACAAAGAAAGCATAAAATAATGTAAACAAAGAGCGATCTCATCCAATATCTACATCCTTCCATGTATGACCTTGCTTTTCCTTCTCCATGTCATCGTGATGGTATTATTTCCCTCAAATTTTCAATGCTCGTGCAAGTATAGCCTTGATGTATGTGCTTATAGAAAAATATCAAAGATTAACAAGTAATTGCTCCAAAATTCATACGATTTCGGGAGGGATTGAAATGATGAAGGTCAGATCAATTTATAGAAAATTGATCATTCGAATGACAAGCCAAGATTGAAATATAAACGAATGATTCAGATTAAAAGATTTGACATGCATTAAGACAAGTGTGTTGGACTATTGTTTTCATTGATGTCAAAAGTGCAAATCATGTAAGGGATATTGTTGGCATAATGACTGGGTTTCTCAAGAACTTTTCAGACAATTATTATGTAGGTTGTGATGTCAATGAAAGTGTCCTCATTCATTGGTTCATGGTCTTAGTCTAAGGCCAAAGTTGTAAGGAGTCATGTACTTCTCAAGTTTCGTAACCTATGTCGCGAGGTTCTCAAGTTTTGTAACCTCCTGACTTGGCGACTTAGCTAATGGAGTGATAAGGATGGAAAAAATGGATGGAGTCACAAAGTTCCAAGTTTTCGTAACCTATGTCACAGGGTTCTCAAGTTTTGTAACCTCCCGACTTGGTGACTTAGCTAATGGAGTGATAAGGACGGAAAAAATGAATGGAGTTCCGGAGTTCCAAGTTTTCATAACCTATGTCATGGGATTCTCAAGTTTTGTAACCTGCCAACTTAGCGCTTAGTGTTGTCGGTGAGTCATTGGTTTTGATAACTTTGTAACCTCCGACATGAGGTTTTGAGGTTCAAGTTTTTAGCGACTAGGCAAAGGAAGTTTCATAGGTTCCCTCTATTTTTGGTGAGTCATTGGTTTTGATAACTTCATAACCTCCGACATGAGGTTATGAGGTTTGAGTTTTTAGCGACTGGGAAATAGGAGTGTGATGTCGACTGTGGGACCCAAGGTGATGATGGTGAATGATAATACATGATGAAAAGTGGCGGAAGAAGATTTGATCAACATACCAACTCACATCATTGTTGTGAGTTGTGTGGTGATGATGTGGATGACATGTAGGTTGTGGGCCTAGTTAGATAACATGGCAAGCGATGTATGAAGGATCCTAGCTAGGTCTCGTGGGGTCAGCAGAGAATAGTGGAGATTAATCCATGGTGGATGGATATTGACCATCAATGAAGATGAAGAGACCCAACAAAGAAAGAATCGAAGGTGACAATATGAAAGATCGACGATGGTGGTTTAAGTGACCGATTATCCAATGGTCAGGGTTTAAAGTCACAGCATTGAATGTTGATCACAGGATCAAGGCACGAAGGAGTTGATCGATGGCCAGAGTTTAAATGCAGAGATCTGAAATGGCTATGACAAGTGTAAAGGTGGGATTGGTCTAAAAACTAACACAGAGAAAGAATTAATTTTTCCAACTATCTCAGCGACCATGTAAAGGAATATTTCATCTATTAAGCGGTGGCACAATTTGCAAAAGATTTAAAGATCAAATCAGATCGAATGATCGCAAGAATGCATTAAATGCATATCAGATTCTAGGGTCTAACAGAATGTTATTCTTAGCAAATTATTTGTTACAAAATAAAACGTTGTGTGACTCGATGCAGAGGTATGGTGATTTCTGATGAGCTGGATAGTATGTGTTGGGCTCAATGCTCTGACAATTATGGAAGTAGGTGAAAAACCCTAACAATGATTCCAATGTATATGAATTGAATGAGGGGAATTATTATGACATGGAGAATGAAGAAAGTGTCTGAATGCAGAGGAAGGTGAACTGTAACATAAATCAAAATCTAAAAATTCATGTAGCTAGTTACAGAGTAAGGGAGAAATGAGAGAGAGAGAGAGAGAAAGAGCTTATGTGTTGTATTGATGCATCTCAGGTTTTGGAGAACCGTTTTATGCATAGTATATTGCAAAACTTTGCACGAGGTTGTAGCCTCCATTTTACACTGAGTTGTAGCTCAGAATAGGGTGCAGTATCATCCTTGAAGTTGTAGCTTCTAAACAGGGAGTTGTTGCTTCCTTGGGTTGCATCCCTAAACATTGTAACTGAACTTTGAAGCATGTGAGGTTGGATTAGGATAGTAGATCCTAGCATCATTTCTCACCATGGTTTATTCCCATCTTGGGTTTTCCACGTACATACTATGTTATGTGTTGATCTCTCTTGTGCTTGTGGCTATTATATCTGTTAGTATTTCAATCTGCACATTTGGAGTTAAGGTTGAATCTACAAAAGGGTTGAAGAACTAAAAATTTTAATATCTACTGATTCACCCCCATCTCAGTAGATCATTGTGTTCTAACTATTGGTATCAGAGCACCAGGTTCCCTAGGACAAGCTTAACTAGCTCGGATAGATCTTGGATAGGTGAACAAAACAGAATTTCAAGAAGGATAAAAAAAGCCACCTAGGTTTGATGGATTAAACTATGCTAAATGGAGCTCATTAATGGGAGGATACTTAGTCTCTCTTGGAATTGAAGTCTGGGCATGTGTTGAGACCCAATATACTATTCCTACTACTATTCCTACTGATCCTGTAGTAAAGAAGATTCATGAGGACAATATTAAAGCTTGGTTCATTATTATGAACAATTTGTCTAACTCTATGCATAGCAAAATTATGCATTGTAAAATTGCTTATGATGTCTAGGAAAAACTTAAGAAAATCTATGAAGGTGACACCAAAGTGAAGTTGGAAAAGTTACAAGTGCTGAGAGAAAAATTTGAATGCTTGAAGATGACCGAAGAAGAGAATATTGTAGACTATCTTCAAAGAGTTGATGATGTGGTAAATGCCATTAAAGGATATGGTCTAGATTTGAAAGAAGAATATGTTGTGTTGAAATTTCTCATATCCATGAGAACTAGATATGATGCCAAGAATTATGCTATTGAAGAGGGAAGAGAAATTGATAAACTTACTCTTGATGAGGTGCATGGCATAATTATTGCATATGAGATGAGAATGCCAAGTGTTGAATCATCCAGGAGAGAATTTGCATTTAAGGTTTTCAAGAAAGACAAAGATGAAGTTGATAAGAAAGAAAAAGTTGATGTCATTGCATCTGATTATGAAGAAACTGATGAGGAAGAAGAAAATTTTATAAGAAGGCTAAGAAGAGGATCCAACAAGTATAAAGGTATGCTCCCTCTTAAGTGTTTTAACTATGGTAGAATAGGTCATTTTTCTTTAAAGTGTCCATATGGTAAAGAAGACAGTTCCATGCAAGAATTTGATAGTAGAAAGAAGAAATAATTCTACCCTAAAAGAAATAACTTTGGAAAGAAGAAGAAGAGCTTGTACATGAATGAAGAAAGTGAAGTTTCTTATGCTAGTGATTGTTCAGAAGAGAATCAAGGCCATGCCCTTGTAATGAGAAATGATAGAAGAAAATTTATATTCATGGCTAAAGAAACTAAGGATCGAGAAGATGCACAAATTGAGGACTCATATGAAAGAGAAGAGGAGTCAGTTGTTGATCTTGAAGGAGAACTAATTAGTTCTCTTGAAGATCTTGATGAACTAAGAGACAAATATGATGATTTTAAGAGAGAAAACTAGAAGCTAAAAAGGAATGCTCAAAAAGAGACTGACAGATTAACACAAGAACTTGAAGAGTCCAATAAGGTGTTAGTAGGACTGAAAGTTCATGTAGAAGAGCTTCAAAGAATTAAGGATGTCATGAAATCTAAATTGCAATCTAAGATAGATAGATGCTCGAAACTTGAGGAAAAAATAGTTGCCTTAAGAAAAGAATTGGAGAAGGCCAATGAGCATATCAGAAATGGACTAAAGTTG
Organism: Sequoia sempervirens; assembly: GCA_007258455.2. Lineage (NCBI taxonomy): Eukaryota > Viridiplantae > Streptophyta > Pinopsida > Cupressales > Cupressaceae > Sequoia > Sequoia sempervirens. The sequence goes on along the minus strand of VDFB02373365.1, from coordinate 97,543,662 downwards.
AAAGGTGGTACAAATATTCTGAATGAACTGATAAGTAACAAAAGCCTGCAAATAAAGAGAAATATGGTTTAGGTTTGGAAAAATGGAAGAATTCATTTATGGATGTCTTTGCAAAAATTTATGAAATATTTAAAGCAGGAGAAAAATCAGTCCCAAGTGAAGAAAAATCTAACAAGGAGGAAGCTTATAAAGATGAACAACAATCTGATAAAGAAAAGAAACTGGTCAAAGTCAAGGACAACTAGACAGTTCCTGATCAACAAAAGAAGATGCAGAATGTAAAAAGCACAGATAATGATGGATTCACAAGAGTACACTATCCAAGGAGGCCTAGACAAAGACGATCACCTCATCCAACTGAAGGAAACTAAATGACCAGGTACTCATCTATTTCAATGGGTATTGCTATATCTGTAACAGTTTTGGTCATAGGGCTAGAGAATGTAGAATCATTCCAAGGAAGAATACGAATTTTGCAAGCAAGAATCCATTTACTCCCTTGGTTGATATGGATATAATTTGTTATAGTTGCAACAACATTGGTCATTTAGCTAGAAACTATAGAGAAAGATGAAATATAAGAAGAAGAAATTCTCACCTGCTAATAAAGAGAAAGGAAATAAGACCTCTGAGATAGAAGAAAAGAAAACTGAGAAGAAGCCCAAGAAGATATGGAAGGAGAAAGAGAAGGGATCTTGTGTCACCCAGTCTATGATTTCCCAAATGGCTTTACAAGCAAAGGAACAAGATCTATGGATTGTTGATAGTGGCTACTCCAAGCAAATGATTGGAGATAAAAGGAAATTCATTAAGCTTAAAATGAAAAAAGGGGGTTCAGTAAGTCTAGGTGATAATACTGTTGTCAAGATCTGTGGTAAAGGAGTTCTAAGCATAGATGGAAAGAACAAAACTAAAGATGTGCTCTATGTGGAAGGTCTAAAACACAATCTTCTTAGCGTTAGACAGATGTGTGATAATGGATACAAAGTTGTATTTGATTCTAAAGGCTACAAGATAAGATTGAATGGTAAAAAAATTGTTCAAGGGATAAGGACTAATAGTAATCTCTACAATCTATGTGAAGTGGAAGGCCAAACATGTCTTATCAGTCAAGCAGATGAAATTTGGTTGTGGCATAGAAGACTAGGACATGTAAATTTTGACAACATGGTGAAAATAAGTTCAAAAGGCCTGGTTAGAAATATGCCTGAGATTGCAAAGCCTGATAACATCATATGTCAAGGCTATTAGCAAGGAAAGCAAACAAAGTCTAAATTTCCCACAAAGGATTACTATACTATGAAACCCTTGGAAATAATCCATGTTGATCTATGTGGTCCAATGAGGACAAGAGCGTTTCAAGGAGAAAGATATTTCATGCTATTGATTGATGACTATACCAGAATGGCATATGTCACATTTTTGAGGGAGAAGGCTGAGGCTTTTAAAGCATTTAAAAGTTATAAGAAGGTGGTAGAAAATATGACTGGGAGAAGAATCAAATATCTTAGGTCAGATAGAGGTGGAGAATTCATGGAATCAAGCGCTAGTATTCAGCCCCAAGAACACCATAGAAAAATGGTGTGGTAGAGTGTGAAGGAAATGGCCAGAGCTATGTTGAATGAGGAAAAATTGGCAGATACATTTTGGAAAGAAGCAGTACAAACTACTGTATACATTCAGAACATAGCACTTATAAGATCTAACAATGGTAGAACGCCATATGAATTATGGTCAAATGGTTGGCCTGCATCAGTCAAGCATTTCAAGGTATTTGGTAGTAAGTGTTATATTAAAAGAGAAGATGGCGACTTAGGAAGTTTTGAGTCAAGATGTGATGAGGGGATATTCTTGGTGTATTCCAACCAAGGAAAAGCTTATAAGTGTTACAATAAAATACTGCATAGAATTGTAGAGAGTGTACATGTCAAGGTTGATGAAAGTGCAAATCAGGGTCAACCTAGCAGAAACAATCTTGAAAGTGAGTCAGATGAAGATGACATAGGTGCACGAGTTGAAGAAGAGGAACAAGAAGAAGAGAATGAACAAGAGGTTGAACATGCTCCTACAACATATGTGCAAAAAGATCATCTTGCAGATCAGATAATTGGTGACAAGAATGCAGGAGTGCAGACTAGAAGGAGACTTGCAAAGGACAAGGAACAAGTAAACTTTTCTCTCTTGTCTCAGATTGAACCAACAAGTTTTGATGAAGCTAGTAAGGATGAAATTTGGTTAAGAGCAATGGAAGAGGAACTCAATCAAATTGAAAAGAACAAAACTTGGGAATTGGTTCCTAGACCATCAAGCAAGAATATAATTGGCACAAAATGGGTATTCAAAAAAAAAAGTTAATTGAAGATGGAGTTGTGGTCAGAAACAAAGCAATATTAGTGTGTAAAGGATATGCACAAGTAGAAGGAATTGATTTTGAAGAAACATTTGCTCCAGTTGCACGATTAGAAGCTATTAGAATGTTTCTTGAATTTTCTATGTATAAAGGTTTTAAGGTATATCAAATGGATGTCAAATCTTCATTTTCAAATGGAAACCTTGAAGAGGAAGTATATATTGAGCAGCCATAAGGTTTTTAGCTGTCAGAGGATGATGATTATGTCTACAAATTGAGGAAAGCATTGTATGGTTTGAAGCAAGCACCAAGGGCTTGGTATTCAAGATTAGATCAATATCTACAACAACAAGGATTCAAGAAAGGTTGTGCTGATAGCAATATGTATCTCAAATATGAGGGTAACCAAATGATCATTGTTGAATTTTATGTAGATGATATTATATTTGGTGGTAGAAATGATGTAATGTGAAAAATATTTTCCACAAACATGCAAGATGAGTTTGAAATTTCCATGTTAGGAGAACTCTGATTTTTTCTTGGTTTGCAAATTACACAAACTAATAAAGGTATTTTTATATCACAAACCAAGTATGCAAAAGAAATGCTTAAATTTTTTGGCATGGAGGATTGTAAACCAGTCAGTACTCCCATGATTACTGGCTGTAAGTTGAGTAAATCAGATGAGTCACCTAATGAAAATCAGACTTTGTATAGATCAATGATTGGAAGTCTACTATATCTAACTACATCAAGGCCTGATATAATGCAAGTAGTTTTTATGGTAGCTCAGTTTTAGGCAAAACCAAAAGAATCACGCGTCAATGCAGTAAAGAGAATCTTTAGATACATCAAAAGTACTGTTGACTATGGTTTATGGTATTCCAAATGCAAAGATTTCACATTAACTGCATATACAGATGCAGATTGGGTAGGTAGTGTGGATGACAGAAAGAGTACCAGTGGAGGAACATTCTTCTTGGGGAACAAATTGGTTCCTGGATGAGCAAAAAGCAAGAGTCTATTACTCTTTCTACTACAGAAGAAAAATATGTTGCAACAGCTACATGTTGCACTCAAGTCTTATGGATGAAGAAAACTTTAAAGGACATCAAGGTAGAGTACAATGAGCCCATTTCAATTCTTTGTGACAATTCAAGTGCCATTAATATCTCAAATAATCTAGTGATGCACTCCAGAACAAATCATATGTCAATCAAGTATCACTTCATTAGAGAAAAAGTTGCAGATAAAGAATTCAGCATGGAGAATATTCCCGCCAAGGAACAAGTGGTTGATATATTTACAAAACCCCTTCTTACAGAATAGTTTGAATACCTGAGGTAGAAGCCAGGAGTAGTTTCTCCCACTTCATACAACTAATCTCTAGTGATAGGGCATGTATCCAGGGGGAGCTTCATTGATTAGTTATTCAACCCTGGTTAAGATTAATGTGATTAAGTCATGAAAATTGTAGAATTCAAAATTGGAGCATCTCTAACGACTTGATGGTTGTAGCGTTCAAAATTGAAGCCTTTCTTCAATGGGAGTGTACCCTTTGCCATTGATGTCAAAGGGGGAGATGAAATGTGTTGCTAAACAAATGATATGAGACGTATGTCATAGGGGGAGTTGCAATGTTAGAATGTGTTAATAAAATTGGCGTTGAGTTTCAGTGGTACCTGATCGAATAGTTAGAGTTTTGCCATGAATGCCAAAGGGGGATATTTTTGGACTATTGTTGCCATTGATGTTAAAAGTGAAAATCATGTAAGGGAGATTGTTGGCATAATGACTAGGTTTCTCGAGAGCTTTTCAGACAAGTATTGTGCATGTCATGATGTCAATGAATGTGTCCTCATTCATTGGTTCATGCTCTCAGTCTAATGCCCAAGTTGTAAGGAGTCACAACTTTCTCAAGTTTCATAACCTCCCAACTTGGTGACTTAGCTAATGGAGTGATAAGGATGGTGAAAATGAATGGATTCATGGAGTTCCAAGTTTTTGTAACCTATGTTGTGGGGTACTCAAGTTTCGTAACCTCCCAACTTGGCAACTTAGCTAATGGAGTGATAAGGATGGCGAAAATGAATGGATTCGCGAAGTTCCAAGTTTCATAACCTCTTGACTTAGTGCTTAGTGTATTCAGTGAGTCGTTGGTTTTGATAACTTTGTAACCTCTGACATGAGGTTCTGAACTTTGAGTTTTTACCGACTGGGCAAAGGGAGTTTCATAGGTTGCCTCTGTTGTCAGCGAGTTGCTGGTTTTGATAACTTCGTAACCTCCAACATGGGGTTATCAGGTTTGAGTTTTAGTGACTAGGTGATAGGAGTATGATGCTGACTGTGGGACCCAAGGTGATGATGGTGAATGATAATAGGTGACAACAAGTGGCAGAAGAAGATTTCATCGACAAACCAACTCACATCATTATTGTGAGTTGTGTGGTGATGATGTGGATGACATGTATGTTGTGGGCCTAGCTAGATAACATGGAAAACAATGTATGGAGGATCCTAGCTAAGTCTCATGGGGTTAGCAGAGAATCATAGAGATTAATCCGTGGTAGATGGATATTGACCATCGATGAAGATGGAGAGACCCAACAAAGAAAGAAGTGAAGGTGATGATATGAAAGATCAACAATGGTGGTTTAAGTGACCGATTTTCCAATGGTCAGGGTTTAAAGTCACAACAATGAATGTTGGTAATAGGATCAAGGCATGAAGGAGTTGATTGATGGCCAGAGTTTAAATGTAGAGATCTAAAATAGCTATGACAAGTGTAAATGAGGGATTGGTCTAAAAACTAACACAAGAGAAAGAATTAATTTGTCCAACTATCTTAGCGACCATGTAAAGGAAGATTTGATTTGTTAAGCGGTGACACAGTTTGCAAAAGATTTAAAGATCGAATCAGATTGAATGATTGCAAGAATGCATTAAATGCATATCAGATTCTAGGGTGTGACAAAATGTTATTCTTAGCAAATTATCTATTATAGAATAAAATTTTGTGCGAATCGATGCAAAGGTCTGGTGATTTTTGATGAGTTGGACAGTATGTGTTGGGCTCAATGATCTAAAAATTATGGAAGTAGGTGAAAAACCCTAACAATGATTCCAATGTATATGAATTGAATGACGAGAATTATTGAGACATGGAGAATGAAGAAAGTGTTTGAATGTAGAGGAAGGTGAACTGTAATAGAAATCAAAATCTGAAAATTCATGTAGCTGGTTACAGAGGAGTAGGGAAGAACTAAGAGAGAGAGAGAGAGAGAGATCTTATGTGTTGTATTGATGCATCTCAGGTTTTGGAGAACTATTTTATGCATAGTATATTGAAAAAAATTTCATGTGGTTGTAGCCTCCATTTTGCACTGAGTTGTAGCTTAGAATAGGGTGTAGTAGCATCCTTGAAGTTGTAGATTCTAATTAGGGAGTTGTTGCTTCCTTGGGTTGCATCCCTAAACATTGTAACTAAACTTTGAAGCTTGTGAGGCTAGATTAGGACAGTAGATCCTAGCAGCATTTCTCACCATGGTTTTTTCCCATCTTGGGTTTTCCATGTACATTCTATGTTATGTGTCGATCTCTCTTGTGCTTGTGGCTATTATATCTATTAGTATTTCAATCTGCACATTCAAAGTTAAGGTTGAATTTGCAAAAGGGTTGAAGAACTAAAAAATTTAATATCTACTGTTTCACCCCCCTCTCAGTAGATCATTATGTTCTGACAAAGTGTTAGTACTGACATGAGTGGTAAAAACTAAGAATAGAGATAAAGATTAAATAATGATTTTATCTTTTATTTTGGTATTCGAAAACAAAAGAATTATCTTTGCATGACAAAGATAAAGTTAGATTAAAAAGAAACATTTTGTTCAAATGCACACAAAAGATTTAATTAATTAAATAAAGATATTTAATTAATAAGCATGTGCATGCATACGAGTTAGAACTAGATAACTAACTGGTTGTGACAAAGATTTTATTCGTGAAAGACACTTAGACATCAAATTAGGAGATAACTAACTAATTTAAATAGATCTCGAGTTGAGTAAGAATCAATACTTAGATAACTTAAGCATTTATCCAAATATAGAAGAATGTGTTTGAAATAGGATTTTATGAATTAAATGATTTATTTAATTCAAGATTCGACATTCAGAGATTAATAATTAAGTAAATAAGATTTATTTAATTGAGTAAAGAAAAGGTTAAATGAATAATTAAATAATTAAATTATTTATTTAATTATAGTCGAATGTATGATAAAGGTAAATTAAATAAGAATTTATTTAATTCAAGAAGGAGAATAAAGTTAATTAGTGGCATAATTAAATAAAGAACGTTTATTTAATTAATCAGGATAGAATAAAGATAAAGTGAATTAATTAAATAATTAAGATTATTTAATTAATAGTTGAATAAAGGACTTTAGAGAAAAAATAAATAATTAACATTATTTAATCATGACTGTGTAGATACGAATTATGAAGAAATTGAAGTCACAGGCTTAGACTAAATTTCAATGTCTACATTTTTCCCCTTTTTGATACAATGTCATTTTGGCATTGTGTCAAAGAAAATCGATCAAAAACATGCCCTAGTCATGCCCCAGTGTGAAATAGGTAAAGGTATGCCCCCTCAGGAAAATTGACAAATTTTTGAAAAATTTCAAAAAAATTGGAAATAGTCTCGATTAGTCAATTTGATAGCCAGAAATGTAGTGGAGTTGACAGAAATGAATTTCGAGGTGTTAGGTACGTGTACGAATCACTAGAATTTGGAAGTTTACACGGCCAACTGACAAGGTCAAAAGAAATGGCACCCAAAACCCTAGGTATAAATTGAAAACGAGCGAATCCAATTCATTTTCACCCACATAGTTGAGAAAATTGAGATTTTGCTCTGGACTTAGTGACAATGTCTCATGTTCAATACTCTCACCATCGCTTGTACCACATCTGAACGTTCAGGTGACCTATAGATGCAGGCCCCCTGGTATGTAGTCTGAAACCACTTTTTGAATTTTTGATTTTCGTACATTTTAATGCATTTATTTTCATTTTTTGTAATGCGTCATTTTGCTAGATAACTGCACATGTGTATGCCATAATCACGCATATGTATGTGGAACTATGCATGTGTAGATTTACGTCATAGCATTAGCGTAGGTTTTTAAAATTTATACACATTTGTATTTTATTTCCATGCATTTGTTGAATTGCATCGTATTTGCATATTTGAATAGCGTATTTAGAAAAATGTGACACATTTGTTAGATAGGACGCATTTGATTTTTTGATAGCATGTGGAGTATGTGTGACTATATATATATGCATTTGCATGGTAAAACACATTTGCATTTTGGATAGACGCATGTGACATTTAGAGACGCATTTGCAAAATGGAATGATGCATTTGATATTTTGTAATGCATTTGCAAAAGAATGACGCATTTGACTGGCATGGAATTTTGGAATTTGAATTAGGTTTAAAGCTATTGATTTTGACATGAGGCATGTATAATGCCATTGCAGGTTGTACTGGACCCTATCTATATGTGAGTATCGATATTGTTGACTTTCCGCTTACATGATAGTTTGTGGAGCATGGAGAAACAATTTCTATGGCACTTGGGTCTATATCATGTGATTGTTGACCATGTTGTGCGAGCGGTGGCACTCAAAGACATCGTCATTTCATCTACCTATAGGTGAGGCAGCAGTGACGCTAGAGGATGTATATAGGATCCTCAGACTACCTATTAGAGGGACGAGGGTTATGTATGATACTTAGAGAGGATTCTCTGATATGTGTAGATATTATCCCCATTAGGACATTAGATAGTTGGAGATAGACCACTATGAGATTAGATGGCATGTGTTAGCCCAAAGGTACATAAGAAATTAGATTGTCTATTATGTACATTGATTGGAGGCATAGTTCTTCCTGACCGTTGAGGTCATGGATTCCCTGTAGGATGGAGGGAGATTCTTGTAGGGATGTTAGAGAGGTAGGAGGTCTATGCTTGAGGCCCTTATCTCTTAGCCATGTTATATTTCCACCTACATGATATTGCATATAGAGAGGCACAGTCGATGAGTTGTGGTACCACACTTCTGATGATTTGAGTGTGGGAACACATAGCTATTTTTTGTCTGTCGGTTATAGTTGATATGCAACATGGATCACCATATGCCTTCTGTTATGTGAGGGCTAATATTCAGCATCATGTTGGGGATACCAGATATTATACACATGCCAATAATTCAATGGTGCAATTCATATGGAGGTCATACTTGGATTTCCCATAGTGGTCAGATGAGGAGGAGCACTTGGTATATTGCAGACAGACACAATTCCTGATTGATCAAACGGTTTCACATGTCCACATTATTGAGAGACACTTGCTAGATCAATTTTTGAGACAGTTTGGAGAGGTTCAGGATGAACCTCGAGGTCGAGCAGAGTATGCTAGGTCTTCCAGGGAGGTGACATTATGGGGAGCAAAGATTCCAGTGGCTATGGCAGAGGCTGACATTGATGCATTACAACCAGTGTAGTGGGGTTGGAGAGATGGAATAGAAGATCTAGGCACCACTAAGGCATGTGATCGGTGGTGGGTTGTTCACAGGCCAATACCTCTCATAGATCCAGATCAGGATGCTCCAGTAGAGTGGCGAGGGACAGGGCCACACATAAGGCATGGCAGAGGTAGAGGTCAGAGGGGTGGAGGCGATAGAGGGTATGATGGATATGGTAAAGCAGGTGGTTAGAGGGGTGGTGGTCGGGGGAGACATGGTCAGAGAGGACGAGGTCCACCTTTGTCACCCATCCATGAGGGGGAGAGAGAGGGAGAGGATGTTCTGATGATTGATGTTGGAGGAGGGGAGGAGGAGGAAGATGTTGAGATTGGTAGAGAGGAGGTTCATGTTGAGGAGGTAGAGATTGGTGGAGAGGAGCATGTGAAGGAGCATATTCCAAAGGAGCATGTAGAAGAGGAGGCGGGCAGGAAGGAGGTAGAGATGGATGCCCTTGGTCTGCTTGGCGTACATCAGGATGACGATGATGAGGAGGATATAGAGAATCGGGAGTGTGAGCTCCAGGACAAGATTTTGGAGGAGATGGAAGATGATGAGATGGAGAGGACATGAAAGGATACTACAGGGCCTGTTGAATAGGATACTATGACTTTGCGTGCCTAGATTGCATCTTTGGAGGAGAGGATGAGGGTGTTGATGTCAGAGCAGGATGCATTACAGATGGAGAGAGATAGGGCCTATATGGATAGAGACCAAGCTACAGTTCGGAGAGAGGAGATCAAGCAATAGTTTACAGAGATTAGAGCTCTTTATAGTGGGCCATCTGATTCTTTTGCTCAAGAGTTAGTCAGATCTGTGGAGAGGGCTTCTTATTATAGATATTTATATGAGGCAGAGGTTCCCTAGAGAGACAGGCTCCTAGTATCTCATAGGCATGCAGCGGCAGGTCTTAGACCAGGACTCATACAAGGATAGTGAGCACAGAGGGGGTTGAGGGGCCACGCAGATCTGAACCATATGATAGGCCTCATACAGGACACAAGTCATCAGGATTTTGACATCATTTTCCTTCACAGTCTGGTTATGGTAGCAATGGTAGTTCTGGATAGGGACATGTATTGATATTTATTGATGGACATTGTACTTTGATCATTTAGCTAGCGGGCTTCATATTATTGATACATTATGACATTGTGATGTGACACTTTTTGAGTGATATATATATATATACATGATTTTGGTGGCGATTCTCATGATATGCAGTTCTATTTTGATTATGCAGTCTTTTATTTATGCACATGTTCTATATGATATGCCTATGTGATGGATGATTATATCTACTTGATGATATTTTTATGCAGCCTATGATGTGATGTGGATTCTATATTATGATATATGCATTTATGATTATGAGATGCAATTTATTGTTATGAGATGCAAATGTGATGTTTACATATACAATGCTATCTACATGTGATGCTATATATTTGATGATGATGGATATAATGTGATGCATATATTTACATTTGGTGTATACATGTGATGATTTTGTTATGTAATCTATGATAATGAATGACTATTATGCCATGATTTCCTAGATATGCTAAATGACTATGTTTTTTGTGTTTTCGTAATGCAAGATAGATAAATGATTTGTGATGTATCATATTTACATGATGTTCCTAACATGAATGCATATGCAGGATATTTTATATTTTTTTATGTCATAGGACTCCATCATAATGCAAGAAAGGAGAAATGTTTTGTGGAAAGAAGATGAATAATAAAAGAGATTGATGTTAGTATTAGCAATCTTCAATATTTTTTTGTATCACAAAAGGCTTTGCACTTTATCATCATTGGGTGATAACTAATACAAATGGAGATAAACACCATGATATGACATAGATCAAGGTGTGCAAGGTCATCCACTTGCTAACAATAGACAGTCATAGACAAGGATTATCTTAACTCATACTAAGGGAAAAGTTGCCCCAGTCTTTTTGTCAAGACAAACCACAGACAACAAACAAAATAAAAGATGGGTCATGAGACGTCATTGCTCCTCTAAATCCTTCATGGGACATCCTTGAGAAAACTAGTAACATGACTCAAAATTAAATTTAAAAGACAATCGACAGACAATAGTGAAAGAAAATATAATTTTGATACATCGTTGCTTCTCTAAATCCTTCATGGGACATCCTTGAGAAAGCTAGTAACATAATTCCCATCATAAAGTCAAATGAAATGATAAGATAAATAATCCATAAAGTCAAAAGCTAGTAAAATATTTCCAAAACTTGATCTATTTGACTAATTTTTTTGATTGATAAAAGGATTGATTGATAGAGCCCTATTTCAAGAGATACATATACCGGATAATACTTTGACTATGGTTTCGATGTTATGACTATCTGTATAAGGCATGACAAAGGCCTGGTTTAAGAAAGTCATGTATCGTATAAGATGTTGAGTCTGATGCCATTGATGTGATAACCTGTGTAAGGGTATGTTGATTGTTTGATAGTGTATGTATTCAGGAAGGACTCATCTTGTATAAGACATAAGTTGATTGTTTTGATACTATCTTTTTTCAGGAAGGACACATCCTGTAGTAGATATAAGTTGATTTGTTTTAGTTGTTGCTTTGGAAATTTGTTTGATTTGACTTAGAGACATTGTTGACTTGTTCACCAAATTGATTCATCACTTGATATGATATGCTGACAATTGACTATGTGTGACGACGAACCCTAAAGGACTGACCTAGTACGGCCTCGGGGACTCATCGATTGATGGTCTTGCTTTCATTATACATGCAGAGACCTCATAGTTTGACTAGACTTTGACTGACAAGACTGACTATAATAAGCTTTAGTTGTATGAAGATAACAAACATGTGTGGTAGTGCATGTGACGAACCCTAATGGATTGACCTAGTGCAGCCTCGAGGGCTCATCGATTGATGGCCTTGCCTACATTATACACACAGAGACCTCATAGTTCGACACAACCAATGACCTTGTCATATAGACAATGGATTGAATCATGATTCTATACAAACAAACCTAAAAGGATTGACCTAATGCCTTGGGGGCACATCGACATATGGCCTTGCCTACGTCTAGTCGCAGAGGCAACGTAGTTCAACAAAGGACAAAGATTGACAAGTGCAACTGACTCTGACTCTATTTTTTGGATGTTTCAAATGTTTTGATTTTTTTGTCTTTTTGAAGTTTTCTAATGTTTTTGTATTTTCTCAGGACATTTTGTGATGTTTTTGGATTTTTTCAGGACATTTTGTGATGTTTTTTGATTTTTTGATGGTTTTATGTCTTCAGCACAACCAATGTAAGAACCAATATGATGCACGTCAACTGTTTGCCCCTAGTCAAGTATAAGACCAATTGACTATGAATAGGATAAAATGGGGGTTATGAAATGCACTCGATGTCAATCATTCCAAGTTATGGGAAAGACTACCACTTATTATGAATGGTATGTACAAGTGATGGATGAGATAGATAGGTGATATGTACAAGGATAGATAATATGTATAGGGATAAGTGATATGTATAGGGATAAGTGACATGTATAGGGAAGTTAGATTAGAATGATAGTAGACAAAGAAGCAGAGTCAGCTACACATGGCGCCTGTTTTCCAAGTTTTCACCATGGTACTTATCCAAAGCGCCACATAAGTGGTTTTCACTATTGGATGACTTATTTCTCTTTACTATTTTTTTGGATTTTCTTATTTTTTTTATGTTACCAACACGCATGTTTGCCAAGTTTTCACCTAGGTAAGGATTTTTTTTTTTTTTGTCTTTATGCTAATTAAGACAAGGCTCTCAAAAGCCATGCATAGAACTTCTTCAGATGGAGACTACTGATGGGTGCTAACAATGTTTCTCCTTTAGGAGTATTGAGTTGATATGCTCCTAATCCAAAGGCTTCTGTGACAATGTAGGGTCCTAACCAGTTAGGTTCAAACTTTCCTGGTTTCTCTCTTTCTGCTTGATTCTTGGGGTTCTCCATTAAGACCAGGTCACCAATGTCAAAATTTCTATTCAAGACTTTTCTATTGTAACTGCGACGAAGATGATTCTGGTATGCTTGGAGATGATCTAATGCCTTCTATCTTCGTTCATCTAGGAATTCTAGTTCATGTAGTCTTGACACTTGGTAATCTTCATCGTCAATGTGCCCTTTCAAGGATACCCTTAGGGAAGGAATCTCGACCTCAATAGGTAGAATGGCTTCAGAAGCAAATACTAAAGAATATGGAGTGGTGCTAATGGGAGTACAAATACTTGTGTGAAAAGCCCATAAGGTGGGATTAACTTATAAATTCCAATCACCACCAGCATCATTAACAGTATTTTTGAGGATTCTAATGATAGTTTTGTTAGATGCCTCTACTTGGCCATTACCTTGTGGGTAATATGGGGTGGAAAAATGATGTTGGATATGGAACTCTTCATAGAGATGACAAAATTATTAGTTCTTGCATGGACGACCATTATCTGTGATTATGGATTGAGGGACACCATACCGACAGATGATATAGTTTAGGATCAACATAGAAATTTGTGTGTCGGTGATGTAGGTCATGGGAATAGCTTCAATCCACTTGGTGAAGTACTTGGTCACAGTGATAATGAGCTTATGGTCATTGGATGATGTGGGATGTATCTTACCTATGAGGTCGAGTCCCCATTGGGAAAAGGTCCATGGTGACATTATGGGACGGAGCTCCTGCACTGGTGCATGTATCAAATCTCTATGTACCTAACATTGGCAACATTTCTTGACAAAGTTGTATGAGTCCTTTTCCATGGTAGGTGAATAGTAACCCAGTCTCATAATATTTTTAGCTAAGGTAGGACCGCTAGAATGGGATCCACATATACCCTCATGCACCCCACACAAGGTTGCTTGTGCTTTGTCAATATCGAGACATCTGAGTAGGGTATTATCTAAGGTGTTTCTATAAAAGGTATCTTCGATGATGGTGTACTTGGCTGATTTGTAAAGGAATTTCCTAGGTTGGTTATTAGAAAGGTCATGGGGTATGATTTCGGCATGGAGGTAGTCATAGATATCTTTATACCATGGGGAATCAGGACCAACAATCTCACACACCATCTCTAAATCTGGGATGTCATAGGCATGGACCAAAAGCTATTCTACCAAAAACTCAAACTTAGGCACGTTGCTTGGTATGTCAAGGAGTGAAGCAATAGTAGCCATGGCGTCTACTGCCCTATTTAGAACACAAGGTATTTGATGAAAGTCAACCTTGTCAAAGTACTCCTTGAAACTATATGCCATTCATTTGTAGGGAGCAAGCTTTTCATCCTTAGTTTCATAATCATCATTTACATGTTGGATTACTAGTTGAGAATCACCATAAACCTATTGATTCTTGATTTTCCATTTGACTGCTATTCATAATCCTATCACAAGAGCTTCGTATTCTGCTATGTTGATGGTACATGGAAATGAAATCCTGAATGACTTAGGGATAGAATCACCCCGTGGTGTGATAAATAGGATACCAGCCCCTAAACCATCATTTGTATGAGAACCATCAAAGTATAGTTTCCATATTGTGTTTGTGTCAATGGTGAATATAAACTCGTCAAGAAAATCTGTAACTAAAGGGTGATCTGCTTGTATTGGTGCATCCACCAACTGATCAATAATGACTTGTCCCTTAATAGCTTTTCTCTCTACGTACAAGATGTCATACTCACTAAGTATCATCACCCATTTGGCCAGTCGCCCTGTTAATGTTGCTTTGCTTAGAAGATATTTCAGAGGATCTATCTTAGCAACTAGCATTGTTTGATGGTTTATCATATAGTGCCTTAGTTTTTGAGTAGCAAATACTACTGCAAGACAAGCACGTTCAATGGTACTGTAGTTCAGCTCATAACCTACCAAATTCTGACTGATATAGTATACTTCCCTTTCATGACCTTCATCATCATTCTATGCAAGCAATGCTCCTAGTGATGAATTGGTTGTTAAAATATAGAGAATCAATGGTCATCCCTCAATAGGTGGCATTAAGACTGGTGGTGTGAGTAGATATTCTTTGATCAATTGAAAAGCCTCCTGGCACCTAACTGTCCATGCAAAGGGTACTCCTTTCTTGATAAAATGTTGAAAGGGATGTGTCTTATCTGCTAATTGCACTATAAATCTTCTAATGGATTGTAGTCTCCCTTGTAATGTCCTTAGCTGACTGAGATTAGTTGGTGGAGGCATTTCTATGATTGCTTTTATCTTGGTTGGATCCACTTCAATGCCCCTTCTAGAAATGATATAACCCAAAAGCTTTCCTGATTTCACTCCAAACACGCATTTCTCAAGATTTAGTCACACTTTATACTTTTCTAGCCTTTGAAATATGTTGTCTAAAACCTATAAATGATTTTCCCTTGTCTTTGATTTAGCAATAAGTTCATCATCATAATCCTCCATAAGAGTGTGTACAAGGTCATGAAAAATAGTGGTCATGGCACGCTGATAGGTTGCCCCAGCGTTCTTGAGTTTGAAGGGCATAACATTCCAACAATAAGTTCCCCAAGGACATGTGAAAATTGTTTTAGGTTGGTCTTCAGTTGCAATTTTGATATGATTATACCCTGAAAATCCATCCATAAGGGACAACATCTCATATCCTCCAACCATGTCTACTATCATGTCAATGTTGGGCAGAGGGAAGTCATCCTTAGGGAAAGCCTTGTTGATATCTCTAAAATATGTGAAATGTGGATTCCCCCTTTTTGTTTAGTGACTGGTACAAGATTAGAAATCCAATCTAGATAGTCGATTGATCTAATGAAACCAACGGCCTTGACTAGTAAAGCAATTTGTGGGTGCATTTTCCTTAATTTTTGTTTCACTAGTTTTACACTTGGTTGTAAGGGCAAGTGATGTTGAACAAGTTTAGGATCTAGCCCAGGCATGTATGCATATGACCAGGAAAAATTAAAATATCCTTGTGTAAAGAAGTTGCGGAATTCTAACTGCTCTTCTTTGGTCAATGATGCTGCAAAATAAACCAGTCGAGGATTCTCTTTTGTGCCTATGTTGACTTCCACTGATTATTCAACTAGCATGGGTGAATTTTCCTATGCAAAGGGGATAATTTTCAAACCTCCATCCTTAGGTGCCTTTGAGAGGTTTTTTCCTTTGGATGCATCCTTATTTTTTTCTTTTTCATTGTCTAAAGGTGCCTTTCGATTTTCACCTAGAGACTCATCATTTTTATTTTTGTCATTATTTTTCTTATTTTTGTGACTGGAGGGTTGAAAAAATTCCACAAAATATTATTTATTGTCCAAGTCAATAGTAAATCTAGCCTTGTGATCACCACTAGGTATGCCTTCTCCTAGTCCCAGGAACTTAACAATTGCTTCGTCATTCTCAAAAATGTCTAAAACAGGTGTGTCTTGTTCGTCCCAATCAATGAGTTGGGGATATACTAAAGAAATTTCATCATCAGAGTTGTCAAAGTTCAAAGGATTCATGATAAGGACTGAGTTGTTCATATGGTTACAAAAGTTTTGTACCAAGTCCTCTTTGATCTTTTGCTTAGATCTAGGTGGATTCTGAGGTGGGCCTAATGCCAAGGTTTGGTTATCTAAAATAGATTTATTAGGTTGCCAAGAGGTAGGATCAAGAGATTCCCAATAGTAATTTTTAAACCATTCCTCTTTTGTCATATTCTTTAGTGGACAAGAATTCAATGGATTTGGTGAGGATTTCAACATTAAGTCAAGTTCTCCAAAAATTTTATCAAGGTCCATGGAAGAGGTTGAGGATAGGGAATCCCACTCATATTCGTTTGAGTCAGGGGAGTCAGAGCAGTGTTGGTCAGATGGCTCATGAGATGTCTCAATATCTTTTGAAGCACTTATTTCCTCAATTAAAGATGATGTGGTACTAGGAACGCCAATCTGAATTAGTTGAAACCCAAGCCCTAAACCTTTCGGCAATTGAGAAACAAAGACTAGTTCAATCCTCCCATCTTGATGTAAGCCTATATCCCTTTCTTTGCATTATGGTAAGGGTAAGTGCATGGATCTGTGACACAATTTTGGCTCTTAAGATGTCACTATTTTTTTGAAATAAGAAAAATCTGATTTGCACGAGAAATTGAAGATAGTTACGCTCAAAATTTCAAGATGTAGCAAGAAAAAAAGTTGAAGTGCTCTGAGTCTAGTTTCTAAGCTACTATTTTTTTTTGAAATTAATGAAGATTAAGGGTCTCAAAAAGGGGGAGCCCAAAACAGGTCCTTTTTTATCAAAAAAATAGCATAGCACCCGAGGGCTCCCCCCTTTAAATTGATTAACTTTTTTTTAGAATTTTAAAAATCCAATGGTGAGAAATTAGCTAACACTAAGTAGTTTATCCTTGTTCTTTCAAGAATTTTTTAATGAATATATAATATTTTATGAATTTTCAAAGTGGAAACATCCTATAAAGCTAAAATTTGAGCGTGCTCCCCCCTAAATTTTTTGAAAACTAATAAAAATTTGATTATTTCTTTTTTCATTATCTGTAGAATGGAGTCTAGTTTCAAAAAATGTAATTTGTTTCACGTTTCGTTAAATGCGGAAAAATCTATCCTAAAACTAGCACATGTTGGTTTTTGACAAAAAACTAAGGCATTTACAATAGAAGCCGCGGATCAAAACCTTAACTAAATCAAAATGAAAAAATAATTATATATTTAGATAGCTAAGAGAGAGCTCAATGCTATCATGTTTTTTTTTATAAAATTGCATTGAAAGATGTGCAAATGAGACAGGGAGCACAGACACAAATATGAGAAAATTTGGAAAATCTT
>VDFB02373365.1:97457392-97525788 GCA_007258455.2 Sequoia sempervirens | reverse complement strand
AAAGGGTAGAGGGTAGAGCGTTTAGGTGATTAGGTTTCACAGTTTTAGGGTTTTAGGGTTTAGGATTCAGGGTTTATAGTTTAAGGGTATAGGGTAGAGGGTTTAGGGGATTAGGGTTTATGGTTTAGGGTTTAAGGGTTTAAGGGTAGAGGGTTGAGGTTAGAGGGTTTAGGGTTTAAGGTTAGAGGGCAGAGGGTAGAGGGTATAGGGTTTAGGGTATAGGTTTTAAGGGTTTAAGGGTTAAGGGTTATGGGTTTATGGTTTAAGGGTGGAGGGTAGAGGGTAGAGGGTTTAGGATTTAAGGTTTAAAGGGTAGAGGGTTGAGGTTTGACGGTTTAGGAATAAAGGATTGAGGGTAGAGGGTAGAGGTTTTAGGGTTTAGGGTTTAGGGATTAAGGGTTAAGGGTAGAGGGATTAGGGTTTAGGGATTACAGTTTACGGTTTAAGGGTAGAGGGTGTAGGGTTGAGAGAGAGAGAGAGGACAGGTTTGAGGGTAGAGGGTAGAGGGTTTAGGGGTTTTAGGGTTTAGGTTTTAAGGGTTTAGGGTTTAGGGTTCAGAGGTTTATGGTTTTAAAAGGTAGAGGGTAGAGGTTTTAGGGGTTTAGGGTTTAGGGGTTTAAGGGTTTAAGAGTTTTAAGGGTTGAGGGTTGAGGGTAGAAGTTTAGAGGGTTTTAAGGGTTGAGGGGTGGGGTAGAGAGGGTTTAGGGTTTAGGGTTTAAGGGTTTAAGGGTTGAGGTTTGAGGGTAGATGGTTTAGCTTTTAAGGGTTGAGGGTTGAGGGTAAAGGGTAGAGGGTAGAGGGTAGAGGGTAGAGTGTAGACGGTAGACGGTTGAGGGTAGAGGGTTGATGGTTGAAGTTTAAGGGTAGATGGTAGAGAGTTTAAGGGTTTAGGGTATAGGGTTTAAGGGTTTTGTGTTTATGTTTTAAGAATTGAGGGTTTAGGGTAGAGTGTAGAGGGTTGAGGTTAGAGGGTAGAAGGTAGAGGGTGAAGGGTTGAGAGAGAGAGGGGGGGATTGAGGGTTTAAGAGTTTTGGGTTTTGGTGTTTCACAGGTTTAGGAGTTGAGGTGTAGGGTCAAGAGAGCCAGAGGGGGTTGAGTGTTTAGAGAGAGGCAGAGGTAGAGAGGGTTAAAGGAGTTTGAGGGTTGAGGTGAGGGCAGAGGGTTGAGGAGTGTTAGAGGGTGTAGGGTTGAGAGAGAGAAGGGGGGTTGAGGGTTTTAGGGTTTATGGTTTAATGGTAGAGGGTGTAGGATTGAGAGAGAGAGAATGGGGTTTAGGGTTTAAGGTTTTTATGGTTTAAGGGTTGAAGGTTGAGGGTAGAGGGTAGAGAGAGAGATATAGAGGGTTGAGGGTTTTAGGGTTGAGGATAGAGAGTTAAGGGTTGAGGGTTGAGGGTCAAGGGTTGAGGGTTTAGGGAAGGTGGTATAGGGTAGAGGGTTGAGGGTAGAGGGTATAGGGTAGAGGGTTGAGGGTTGAGAGTAGAGGGTGTAGGGTTGAGAGAGAGAGGGGGGGGTTGAGGGTTTAAGGGTTTAGGGTTTAGTTATTAAGGGTTGAGGGTAGAGGTTTTAGGGTTTAGGGTTTATGGATTAAGGGTTAAGGGTAGAGAGTTTAGGGTTTACGGATTACATTTTATTGTTTAAGGGTAGAGGGTGTAGGGTTGAGAGAGAGAGGGGGGGTTAAAGGGTAGAGGGTAGAGGGTTTAGGGGTTTAGGTTTTATGGTTTAAGGGTCTTAGAGTTTAGGGTTTAGGGTTTATGGTTTAAGGGTAGAGGGTAGAGGGTTTAGGGGTTTAGGGTTTAGGGTTTAAGGGTTTACGGGTAGACGGTTGAGGGTAGAGGGTTTAGGGTTTAATGGTTGAGGGTAGAGGGTAAAGTGTAGAGGGTAGATGGTAGAGAGGTTTTGGGTATAGGGTTTAAAGGTTTAATGGTTTAAGGGTAGAGGATTGAGGGTTGAGGGTTTAGGGTTTAAGGGTTGAGGGTTGAGGGTAGAGGGTAGAGGGTAGAGGGTAGAGGGTAGAGGGTAGACAGTTGAGGGAAGAGGGTTGAGGGTTGAGGGTTAAGGGTAGATGGTAGAGGGTTTAAGTGTTTAGGGTATATGGTTTAAGGGTTTATGGTTTAAGGGTAGAGGGTGTAGGGTTGAGAGAGAGAGGGGGGGTTAAATGGTAGAGGGTAGAGGGTATAGGGGTTTAGGTTTTACAGTTTTAGGGTTTTAGGGTTTAGGGTTAAGGTTTACAGTTTAAGGGTAGAATTAGGAGGTTTAGGGGTTTAGGGTTTAGGGTTTATGGTTTTTAAGGGTAGAGGGTAGAGGGTTGAGGGTTTAGGGTTTAAGGGTTGAGGGTAGAGGGTAGACAGTATAGGTTTAGGGCATAAGGTTTAAGGGTTTAAGGGTTTAGGGTTCAGGGTTTATGGTTTAAAGAAAGAGGATAGAGGGTAGAGGGTGTAGGGTTTCGGGGTTTAGGGTTTAGGTTTTGAGGTTTTAAGGGTAGAGGGTTGGGGTTTGTGGGTTTAGGGTTTAATCGTTGAAGGTAGAGGGTAGAGTGTTTAGGGTTTAGGGTTTAGGGATTATAGTTTATGGTTTAAGGGTAGAGGGTGTAGGGTTGAGAGAGAGAGAGAGGAGGGGTTTGAGGGTAGAGTGTAGAGGGTTTAGGGTTTAGGGTTTTAGGGTTTTAGGGTTTAGGGTTTACAGTTTAAAGGTAGAGGGTAGAGGGTTTAGGGGTTTAGGGTTTAAGGGTTTAAGGGCAGAGGGTTGAGGGTAGAGGGTTTATGGTTTAAGGGTTGAGGGTAGAGGGTAGAGGGTAGAGGGTAGAGGGTAGATGTGTTTAGGGTTTAGGGTTTAAGGGTTTAAGGGTTGAGGGTTTAGGGTTTAAGGGTTGAGGGTTGAGGGTTGAGGGTAGAGGGTAGACGGTAGATGGTTATGGGTAGAGGATTGATGGTTGTTGGTTAAGGGTAGATGGTAGAGGGTTTAAGGGTTTATGGTATAGTTTTTAAGGGATAAGGGTTTATGGTTTAAGCATTTAGGGTTTAGGGTAGATGGTAGAGGGTTGATGGTAGATGGTAGAAGGTAGATGGTGAAGGGTTGAGATTGAGAGAGAGGGGGTTGAGGATTTAAGAGTTTTAGGGATTAGGTTTTATAATTTAAGGGTTGATGGTGTAGGGTCAAGAGAGAGAGAGGGGGGTTGAGGGTTTAGAGAGAGAGACAGAGAGAGTGAGAGTGTTAAGGTTTTCAAGGTTGAGGGTAGAGTATAGAGGTTTGAGGGTTGAGGGTTGAGGGTTGAGAGTTGAGGGTAGAGGGTGTAGGGTTGAGAGAGAGAAGGGGGGTTGAGGGTTTTAGGGTTTTAGGGGTAATGGTTTAATGGTAGAGGGTGTAGGTTTGAGAGAGAGAGAAAGGGGTTGAGAGTTTAAGGGTTTTATGGTTTAAGGGTTTAGGGTTGAGGGTAGAGGGTAGAGGGTAGAAAGAGAGATATAGAGGGTTGAGGGTTTTAGGGTAGAGGGTAGAGGGTGAAGGGTAGAGGGTAGACGGTTTAAAGGTTAAGGGTTTAAGGGTTGATGGTGGAGGGCAGAGGGTATAGGGTAGATGGTATAGGGTAGAGGATTGAGGGTAGAGGGTTGAGGATTGAGGGTTGAGGGTTGAGAGTAGAGGGTGTAGGGTTGAGAGAGAGAGAGGGAGGTTGAGGGTTTAAGGGTTTAGGGTTTAGGGATTAAGGGTTGATCATAGAGGGTAGAGGTTTTAGGGTTTAGGGTTTATAGATTAAGGGTTAAGGGTAGAGGGTTTAGGGTTTAGGGATTATAGTTTATGGTTTAAGGGTAGAGGGTGTAGGGTTGAGAGAGAGAGGGGGGGTTAAAGGGTAGAGGGTAGAGGGTTTAGAGGTTTAGGTTTTACGGTTTAAGGGTTTTATGGTTTAGGTTTTAGGGTTTATGGTTTAAGGGTAGAGGGTAGAGGGTTTGGGGATTAGGGTTTAAGGGTTTAAGGGTAGAGGGTTGAGGGTAGAGTGTTTAGGGTTTGAGGGTTGAAGGTAGAGGGTAGAGGGTAGATGGTAGATGGGTTTCGGATATAGGGTTTAAGGGTTTAAGTGTAGAGGTTTTGGGGTAGGGGGTTTAGGATTTAAGGGTTGAGGGTTGAGTGTAGAGGGTAGATGGTAGACGGTAGATAGTTCAAGTCAGAGGGTTGAGGGTTGAGGGTTAAGGGTAGATGGTAGAGGGGTTAAGGGTTTAGGGTTTAGGGTTTAAGGGTTAGGGTTTAAGGGTAGAGGGTGTAGGGTTGAGTGAGAGAGGGGGGGTTAAAGGGTAGAGGGTAGAGGGTTTGGGTGTTTAGGTTTTACGGTTTTAGGGTTTTAGGGTTTACGACTTATGGTTTACAGTTTAAGGGTAGAGGGTAGAGGGTTTAGGGGTTTAGGGTTTAGGGTTTAAGGGTTTAAGGGTTGAGGGTTTAGGGTTTAAGGGTAGAGGGTAGAGGGTAGAGGGGTTCCTGGTTTAGGGTTTAAGGGTTGAGGGTTGAGAGTAGAGGGTAGAGGGTAGATAGTAGACGGTTGAGGGCATAGGGTGGACGATTGAAGGTTAAGAGTAGATGGTAGAGGGTTTAAGGGTTTAGGGTTTAAGGATAGAGGGTAGAGGGTAAAGGGGTTTCAAGTTTAGTGTTTAAGGGTTGAAGGGTTGAGGGTTGAGGGTAGAGGGTAAAGGGTAGACGGTAGATAGTTGAGGGAAGAGGGTTGAGGGTTGAGGGTTAAGGGTAGATGGTAGAGGGTTTAAGGGTTTATGGTATAGAGTTTAAGTGTTTAGGGTTTAAGGGTAGAGGGTGTAGAGTTGAGAGAGTGAGAGGGGGTTAAAGGTTATAGGGTAGAGGTTTTAGGGGTTTAGGTTTTATAGTTTTAGAGTTTTAGGGTTTAGGGTTCAAGGTTTACGGTTTAAGGGTAGAGGGTTGATGGTTTTAGGGTTCAAGGGTTTACAGTTTACGGTTTAAGGGTTGAGGGTAGAGGTTTTAAGGTTAAGTGTTTAATGATTTTTGGGTTGAGGGTTGAGGGTAGAGGGTTGAGAGAGAGAGTTGAGGGTTATAGGGTTGAGGTTTTATGGTTTACGATTATAGTTTATGGGTAGAGGGTAGACAAATCTATTTCACTTCAACCCCTCTCCCATTGTGAGGTATTTCCCCCCACACTAACTGGATAACTCTCTATCCCTCTCAAGTCTCTATCACTCTGAGGTCTCAGTCCCTACCACGCTACTAGGACTAATTTCTCTCACTCATATCCCCTCTCCCTCCATCTCAAGTCTCACTCCCTTCCTATTGATATTGTGAAAGCATTTCAAAGCACCATATTTGGCGCTCGCCAAATTTGGCGAGAGCCAAATGTGTTTTCACCTTGAAAAGGTAAAATAGGAGTTCACCCTATGATTCTGGCCCACATGCTTATGCTTTTGTCTAGTTCAGTGCTTAATCCGACAGAGAAATTCCTTTATTATGTAGTTGACTCCCTGTTGTACCAATCTATGCTTGATCCATCACCTTTTTGCCACCAATTTCCATGCACACAACGTATATGAAGACATTTTGAAGTTTCTACATCATTTTACATTATCTCAGGTAATATATTCATTTTTGGTAATATTGAAATGTTTATATTTAGTATGTTTGTTTATTTTTGACAATAATCTAAACTCCTTTAATGATTTTATTAATCATAACAATTGGACATAGAATTCATCATTGAATTAGATGAGAGTTGCATAAAAAAGTTTAATTTTTATGACTTTGAAGAAAAAAATGAAAACCATGACATAATTTAGATGAATTCATGTTTAAACTTATATAAACGACATCAAATTAACACAAATTTTCTTATGAATTCTATTTGCATTGCTTATAGTAGTCCATTTCCAGCATGCTTAGATAAATGAATTCAACTTAACACAAGTTTTTTTGTTTTGTTTTCACAATTTATGGACCATTTATTTGATGATTTTATTAATCTTCATTTTTACACATAGAATTGAACATTAAATTCATTATTACTGATGGTTGTGGGAAAACTTTTATTTTCAACTAATTTGGAAAACCTAAGAGCTTTCATCAATGTTAATGTGCAAGTTTCTATTTTAATTTTTTTGTGCCATAAAGAATTCACCTTCATCATGTGCTTAGATAATTTCAAGTGACTCAAGACATAGTTGGTTTAATGCAATTTTCCATTCATTCATACCATTTACCGTTCTTCCTTGGTAGATTTATGTATGAAATTTTTTGTAGCATATAGACATGTTTGATAATTCCAAACAACTCGCTGCCATCTTTCATAAAATGCAATGTAATCAGCATTATCAATATGTTTCATAGAATGCATTACTTAATTTTGTTCTATGTGTGATTGTGAATATGCAGCATTCAACGTCATGCCAAGGAAATGACCAAAGCCTCTAACACTAGAAGAATGTGCAGTAAAAAATGAAAGGAGAAGAGAATAAAAAATTGCAGCTCGTGAAGCAAAATAATTGCAGCCCATACAACCAGAAATTCCCATGCAATCTAAGAGAGATGTACAATTGGAAAAAAAAAAAGGGCACGAATGGAAAAACTTCATGGAAGGACACAAATGGATCCCCAAGTTGGAGGCACATCATCAACCATAGGTGAAGTTCAATGCACATCTCTAGTTGAAGACACACAAGCAACAACATGTGGTCTTCCAAGTACATCGGAAATGACACCTATAGTTGAAGACACACCATCAACAACATTGCTTTTTGAAAGTACATCAGCAAACACACCTCTATTTAAGGTCACTCCACAAACGACATCTCAAGTTGGAGGTACAACATTGTTTACATGTCAATATCAAGGTATGTCATCAATTGCACCTATGATTGAAGGTACACAATCTATCGCCGATGTTGTGGACATTCCTAATGTTGACACAAATTTACATTTGAGAACTCCTCCTAGAGTTTTATATAGAAAACCTATATTTTTGATTGATATTGATTCCAATGTAGGTACATGGACTATCCATATGTGGAAGATGGCATGCTTTTGTTTTACATGTACACTTTGAGCATGGAATGATTGTGAGTTAACAAAGTGGGTTGATGAATGGTCTATAAGAAGTCTAACCCCACTTGACACTTATCAGCTCCTGACGGCTCTACAAATCACAAAGATGCAATCATCCATTGAATTTCATCATGTATCGGACGTTGTAGAACCAAGTAATATATCTTACTTTTAAGTTTTATTTTGATGTTAATTAAATACATCTAACAAGATGAACATATCAATGTAGGGCACGTATATGCAGTGATTGCAGATGAAGACAATGAAGAGGGTACAACTTATTACATGTATCGTTGTATCGAGGCTAAACAGAAATTGGAGGCCCCAGTTATAGATGGAGAAAACATAGAATATCCTATAGGTTTGGTGGTTGTTACTGGAACATGGCTTAGAATGTACCCAGTTAAGAATGTTGTAGTTTGGTTGTTTGAGGACTTCGACACGCATCAGAAGATTCTTCACTACTCGAACCTTGTCATCACCACCAACGTTCATTTGATCAAATATAAGGGAAGACCTGCAAACAAGAACTTGTGGAAAGTGTGTGAGTTTGAACATGAGGCAATAATGGACATGATAAAGAGTAGAGCAGACCCGGATGGTTCCCTGGATTGATTGGTAAGTATGCACATTGAATTTGCAAAGTCATGTTATTGATCATTGCTTTATTTCAAGCATTTAAATTTTATTTTATAAGGTTTTGCAAAATTGTATTAATGTAGATATGAAAAATGATTGGAGTGATGACATGTAGCCTTGGGTGTGAAAATGTGTGATTTTAAGTGAATTTGAGTGGTTTTATGGTGCAGGAGCACCTACACCTTACTTTCACAATTGGAGCATTAGGTGTGTCTAGGGAGGTTACAAAGTTTTTTTATGTTTATTTGCTTTAATAAGGTCTCTAAAGAACATTTGGTGTCTCATTGATCCATTTTTGTAAACAAGGTCAAATATGGGAAGCAATTGTCAATGATGACAAAAGGGGGTCTAAGTAGGTTCATGTTACTTTTTATGTATTAGGTCATGTTTTAGGGTCTCATAAGGTCTAATTAGACCAAAATAGGTGCTTTAAATGTTTTGGAGGGTCAAATAGTAAAAGAATTTAAAAGAAATCAAATGAGTTGTTAACAAAGATAGGTAAACAAATGTAATTTTGCAGTCCAACGGCTAATAAGTGATTCAAAATTTAGTTGGATGTTGTTATGTCAGTTGTATTTGACTTGGAAACCTTTAAAAAGGTGGTGGTCATCATTTGTAACATTGGCTTTTTGTTTTTGTGAAGAAATCCAATTGAATTCTCACTATTAGTAGCCAATTTCTGAATTTTCTTGTCTTTTCCAGACCTCTATGGTAATGTACAGTCATTGCATTGAGTAATTTATTTATGAAAAATGTAGTGGCATGAATCTTTTGTGTTTTGCATCAGGATTGAAGGTTTAACAGAGAATTTGAAGCATTCCATAGTTTTTTCCTTGTGAACAGTCGAGTATACCCTGTTTTGGGGTTTTCTAGCCTTAATCATGTCTTCAAGACCCTTACACTGACTATTATCACTATAAATGGTGTATTGGGTTGTATGGAGGATGTTTATATGCTAGGGAGATTGATTTATGTTGTCAGAAAAGAATAAAGTAGACCGAGGTTGTTCTTATGAGTTTTGTGTAGAAAATGCATGTAAATGGGGGTTTTGGTCTAGGGTTTGGTGGAATCTATATGGGAGGTCATGTCTTTTGAATCATTAAACATGTACAGGGTTGTTGGAAAGTGTTCAAGTTGGTTTTGAGGTCTGAGGAGGTCTGGAAGCATCATATTCAATAAACCCTCATCAATTGTGCATAAAATAAGGGTTTTTGAGTTTGGGGTGGATTTGGCCGTACAAGTGGAATATAATTGTGGATTTTGTATTTTTTGGGAATTTGAATTGCTGCCCCAATGTTTCAGAGGGTTTGGTAAAGGATAAAGGGTACTCTCTTTGAAAAAGAGGCCTATTTCACTAGTTTTTTCCATGGTAGGGGTATTGGATCTCCATGTTGGTCCAAAAGAGTTAATGCTGGGGTTTACATATGTTTGATAGCTTTTAAATGGGTATCTGATTCCATCTTTTTTTTTCCATGTGTTTTGGAAGATATTGGAGTTAAAGGCCAAAAACTAGATTTGCACTAGTACAAGGTTACATGGGTGAAAGTGAGAAAATATGTTTTTGATTGTTGTCTAACTCTAGGGAATAGTTGAATTTTCTCTAATAGGCCTTTTAATCTTGTTATATGCCTCTTGAAGGTAGGTTATCAGTTTGGTTGAGTTTGAGCCCTTAGGTCTGCATCATTTTAGAGTGTGAATGGATGAAATCCTTTGGGGCAGTCATTTGTGAGAGTCTTTTGAGCATGTACAGACATCATATGGTATGTTTGGGGTGTTGGATGTGAGAGTTAATTGCATGAGAAGAGTGATTTTCAATAAGGCTCCTTGGAAAACCTAGGTTTGGTGGATTGAGAGTGATGGTTTAGTTGATTGGTAGCTTGATGAGTGGTTGGAGCTCTAAAAATTATGAAATCTTAAGTTTGGTAACCCATTTAATGACTATCCATGGTGTTTGACTTGATTGCAGGTGTTTGGGAAGATGTATCTTTGGAAAAGAGGCCTAATTGGCCTAGTTGCCCCTATAGTATAGTGGGATTTTGGAGAATACATTGAAAGACCCATCTCTAGGCCTCCTGTGACCTTATGACCACTTCAAACACCCTTTTTTAAGCTTGCACATGCTTAATAATCCTTAACATTATGCTTCCTTCAAACTTCACCCACTTTTAGACTCTAAAACCTCAAATTTCCATTAAAAAATGTGTTTCTCTCAACTAGGGCTTCATGCCTAAACATACACATGACCTCCCCAGTCCTTGCACCTACACCTTACTTTCAAACTTCTCCAATCCCTCTAAAACCCTAGGGCAGCAATCTATATGTCCTCAAACCTTCAAAACCACAAAGAGATCCCATCGGTACGGACCAATATATGCCAAACCAAAAAACCCTTGTTTTAGGTGTAAAATCATGAGGGTTTATTGAATCTAGTGCTTCCACAATCTCCTAGGCCCTAAAACCAACTCAAACACTATCCATTAACCCCATACATGCTTAAAAGCTAAAAAAACATGACTCCCATATAGATTTTGTCAAACCCTAGACTGAAACCCCTTTATTCACATGCATTTCTCCACAAAACACTTAGGAACAACAAATATATCTTCTTTATTCCTCTCCCTACACTCTAGTCATGCATCCTATATGTAAACCAGACTCCATAGGGCCCCTTACCAACCAACTTTGCAACTAAATTTCAAATTCTTAAGGACCGTTGGGAACATAAACACACCATTACAAGTTTGTTAACATCACTCTTCCATACATGGCAATGTTTTTAACTCTTTGACCTTTAAATACATTGTAAACACCTATGAATCCTCTAAAACCATACTAATGGCTTAAAAACAACCTTATTACATTGAAAAAACCCCATCCTTATACAAACTTACTAAATTTCCATCAAAGGCTACAAAGATTCTTAAGTGCAAGAACACCATTTTTCCCATATTTTGACTCCAAAACCAAAAAGCTCAACCTATAACATAACTAATGGTCTTGTTAGACCTTGTCCATGACTAAAAGACTCAAAACATTCATTGTGAACCTACTAATCACCATTTACCATCAAATGAACATAATTGGAGGATGAGATGTAGGTGCTCCTGCACCAATTTAGGCCTAGGAGGCATAGCTTGAAGTAGCAGATTAAAGCAATAGTTTGGAAGATGGTTATAACCTAGTTGTTTTAGTGTTATCAGGTGGAGTTTGATGTGATAGAAGGTCTTCAAAGGCATCGTAGGTAATTTGGATGTTTGGACTTGGTGCAGGAGCACCAACCTTCTCTTTGTTTTCCATGAAGAGTTTAATAGGCAGTGTGTGTGTTAGGGTATTTGTGTTGAGTCCATGAGTTCAAATAAGGTCCTAAGTGAACATTCTATGGTACTTGGTCAACTTTGAGGGGCTTATTGTAAATCAAATGGAAAGGAGTGTCAAAGTTTTCAAGGTGGTGTCAAGGGTGGTAGTATATTGTTTTCTTGAATAAGATATGATTTTTAGGTGAATAAGGTCTCATTAGGTCTACCCATTGTCATAGGTTAGGTGATTAAAAGGGTCAAAAAGAGAAAACATTGCAAAGAATGTAATGATGTTATTAAATTGGGTAAAAGATGAAATTGTGATCTCCAACGGTCATAAGTGGTTTAAATTTTAGTTGGGAGAGCATTTGGTCATTGGTTGAAGAGGAGAAGCCTTTAAAAATGCATGAGGACACTATTTGTAATGTTGGCTCGAAGTTTAAGGTATTGGCAATAAGAAAATTTTGAGTTTTCTTCATTTTTTTGTGTTTCTTTCACATTTTGCAGAGCTGTACGAGCCGTATAGACTGACATTTGCTATTTCATCTTTCATTTCTTGTGGAGGACTATGTTAGCCTTATTTTTCATCAGGTTTGAAAGAATTTCATAAAGATTTGTTGAACAAGTCATTGTTTTCCTATGATAGGCTGAGAGTACCTTATTGAGGGTTTTGTGATAAAAAACATGTCTTAAAGGGCCCTTACACCATATGTATCTATTGTAACTAGTGTAATGAGCCCTAGGGAGTCTGATTAAGTTGTTGGTTGCATAATTAGAGTTGTGGGGAAGGAACAACGGAGATAAGCCTGCTGTCCTATTGATTTTTGTTAAAGAAAACATGAAAATGGAGCCCTCAGCCTAGGTTTTGTGAAAATCAATGAGAGTGGAGATTTTTTCAACTTTTGAGCACATAGGGGTCAAAATACACATGTTTGAGTCAGTGGCATGGTCTGGGGGGTTGTGCAAGTGGGATTTTGAATAAACCCTCTTGGTTTGGCATGAAATTGATGGTTCTATCATTTGCTATGTTGAAAGGGTTAACCTTGGGAAAAAATTATGGTTTCAGAGGTTTGAAGGCATAGGAAATGTTGCCCCAAGGTTTCAAGGGCCTGTGAGAAGTTTAAAGATATGTTGCTTTGTAATTTAGGCCTAATGAGCCTAAATAGGTCAGCGTAGAAGGGGTGATTTTAGGAGGTTGATCCAAAAGACTTATTTTTGACTTTGGGATATGTGTTACAACTCTGAAATGGGTGTCTAGAACCATCATATTTTTGTCAAGTTTCTTGGAGAGTATTTGAGTAAAAGGCCAAAAATTGAGTTTGCACTACTACTAGGATTCATGGGTGAAATTGAGAAATCGTGCTTCTGACTATTGTCTAACTTGCAAAATTGTTTTAATTTCTTGAAAAGACCATTTTAATCTTGTTAGATGCCTCTTGAATTCAAGTTGTCAATTTGATTGAGTTTGAGCCTCTTGGTCTGTTGAATCCCTTAAAAGTTTGAAGTGCAAAATGACTGCAAACTTCAACATGACGTTACTCAGACATCGTGAGGATTAGAAACTTATTGTCAAAGCCTATGGGATCTTGTTGTGACCCTCTACAATAACCTCTCTTGGTTTTTGTTATCTCGAAGGCATTTTCCTGTGGCGGTGAGATTTCTCTTGGGGAAAAAGTTGTCAAATGCAAGTAGGGAAAAGTTGCAAAGTGGTGCAACTTTCGTTCTACAACTCATGTGATCAAAATAACTATTCCAACACATCTGAGTGGGTATTTTTACACTAGGCATTTTCCTCTTTCACACCCAAATGCATCAAATTGCTCAGAGCTATGTTCAACCGGTTGAATCCCTTAAGAGTCTGAAGTGCAAAATGGCTGCAAACTTCATCATGACATTACTCAGACACCATTAGGCTTAAAAAATTCTCATTAGAGCCTATGAGATCATGTTGTTCCCCTCTATAATAACCTCTCTCATTTTTTACTATCTCAAAGGCGTTTTCCTATGGCAGCAAGATTTATCTTGGAGAAAAAGTTGTCAAATGCAAGTAGTGAAAAGTTGTAAAGTGGTGCAACTTTCGTTCTGTAACTCATGTGAACAAACTAACTATTCCAACACATCCAAGTGGGTACATTTACACTAGGAATATTCCTCTTTCGCACCCAAATGCACCGAATCGCTCTGAGCTACGTTTAACCGATTGAATCCCTTAAGAGTTGAAAGTGCAAAATGGCTGCAAACTTTAGGATGACGTTACTCGGACACCGTGAGGCTTAGAAAATTATAATTTGAGCCTATGGAATAATTTTGTGCCCCTCTACAATAAATTCTCTCATTTTTTGCTATCTCGGAGGCGTTTTCCTGTGGCGGTGAGATTTCTCTTGGGGAAAAAGTTGTCAATTATAAGTAGTGAAAAGTTACAAAGTGGTGCAACTTTCATTCTACAACTCATGTGACCAAATTAACTGTTCCAACACATCTGAATGGGTACTTTTATGCTAGGAATGGTCCTCTTTCATACCCAAATGCATCGAATCGCTCTGAGATAGGTTCAACCGGCCGAATCCCTTAAGAGTCTGAAGTGTAAAGTGCCTGCAAACTTCAGCATGACATTACTCGGACACCTTGAGACTTAGAAAATTCTCATCAAATCCTATGGAATCATGTTGTACTCCTCTACAATAACCTCTCTCAGTTTTTAGTATCTTAGAGGTATTTTTCTATGGTGGTGAGATTTCTCTTGGGGAAAAAGTTGTCAAATGCAAGTAGTGAAAAGTTGCAAAGTGGTGCAACTTTTGTTTTGCAACTCGTGTGACCAAAATAAATATTCCAACGCATCTGAGTGGGTACGTTTATGCTAGGAATGGTCCTCTTTTGCACCCAAACATGTCAAATCGCTTTGAGCTGCGTTCAATCGATTGAATCCCTTAATAGTCTGAAGTGCAAAATAGCTGCAAAATTCAACATGACATTACTCAGACACCGTGTGGCTTAGAAACTTCTTTCCAAATCCTATGGGATCATTTTATTCCCCTCTACAATAACCTCTCTCATTTCTTTCTATCTCGGGGGAGTTTTCCTGTGGCGGTGAGATTTCTCTTCGGGAAAAATTTGTCAAATGCAAGTAGTGAAAAGTTGCAAAGTGGTGCAACTTTTTTTCTACAACTCGTGTGAACAAAATAAATATTCCAACACATCCGAGTGGGTACATTTACGCTAGACATGGTCCTCTTTCACACCCAAATGTGCTGAATCACTTTGAGCTATGTTCAACTGGCTAAATCCCTCAAGAGTCTGAAGTGTAAAATGGCTGCAAACTTCAGCATGAGGTTACTTGAACACCATAAGGCTTAGAAAATTCTTGTCAAAGCCTATGGAAATTTTGTTGTTCCCCTCTACAATAACCTCTCTTTTTTTTCGCTATCTTGGAGGCATTTTCTTGTGGCAGCGAGATTTCTCTTGGGGAAAAATTTGTCAAATGCAAGTAGTGAAATTTGCAAAGTGGTGCAACTTTCATGGTGCAACTCGTGTGACCAAACTAACTATTCCAATGCATCCAAGTGGGTATTCTTGCGCTAGGGATGGTCCTCTTTCGCACCCAAACATGTTGAATCACTCTGAGGTATGTTCAACCGATTGAATCCCTTAAGAGTCTGAAGTGCAAAATGGTTGCAAACTTCAACATGACGATACTCGGACACTGTGCACTTAGAAACTTCTCATCTAAGCCAATGGGATCATTTTGTTCCCCTCTACAATAACCTCTCACGGTTTTTTGTTTGGAAGGAAAATCAACATGTCTATGTCAAGAGCAAGTTTGCCCAATCTTGGCAAGGCACAAGGAAAGTCTGCCATGCCCATGGTGAGGGAAAATGTCGAAGATGATGCAAAGTCCACTTGGGAAAGAAAATCTATGTCCAAACTATTGTCAAGTCCACCCTTGGCTTGAATAATGCTTGTCCAAGACAAAGATAAAGCTTTCCCAAGTCAAAGCATACATGGAAAATACAACGTAAAGTCGGCCCAGCTCAAAGCATACATGGCAAAGAGAACTTAAAGTCCACCCCAAGCTGAAAATAGGAGATGGCAAGCATATCTTGAAGTCCTCCTTAGGCCAAGATCAAAGAGGAAATCCAACACGCTGAGATGGTGCCTTGTCATCTTCCAACCAATCAAATTGTTCCAAACTAGCATGTCTAGGTTCAATGAACCTGACACTTCATAATGCAACAACTTTTATTGTTGGTTTATATTTATTAGAAGGACAAGTGTCCCCAAATGTAATTTTCTCATTGGTCAAGAGGTAGTTAGTTGTGACAAATGCTAATTAGGGTTTATTTTGTAATCTCGGTCATTGATTCGAAATCAATCTTGGCCATTGAATTGTATTTGAGGAGCCTATAAATTGAGCTCACCCCTCATTTGTAAAACATGGGAGCATCCATTGTATACTACCAGTTCACTACCTTTTCTATGCTTTTTCTTACTATTATGCTTTGATAGATTTTTTCCAAGCATCCATCGCTTGTCCGAAAGCACTTGTTGTAGGCTCTTAGCCATATTAGCAAGAAAGTGAACTATTTGATAAAATGCTTTGGTAGACATGTATGAAAAATGTGGTAGCATAGACAAGATAGTAATCTATTTGAAAAAATGCCTCAAATAAATGTGGTCTCATGGTGATGGAATGCCATGACAATCTAGGGAATTTTCTTGTCATGGCATTCCATCACCATGAGACCCCATTTCTTTGAGGCATTTTTTCAAATAGTTCGGTACCTTGTCTATGATATTGCTTCTTATTATGCTTTGATAGATTTTTTCCAATCATCCATATCTTGTTTGCAAGCACCTATTTTAAGATTTTAGCAATAGTAGCAAGGAAGTGAATTGTTTGGTAAAATGCTTTGGTAAACATGTACGAAAAATGTGGTAGCATAGATAAGGAAATGAATTGTTTGAAAAAATTCCTCAAAGAAATGTGGTCTCATGGTGATGGAATGGCATGAAAATCCATAGCAATTTGCATGTCATGGAATTCCATCACCATGAGACCACATTTCTTTTAGGAATGTTTTTCAAGCAACCTTGTATATAGTATTGCTTACTATTATGCTTTTGATAATTTTTTTCCAAGCATCCATAGCTTGTTTGAAAGCACTTGTTTTATGATTTTAGCCATAGAAACAAGGCAATGAATTGTTTGAAAAAATACTTTGGTAGACATGTATGAAAATTGTGGTAACATAGACAAGATAGTGAACTATTTGATAAAATATGTCAAAGAAATTTGGCCTCATAGAATTCCATTATAACAAAATGCAATTGGCAGTTGCTCCTACTTATTAGTTATGCAATGTGAAGTAATTGCATAAATGCTTAGGTTGACTTTGCAAAAACTATATTGTAATTGAAATTTTGTCATTTATCAACATTTAGTTATTAGTTATGCAGTGTGAAGTAATGCTTTGACTTTGAAAGATGTGCAATAAAATGTAATGAACGATATGAATATAAACTACAAAAAAATATTTTTTACAATTCATTAGTTAAAATATTTATTTTATTTTCTCTCTATATCTCTACATGCT
Source organism: Sequoia sempervirens (assembly GCA_007258455.2). NCBI lineage: Eukaryota > Viridiplantae > Streptophyta > Pinopsida > Cupressales > Cupressaceae > Sequoia > Sequoia sempervirens. The sequence continues at coordinate 97,509,224 of VDFB02373365.1, read as the reverse complement.
ATGGAAATACCTTTCAATTTCAAAATAAATAGATTTTATCTCTTCTACAATTTTTTACGTTTTTTTAAATATGATTTTTTCCTGACTTTTTAAAAAACTCTTATACTTTTGGTTTGTCAAATTTTTCTGCAAAATATTTTTGCTACTATGCATTCAAAGCATGAATAATACACATGAATAAATGCACTATACATGAAGTATACATGTGAATAAGTGAAGCATACATGCAAATAAGTGAGGCACAAGTAATTGAAGCATTCCAAAGGATACAAACCATCAGGAATGGAGCTTATTTACACAATACTCTTTAGATGGAGCTTATTGAGCAATCGACAATAATTAATTAAGCATTAGATGTAAAAAAAATCCATGCCTACAACATTCAAGCATACGATTTACACAATACACATGATAACATCATGTTCAAGAATGGCAGTAGCAAAATAAGATTTTTTTAATCAAAAAGCCGTAGGGTATACAAAAAAGCCATACAGGCTTAGTAAAAAGGAGCCATATTATGGACATAAAATGTCACATATATATCACTTGTACAAAACATATGTTCCAAAATGCCACATAGGCATACAAAAATGACCCTAATACAGTCATTTCCCTCTAGGGGAAGGAAATAGATCCCATGCTGCCTTCAAATTTAGGCTAGATGGAGTGACTGTTGGTTCTCTGGTCTTTCGAACACACTCACTAGTCCTCCTCTCTTCACTCTGGACCTTCAACTGATACCATAAAATGTAAATATGTTAATACATAAAAATTGAATTGTGGAATAACATATAACAAAGTATAATCACTTACTGCATACAGATAGTCATCATTCACATTTACATCATTACCACATCTACAATCTGGAGTGACAACCACCTATAGCAACCATCAAGATAGAAATTAAGCTACACAAAAGTATTGTGAAAATTTTCTATAATAAACCATAAAAGAATGAATATAATGTCAAATCGACTAATTTTTTGCATACCTCTCTCAATGGATCAGAACTGGCTATTGTTGCAGCAACTTTGTGGTCCATCATGCCACCAACATCACTAGGGTTGTCTAATGTCAACATCTTCAAATGGTAAATGAAAGAGTAAATGGTAGGGTGAACTATTAAATGTTAATGGGATGTGATTAGGAAGGAATAAAGGAACAAAAAGCGAATTAGGAGAAGATAATGTGACACAATCAAGGAGTACAAATGCAATGTTTTTGTTTCTCATCAATTTTTTAGATTTGTATATGCAAAATTATGAAAACTAGCTAACATTGTTTTACAAGACCATTATTGAATAAAGGCTACCTGAGTGTAAGGTCCTTGAGGAAATGAATTGCAAGGTGTGGAGGTCAAAGGTCCACTAGGAAACTATTTGAAATCCAAAGCATGTTAGAGACAAACATTCAAATATAAAATTCAATTGTTCAAATGCAATAATAATATCTTTAATACTAGTTGCATAGCTATGGACTCAACGTCGAGAACGAATAAGGGTTTGTAGGAATAGGGCATGTCTCATGAACACTCCGACCTTTAAATTTCATCAAATCAAAATTCTACTAATTTACTTATTCTTAAATTTCAAAATATAATTTAATAAACAACATTAAATGAACTTGCTGAATTTTACCTAATTGTCAATGTTGAATGTATCATTCAGCAAATCATCTGTGAAAGCCATCGCCTCTGCAACTGATGTAGGCTGTGTAGCTACATCCCGAGCACTATGATAATCATACGTGCAAACTGCACCACAAGCACCACAATGGTGGGGTGGAGCTTAGGGCCTACACATCTCCTCCACACCAGGCTCTACTAGAGGCCTCGTACACTGTAAAATGATCTGGGTGGGTAAGCTAATCAACCCCTACATGTCCACCTCTACACTATCCTTAACAATGGAAGGAACAACAGCATGCTCCACCATGGGTCTGGCCAAGGCTCTCGGTGCCAACTTTGGATTACGTCATGCAGTAGGTCTATCATGTGTGGAGTCCCTACCTCTACCCTAAAAGTCTAAGATGTCAAAATAATTTGGCATCTTATTGAGGATAAACTCACAATACCATCCACTACCACTCCCAAAATTTATTTGTAATTAACTCATGGTGGCACCAATGGATGGGGAACCTCCTGCATGTATGAGACAAAGGTGCGTTGGTTTTCGGGTCTGTAAATAGGGCACACAAATCAGCTTTTATAATTTTTTGTTTTTTAACATCTGCATATGACAAATCTCTAGCATAATATTGTCTCATCTCATGCCTCTTATTTGACCAAAAATTTATTTTCTCGCTCATTTCTCCTACATGAGATACAATTGACTTCAATGATTCAACAATCTGTCTCCTATAAGGGTGGATTTCGGCATGCTCGGTTAATCTTCCAATTAATTATTCAATGTCTCTTTTATTGTTTTCAATTTAATTTAGAACATTTTCTTGTGTTCCTTGAGGATTCCTATGAATTGATGGAGAGGTTTCAAGTTGTTCTTGAATAGGAGGCTCTTTCTGAGGGGGTGACTGTGAATTCTCAAAGTTTTGAGGTGGAGATTGATTCCCTGATAATTAGAACAAAAATTTATTATAAAAACCTACTTCAATCAGCATTCTAAATCAAATTCAAAAAAAATTTGAATAAAAATGCATACCTCTTCGCAATCTTCGACATCTTTGACGTGTTGGCGGCATCCTCGTGAAAGATAGCAAGCTAACAATGCAAATAATGGATGATATTTGGTGAGCGCAAGTTGTAGACCTCCAAACCTCCAAGCCAAGTTGCGGGTTGAAGAAAAATGATTGTTTGAAATACTATTTGGACTTTTCTTTTTCTTTTTCATTTGGCATGCATGTGCCAAATGGCCAATTTTGGCCTATTTTTGCAAATTTTTACAATTTGACACCTAAATTGTGTCACAGATTGGTGCACTTACCTATAAATCCCTTTCCATATTGATGTGTAGGTATCTGAGCAAGTGGGGGAGGTTCTTCATTATCTTCTCTATACAACCAGGAGGTGAAATCTTCTACGTGTATGGATTCTTTGCTTAATTCTCCCCATTTTGCAAAGGTTGTTCAGGGAGGGATGTGTATAGTGATCACTAACTGTCTCCTATCTGTTGTAGGTAAACTTTATTATTTAGGAGGAATTAGATGGCTAACACAATAAGATGTCTTCATGTGATATTCTCCACAACCCTTGTCTTGGATCTCAACCCTAGGAGTGGAAGGAAATGAAGGAGAAGTGGATGTTCTAGTGAGAGTGGATGGATCCACATAGTGACATGAATTAGATGATGAGGCTTCTTGGTTTACTGGCACTTGGCGTTGAGGTGTCTCTCATAGACCGATACAGTATTGAAATGGATTTAGGTCACCATCGATTGTTATTTTAGTGCCATTGTAAGGGAATTTGATACATTGATGATATGTGGAAGGGATTGCCTTCATCGCATGAATCCAAGGTCTGCTTAGTAGAAGGTTGTAGGGAAGGGTGAGATCCAAGACCTAGAATTTTGTCTCCATTATTGTAGGACCAACTCTAATAGGAAGTGTTACCACCCCCTTTGATTTTCGTTCCTCATCATCATAAGCCATAATGACAATACTTTCGGTGGTGTCTACACATGCTTCAGAGAAACCTAATTCCTTAATCAATTTTAAAGTGCAAAGATTTAACCTTGCTCCTCCGTCTACTAAAACTCATCTAACTTTGGTGTCGTCAAAAAGGACTTCAAGATATAAAGGGTCGTTATGATTTGTCTTCTAAGTTGCATAATCTTGTTCAGAGAATGTGGCATGATGATTATTGGTCAAGTAGCCTACCATTTCCTAGAAATGATTGACATCGAGATCATTAGGGATAGTGATGCTTTGTAAAGCTTTGTCTAAAATAGATTGATGTTCAGGGGAGATACGTAATAGTTCCAAAATGGAGATTTGGGCTGGGGTCTTCCCTAATTGATCAAGTTATACTGCAACTTGGAATTGTGTGGTGGTTGTTGCGATGGAGGGCATTGGATGGTGATCTTGGTCCAATGAGTATTTACAACACACTCAGGAGTTGTATTTATGGTAATGGTATTGATATTCTCATCAACGGCCCGAAGGTGATTCATGATTTTTCTACTACTATAATCATGCTTGACATTAGCGTAGTTGGCCAACATATTGGTTTTGTTACTCAAACTAGGGACAATTCCTTTCCCATGGTCATGTAGTGGATCAGAAAAGAATTTGTGATCAATGTTTGATGACTTTTGTTTCTGTCCATTCCATGTGGTATTTATGATTTTTCTTTGTTCATCATGCACATGTCCTCACTTATCCTTTTACCCTTATCAACCCTATCATCCTTGTGTGTCCACTTACTACTATCAGCAGGGGCTCCAATATGACCTCCCCTATATTGAGATCTTCTTCCATTCATGTTGCAATATTTTTATCAGAGTTACCACTCACTTTCTTGAAAGTGATAAAATATTGTTACTTGTTATTCCTAGCGGAGTTTATATAGATTTCTAACACTATGATTAAGGCATAGATTTTGAGTTAATTCCCCAGTAGAGTCACCAATTTGTTAGCTCTCAAAAATGCAGGTTTGAAACATGAAAGGTTTCCAAGCTTTCACAACGTTTTAGGGTAACAACCAAGGTCAAAATATTTAGACCTTCTACTCTTCAGGTGCTGCTAGACCTAGGCGGGTGTACCTATATGAATCAGGAAGACTTGACTTTTGATCTTCTCTCTTGCAGTGATTTTTCCACGATGGCAGATGGAAGTGGACAAATGAAATAAAATTTGCTATAAATTGTATACCAATATTCAAGACTAAATCCTAATATGCTCAGTTAACAGATGTAAAAACGATTGTATAAAACTGAATGATGAAACTGTGGAGACTAGTGCCTTATAGGGTATGCAGAGTCAAGAGAAATCTGAAACAACTACTTCGTTCTGGTAGACAACTTCAATAATGCTTTCAACAAACACCATAAACAACTGATACTAAAAACAACTACACCATATTATTACATTTAAATTGATATCTCCATGATTTTACACATGCAACATACTCTCATATTGGCAAAACATTGTATTACACTCTATATTTTCTATCCTCTATCCTATTCTACTTATCGCACCCTTATTTCATTTCCGAAATGAATATTTATACATTGAAAATACGAAAGGACGCATCCTTTTAGAAATCATAAATGTCATATGTTTATATAACAAAAATATTAGAGGATAATTAAGCTCTATTTAGCCACAAGTGAGTTTTAGCAAGATGATCCAAATAATCACGGCGCTCATATGTATCTACATCTCCAATTGCATTCTGGATCATGATTCCCATCTTTATCATCTTCTCATTCTGCTCGCTGACTTCTTCTAACGTTGTATCCTCTGCAGAAGCTATCCTCATGACTTCATTTAGTAATGACTCACTCTCATTCTTCCATCTGTCAGCTTATTTTAGTTCTCCTTTCTCATCAGAGAATGCAATCAACATTTTCTTGGAAGCATTTATCAACCCCTGCTCGTCCCCTTGTAGTTCATTGTAGAAGTTTTGATGTCAATTTATAATATGATTTGAAGCTTCAATTGTTGCACTGTTAGAAGCATCTCTTTGGTCTATTTCATGAAATTCTCCATAATCCATCCATCCATCCTTTTATGCTCCTTTAATGCAGCAAGGGTATGTGAATGTTTGCCCCAAAGTTTATTCAACCAGGGTGTTAAACTATCCTGCCTCTTCTTGATTATTACTACAGTTGCATCATGCTTTCCCTGGGAATAAGCACTTGATCCTACCCAATGATCCTTTGTCTGAGAGCTTTCTCCTTGAGTGAGCATCTTGGTTGGCCCCATTGAAATTCCTACCAAATCTTTTAGTCTATCATTTTCCCTCAAAATTATTTCATTATTTTCTTTGTACATCTCCTTCTCTTTTATCAACATCTATATTTGTGCTTTGTTCAATTTTGCAATATTCACTACAATTTCAGCAGTAGCTACGGGATCATCCTCCCCAACCCTCAAATTCATGACATGTCCAAAATCCTTTTCAGTGTCGATGACAACTGACTTCCAATGCGGTGGGTATAAGGCCCAGATCATCAATGACCCTTCATCAGTATTGTACTTCGATCCAGCATACACCTCTATTACACCTTCTCTGTCAAGCTTGTGTGTAGCATTGTTGTCCCTTAAGAAACTATCAAAGACAAGGGAAAAATTGAGACCTAGCCCAGGAAAGATCATGACACCAGCATCTTGCAACATTTTCCTCCCCTTTTCAGGGGTCATACCTGTCATTTCCTCATCCACAGATTTTCTCAATTGATTCAACAATTATTCTTCATTCCCTCTACTAACATCATCAACTTTATCCCTTAATTTTTTCCCTTTCTATTTGTACAGAAATGCCTTGAACTCTAGGGAATTTATGAACTCATCATCTGAGACAAATGATCTATACTCAATGTTTCTGACATCTGCATCTCCACTTTCTTCAACACTCAATTCTCTGATTGGGCAAACATACTATTGAATTCTCAACCTAGATACTTTTTTAGGTGGCTTTGTGGCACATTAGCTTTAGGTGTCTCCTCCTCCTCAGAAGATAACAACTCAACATCCTGCAATCCTTGATTATATCTTTCAACTACCATTTCACCTTCATCTTCCTCCAGATTATGAATCATATCATCAAAGGGATAGGGCACATGCTGGTACAATCCAAAGTTTATCTTCTCTTTGGTAGAATTGATATACCCTTCTAGATCAAAGTTCTTCCTGGGTGGTCCTCTCTTCATAATGTACTAAAGCAGTTTGTCAAGGATCAAATTGTATCCTTCCTTGGCCAACACAGTGAAATCACCAAAGCACAATGAGCTAGTCATAAAAGCCTGCTTCCCAAAAGAGCTAAAATTCATTACACTGCAGTAATCCATCTGTCTGACAATCTCCAGATATGCAATCTTGTTTGGAACTGTCTTTGGTAGAATGAAAGGGGCATCTTCAAACCCATAGACTCTAATCATTGTATCTCCCTCCAAACAATACTAATCTCCCTAGTTATGATCAATTGGCCCATTGAAATCTTTTGGCCGAAAAAATATCTTTATCTCATCAGATAATGAATAATTACAAGGATATTTATACAATCCGTACAATGTTTTCACAAAATATTCCTCAAAATGAATGAAACTAGCATTAGCAATCCTGCTATCCCAAAAAGCAGTCCATAGTTGAACTGGTAATGCCTCACCATCTTTACCAATTTGAGAAATTCTCATTTCTGGAGGCCATATAGCTAACTCCTGTCCAAAATATAGTACCAGATGCATCAACAATGAATAATTCCTTAGATAAAAAGTAGATGATCCACCTTTTATAGCCATCAGTCTTGAATCAATCCCCTTAGAAATGTATGAGGCATAGTCAAATGGCCGAGAATTGTGATACTGGATATCTGTTGTGATAATCATGGGCACAATTGACATGTATTCTGGGAAATCCATTCCCAATACTTGGCATACTTAGAAGTAGGTGTATTTCATATAAGGTTCAAACAGGTCCACATGATAAGGAGGTCCTTCACTATCCTGTAGAGGATCTGGTTTGTTTCCTTGTTTAACTCTGTGAATTGGCAACCTCCAACCCTTATAGATTGTATTCATTCTCGAGAATTCCTTCTCCAATTCCTCGTGTATGATCTCCTCATTGCAAAACCCTTCCAAATTGAAAACCTGCCCAATTGCCTCTTTTGACAGATATATTTGTGGCTTTCCAGACAGTTCACATATAGCTTTATGCTTCGGGTTATAGTGATCAGCCAACAATTTTACTAATTCAGCATTCACAAATATGTTAGGGCACACTAGTTTTCCTACATTCAGCTTCCATGGGTTGCAAACTGGTTCAAAATGGCTTCTCCGATGATAATGGAAATTGAAAAATTCGTACCCCCTTATGGTAGTCCAGACGTCTCCTATGAATTTTCACTTATCATCAAGTTTATCAATTTCTGCCCTAATTTGAGCAGACCTTCTGGTTTTAGGCCCTGAACCAGGCAACTAATCAATGAGGTTTTGGTTTAATCTTCATTTTGTGTCGTCATGGTCTATCTCAATTTTTTTTTTCTTTCCTTTTGGCTAACTACTTTCACCAAGTTTTCTACTTTTAACTTTTCTAGAACCAGGGGACTCCATTCTTTAAGATTACAAAAGTTAAAATTTGGAATGCTAAGATGCAGTCACTTACAGTATATTACTCGAGCTCCTCAGGCTGGAAGATGTCCTGGTTCTCTGTTCACACTGTTGACTCTTCTGCAATCAATTCAACACAAATGCATTTGATTGCACTTACCTTGTTATATCTCGTCGTGCCATTAATGTGTCAGCTGAAGCACAAATGAAGAGTTTTTTGAAACTTGCACTGTCGTATCAAGTTTCTTGTCGGTGAGAGATTTTCAAATCTGGGGTGAAATCTTTTTGCAGCGTTCATTAGATCTTTCGACGAAATATCCTGTAGTCACACCAAAGGCCAATGTCTCATCGACAATCATCCTTTGGTTCTTTGTCTTTTGCTATGACCTTTAGAGTCGGGGAGACATCTCACAGACAATACTTTGTCTCGCTGAGATGTATTCTTTTGTCTCATGTGGGTCACTGTAACATTCTATTTTCAAGGAGACGTCCCATAGATATCTTATGTCTCGCCGAAAAATCTCCTTAAGTTCACTTCTTGTCACCATGATAATATTATTCTCTCACCAATGAAATTAATCTTACCGATGAAATAAATTTCATCGACAAGACTTATGGATCTTTGAAAAGACTCATACCGATGCCTAATGTCTCACTGAACCCGTTCCTCTAGATTACTCTATTCGGTGAGACTATCCCTGAAGTATTCTTTCGGTGTAACCTTTAATTTTTGACAGAACTCACGCCAAAGACTTCTTCTCTCGCTGATGCAATTCTCTATCGATGTGACATTTGAGTCGGCAAGACTACATGACTTCTTCCCAATAGCTTTTTGATGAAACCCCCTTGCGCCTTATCGGCAAGAGCCAATACTTTCGGTAAGACATCACTCTGATAGTCTTTTGTTTGGCTGATACATCACTCCATGCACTAGTCGGTGAGACATACATGAGTTCGCTATGATTCACACCAATAACAATTCTCTTGCCAATATGACTTTTCTGTCACTGAACCAAAAGATGTGTCCCGCCAAAAATCTGCAACAAGAATATATGAGTGAAAAATATGGGTCAGGGAGACCCTCACCCTGTCATGCTGATATGGGTAATACAATGAAATATCAAGGAGTAGATGAATTCTAATGGATCATATGACAAAATATGAGCGAGACGCTAGGAGGAAGGAATTTTATACTTATGATGAGGACCTATTTTGGAAACTTATGAATGCAATTGACTGTGAAAATTTCAAAATTTTACAGTTCTAACAGTGGCTCCGTCTGGGGATGAATGATAGTAAGATCATTGCAAGGATCCAGATTTTTGGGTGAGCAGACCAAACTCAAGGTGATGGATCACGTGAGCAAGGGAAATGAATGGAAATGAATGTGACCCTACACTACTATACATGGAAAAATTTATTTTGAAAGAAGGAAAATCAAGATTGTCCATGTACTGGCAAGTCCTGTCCCTTATACTCCCTAGACTACTGTGCATGGAAGATAAAATTTTAAGAGGATTGTTAAGAATTGTCCATGCACTGGAAATCCTTGATCCTCTTCATTGTTCAAGAGAAAAAATGCTTTAGAAATTTCCCATCTACAGGAAATTCTTGATCTTCACTAGCCATATTCTTTAGATAGTATGAATCTTCACCTTTCTTTCCAACAACAACAAAAGGTCCCAGCCACAAAGCTTCAAATTTACCATGCTTTCCCTTCTCTTGGAACCTTGCGTTCCACATCAGTACCAAATCATTTTCCTTAAATTTTCTATCTTTTTCCTTTTTATCAAATAGATACTTCATATGTGTCTATAACTTTATGTTTTGATTTTGGGCAACTCTCCTTATTTCATCAAGTTCAGCTAGTTGATCCATTCTTTCCTCCATAGGTTCTGGAATATCCAAATCTTCCTGAAGGACAAACTTGTAGACTAGTAACAAATTCTGTAAAGGCATCCTGGCTTGTGTTCCATACACCAATTCAAATGGGGATTTTCCAATTTCCTTTTTAACAGTGATTCTGTCAGCCCAAACAACCAATTTTAATTTCAAATCCCAAGATTTCTTGTTCTGACCTAGCATCCTTCTTATAATCTTCAGAAGACTTTTATTGCTAGACTCTGCTTGACCATTAGCTTGTGGATGGTAAGGGGCTGCATAAGAAATGGTAATGCCATATGTGCTACAAATTTTTTTGAATTCATCTGATCTAAAACACATCCCATTGTCAGTGATCAATCTTATTGGTGTACCAAATCTGGTAATGATGTTGTCCATTAGAATATTTGTCACAACTATACTTATAGCCTATTTAGTTGGGATTGCTTCAACCCATTTGGTAAAATAATCAGTGGCCACTAGTATCCACCTATGTCCACCACTTGATTTTTTTTGTACCTCTCCAATGAAATCAATTCCCCATTGATGAAAAGGGGCATCAACCTGCAAGGGTCATAGTGGCAAAGCTCCCTAATACTTCAGTTTTCCAGAGAATTTCTAGTAGGCTTCACACTTTCTTACATATGTAAAAGAGTCATTAAAAACCTTTGGCCAGTAGTAACCTGCCCTGAGAATTTTATGCGTAGTTGTCTTGGCTGAGTAATGTCCTCCACAAACGCCTTCATGCATTTCACTTAAGACATTCCTAGCTTGTGATTCATCCAGACATAACAATAGTATACCATCCCTATTCTTCCAAAATAGATCTCCATCCATGAAAACATACTTAGATGCCCGCAACTTCAAAGTTCTTTTCTGGCTGTCACTCAATCCATCTAGACACTTCATGTATTTAAGGTAATGCATGATATCTGTATACCATGGAGTATGCTCAATGCTCGCAATTGCAGTCTCTTCTTCAATATTGCAAATTTGGTTTGCTTCAATATTTGCTTTTGTCATCAACTTAGCCAAGCCCTGACCCCTTACCAGTTTAGTAATTTGTATCTCCATGTCAAACTCTTGGATTTTGTTAATCCATATGCATCTTTTCCCTGTTACTTCAGACTGTGTCAAAATATCCTTGATAGTTGCATGAGGGACACAAGCAACCACCTTTGCTCCAACAAGATATGGTCTGAAAGATTTTATAGCTTTCACTAATGCAAATGCCTACTTTTCCATTATGTCATATTTTAATTCAGACCCCTGTAATGACTTACTAAAGAAAGACACATGTTGTTCATAACCATCCTCATTCTTCTATAACATAATAGCAGCAATAGTGTGCATTGAGGTGAATGAAAATATCTAAAAAGGTTTTGCAAAATCTGGAGACTTAAGGATAGGAGCCTCCTTGATGGCCTGTTTGATGGATACAAAAGCTTCCAAGACCTCTGCAGTCCACTCTACCTTTTGTCCTTTCTTCAACATTTTTGATATGGGTTTAATGATCTTAGCAAAGTTAGAAACAAATCTCCTAAAAAAATTAATCTGTCCAAAGAATGATTGTATAGCCTTAACATTTTTAGGGATAAGAATTTTATCAATGGCCTCAACTCTCTGAGGATCTATCTTAATCCCTTCTTTTGAAACAATATTTCCCAAGAGCTTACCTTCTATGACCACAAAATGACACTTTTTAGGGTTCAAGCTGATACCATACTCTAAGGCTTTAATAAATACCTTCTCCAGATGTTGAACATGATCTTCAGCCTTCTTTGAATAAGCAGTCAGGTCATCCTGATACACCACCATGATAATATTGATCAAATCTACAAATGCTACATCCATAGCTCTTTGGAAGGTTGCTCCTGCGTTGGTAAGACCAAATGGAATTCTTAGATAAACATATGTCCCCCAAGGAGTTGTAAAGGCAGTCTTATATTGCTCAGATTCTTTGACCTTGACCTGGTTATACCCTGAAAATCCATTCATCATAAACAACAGTTCACACCTTGTTACCTTATGCAATATAGCCTCCATATTGGGTAGAGGATAATTATATTTGAGGGATGCTATGTTTAGATTTATGAAATCTACACATAGCCTGATATCTCCATTTTTATTTCTCACAAGGACCAAATTTGAGACCCACGTTGAATGTCTGATTGGTTTAATGATTCCCCCATCTCTGAGCTTTGCCAATTCTTCCTGCATCTTAGGCTCTAATGTTGGATTTATGGGTCTTTGATTTTGTCTGAATGGCTTAGCATCTGGCTTCAATGGTATTTCATGCTGAAACAAATCTTCCCTATATGCTTTTAGATCTTCGTAAGACCAAGCAAACACATGTTTATATTTTCTCAGCAAATCTATCAGCATTCTTCTAATTGTAGGGCTTATCTTCCTCCCTATGTACACCTTTCTTAGTGTCATCTCAGTCCCCAAGTTAATCTCTTCAATATCCCCCCTATTTACTGGTGCTTGCTTTATGAGGGATTGATCATTTCCATCATACACCCTCTCCAATGCCACTAAGCCCTTAGGAAGCTTATTTGTTTTAAGTTGTAAGATATCCTTTCCAAATATCATTTGCTTCCCATCCACTTCCTCAACAAAGGAATTAAAATCAATTTCTTGGGCTTCACATTGGTCTATACAGTGGAGAAATTTCAAAAGGTCAGTATCATCCTTAAAGACCTGCCAACTATATATGTTATCAAGGACTGCAAGCCTTGTATTGAACTCAATTTGTGATATTCCAACCAATGTAATGTCATCTCTTTTTAGTGCCACATTTGCTAAAAAAACTGCCATTATGTTCTTTGACCTCTCAATCCACTCAATTGAGAATGCATCAAACAACTCAATTGTATCCCATACAACATTCCTGTATTGTTTCAATCTTTTATGTTTTGCTGCATATTTGGATCTAACTTGTGAAACAACCAACTCATAATCCCCTAGAATAGTCAACAACTTGATCTTATGTTTCACAGCTATATTCAAACCTGTTATTAAAGCTTCATATTCTGCCACATTGTTTGTACATTCAAATGTTAACAAGAATGAATACTTAAATGCAATACCTTTAGGTGAAAAAAACACAATCCCAGCTCCATTACCTTCTTGGCTGCAGGCTCCATCAAAATACATTTTCCACACTTCATTGCAATTTTGTGCCACATGCTTTTCAATTGGGTTTGTATTGACTAACTCTGGCTGGGCTGATTCTATTTTAAAACTTCCAAGATCAACATCACAAAAAGAATTGATCTGATCTTGTGGTACATAGTCAACAACCTGGCTCATCCTTGGCTCCCTGTATAACTTCACTTCCTGACCATTTACCAGATTTGTTGCATAAGATAGATCAAACCGGACATTTCCACCAACTATTGCCGTCCACTATCTTGATAGAAGCATCCCAAATTGAGGAGGGGTTTCAATTATTGTTATATCAATATTATATGCCACCTGAGGATAAGCAGCTAACTTGACTTCAACATCTTTCATTATACCCACGACAAGAACATGTTTGTTATCCATTGCATAGCACTTCCCTCCAGTAGTATCCACCCACATACCAAGTTGTTACATAACTCCTACTGGCATAATATTCATGGCAGCGCCAGAGTCTATCATGCAGTTCCTCAACAATTTGTTATTTATTAGTAATGTAGTGAAAAATGGATCAACTGGTGGAGGATTTAACACTGAATTAGTAAGGCACACTTTTGGGATATTTACTTTCTCTTGCTTATTTTTAGCAGCCATCTTACTTTTAGGATTTATATGTTTTTCATTTCCATTTGTTATTAATTGAATAGCACTGTCTCTGTATTCCTTAATTTTCATCATCTCAAGTAGCAGAACATACATCTTTACCTGAGATAAAGCCTGAGTGAAGTCAAAAGATGAACCCTCAGCCTTAATCATTTTCTTTTGTTCTAATGTTTCTCCTTTGTTCTCTTCTTTTTCCTTTTTACTTGGCTGATTAGTTTTTTGTATTTCATTATGTAATTCTTTTACTTCCTCCTTTTGGACAGGATTCTATTTACTTTTATCATTTTGTTTGTTTTATGTTTTCTTCGAAGCTCCTTGTGTCACTTTTTGATCCTTCGTAAAGATTCCCCTAGGGACACCTTCCTTCTCATTCACTGTCCTATTTCTCAACCAGTACTTACTCTTTGCTTCTTCAACTGCAACAACAGTTAATCTCTCTATCTCCTCCTCAGTGAGTTTCCTCATGCTGTCCTAAGTAGGCATTTCATCAAAATGTGATTCTGCATAATCATGCTTAGAGTTAGAAAGAATCTGCTATTCAACCATGTGGACATTGTAATTTTGATTTGAAACACCGTACTCGTATCCATCTTCCTCTGAAGATGAGTACCTCTCCTCAACACGGTGAAAAGTATTTGAAGTTAGATATATTGTGTGATCTTCTCCATCATTTCCCATCAAAATTCCTTCTTCTTGCATTCTTTGGGCTACAACACAATAATCTAGTGAATGTGGCTTATTACAAACTTCATAGAAATAATTGTTATTCACCATATAGGTTCCCTTCTTCCTTAATGGATCAGTAGTCTCCTTGTTTCTAGGCCTTTCTGTTATAGGTTTCTCATCTTTCCAGTTTGTGTTATAGGGCATGTCATGTAACCTAGGCCTTTCATCTTTGTATGTGTTCTCCTGTTTGTATTGGTAATTATTGGTTTGTTGAGGAGCCCTATGATTGTCTCTTTTATCAATTATCCCAGCAGCCCTCCTATTGTTTTCAATTGTTAATGTTGTCTTCTGGGCTTCAGCCAAATCTCTTGGGAACCTATTTCTCAGTTCATATCCTATTTTAGGATTGAAGGCATTTAGGTAAACACTCAATGCTATAGAGTCTAGAAACTTTGATCCAGGAGGTATTCTATTCTGCAGTTTATTGAATTTCTGGTTGAAATCATAAATTGAGTCATTCTGATTTTTTTGAATTCGCATCAATTCATGAAGAGCAGCATCAGGTGCACTTTGATTCCCATATTGCTCGAGGAATCAGTCCTGAAAAATTTGGAGAGAATAAATAGAGGCTGTTGTTAGGCTGTTGAACCAATCCCTAGCTTCTTCAATAAGCGACATCATGAATAGCCTCATATGTAAATCTTCATAAGGTACATCCAAATCTTGAATGAAGGCATTGAAACTCCTTGAATGATCCTCGATAGTAATTGCATTACTCCCTATAAACTTAGGCACCAAATTTCTCCAACTGCCATCCATAGGATAAGGGTATAATTGAAACCCTGCCAAATCAAATTGTCTAATCATTGTTGTATACTGATGAGGCAGAGGGTTAGGTGGGTGTTGATATTGGTACACCGGGTTATTGTATTGTGTGTTATGATGTGGCACATGATGCTGACCATGAGGTGGCTGTATATTTGTATATTGTGTGGGAATATGAGGTGGGTGATTTGGCTATCTGTATTGATTCCCTACTTGATGGTGAGGGACCCCTAGTGGATCAGAAGGCCCTATACCATGATTACCCTGCTTATGAGGTGGTACATACTTCAGGAAGCAACCAACTACTTGAGAAATGTTCTGAGCTTTTTGCAATTTGAATTCTCTCATTGCTCGTATCATCTGGGCTTTCGCCTATTCTTCTCTTTCCTTTCTTTGAGATTCAAACTGTGCTTTTAACTCTTCATAAGTTAAAGATTCATAATCTTCTTGAGGAGTCTCATGATCATTGGACTCATTTTGGTTACCCTCCATTTTTTGGTCATATTCATGCTGAATTTTGAGTCGTTCAACTTCAAATTTAGCATGCCACTCTGCCTGTTTCTAAGGATCATGAAAAGGATTTCTTTGATCTTCTGGGGTACAAGGTTCTGCACTTGAATTATCTGTCCATGTATCAAAATGGTCATATGTTTCACCATGTGGTATTGATGATTTGTCTTTGTTCATCATGCACATGTCCTCACTTATCCTTTTACCCTTATCAACCCTATCATCCTTGTGTGTCCACTTACTACTACCAGCAGCGACTCCAATATGACCTCCCCTATATTGAGATCTTCTTCCATTCATGTTGCAATATTTTTATCAGAGTCGCCACTCACTTTCTTGAAAGTGAGAAAAGATTGTTACTTGTTATTCCCAGTAGAGTCTATATAGATTTCTGACTCTATGATTAAGGCACAGATTTTGAGTTAATTCCCCAGTAGATTCGCCAATTTATTATCTCTCAAAAATGTAGGTTTGAACCACGAAAGGTTGCCAAGCCTTCACAACATTTTAGGGTAACAAACAAGGTCAAAAGATTTAGACCTTCTACTCTTCAGGTGCTGCTAGACCTAGGTGGGTGTACCTATATGAATCAGGCAGACTTGATTTTTGATCTTCTCTCTTGCAGTGATCTATCCATGATGGCAGATGGAAGTGGACAAATGAAATAAAATTTGCTATAAATTGTATACCAATATTCAAGACTAAATCCCAATATGCTCAGTTAATAGATGTAAAAAGGATTCAATAAAACTAAATGATGAAACTGTGGAGACTAGTGCCTTATAGGGTATGCAGAGTCAAGAGAAATCTGAAACAAGTACTTCATTCTGGTAGACATTCAAGTTGTTTAGCATTTGATTTGGTTTATAACTTGTATAAACATGCAAGGTTATGATTATCGAGTTCTTCTTAGAGATCCAATTGACATTCTCTAATTGCTATGATCAATTTAAAGGATTTAATCTTTATTGGAAAGAACCAATCAATTGACCATATAGATGCAGCAAATGTGCACTAAAAACCCGGATATAAACTTGTTACACCAATTTAAATAACCAGAAAACACCATATTGGAGACAACTTCAATTATGCTTTCCACGAACACCATAAACAACTGATACTAGAAACAATTGCACCATATTATCAGATTTCAATTGATATCTCCATGATTTTACACATGCAACATAGTCTCATATTGGCGAAACATTGTATTACACTATATATTTTCTATCCTCTATCCTATTCTAATTATCGTACCCTTATTTCATTTCCGAAACAGATATTTATACATTGAAAATACGAAAGGACGCGTCCTTTCAAAAATCAAAAATGTCATATGTTTATATAACAAAAAGATTAGAGGATAATTAAGATCTATTTAGCCACAAGTGAGTTTTAGCAAGATAATCCAAATAATCTTGGTGCTCATATGTATCTGCATCTCCAACTGCATTCCAGATTGTGATTTCCATCTTTATCATCTTCTCATTCTGCTCGCTCACTTCTTCTAACGTTGTATCCTCCGCAGAAGCTATCCTCATGACTTCATTTAGTAATGACTCACTCTCATTCTTCCATTTGACAGCTTCTTTCAGTTCCCCTTTTTCATCAGAGAATGCAATCAACATTTTCTTGGAAGCATTTATCAACCCCTGCTCATCCCCTTGCAGTTCATTGTAGAAGTTTCGATGTCAATTTATAATATGATTTGCAGCTTGAATTGTTGCACTGTTAGAAGCATCTCTTTGGTCTATTTCATGAAACTTCTCCATAATCCATCCATCCATCCTTTTATACTCCTTTAATGTAGCAAGGGTATGTGAATGTTTGCCCCAAAGTTTATTCAACCAGGGTGTTAAACTATCCTGCCTCTTCTTGATTATTGCTACAATTCCATCATGCTTTCCCTAGGAATAAGCACTTGATCCTACCCAATGATCCTTTGTCTGAGAGCTTTCTCCTTGAGTGAGCATCTTGGTTGGCCCCATTGAAATGCCTACCAAATCTTTTAATCTATCATTTTCCCTCAACATTCTTTCATTATTTGCTTTGTACATCTCCTTCTCTTTTATCAACATCTGTATTTGTGCTTTGTTCAATTTTGCAATATTCACTCCAATTTCAGTAGTAGCTATGGGATCAGCCTCCCCAATCTTCAAATTCATGACATGTCCAAAATCCTTTTTAGTGTCGATGACAACTGACTTCCTATGGCGTGGGTATAAGGCCCAGATCATCAATAAACCTTCATCAGTATTGTACTTTGATCCAGCATACACCTCTGTTACACCTTCTCTGTCAAGCTTGTGTGTAGCATTGTTGTCCCTTAAGAAACTATCAAAGACAAGGGAATAATTGAGATCTAGCCCAAGAAAGATCATGACACTAGCATCTTGCAACATTTTCCTCCCTTTTTTAGGGGTCATACCTGTCATTTCATCATCCATAGATTTTCTCAATTGATTTAGCAATTGTTCTTCATTCCCTGTAGTAACATCATCAACTTTATCCCTTATTTCTTTCTCTTTCTGTTTGTACAGAAATTCCTTGAACTCTAGGGAATTTATGACCTCATCATCTGATACAAATGATCTATACTCAATGTTTCTGACATCTGCATCTCCACTTTCTTCAACACTCAATTCTCTAATTGGGAAAACATATTGTTGAGTTCTTAACCTGGATACTTTTTTAGGTTGGCTTTGTGGCACATTATCTTTAGGTGTCTCCTCCTCCTTAGAAGATAACAGCTCAACATCCTACAATCCTTGATTATATCTTTCAACTACCATTTCAGCTTCATCTTCCTCCAAATTCTGAATCATATCATCAAAGGGAAAGGGCACATGCTGGTACTTTCCAAAGTTTATCTTCTCTTTGGCATAATTGATATACCCTTTTGGGTCAAAGTTCTTCCTAGGTGGTCCTCTCTTCATATTGTACTGAAGCAGTTTGTCAAGGATCAAATTGTATCCTTCCTTGGCCAACACAGTGAAATCACCAAAGCACAATGAGCTAGGCATAAAAGCCTGCTTCCCAGAAGAGCTGAAATTCATTACACTGCAGTAATCCATCTGTCTGACAATCTCCAGATATGCAATCCTATTTGGAACTGTCTTTGGCAGAATGAAAGGGGAATCTTCAAACCCATAGACTCTGATCATTGTAGCTCCCTCAAAACAATACCAATCTCCCTAGTTATGATCAATTGGCCCATTGAAATATTTTTGCCAAAAAAATATCTTTATCTCATCAGATAATGAATAATTACAGGGATATTTATACAATCTGTACAATGTTTTCACAAAATATTCCTGAAAATGAATGAAACTAGCATTAGCAAACCTACTATCCCAAATAGCAGTCCACAACTGAACTGGTAATGGCTCACCATCTTTACCAATTTGAGAAATTCTCATTTCTGGAGGCCATACTCCTAACTCTTGTCCAAAATATAGTACCAAATGCATCAACAATGAATAATTCCTAAGATAAAAAGTAGATGATCCACCTTTTATAGCCATCAGTCCTGAATCAAGCCCCTTAGAAATGTATGAGGCATAGTCAAATGGCTGAGAACTGTGATACTTGATATCTGTTGTGATAATCATGGGCACAATTGACATGTATTCTGGGGCATCCATTCCCAATACTTGGCATACTAAGAAGTAGGTGTATTTCATATAAGGTTCAAACAGGTCCACATGATAAGGAGGTCCCTCACTATCCTACAGAGGATCTGGTTTGCTACCTTGTTTAACTCTGTGAATTGGCAAACTCCAACCCTTATAGATTGTATCCATTCTTGAGAATTCCTTCTCCAATTCCTCGTGTATGATCTCCTCATTGCAAAACCCTTCCAAATCGAAAACCTACCCAATTTCCTCTTTTGACAGATATATTTGTGGCTTTCTAGACAAGTCACATATAGCTTTATGCTTCGAGTCATAGTGATCAGCCAAAAATTTTACTAATTCAACATTCACAAATATGTTAGGGCACACCAGTTTTCGTACATTCAGCTTCCTTGGGTTGCAAACTGGTTCAAAACGGCTTCTCCGATGATAATGGAAATTGAACAATTCATACCCCCTTATGGTAGTCCAGACGTCTCCTATGAATTTGTACTTATCATCAAGTTTATCAATTTCTGCCCTAAGTTGTGAAGAACTTCTATCTTTAGGCCCTAAACCAGGCAACTGATCAATGAGGTCTTGGTTTAATCTTCGTTCTGTGCCCTCATCTTTTGTCTCAATTTTCTGTTTCTTTCCTTTTGGGTGACTACTTTCACCAAGTTTTCTACTTTTAACTTTTCTAGAACCAGGGGACTCCATTCTTTAAGATTACAGAAGTTAAAATTTGGAAGGCTAAGATGCAGTCACTTATAGTATATTTCTCAAGCTCCTCAGGCTAAAAGATGTCCTAGTTCTCTGTTCGTGTTGCTAACTCTTCTGCAATCAATTCAACACAAATGTGTTTGATTACACTTACCCTATTATATCCCGTCGCGCCATTAATGTGTCAGCTGAAGCAAGAATTAAGAGTTATTTGAAACTTGCACTGTCGCATCAAGTGTCTTGTTGGTAAGAGATTTTCAAATCTGAGGTGAAATCTTTTTGCAACGTTCATTAGATCTTTTTCTGAAACATCCTGTAGTCACACTGAATGCCAATGTCTCATCGACAATGATCCTTTGGTTCTTTGTGTTTCGTTGTGACCTTTAGAGTTAGGGAGACATCTCACATACAATATTTTGTCTCGCCGAGATGTATTATTTTGTCTCATATGGGTCATTGTAACATTCTGTTTTTGGGGAGACGTCCCATAGATATCTTATGTCTCGCCGAAAAATATCCTTAAGTTCACTTCTTGTTGCCATGACAATATTATTCTCTCACTAATGAAATTAATCTTACCGATGAAATAAATCTCATCGGCAAGACTTATCCATCTTTGAAAAGACTCATACCGATGCCTAATGTCTCATCGAACCCCTTCCTCCAGATTACTATATTCGGTGAGACCATCCCCGAAGTATTCTTTCGGTGTAACCTTCAATTTTCGGTGAAACTCACGCCGAAGACTTCTTCTTTTGTCGATGAAATTCTCTATCGGTGTGACATTTGAGTCAGCAAGACTACATGACTTCTTCCCAATAGCTTTTTGATGAAACCCCCTTGCGCCTTATCGGCAAGAGCCAATACTTTTGGTAAGACATCACTCTGATAGTCTTTTGTTTGGCCGATACATCACTCCATGAGCTAGTCGGTGAGACATACATGAGTTCGCTATGATTCGCACCGATAACAATTCTCTTGCTGATATGATTTTTCTGTTGCCGAAACAAAAGATGTGTCCCACCGAAAATCTGCAACTAGAATACATAAGTGAAAAATATGGGTCGGGGAGACCCTCACCCTATCATGTCGATATGGGTAATACAATGAAATATCAAGGACTAGATGAATTCTAATGGATCATATGACAAAACATGAGCGAGACACCATGAGGAAGGAATTTTATGCTTATGATGAGGAACTATTTTGGAAACTCAAGAATGTAATTGACTGTGAAAATTTCAAAATTTTACAGTTCTAACAGTAGGCAACATCTATGCACATCATGGAAAATTCCCTTATGTGTTCGATTGGATTTCACTTTCAATTGTATTTGGGAAAGTTTGGTATGACATACCCATGAGGGAAAGGTGTCATGTACAATGATTTATCGAAGGGAAATGGGCATAAATCCTTTGTTGAAAAGTTTTTCTTGTTTGACATTGCCATGTTATCCATCTGTGTTTGAAGTGCATGCATTTGTGTCTGCAGGATGTCAACTTGAGTTAATGACATGTTATTTGGATTATCTAGATCTATGTACGTGTTTTGGTATCCAGCGTTGTGTGATGGGTTTTGATTAAATTTGGGTACATGTAAAGTGGATTTGGATTCAGAATGTTAGTGAATGGGTTTTGATTCAGAATTTGTGAAAATGGATTTTGATTCAGAATTTGTGTAAATGGATTTTGATTCATAATCTGTGAAAATGGATTTTGATTCAGAATTTGTGAAAGTGGATTTTGACTCAGAATTTGTGAAGTGTTGGGTTGGTTTCCATATTGGAAAGAGGGTATGCCTCCTGTCTGTGAAACCCCAATCTGTGGTATAGTACTAGTGGCATTAACACTAGGTATAGCTGATGTCTATGGAATAGTGCTAGTGACATTGACACTTGGTATAGGAGCTGATGTTCTAGATTTTTTGTTCCTAGCAAGAGGACTGAAGGGATTGGATGATGAAGCCCCTATGGTGAAATTCAACCCCTGTGTTAAGGTAGGTGTACCAAATGAAGATGTGTCTATCATTGAGGCACCATGTGTAGGTCCTCCAGATGTTATAGCAGTAGTCACTTGAGGTATAGTAGCACTAGTGGTAGTTTTGTTTGTCCCTAGTGTAGGTTGAGTTTGTAAGGTACCGATATCAAATCTGGTAGGTAAGATGGCACCTTTAGCTAGCAATTTGGCTAAGTATCATTGACGATCATTTTCTAGGTACTCATCTATAAAAGAGGCAAACTCAGGGTCTTGTGCAATAGCCTCTATGTCTTCCACTCTAATGTGTCCTTGCGTGTCTCTAGTAACAAATTTTTCTGACATAGTCTTGTGAGGTCTAGATGAAGTTGTCCCTGAAAAGGGGTTTGAGAACGGATTGATGAATTCGTTTGGGTCAGCCATCTTTTCTCTTTCTTTCCTTTTCGATCCAGTTTCAACCATGTGATGTAAGCTCAAAGTGCAAGTGATGCAAAAGCTAAGTCTATGGATAATTATGAGTCTAAGCTATGTTTTTGGGATTTTCTAAATATCAAGGATAAATGTATGCAGCTATTTTTTTGGTATTTTATGTGTGAATAAGGTATGTCTAAAATGACGCTATTATAGGATGATAGTATCTAAATATGCAAAGGTCTAAGTGATCAATTTGGAAGATTCTAAAAGAGGTTATCTATCAACTAAAGTGTAACCCTGGTTTCGATTAGTTTTGACAAGGAACCTTTGTAGGACTAGGACCAAAAGATAAGGTGAACTCCCTAGCTAGACTGATGAGCTAAAAGGATTCACGTGTAGGACAAAAGATATAATGACTAGGTTCAATGAAAACATTGGTTGAATCAAGGGTTTATCTAGAGTGTGAAAGGTGCCTATCCTAAAATTTGCAAAAGATGATCTCTCTACAAGAAATAAAGACCCTTAAGATGATAGTAAAATGTATGACTAACGTACCTATTGCTAAGACTGAATGATTCCTAAAGTGTGTAATCGTACAAGTTTTGAGCGAACATTACGATTTTTGTCCAAGAATCAGTGAAAAAGGATAAGTTGGATACTAGTTTGACTATTTGTTCTCATTTTGTGACAGTAAATTCTTGTTTTTTGATACTCAGGCAGATGCGTTGCAAAATTAAATAGTTGTGGTTTTCTTTCTCAGCTACGGTTTTCTGGTAAATTTAGACTTAGGTATCAGACATATGAGGTTTTGTTTACAATATATGCAACTTAGGATTTCAACTACGACTCTGTACTGATCAGATGCAATTTTCTAAAGACTCTGACTATATACTGTAAAGGAAGGTTGTTTCTATGATAGAGGCATATGTGTCATTCAAGACTACAGATGCAGCTCACCTAGTCAGATGTGTCACAGAAGGTCTCAATTGCAGTTTTCTAGTAACAAAGGTTATGATAGATGCGACTAAGTTATCAGATGCGGTGTAAGACTAAACAGATGTGAGCTATCCTGACAAATGTGACTCGAGTTTAAACAGATGCGACTCTAAGAAAATTGGACTCAGTTTCTGATAGATGTGACTCTATTTTAAACAGATGTGACTCTAAGTAATGGAATTAGTTTATGATAGATGTGACTCTATGTTAAATAGATGCAACTCAAAATAACAATTGCGACTTTCTGGTGAATAGTTGTGACTCTGTTGACAGTTGCAGTTTTCCAATGAATGATAATGTAAACTGACTCTATTTCATGATCAAGTTTTGGCAAATAACAAACACAGAAAACACAATATTTTAGTTTGACTTCGAAACAAAGAATGTTTAATCTAGAAAAGCACAATATTAGGTTGGCAGTGACAATATTTACTGAGTTCTCACTTAGGTTTCCCCAGCTACGCTTATTCAAGGAAGAGGACTAGTAGTTTGACCCCACTGGCTCCCCTCCATGGCTCAACACTTCATTCGGGGCAGCTAAGCTATAGTACCCATGAAACTCCCATGTCATACTTTCATCTCTACACATGAACTGTAAGAACGTGAGATGGCTTCACAGGTCTGACCTGCTGCACTAGTAAATAGAGGGATTTTAGATACTACAACAATGGTATTTAATTTGGGCACCCGTTTGAGTGGCCATACATGGGGAAAAGGATTAAGCTCTATTTCAGAGGCACTCCAACCTGAAGAGGTTACGCTCAATAGGGTTTTGGGGAGTACTACTTTGTCTGTATGACACATCCACACTCGTAATCCTAGGTTTTCCCTTAGGATTCACATTTATATACCGGTCGAGGGTAGCTCGGCCATAGAGCCTCATTTCTAGTCTGAGTTTTCTTGGGGTGAATACTTTTTCCCACCAAGATAGGCCCAATTTCTAGAGTCAGTAATCAGTTCTCTTGCACCCAGGATCACACAAATGCGCAAGGGGAGAGGATACTTCGATATATTGAATCAGGTAATAACATAGCGTACTTTCACACCAAACATAGTAGAAAATAGTTAATTTTAAACCCAAATGACAATTTTCTAATCTACCAAACAATTTGTTTCAGAAAAAGGTCTTCAACACACGTCCTATAGAAAATTCATTATTAGTTTGCAATTTATCTTTTGCGATCATCCTACAAGAGGGGTTTCAAAAACTATCTTCTATTCTTACGTACTGCAAACACTATGTTAACTCCAAAAACACATGCTGCAAACCAAAATTAGCTAAAATAAAACCACAACAGAAAGTTGTAAATCAGAAACTAAACCTAGAAAATTCACCAGTTAGATGCATCGTTTAAAGTGATAGATGCATCACGAATTTTCACAAGTCAATTGCATCTCAAAAATTCACAGATGCATCAAAGTTAGTCAGATGTATCGTTGTATTCATCAGATGCAGTTCGTAATATCAATTGTGTCATTTTTTATGTCAGATGCGTCCTTTCGTATGATACCTGCAAAAATCGAATAAAAGTCTACAAATTTGCAAAGATGGTGTCTTCACGTCGGGTTCACCAAATGTAACATCATGAAAATAGAAGCAGATTAAAGCAATAATAGGAAATCAAACTCTAATGTAATCTACTATAAAACAATAAAGCACAAAGAAAGCATAAAACACAAACAAAGAGCGATCTCACCTAATATCTACATCCTTCCATGAATGACCTCGGTTTTCCTTCTCCATTTCACCATGATGGTATTATTGCCCTTAGATTTTCAGTGTTCATGCAAGTATAGCCTTGATGTATGTGATTATAGCAAAATATCAAAGATTAACAAGTAATTGCTCCAAAAGTCATACGATTTTGGGAGAGATTGAAATGATGAAGGTCAGATCAATTTATAGAAAATTGATCAGTCGAATGATAGGCCGAGATTGAAAGATAAACGAACGATTCAGATTAAAAGATTCAACATGCATTAAGATAAGTGCTAGCACTGACATGAGTGATAAAAACTAAGAATAGAGATAAAGATTAAATAATGATTTAATCTTCGAGTTTGGTATTCAAAAATAGAAGAATTATATTTGCATGACAAAGATAAAGATAGATTAAAAAGCAATGTTTTGTTCAAACGCACGCACAAGATTTAATTAATTAAATAAATATATTTAATTAATAAGCATATACATGCATACGAGTTAGAACTAGATAACTGACTGGTTGTGACAAAGAGTTTATTCGTGAAAGACACTCATACATCAAATCAGGAGATAATTGACTGATTTAAATAGATCTCGAGTTGAGTAAGAATGAACACTTAGATAACTTAAGCGTTTATCCAAATATAGAAGAATGTGTTCGAAATAGGATTTTTTGAATTAAATGATTTATTTAATTGAAGATTCGACATTCAGAGATTAATTAAATAAATAAGATGTATTTAATTAAGTAAAGAAAAGGTTAAATGAATAATTAAATAATTAAAGTATTTATTTAATTATAGTTGAAAGTATGATAAAGGTAAATTAAATTAGAATTTATTTAAATCAAGAAGGAGAATAAAGTTAATTAGTGTGTAATTAAATAAAGAACGTTTATTTAACTAATCAGGATAGAATAAAGATAAAGTGAATTAATTAAATAATTAAGATTATTTAATTAATAGTTGAATAAATCTTAACGTGAATTAACTAAATAATTAAATTTATTTAATTAATAGTTGAATAAAGGACTTTAGAGAAAAAATAAATAATTAACATTATTTAATCATGACCATGTAGATATGAATTATGAAGAAATTGAAGTTGTGGGCTTAGACCAAATTTCAGTGTCTACAACTGGATTTTTTGATAATGCTATGATTGAGTTATTATCACAAAATATCTTGGTTGCATCCACTTGTTCATTCTTTAGCTCTTTCAACACTCTTCTCATCTAGATTGCTTGACATGATGCACTTGTGGCTGCCACATACTCTGCTTCAATTGATGAAAGAGTGACTATTGGCCACTTTTTTGAAGCCCATGAAAGTACACCAGTGCCAAAATGAAAAACATAACCAAATGTGCTTTTCATGTCATCAAGACTTCCATCACAATCACTATCTATGTACCCTGTGAGCTTGAACTCATCTGAACTTGAATATTGAATCCCAAAATTCTTTGTTCCACTTATATATCTCAAAATTCTTTTCCCAACTTTCCAATGTATGTCTTTAGGAGCTTCCATAAATTTGGAAATCAAACTTACAATATACATTATGTCTGGCCTTGTGGCTGTCAAATACATAAGGTTGCCAACAAGTTTTTTATACAGAGTTGGATCCACATTTGCACCTTTTTCATCCTTACTTAACTTGAAACCTATAACTATAGGTGTTGGTGCTGATTTTAAATTTGTCATGTTAAACCTCTTCAAAATATCATTTGCATACTTTGTTTGAGAAATAAAGATACAGGTATGTGCAGGTTAATGGTGGGCCAAAAAGTGGCAATGAGGAAAAAAACACGTCTTTCATCGACCGAAAAAATGCGAAAAGAACATGTTGACATTTTTTAGGCTCGAGTGTCACCATACCTAACACCAAACCTATTTTTACAAACCGGATATCCAATTTGGATTGGATATCTGATTTGTAAAAAGCATATATTAAAAACTTTTGTCACTTTTTTGAAGTCATTCGGCTGAGAAGAACCCGCAGGCGCACAGTGCATCCATTCTTCGCGTGACGGATATCCGATATAGGCTAAATTTGATTTGGAAAGGTAAGTTCTTTTAATTTTTATTTGATTTGATTCAATTTTGATTTAGATTTGAATAATTTCATATGGCTTTTTGTTGATTTTTTAAAAAAATAGGGTATTTGATTGAGTTTTTGTGAAAATTTTGAGTTTAGAATAGATTTTGATAAAAAAATGAATTTTTTTTGTGGATTGTTTTTTTTTTTTTTTTTTAGGCTACAGAAATTGGGTTTGTATAGCACGGCCCCCTATAAACTGCAGTGTGCCTAGTAAAATTTTTTAATGTGACCGGCGGCGCTGGCGCGACACACCCTTTGGTACCACAGGATGGGGGAGACTAGAACTTGTGAACAGCCTCCTGCAATAGGAAAGACTTAGCCAACCGAGCTAGGGCCCCCACCCACTCTTTTGTGGATTTCTTTTCACAATAGGGTTTTTGATTGAATTTTTATGAAAAAATTGAATTGAGAATGGATTTTGATAAAAAAAAATGAATGTTTTTTGTGGATTTTTTTTCAAAATAGGGTTTTTGATTGAATTTTTATGAAACAATTGAGTTCAAAATAGATTTTGATAAAAAAATGAATGTTTTTAATGGATTTTGATTTAAAAATAGTGTTTCATTTATATTGTCTAATTTTAAATTAATCATTTTTTAACTTTAATCAGGCATTATGGCTGCTGAGAATGACAATGCACAAATTCCACCAGTTGAAAATGAAAATCCACTAGCTGAGAATCAAAATGTAGAAATGCCAAATGCTCCACCACCTCCACAGCCATCAATTGAATAGTTAATTCATGAAAAATTAGAGGAATTGAGGGGCATTTGTGATGTTTATAGGAAAATCCCTCAATTATCCTGTATGTCAACCACATTGACAGGAATAATTACAAATGTAGAAACCCTCTCCACCCAACATAATGCATTTCATTTGTGGCGAGAAACCATGAAGTAATATTATGCATGTGGAATTTCTTATGATGATGTGAAAGATCTCCAAATAACAAAAGCCCAAATAGCCTCTTTATTTATTAACCCCAGCACTGGTTTGCCAGTTAATGTTAACAAGCCAAAACTTTCTATAAAATGGTGCACGCATAGGGGCATAGTAGATAACTTTTGGGATTGTTGGTGTATGGTTTTTGATAAACCACCTAACAATAATCTTGATGTACCTTTTTACTTTATTAAAAAATTATATGTTGAGTTTTTGTTAGGGCGTCATGTCAATTACTTTGACATTAAACCCTTCCAGGGCGTTGGTAGAGGTATGCCTCAGGATAGGTCAGGGGAAGCTAGAGTAGTTAGGCACCCACATGTTCCCCGTTCTCCCCTTCCTCCGCCACCTCTAGTACAACATCCAGATATTACAGAGGATGTAGCCACACAAACTATCCAGGCCATTCACTCTTTGAGTGGTCTTTTGGTTTCCCATGCTTCTTCAGTAGCTTAGCCACAGTCTGGTGATCTTGGTGATGGATCCAGTGCTGTTGCATCATCCTCCTCGGGTCCACATATTTGTGTGCCACATATTTGCAATACGTGCTAGCAAATATGTTTGGGTCCTATTATACATCCCCCTGAGCATCCATTAGACACTTCTGATTATGACATCTAGGATGTGGAGATTATAGTAGATCACACGCAAGGGAGTGGAGCACACCCTACAGAGTCCTCTCCTGCATTGGACATTGGAGTAGTTACACAGGTAACATTTAAGGTGTAAATTTATAACTTGCATTTTTTTAAAAAATGAATATTAATAAGAGATAGTATCAAGTACTAATATTTATTTACATGGTCTATTTAATAGTTAATGTCTAAGGATGAGCTCACACAAGTGACTGATAGCACCCTTAGGGCCATTTCATTTGGCCTCAACACGCACACAATATGTATTTTCTCACTCACTCATTTACATTTTTTTACTATATATTTGCTTGTCATTTGAATTGTCAATAATGAAATTATATATTAACTTATATGTTTATCTTACTCTCTGCTTGTGGCAAACACCTAGTGTGAGCGAGGTGCGATGCTCTCTAGACTATGGAGGCACAGTGTTGGATAAGGGAAATGTAATTGAACTCAAATTTGATTGAATTAAAATTTATAAGATCTTTTATTGATTATGCATACATTGACATAGATTCATAGTTTCATATGTACTTGTCATTTTTATGTACAGGCGGTTGTGAGCTATACATGATTGTTGATAAGTGCCACAACACCTGAAGGAGTAGGTATTCAAACACCTAAAGGAGGAGGTGTTGAAACACCTCAAGGAGGAGGTGTTGAGACACCTAAAGGAGATATAGAAAAATATCAACCTAAAGAGGTATGTGTTTATTTTATTTTGTGCTTGGTAAATATGTTCTTATTACTGACAATTCTATGCTAACTTGGATCAATTTCATGTTTTTGTTCACATATATAGATTGACGTTACAAAAGTTGGTTTGGTTAGTTCTTTGAGAGGGGTATATTCTAGACTCCTAACCCTTCAAAGAGACGTATATTTTAGGTAATCAAGATTTCAATTTTAGAGTTCAATTATAATTCAATGTGTATTGATTTTTATGTTAATTATTCATTTTAAATTATATAGTATAACTAATCTCAATTGTGGTTTGACTTTTTCTTGTGCAGCTACCTTCAGAGCCAACAAGTGCTTCAAAGAGGCTCATTTTGATGATCCACCAGTAGTTTAGGATGAGATAGACATTTTGGCATGTAAATTTTGAATAGATACCGAGATGGCATATGCCACATATTGTAAAACTTTGTTTGAGTTGGCGTTGATGCCATTTTTGTATATGGACATACACTTGATTATTGGATAATTTGATATATATAGAAGTTGACAATCGAAATTTAGTTTCCTCCTCATGTGCATGATTAAACTCTTTGAAAATTTAATCAAGCAATGGTTAAATATCAATGTACAATAGCATAAAAAGAATGGTTAAATATTATGTAGTTTATATTCATATTGCTGATTACATTGCATTGCACATCTTTCAAACTCAAAGCATTATTTCACATTGCATAAGTAACAACTAGATACTCATATGATTAACCCTACACCATCTGATTTTCTTCTTTGTCAACTTTCCCATGCCTTAGTAAATTTGGTGGTCCATTTGTAACCATCAATTTTTTTATATAACATAAATTCACCTTTTTCAAAAAATTAATATGGCTAGACTCCCATATGAATACAAATAATATATCATATGACCATTCTTCATATACTTACTGGCACTTTGTGTCTTCTTAGATGAGCCAAAAGTTGTTGCCCAACTACCTCTGCCTTCATCAATGTTCCATATTTTAATCATTCCATCCCAAGATGTTGTGACCATTTGTTGACTAGAAGATTCAATTATTTGCAGGCATGAAATGACATCATCATGCACTTTGACCTAGAAATTTAGGAAAAGAATACTATTAAAAGTTGTGAGCTCTGTGAAAAATAGATGTTTATCTGACTGCAACACCATCTAAATATGGATTCTTTTAGAAAATAAAAAGCAAGACATAACTTTTAAACAAATAATTTAATCACAATGTATTTTTCACAAAGAAAATTTGTATAAACCGCTTCTCCATAATGGCTAGTATAGAAAATAATTGCATTGGTAGAACAAAACTCCAAAACATTTCTGATTTCCTTGATTAATTGAATCTTAAGTAGAATCCCCACAATAATTATGTTTTACATAAACCGATAGGAAAACAACATTGCTTGGAAAGTGCATCTCTAATATTTTATGTTCCTTGTACAATAATTTAAATACATTTGAAGAAGTTATATGAAAATATAACTTCTTAAATTCTTCTTTAATTTGAAGGTTAGTTTTGATAGTGAGTAATTTATTTCATAGATGGATTTTAGCTTTTGCTTGATTGTTGTGCACTGTACTTTCTTCTATAAATAAAATGAGACATGCTAATGCACATTTTCACTATAATTTCTCTATTTTCTTCCTCAACATATCTCTCTCTTGGGCTTTGATACAACCCTGTCAGGGCCTGTCCTAATCACATTTAGCCCAAATCAAAAAGAAAATTTCATGCATTGCTTCTCCCTACACTAGCAGACCCTGGCTGGAGGTTTTATTTGATATTGTCAACAAACATACATCTGGTTGTCTGAATGAATGGGGGAGTTACAACCTTCCCAATCAAGAGGTCATGACTTGTCAGAACTGATTAAAGCAATTCAAGACTTATGTCATAGGATGAGAACATTTGACCATAGGCTCAATGATAAATGCAATGATCCTTAACTAAATTATTCATACAAATTTCTTAGATTTGGAATAATTCAATGAAAATCAGCCAAAACATTTAAACAAGATATTTAGATCTAAAACATTCACATATGATAAATAGATCTACACATATAAGTTGGTTGGAATAGAGTATTTAATTAAAATAACTCACTTCATGATTACAATTTTTTTGCTTCAATTGTTTGCTCATAACCAAGATTACAATGATCAAAAAAAAAATTAGAAAAATATTGGGATGCTGAAATCCACTATGCTTCGCGTACAGATGCAACCTTTCTATGAAATTTCCCTCAGAAATCCAAACAATTTTCATCCTCCAAACTCTAGGAAACCAATGTGGTTTCATCGATAAAATCTCCATAACCTAAGGGTTTTTGTCCTTAGGTTCAACAAGTGAACACAAGTGTCTAACTTTGCAATTTTGGATTTGTTAAGATGATGTCCAAAGATTATCCAAACTAATGAAGTTTTATTCCTTATATAGAGGTTGAAAGCCTAACATGGGTCCAAAGTTTCTTGCCATTTTCTCACATTCAAATTTGGGCTCATTAATTGCATTCTTGGTTAGTCGTGGTCATGGGTGGAGTCCATTCAAATGGTGAGGTTTTGTGAAAGTGCATACTTGAGTGTGGAGATCTAGGGAAATGATTGCTTTAAGTTCAAGCAAATAATTATCCCAAGGTCCAACATCAAGGGTTCAGGCGATGGGATTCTTGGGTGTTAGGACACAAGACAATGGGGATCTAGGGGTTTGAGGATTAGGATACCCCATTGGCTCTTTTAAAAATGTAAGACATCAACTAAAGGCCCAAAGATCCAAAGAGGAATGTATGGTTTAAGAAGTGGTGGTCAAGGTATTAGGGTGTTATGCGAATGAAAAGGAAAAATTTCAAAGGACCACAAGAGAAGGAAGTGGGAGGTGGAGGCACAAGGAATGAAAGAAATGCATGATAGTATTATAGAGTCTAAAATCCCACCCAAAGTAGGAAAGTGACCCATCTTTCAAACTCAAAGCATTATTTTGTATCATTGTTACATTGGTCTTGAGAGTGGTAGCTTAATATAGGTGTTTGAAGTGATTGAGAGGTTAGTTTTAGGGTCGGTTTTAGGGTAGTTAAAGTGTTTGAAGTGATTTAGAGGTTGCTTTTAGAGAAGAGAGATGTTAAAGAGTACATCAAGTCAGTGAGAACCAAAGTGTAATGTGTTTTAGTTTGTGGTACTCCTTTGTTTCTCTGCATATGTGTGATAAATTCTTAGTTCAATGATGTTGAACAATTTTAGAAAAAAGAAAGTTGTGTCACGGTCCGCATTCAATCCAACAAGCAAAAATAAAAGCTTAGCCTCTTCGAATGAAAATGCTTGTTTGCAAAACAAATGAATAAGAATGAGGTAGTTAAGGTGTTTGAAGTTATTTAGAGGTCACTTTTAGGGTGGAAGGCTTAAAAATCCATTTTTAAATGCACAAAAAAGAATGAAATTACTTCAAACCAAGTTTGTGAAGAAGTTAACTATGTTGCCCACTAGTTTCCCTTAAGAGTCCAAAGTGCTAAAAGACAACAATCTTTGAAGGTCTATTTCTCGGAAACCGTGATGCTTACCAAATCTTCGTCCAAGGCTATGGGATTGTGTTGGGACCATCTGAAAAACCCTCTCTCGGTTTTTCCTATCTCGGAGGAATTTTCCTATGGTGATGACTTTTCAGTGGAGGGAAAAGTTGCCAGATGCAAGCAGTGTAAAGTTGGAAAGTGGTGCAACTTTCACTCCCCAGCTCGTACGACCAAATGGATTGTTCCAACACATCCGGATGGGTACATTTACGCTAGGGATGGACTTCTCTTGCACCCAAATATGCCGAATCACTTTGAGCTACATTGGACCAACGATTTCCATTAAGAGTCCAAAGTGCTAAAAGGAAGCAATCTTTGAAGGTCTATTTCTCAGAGACCGTGATGCTTACAGACTCTCCATCTGAGGCTATGGGATCATATTGTGACCATCTACAAAAACCTCTCTCGGTTTTTGCTATCTCGAAGGCATTTTCCTGTGGTGATGACTTTTCAGTGGAGGGAAAAGCTGTCAGATGCAAGCAGTGTAAAGTTGCAAAGTGGTGCAACTTTCACTCCCTAGCTCGTACGAGCAAACAGACTGTTCCAACATGTCCAGATGGGTACATTTACGCTAGGGATGGTCCTCTCTTGCACCCAAATATGCCGAATCACTCTGAGCTACATTGGACCGACGATTTCCCTTAAGAGTCCAAAGTGCTAAAAGACAGCAATCTTTGAAGGTCTATTTCTCGGAGACCGTGATGCTTACAAAATCTTCATCTAAGGCTATGGGATTGTGTTGTGACCATCTACAAAAACCTCTCTCAATTTTTTCTATCTCGGAGGCGTTTTCCTGTGGTGATGACTTTTCAGTGGAGGGAAAAGTTGCCATATGCAAGTAGTGTAAAGTTACAAAGTGGTGCAAATTTCATTCCGCAACTTGTACGACCAAAAAAACTGTTCCAACATGTCTGGATGGGTACGTTTACGCTAGGGATGTTCCTCTCTTGCACCCAAATAATCTGAATCACTCCGAGCTACATTGGACTGACGATTTCCCTTAAGAGTCTAAAGTGCTAAAAGGCAGCAATCTTTGAAGGTCTATTTCTCGGAGACCGTGATGCTTATAGACTCTCCATCTAAGGTTATTGAATTTTTTTGGGACCATCTACAAAAACCTCTCTCGAATTTTGCTATCTTGGAGGTGTTTTCTTGTGGTGATGACTTTTCAGTGGAGGGAAAAGTTATCAGATGTAAGCAGTGTAAAGTTGCAAAGTGGTGCAAATTTCATTCTGCAGCTCGTACGACCAAACGAACCATTCCAACACGTCTGAATGGGTACGTTTATGATAGGGATGGTTCTCTCTTGCACCCAAATGCATATCACTCAGGCTACATTGGACCAGTGAAATTAGGTGAAAAATTGATGCAGACACAATGGCACAATCACAAAATCTTTTCAACCTACCTATTTGAGGCATCTAACAAGATTATTCTGACCTCTTTGGACAGTCCAAAACTCCCTTAAAACTTGACAAGCAACTAAATACACATTTCCCTCTTTAACCCCCTTAAACCCTTGTAATAGTGAGAAACTAGTTTTTGTCCAATTGCTCCACAATTTTCCAAAACACCAGATGAACACATGACTGATTCAAACACCCATATCCAAGTTGCACAACATATGTGAGAAACAACATAGACTCCTTTGGGCCAGCGTTGACTTCCTATACATTCACCCTTGAGCGGCTTCTCAATTAGCCCAAAATGCAAAGCAACATGCCTTGAAACACCACACAGACCCTAAAACCTTGGGGCAGCAAATATATTGCCATGAAAACAAATATTCTGCAATTGGATTCCATTTGTACGGACCTGTAACCGTCAAATCAAAAAACCCCTGTTTTTAGTGTAATTCTTGAGGGTTTATTGGATGTAGCACTTCCACAACCTTTCAGACTTTTCCACCACCTTAGAAACCTTTATTTATGCCCCAATATGCTTAGAAAACAAATAAACTTCTAGTATCTCAAATATTTTTGCAAACCCTAGGGTAAAAACTCTATTTTCAAGTGAAAAAAACCACCATTTTTGGACCTTTAACTCTTCATTCTATTTCAAAACCCAATTCTCCACACCTTCCACTCTTGAAATAATGTCAAGACATCTAATAATGTTTCTACATAAAGTTTTTATACAAAGCAATGGGAAAATAAAACCATGTAAGTGTTTCCCCAAACTAATTGCCACCAAAACCATTCTTTATAGTTTAAAACCACGAACCACCCCAATGTGTAATTATGATAGCACTCAAGATAGCCCTCCACCATGAACATATCAACTAAGTAGGAACCCATAACATTATGGAAATATGATCCACTTCTCCCAAGCATTACATGTGAGAGATGGTCAATTTCATTGATGGCAACGATTGTGTGACTCCCATTGATGACCTTCTTTATTTAATGCCATTACAACAATATCCAAAGCATTCCAAAGAATAATAATGAAACAATATTTCCCTCAACACCTCATAATCATTCAAGTACTCATTCTAACAATACAAGAGATTTACACTTCAAATTGCAAGTGAATATAATTTACTATATCTTAACATAAAAAATGCAAAACCTAATAGAAAAATGTATCAATGAGGTACAAGGATGTATAAAATCCAATCAATCAAACACAATCAACCTAACATAATTAAGGTTTGATAGGGGTATTGGATAATTAAGGGTTGATAAGGGTATGAATGTTTATCTTTGCATCTACTCTTGAATATCTAGGGACTTGGTGGTATTTAGAAATTTGTTACTCATTTTTATTGCATTGAATCAAAATGTCTCACTATTAATTGCTCCCATGCTATAAGATAAATGATTTTTTTCATGATTATAATGAATATATTGTATGTTATTAATGCTAGTGTATATCATCAAATTATGCCAAACATGTGTTTAGTCAACTCAAAGTGGGTGAATGACACCACTTAGCGAAAAGTTTGAATTTTGAATTTTAAAATGAAAGGGAATAGGTTTGTGACTATGAGGTCACCCTTGTGAATTAAAGAATTGGGTTTGAGGAGAAAAATTTGCAAGCCACTATAATTTATTATATATAAATGGTAAATATTACAAAACCTGGTTCAAACGAGCATACCGACAGGAAAGAACTAGGAAAAAAACCTTCAGTTGTAGCTCGATTAAGTACAAAAATAGACCCCTTTACAAAACGTATGAGTTTCCAAAATACAGGCCCCTTTACATTTTAAACATACCCTTTATACAATTCCATACATTTGACCCATATTTCAAAAAACATCACTGGGTATAGATTATGCCCATACACAATTATGACCATTTGTTGTAGTAGGTCCATGTCAATTGTGCCAGGAATATCGTAAAAGTGGGAAAATGAGAAATCTATATTGTCACAATAGAAAATATGCTTAGAATAATGTATCTTATTAATCTAAACAACTTGAATGATGATGAGCTAGTGATGCAAACTATAAAAGATGCATACCTCTTCGAAAGGACTAAGTGGCTATTGTTGCAGTAGTCCATGATCAATCTTGCCAAAAATATCGCAAAAGTGCATACAAATATCACTATTAAAGACACCTGCATTGCAATAGTATATAAAATATCGGTGTTAAATAAAGAACACTAATGACTTAATCATAATGAACATAAGCATTACCTTCATTCTTGAAAATGTTATTCAAGTGTGCTGAAGGTCATCTCTTTGCTTAGAGTATCAATATTGCTTCATGATCAACATTACTAAGTGTCCATAGTTGTTTTGTCTTTGGTCTGGCATGATGCTTCAACAACTTAACATTTGTTGCTATAACAAGGTGTGAATACATGAGAATGGTTTTGTGTTTCTCGTAGTCTTCAAATGCAGGTATGCCATTCTTTCTAATCATGTATTTTCGCAACCAAGTTCCTGCAACCACAATTGAACTTGTAGGATACATGAAACCATCATCATCTTCCATCGGTTGTGTTAGCTTATGTTTTACCTGCAGACATCGAGCCAACCAATAGTTTGATCTCTCTTCATTCCCTTGCGGTGCAACAGCTGCAAAAATATGTCCTAGCTATAGTAGATTTGAAAGCAGGTCGTAATCAACTGAACTTTCGATTGTGTCATTTTTTATGGATATTGTTTGAGATAAAGGAGTTAGATCTGTGGTACCCATGTCGACCCACTCATGACTCATTGATCCCACTTGCACTAAATAACTCTGACAAAAACAAGCCAATTCTCGTGTCCAAATGGTCCATGTGCCTGCATTTGAGCTTCGAAATGAATGCATCTTTGAAGAATCTTTGATTGTATGACAATCTAATCTACCTCCCACTGTACCCTCCTCAACGAACCAAAAGAATCTACGCACTGTTGAATCAAGTGTCCCTCCCTGTGACAATGCTAAACTACACCAATCAACTATAGAACATGCATCATGGAATTTTGCTCCTGAAATCTTCAATTGCTCCTTAACTAGAGTTCTCTTTACACATGCACCTGCTCCATCATGCTCCCCTTTCCCATGTCCAGCTTCAAAAAAATTCCAAATATGAGGTAGACCCCTCTCTACATGCATTCTACTCAACCAATAAAACATACGAGCATTCTTGAATTGACCTATGCAATTATCTGACCAAATTAGATGTCGGCCTAATGCTATATCATGCTCCTACAAGAACTCAAAAAAAATCTCGAAACAATGTTGGACATACTCAGACGAGTGAGATCTATCATCACTCATATTAAAATGATACTCTCTGATTATCTTTTGATCCTCCTGTGTACTATCAGGTGCATGTCTAAATGTTATGTGGACAAAAATAGCAATCTGAATGGAATTGTAATATTGAGATTGTACCTCGTTTTTTGGTTTCAATGTGTAGTTTTCTGCAAAGTCAGCCACGATATAATAGTGCCAATTGAAAAAGAGTCCTTACACATCTTGAATTGTTGATCCAACCACTGAGACCTATGGCTATGCCTTGCATACTTGTAGAAAAGATTGTCCTTAAAATCTGAAATAAAATCAGCAACACTACATTCTTTTGTAACCAACTCATATCTAGAACCTTCACCTCCGTTTTGCAAAGTATATTTGACTATCTCATATCTCTTTTTCTCAACAAGCTTCTCTCCAAATTCATGTTGAACTCTCATGAAAACATTGAACAAACTTTGACAAGCCACCACATTGTGAGCACTTTGCATTTAAACAATCATTTCTATAGAAGAAGCTATCTTATCGCTGGAACATAAAATATATCTATGGGGTCCCTTGATGTTTTGGAAGATGCATTGCACCACCTCCTGTAACATTTCATTAGTATGCAAAGTAGAATGGATATAGCATAATAGCTCATGGTACATTGAAAACTCCACATGGTATTTGCAACAAGTATTCTGAATCTTAAGAGGCACATGATAAAATGGCTTCAAACCCTCAAAAGTCCTTTTGAGATTTCCATATTTTTATGTGTTTCAATAATTTTTTGAACAACATTGTTGGCTTGATTCCAAGAAATGTTTAGGATGTGGTGTACAGTCTTGATTGCCAATTCTTAACTTTAAAACATCCTTTGCATTGGGTGATACTCTAGAGTTATCATGCCAAAATTGTTGAATTGCTTGCTTTACATTATTGTTAGCTTCTTATGAACACGTGGAAGCCTCCTGGCAAAAGCCTATGTATCATTTTCAAGAGGATCATCTATTCTTTCTCTTCTTGCAAGTGCAATACAATTTTGTCTCATAAAGTGAGCCTTTTTCAATTGATGGCTTACTAGGGTTTGTAATGACTCTCTGTGACTCTCTTATCCTTTTCCTTGTTACTTTTTCAATAGATTGAGAGCAAAAAAATTTTTGACAATAATAGAATTTTTCAGTCTTCTTGTTCACATGAATCTTCAATTTGGCTAGCAAAGGTCTCATCTTTTGCATCTTTAGCAATTTTACAAAAAATTGGCATTGCTCGGTCAATTTCTTATCACTAAAATATTGGTTGAAAATTCTTGTAGCCCACAACCGAATAGTTCGTGTTGATCTCTTTCCTTCAAAATTGTTTATAATATTCTCATCAAATTCAAGTAACCATTTAGGGTTTCTTGAGGGTCTTGAAATTGGAATATGTCTTTCTTCCATACAAGGTTCTTCATTTCTCATGTAATTTGGTGAAACATAATTTACACTTGCTTCAATATTATGTTCCAAATCTTCATTTCCAACATTTTTACCTTGAACATTTTCAATATCAATTTGAATAATTTCATTCCCAATTTCAATATCATGTTCAACATCTTCAAATCCAACATTTTCACCTTGAACATTTCATTCTCAATTTCAATATTTTCATTCCGGTTTCAATATCATGTTCAACATCTTCAAATCCAACATTTTTCTTGAACATTTTCATTATCAATTTCAATAATTTCATTCCTAATTTGAATATCATGTTCAGCATATTCAATTCCAACATTTTCACCTTGAACATCTTCAATTTCCTCTTCATTTGAAGACCAAGGGGTTAGGTTCACCAATATTTAACATAGATGTCTTCTCTTCTATGACTTTCTCTATCTTTTTGTCTATTGCTGAATTTCTTCTTTTGTAAGCTTTCTTTATTTTGCTTGACGGCTGTGCTCCCATTATACTTCATAAAAGATGCTAAAAATCATTCCTTATGAAATTTCAATGAAGATGTAAAAGTTGATCTTTGTCCCTTCTTGTTTGAAACCGCGTGTTTGTCGCTTGCAAACAGAATGTAGGGTCCGTTGGAATGCACAAAATGACCCACATGGGGCTTTTCTATGGCCCACAAATTTGATATCGTTATAATCTGATATTTGATTCATTCTAAAAATTTATGATGTTTTGCAATGTATGATTTTAGTTCTTCAAATCGGATATTCGATTTGTGTACTATAGACCTAAGGGTTAATGGTAGTGGTAGGGGTTTAAGGGTTAAAGGTTTAGGGTTTAGGGTATATGGTAGAGGTTTAAAGGGTTAGGTTTTATGGTAGAGGGTTATAAGGGTTTAGGGTTTATAGGGGGGAGAGATAGATGGGTGAGTGTGTGAGAGAGTGACCCAAGAGAGGGATAAGGTCGAGAGGGTGGGAGAGTGGGATGAATGGGGGAGAGAGAGATGGTGGGAGAGAGTGGGAGAGAGTGGGAGAGGGTGGTTGAGAGTGGGAGAGAGGGAGGGAGAGAGTAGAAGAGTGGAAGAGGGTGGTAGAGAGTGGGATAGGGTGGGAGAGGTTAGTGTTATTCCTTGCATACCCACCCCATTTTGATCTGGAACAAAATGGGTCCCCCTTCTCTTTTGATTTCTTTGCCTTTGGTTTTTGGTTTTGCCTCAATTGGAATTCGAGTTTTCTCCTGAGTTCGAGATTTTCCATCCCATTCGGATTTTCCCGGATCTCACTCGAACTCGGCTGAGCGTTGTTGTTCGGGGATTTTTGGTCTTCGCGAAATTCCGTGTGGACTGAATTTTGTCGGATTGTCTTTTTTCGTAGTTTTCTGTCTCCTCTAGATTTTCCCGAAATCCGTCATCCCCTCTTTTTCTCAGATTTTTCGGAGTGTCCTTTTTTGCAGAAATCCGTCCCACGCGGATTTCCCTAGAATCTGGTGAAATGATAAGAAGTTTGGAATAGCAGGACTAGCTAATAAATAATTATGCATTTTACAATTAATTGGTGCTATTTTGAGGTCTCACATGTTGTTCCTGGTTTGATAATGATTAGATTGAGTTTCTAATGCATGTTTTCATGCTTTTTCCACTAGAATCCGCTTGACTCAGAATTCTCTGAAATTCCTCCCCAGATTGGATTTCACGGGTTGGCCTGAAACCTGAACTGTTGTATGATCATTTTGTTTGAAAATTTAACTGCACCCTACTGGCATGGGATTCGTTTCAATGGTGTTTTTGATTATTTAACTTTTGTCCTTGTGATCTTCACTATGGTTTTCTTTGTTGAATGCAGGATTAAATCACATGCAGGATGGTATTTGTATAGAGTACTCAACTGGAATGCATTCCCCAGTCCAGTTGGTCATGGAAATTAGCTAAGGCAACAGTCGGCAAGACACCGGAGATGTCACAGCGAGTGGAATTTACATATAGGCATCTATCAGTAGAACTAAGGTCATTATCCTGGCGAAAAGGAATTTTCTATCGGCATGAGTTTTCCCTTCGGGAGGTGGTCTTGGCGAAATCTCAAAGTCCTACTGACTGGCATCAAAAGATTCATACATCAGCAATTAGAAATCATATATGGGCATCTATTTCCAAGACATCATTCATCGTCTTGGCGACTTTGGGGTTTCCTCTATCGGCATAGGGTTTACTCCCCGCCAGGATGTCTCGGCGAGTGCACGATGTC
Organism: Sequoia sempervirens; assembly: GCA_007258455.2. Classification (NCBI taxonomy): domain Eukaryota; kingdom Viridiplantae; phylum Streptophyta; class Pinopsida; order Cupressales; family Cupressaceae; genus Sequoia; species Sequoia sempervirens. Next base: position 97,467,604 of record VDFB02373365.1, on the reverse strand, counting down.
TCACCAACTAATGAAAAGCAGGTCTAACACTTCGACAGGAGTCATCTGCTTCGGCGCAGGGTCTTGGCAAAGGCCTAGCATCTCATCGACTACCGCACAATGAGTTATCCCTTCGGTAGAAGTCAACTTCTTCGCTAAGAAGTCTCAGCGAAATCTCAGGGTCTTGCCAAAGGGAGTTGCATTCGGCAAAGGATAAAAATTTCAGTGTAATGTCTGGCTGAAAGGCGTAAGTGTCAGTGAAATGAAGAGGCATTGGCATAGCATTTGGAGCCCGCTAAGAGGTCTCGGCGAGTGGGTGCAGTCTCGCCGACAAAGGTGTCTTCAGAGAGAGTGTCGGCGTTCGGCGCAATGTCTCGCCGATGAGATATGTCACGGCAACAAAATGGATTTATGAAGGCTTTCGTCGAGACATAAGATGTCTGCAGGTCATCTCCCCGACAAGAGGATGCTACAGAGATGTATGTGAAACGAAGGAGCCCATGTCAGAATGACTGCAGAAAGGTCTCAACAAAATGAAAGGGTCACCAAAGGTGATCCCTTCGGCATAATGTCTGGCCGAAATGGTGAGGTCACGCCGAAAAGGCCGAGCTCGCCGAAGAAAAGGAAATCAGGGAGACTCCAGAAGAATAACAGGCACTTGGAAAAATGTCTGGGCGACTCTAGGGTGTCTTAGCGAAGGAAAAGGAGCTCACGGAGAGGAAAGGCATGTGCCAAGAGGTCTCAGTGAACTGTAGGAGTCTCGGGGAGACATTTGGGGTGAGAGAAAGCACTTTGGTATAACTACAGCGAGGTTTTGGCGACAGTATAGCTCACCAAAGGATCATGCTTTCGACCCGAGGTCTTGGCGAAGGGTGAAGGTAACATCGAAACAAGAAGGTTGGGGCTCATTAAGGACAAAAAGGAGGTCTCAGTAAGAGAATAGGAGCTTGGGATAAGGTCTCCCCGACCCAGTGAAGTCTCACTGACACAAGGAAGCTCGCCCAAAGATTTGGCCTTCGGTGAAACATCTCGCCGACTTGCCAGTGTCACACTGAAACAATGAAGTCAACCCACCGCAGGATAAGGAGAATGTTGGGGAGACTCCAAAGAAAATGAGGACTTCACCATGTGGTCTTGTTGATAGCCTGAAGTCTTTCCGATAGCGGTAGGCTCACAAATGAAAATAGATATCAATATAACCATGGGGGATCGCCATGACCTTGGGCCGATTAAGAAGTCTTGTCGAAAGGAAAATGAACTCCAAGCCAAAGAGAGGGATATCATCGCTGTGATGTCTTACCAATGAGCGGCTATCTTGTCGATGTTCTTTTGGAGCTTGGTATGACTCCCACAGCTCGCCGAATGGTCTCACCAAATGTCCCATGTTACCCCGATGACTGCTGAAGGATGAGATCATGTCGGGGAGACACCGATGGTGTCTCACTGACATGCGATGTTGATCAAACCACCTTTGACCATTTGAGGAGCTCACTTGGCATACGCCCAACCAATCAGAAGAAGCCAAAGAGTGATTCATCGGTCCCTTTCACCGATTGACTGTTTCTGGGAAAGAAGGCCAACAAAATGCAAACTAGATGGATTCTTTCTGAGAAATAGGTGGCGATGGATTAGCTCGGGCGAAATGTTCAGATCTGCAAGAAGCCCCGATGGCCTTTCCAGAAGAATGGTCAACCTATAGATAAGTCCCAAAATAGAAAGAAAGGTCGAAGGAAGGAAGAAATTGTGACTCAAAGGGACACCTGTGGCAACCACTGATAGAAGGCAGATCATTATTAATAAGGACATTCTGAGCATTCAAGGCGCCCCAAAAGAGTTCAAAGATGGACACGCACACAGGAAAGTTAATGCTGCAGTTGTCAAAAGATCTAAAAAGACTTCTCCTACGAGTAGGAATCCTTCATCAGCATGGACAACAAGGATTCACATTGAATGCAGTTTTGACTTTCCTCATAAAGATCTGAGAGCCAACTCTCCTGAATGTAGATATTTTGTAAACCCTAGTATAGGGGGATGGCACATTCTTTTGATGCATTCTATATATAAGGCATTCTTTCCTATTTGTAAAGGTTAGGAGAAAAGTAGATAGAGCACTTCTAGATTAGAACTTCTGGATTTAGATAACTTTTAGACTGAGAACCATTTTAGAGTTAGAACTATTGAGAGTTAGTGAGTTAACATAAGAAGATAGAGTTGTATCTTGATTCTCAGTAATGGGAGCTTCTCTTGTCTTCTTGGTTAGCAGTAAGATTTCAGTATAGACTGTAATGTATTTTCTGAGCTCTCTTAGTGTAGTTGGAAACAATCTGGAGCCACAAATTCTCTGTACACTGGTGATTGTTCCAGCCTTGTAAATATTGTTTATCTGTTTTAATAATAGTAGAAGCAATCAGAGTTTAATCTACTTCATGTTGTGTTCCTAAATGATATTTTTCTTAAATTGATCATTTGATTTGTGAAGTCTTCAAGGGATGAGATATTATTTTGTTTTTTATTTGAATAACAATTAAAAATCTGGTATGCAAATTAGCACTGTGAATGAAAGAGGTTGTGTGTTAATCACAAGCTCATCTTGTTCTACAGTTTTGGTTTACAAATTCCTTGAAGTTAACAAGTCTGGTTAAGATTGGATGAACTGTTGTTCTTTTCTATTTCAAAACCCTGATCTATCTTTCGTTGTTTCTTTAAAACCCTAGTTAAAGTAGGTTTCATTTCATGCTTGATCTTAGAACAATCCAGAAGCTCAACACCAGCAGGCCCCTTGAATATTACTATTGCATTGACCACTAAGTAACATCAGCATAGTTGAGACCTAACTACAAAGACCTTGGGAGCTAAGGCATCCATGTGTTGCCTTTCTCTTTCAGGAGAAGCAAAATAGCAATATTTTTCTTGCATTGTTGTGGTGCCAAAACCGCCATCAATAGGAAATGGCACTAGAAGGAGGGCCCTATGAGTAATTATGGATCGTTGAGAGTTGGAGTGGGCCAGGACTTGGAAATCCCAGCTCTAATGGGTAGCCCTTTGTATATACAGGGATTTGTCCATGAAATCCTTGGTCACCTGTATGATAGGCTTCCTTTATTTTTCCCTAACAGTGGGAAAAATGCTTTTGAACATGTCGGAACTTGCAGGTGTATTCTCACTTTTCTCCAAGTTCTGCATGAGGATGTTGTCTGTCAATTGTTCATCAGAACACTTCAAGGTTCAACAATATAATGGTATGTTTATCTACCACCGCAATCTATTTATTCATGGGAAGAGTTACAAAGCTTATTCTTAGGTCAGTTTGGTCCTCGCACACAAGACTACTGGGAGAACTCATCCCTACAAAATCCAATCACAGAGTTAAATACTCCACCTATCAATGAAGTGGTGACCATATCATCTCCTTTCAGTCATCTTCCAAAGAATACTCCATTACATCACAATGAAGCTCTAGATGAAATATTTGATTCGCCAGAATATAACTTTGATGACTTGTTTGGTGAAAAGCATGAAATGGATGTAAATTTAGAGGATAATAGAAATCTCAAGATAGAATCTAGCTTTGTTGAAAATGTTAGTACTAACAAGGGCTGTGAAGGAGATGAGGTAAACTCTTCTAATCAAGATGAGAGTCAGCACGAGGAGGAATCGACAAAGGAATATGGCTCATGTTGGCTTGATATCCCTTGTATGCAAAATCGAATAAAGGAGAAATTAGAAGAGCTAGGAGATTTGAAATTATTAGAACTTGTTGAACCAACTAGATGTGGGATACATAGAACTGATTAGCACTCTCAAATGGATTGCCATGTATTCCTAGGAAGGATGGATTTGTATTTCAAGCAAATGATTACTAGTGAAGGAATACTTATGGAGGATCCTTGGAGTATGCATCCCCTCAACAAGGAGGATGAAACAACTAGCACACATGAGAAAAATGATCTGTTCTTCCAACATGATGAGAACAACAGTGAGAACATGTTGCGTTCTTCCCCATCTTTTGATGACCTTGATCCTTGCATCAAGATGGATTCAACAACTAATGAAACTCCTCTACCTAGTGCAGACCTGATGGAAGTGGAGAATGGATTCATCGATGCATTCATAGATTCTTTCATGATGGTGGATGAGGAGGAAACACCCTTTGGTGGGTTAACACAAAAAGATGACTCTGCTAATTTAAGTGGTGGACGGATTGAAACATGTAGAACACTTCAAGATGAAATTTCCAATGAATTTGGTGGTCAAGGACGAGGACCTCAATGCCAAAATGAAATCTTGAGGGAAGAAGTTCGAGTAGAGGTGCAGATCAGTCAAGTGCTTCCTGAGGAAATTCATGACGGGGTACATTTGGATGAAACAGAGGAATGCCAAGAAAGCAACCCAGAGGAATGTGAATTGAGAAAGTGTCTTCCTAACTCTGACGCTATGTGTTCAAATGAGTTCAAAGGAAATCCTTGTTCACCATGTGCAAGTATCTCTGACACCAATGATGATAAGCTGGAGCCAGATTCTCAAACCTTGGGGGATGATATGTTTCAAGAGAATGTTCAAAGTGAGACTTCATCTCAAGAAATTCAGAAATTTTTTTACTCTATGCCTGAGATGAATACAGAGATGTTGGTGAGTGAATATCCTGACTACAAGATGAACCCTAATTCAGGGGTGTTCCATGAGCTGAGACCTCGTAAGGAGGAGATCATACAACACAAGCCTGCATTGGTTACTAGAAATCTTCAGAATCAAGTGGTGTCCTTTCATTATCCTCTATGTTTTAATAATTTTCAGTTTGATTATGGCATTGGGGATAGTAAAACATGTCTGTGGGTAAATCACGACAAAACTGAGAACCCACAGTTGATAATATTTCAAGCTTTATGCTCTTAGAATGAACTTATTGCTTATAAACTTTATATTTTTTAGTATAAAGATAAATTTGCTAGGCTTAGAACTGTGCCTAGTAAGTTAAGATTGCCGCGCATAATGAAAAATCAGTCAAGTCAATGTATAAATTTTTACAGTTATGTGTTTGTAAAGCTTGGATTTTGAGTTAGTTTAGGATAAGGATAGGTTAGTGTTAGTTTTTAGTTTAGTTATTTTTCCTTTGTTTTGTTTTTTTTCCTTTTCTTGTTCTTTTGTTTTTGTTTCTGTAAATAGTCTATTTTTTTCTAGTTGTAAATATTATGCTTTTGCTTCTGTTGTAAATAGCTTTTCTGTTTGTCTTTGTTTTTTTTTTTTTTCCTTTTGGGGTTTGCCTGTTCTACCCCATCTTAAAATGGTGGTTGTTATTTGAAGCATACTTTGGTCATTTGGAGAAGAAATGGTTTAGATATTTTCATAGTTTCTGGTTGGGTGATTATGTCCTAAACTTTTGTCTTATGCCCATTGACAATAAGAGTTGTGGGAGGTCTTGAAAACAAGGTGCAAAGTAAATAAATTTCATTAGCTCCCTTTGAATCTGTCACAAATCAACAAGATCATCTCCTCTTGTAATGGTATATTTATCCTAGGATGACAATGTTGTCGGACTTGAGTGAAAAATCCGATTTTCCAAGTGTTGTCATGAGGTCCATGGTAGTTTTCAACCCAGATCAGATGTTAAACATTTGACATATTGAAAGGAATAGAGAATTAAATGAAATATTTGAAACCTCAAAAGAAAAAGAAAAGACTTATCAAAAGAGAAAAGAGATTCAATATGAATGGGTGATTCCAGTATCTCTACCGGGGCTATGGATGCCTGACTGGTAGTAGAGCAATGCTATGAGAAAACTAGAGGTATCTTCGTCAGGGATATGGGCACTTGACTGGCAGTGGAGCAATGCCCAGGATATCATTGCATGATAGCTAAAAGAAAATCAACTCATGTAGTTCAAATCTTACACGTTGTTGTCCAAAAGATGAAGAAAACTTCATGAGAGAGTGGTGCACAATCAAGCACACACATAGATTCAGGGGTAGTTACTGTTGACTTACATTTGAGATTCTAGCTTTACCTTGCTTGTTATAACTGACCCAATTGGAGTTGTGATGTTCATGAACCAGGAGTTCTAGGTAGCTGAATCCTTCAGATTCTTGAAAATGGTTAAACCATTTTCCCAGCTGAGTCGCCATTTGTTATGCCCTGCATAACCACCCCATTTTGATTTGGAACAAAATGGGTCCCTCTTCTCTTTTGATTTCTTTTCCTTTGGTTTTTGGTTTTGCCTCAGTTGGAATTTGGGTTTTCTCCTGAGTTAAGGATTTTCTATCCTATTTGGATTTTTTCGGATCTCACTCGAAGTCTGGCTGAGCGCTATTGTTCGGGGATTTTTGGTCTTTGCGGAATTCCATGTGGACCAGATTTTTCCGAATTGTCTTTTTTCGCAGTTTTCTGTCTCCTCCAGATTTTCCCAAAATCTATCATCCCCTCTTTTTCCCAGATTTGCCAGAGTGTCTCCTTTTTCATGGAAATCTGTCCCATGCGATTTCCCCGAAATCTGGTGAAATGATAAGAAGTTTGGAATATCAGGACTAGCTAATAAATAATGATGCATTTTACAATTAATTGGTGCTAATTTGAGGTCTCATATGTTGTTCTTGGTTTGATAATTATCAGATTGAGTTTCTCATGCGTGTTTTCATGCTTTTTCCACTAGAATCCGCCTAACTCAGAATTCTCTGAAATTCCTCCCCGGCTTGGATTCCGTAGGTCAGCCTGAAACCTGAACTGTTGTATGATCATTTTGTTTGAAAATTTAACTGCACCCTGTTGGCATGGGATTCGTTTCAATGGTGTTTTTTATTTTTTAAATTCTATCCTTGTGATCTTCATTATGGTTTTCTTCGTTGAATGCAGGATTAAATCACATGCAGGATGGTATTTGTCAAGAGTGCTCAGCTGGAATGCATTCCCCAGTCCAGTTGGTCATGGAAATCAACTAAGGCAACAGTCGGCAAGACCCCAGAGATGTCACAATGAGTGGAATTTACATACAGGCATCTATCGGCAGAACTAAGGTCATCGTCCTGGCAAAAAGGAATTTTCTATCGGCATGAGTTTTCCCTTCGGGGGGTGGTCTTGGCGAAATCTCAAAGTCTTGCTGACCGGCATCATAAGATTCATACATCGGCAATCATAAATCATATACGGTCGTCTATCACCAAGACATCATTCATGGTCTTGGCAACTTTGGGGTTTCCTCTATCGGCATAGGGTTTACTCCTTGCCAGGACATCTCGGCGAGTGCATGATGTCTCACCGACTAATGAAAAGGAGGTCTAACACTTCGGTGGGAGTCATCTGCTTCGGCGCAGGGTCTTGGCGAAGGCCTACCATCTCACCGACTACTGTACAACGAGTTCTCTCTTCGGCGGAAGTCAACTTCTTCACTAAGAAGTCTCAGCGAAATATCAGGGTCTTGCCGAAGGGAGTTGCATTCGGCGAAGGATAAAACTTTCGGTGTAATGTCTGGCCGAAAGGCTTAAGTCTCAGCGAAACGAAGAGGCATCGGCGTCGCAGTTGGAGCCTGCTAAGAGGTCTCGGCGAGTGGGTACAGTCTCGCTGACAAAGGTGTCTTCAGAGAGAGTGTGAGCATTTGGCGCAATGTCTCGCCAATGAGATATGTCACGGCGACAAAATGGATTTATGAAGGCTTTCGTCGAGACATAAGATGTCTGCAGGACATCTCCCCGACAAGAGGATGCTACAGCGACATGTGAAATGAAGGAGCCCATGTTGGAATGACTATAGAAAGGTCTCAACGAAATGAAAGGGTCACCAAAGGTGATCCCTTTGGTATAATGTCTAGCCGAAAAGGTGAGGTCACGCCGAAAAGGCCGAGCTCGCCGAAGCAAAGGAAATCGGGGAGACTCCAGAAGAATAAAGGGCACTCAGTGAAATGTCTGGGCAACTCCAGGGTGTCTCGGTGAAGGAAAAGGAGCTCGCTGAGAGGAAAGGCATGTGCCAAGAGGTTTCAGCGAAATGTAGGAGTCTCAGCGACACATTTGGGGTGAGAGAAAGCACTTCGTTATTACTACAGCGAGGTTTTGGTGACAGTATAGCTCACCAAAGGCTCATGCTTTCGCCCCAAGGTCTTGGCAAAGGGCGAAGGTCAAATCGAAACAAGAAGGCTGGGGCTTGCTGAGGACAGAAAGGAGGGCTCGGTAAGAGAATAGGAGCTCGGGATAAGGTCTTCCCGACCTAGTGAAGTCTCACTGACAGAAGGAAGCTCACCCAAATATTTGGCCTTCAGTGAAGCTTCTCACCGACTTGCCAGTGTCACACCGAAACAATGAAGTCAGCCCACCGTGGGATAAGGAGAATGTTGGGGAGACTCCAAATAAAATGAGTACTTTGCCATGTGGTCTTGTTGATAGGCTGAAGTCTTGCCGATAGTGGTAGGCTCACAAATGAAAATAGATATCGGTATAACCATGGGGGATCACCATGACCTTGGGCCAATTAAGAAGTCTTGTCGAAAGGAAAATGAACTTCGAGCCAAAGAGAGGGATATCATCGTTGTGATGTCTTACCAACAAGCAGCTATCTTGTCGATGTTCTTTTGGAGCTCGGTATGACTCCCACAGCTTGCCGAAGGGTCTCACTGAATGTCCCATGTTACCCCGATGACTGCTGAAGGATGAGATCATGTCAGGGAGACACCGATGGTGTCTCACTGACATGTGATGTTGATCAGACCACCTTTGACTGCCTGAGGAGCTCACTTGGTGTACGCCCGACCAATCAGAAGAAGCCAAAGAGTGATTCATCGGTCCCTTTGATCGATTGACTATTTCTGGGAAAGAAGGCCAACAAAATGCAAACCAGATGGACTCTTTCTGAGAAATAGGTGGCGATGGATTAGCTCGGGTGAAATGTTCAGATATGCAAGAAGCCCCAATGGCGTTTCTAGAAGAATAGTTAACCTACAAAGAAGTCCCAAAATAGAAAGAAAGGCCTAAGTAAGGAAGAAATTGTGACTCAGAGGGACACCTATGGCGACCATTGACAGAAGGCAGATCATTATTAATAAGGATATTATGAGCATTCAAGGCACCCCAATAGAGTTCGAAGATGGACACACACAGGAAACTTAATGCTGCAGTTGTCAAAAGATCTAAAAAGACTTCTCCTGCGAGTAGGAATCCTTCATCAGCATGGACAACAAGGATTCACATTGAATGCGGTTTTGACTTTCCTTAGAAAGATATGAGAGCCGACTCTCCTGAATGCAGATATTTTGTAAACCCTAGTACAGGGGGACAATGCATTCTTTTGATGCATTTTGTATATAAGGCATTCTTGCCTCTTTGTAAAGGTTAGGAAAAAAGTAGATAGAGCACTTCTAGATTAAAACTTCTGGATTTAGATAACTTTTAGACTGAGAACCATTTTAGAGTTAGAACTATTGAGAGTTAGTGAGTTAACATAAGAAGATAGAGTTGTATCTCGATTCTCAATAATGGGAGCTTCTCTTGTCTTCTTGGTTAGCAGTAAGATTTCAGTATAGACTGTAATGTATTTTCTGAGCTCTCTTAGTGTAGTTGGAAACAATCTGGAGCCATAGATTCTTTGTACACTGGTGATTGTGCCAGCCTTGTAAATATTGTTTATTTGTTTTAATAACAGTAGAAGCAATCAGAGTTTAATCTACTTCATGTTGTGTTCCTGAATGATATTTTTCTTAAATTGATCATTTGATTTGTGAAGTCTTCAAGGGATGAGATATTATTTTGTGTTTTATTTGAATAATAATTAAAAATCTGTTATGTGAATTAGCACTGTGAATGAAAGAGGTTGTGTGTCAATCACAAGCTCATCTTGTTCTACAGTTTTGGTTTACAAATTCCTTGAAGTTAACAAGTCTGGTTAAGATTGGATGAACTGTTGTTCTTTTCTGTTTCAAAACCCTAATCTATCTTTTGTTGTTTCTTTAAAACCCCAATTAAAGTAGGTTTCATTTCATGCTTGATCTTAGAAAAATCCAGAAGCTCAACACTAGCAGGCCCCTTGAATATTATTGTTGTATTGACCACTGAGTAACATTAGCACAGTTGAGACCCGACTACAAAGACCTTGGGAGCTAAGGCATCCATGTGTTGCCTTTCTCTTTTAGGAGAAGAAAAATGGCAATATTTTTCTTGCATTGTTGTGGTGCCAAAACCACCATCAACAGTTAGGATAGAGTGGGAGAGAGTTGGAGAGAGAGGGAGAGAGGGAGGGAGAGATTGGGAAAGTGAGTGAGA
>VDFB02373365.1:97435721-97455568 GCA_007258455.2 Sequoia sempervirens | reverse complement strand
AAGTACTACTGCATTGAAATTTCAATTTTTCACCAAATAGAATTTTAAAAAAATAAAATAAACATAGTAGTTTAGAAACTACATTCAATTTTCCATAGATTCTATTCTTACATATTTTTGAAATAATATAGATAACTTATTCAAATTTTTATGTCAAGTTGCCTAACTCTGATTTTTCTGAATTTTCATTGCCACTTAAGGGCCTATTTTTTCCATGATAATCTTGTACATACCCATGCCATTTTCATTTTGATTCACTTCAATGCCTAAAAATTATTTTATGAGTCCCAAGTCTGTCATTTCAAATTCTTTCTTCATAGCTCCTTTAAATAGATCAATTGATAAATCACCAGTGAATATTAAATCATCAACATACATGCATACAATCAGAATTTCACCTTTTTCATTCATCTTGGTATATAATGTAGGCTCACTGCTGCATCTTATGAAGCCATTCTATAAAAGATAACTATCAATTCTGTTGTACCAAGCTCTTGGGGCTTGCTTGAGACCATACAGTGCTTTCTTTAGCTTGTAGACTTTGTCTTCTTGTCCCAATATCTCATACCTAGGTGGCTATTCCACATAAACTTCTTCTTCAAGATAGCCATTTAAAAATGTTGATTTTGCATCCATTTGATGAATTTACCATTTGTTTTGTGTTGCAATGGAAAGAATCATCCTTACTGTGTCAAGATGTGCTACAGGAGCAAATGTCTCATTATAATCAATTTTGGGCTACTGTGAATAACCCTTTGCCACTAATCTTGCTTTATGATTTTGCACTTCACCACATTCAATTTGGTTTTATAAACCCATTTAACTCCTATTACATCCTTGTCTTTTGGAAGACTCACCAACTCCCATGTTTGATGCTTTCCAATTGCAACAATTTCTTCATCCATTGCACATATCCATTTATCTTCTTTAATTGCATCCTCAAAATGTGTTGGATCATATATTTGTGAATAAAATGCAAAAAGAGAAATCTGATTAGTATTATTCTCACCTTCATTTTGTTCATATATATCCCTTATACTTCTGATTTTCTATCTTCTCATGCTTGCCAATGTAAGATTTGATAGATCACTTGAACTTGCTAAATGTGGACTTGATGGTCCAGCTCTAGAAATTCTTGTTGTAGATGGCGTCTGTTGTCCTCTTGTTTCTACTCTTACATTCTATGATGGTGTCACTTGTTGACCACTTGGTTGAACTTGAATGGGCATGGAAGGAGTCACATTAGAAGGAATATTTGTTGGTACAAAAATTTCATAATTCTCTTGAGGTATACTCGCTAATACATTAACTATTTTTTCCCTGCTTCCATCCCATGCTTCATTTTCTAAAATCTATACATCTCTGTTGATTATAACCTTCTTATTTGTTGGATTATAAAGTTTGTAAGCCATGGATTCATCACTGTATCCAACAAATATGCATTTTTCTCTTTTGTTGTCTAACATTCTTCTTAATTCATCAGGCACATGTGCATATGCTATGCAACCAAAAACTCTTATGTGAGAAACATTATGTTTTCTTCTAGTCCATGCTTTTTCAGGAATCATATTCATAACACTTTTTGTTGGACACCTATTTATTATATATGTTGCACATGATACAGCTTCAACACAATATTCATTTGACAAATGTTTGGCTTTTAACATGCTTCTAGCCATTTCCATAATTGTTATGTTTTTCCTTTCAGCTACCCCATTTTGCTGTGTGTATCTAGTAGTAATTTTTTTGTGAATCCCATGATCTTTTCAAAATTTTAAAAACTCTTTTGAAATATATATTCACCTCCTCTATCCATCCTCAACACTTTGATATAATGACCACTCTGTTTTTCAGCAAGAGACTTAAATTGACGAAAGAAATCAAGCACTTCACTCTTATGCTTTAGAAAGTAGACCCATGTTTTCCTTGAATAATCATAAATAAAAGTTAGAAAATAGAGACTGCCACCAATTGAGGGTGTTTGCATATAGGTCCACACAAATTTGAATGTACAGTCTCCAAAGGGGCTTTTGCTCTAGTTGGCTTTCCTGCTGGAAAAGATTCTCTATGATGCTTTCCTAAGATACATCCTTCACATTCTCTTTCAGGTTTTTCTATTAAAGGTAGTCCCTTGACCATACTTTTCCTATGAAGCAAATTTAGACCCCCAAAGTTAAGATGTCCAAATCTTAAGTTCCATAAGTTCCAATTTTCATCTTTTACTTCTGCTTGAAAGACAGTTTGCATAACTGTTGTGGTTTCTTATGCTTGTGCATAATCTATATTAAAATCCGGTTGAATCTTCAAAGGAAACATTCTATTACTTGTCATTTTGACCTTAGTAATGAGCTGATTACTTGGGTATTTGTCTAAAATTGTGCACAGTCCATTTTTGAAAGTTACTCTATACCCTTTTTGAACAAGTTGTCCTATACTCATGAAATTGTGTTTTAGACCAGGCACACAATACACATATGAGATATATTTTTTCTCCCTCTATTTAGTTAGAATGTTAACATTTCCCTTTCCTTTAACTGACACTTTGTTGTCATTACCCAATGTAACATCAGATTTAACATTTTCATCTAAACTTGAAAACATTTCTAGATTTCATGTCATATGGTTGCTACGGCCTGAGTCTAAAAACCAAACATCTTTTTCACTTGCTTGTGCAACATTACATGCCAAAAACATTGTGCTCTTTTCTGGTTTTTGGTCTTGACTTTCTTTTGTGGAATTTGCATTTTGTTTAGCATAATCATACTGTTTCTTTCTACACTCATTCATGTAATGCCCAATTTTTTTTATAGTGGTGACATTGGATTTGAGACTTATCATACCTTTGTCCTTGTGATTAATTTTGTGAGGAACTCTGACTTGATTTTTGATTGTTGCCTCTTCCACTTGAGCTTGATGGGCTGCTTCTTCCACCTCTGTAAAATTTTCTTCCTCTTCCTCTGAAATTCGATCTTCCTCTGCCTCTTCCTTGGCTAATTGAAGCTTGTGACTTGAAAGAATGCTCCAATGAAGTTCTTGCAGACCTAATCAACCTCTGTTCATGAGAAATGAGAGATGCATTGAGCTCAACAATTGAATACTGTGTGAGGTCCTATGTTTCCTCTATGGTTCAACAATTGTCTCAAATTTTATGGGAAAACTCCTTAGAATCTTTTCAACCACTCTTTTATCTTCAAGTGTCTCACCATGTGATCTAATTTGATTTACTAGTCCAATGACCTGGGTGAAGAATGAATCTACTGATTCGTTTTCCTTCATATTCATATTTTTAAAATCTTTTCTCAGTATTTGTAACTTTGTTGTTTTGACTTTTTCTATACCTTGATAAGTTGTTTGAAGTATGTCCCATGCTTGTCTGGACCTTGTTGTTGCTGCAATCCTTGGGAAAATGCGCTCATGCACTCCTTGGAGAATAAAGAAAAGAGCTTTTGAATCTTTCTTCCTACTGTCCTTCAATAAGTCCTTTTCTGCTTGAGTCAAAGCATTATATGCTGTTGCATCAACTAGCTCTGGAAATCTATTCTCTACTAGCTTGCATAAATCTTTTGAACAAAATAATGCCCTCATTGTGATTGCCCAGTAGTCATAATTTTTCCCATTAAACTGTGGGATTTTAGGGTTAGTCAAGCTTGTTCTTGTTGCCATTATTTCACTGAAACTTTTAGAAACAAATGTTTTACTAATGACCTAGCTTTGATAAACCTACTTTGATACCACGTGAAGGCTAGAGGCAGAGGATTCCAAACATAGAAAATAACAGATAACAGATACACACAAGTAACTCATAAACTAAAATTTGTATTTAAATCTTAAATATTTGATCTCATAAACACAGAGCTACTGCTCAACTTTGCTATTGCAAAGAAAAACCACTATTTTTTCTCTTCTATTTCTTATTCTTGTTTTTTTTTTAAATTACATCCATCCAACACTAATATAGAATTAAAAGGTCATGAAAGAAATTCACGAGGAAGGAGGTGAAATAAATATCATTAATACAATAATAAAGACTTGAGATTTTCCCATATTTAATCATTTAAAAAAATTGTCTTAAGCATATTAAACATTGTCCTTCAAATATTAAATGCCCGTACAAAATATACATGCCAAACATTCCGCCAGGAGAACGAATAAACCGCACTACCACTAAGAGAAATGAAGACACTTGTGTGACCACGGGGTCACCGCACTACCTTAGGGATCAGACTGGGAGGCTGCGGGTCTGCGAGGAAACCGCTCCACCGCACAAGATTGAAGAAGGGGTCGCGGGCCCGCGGTAGACACCGCACAACTGCCACAGTCATGAGATAAGGCTGCGGTATGGTGGTGGTCACCACAGTACGGCCTGGCTTAAACGTCACACACTAAGCTTTGACTACTTAGTGTGGACATGCCGTGGGCCCCACTCTTAACCGGCCATTCCAAGTTTATACTTTTTCCTTTCCCGTTACTGATCGCTGTTTCCGTTTCCCCTGTTCACCGTTAGCATTCAAAATTTTCCCGCGCAGTCTCACCGCTTCAGCACATTCAAAACCAGGTTTCCCACGCGCTTGGTTTTCATTTGTCACTCGCGGTCTGTGCAAAAATAGCAGCTTTGGAACAAAGTATGGACGTCCATTAAAGAATTAGGGATTATTCAATATGCTCTGGTAGACATGGATGCAAACTATAGAAACATAGACAAGGCACGTCAACTGTTTGACAGGATACCACAAAGAAATCTGGTCTCGTGGAATGCTATTCTTGCAGGATATGGATATAATGCGTTTGATAAAAAGGATTTACAGACTTTAATCAATTTTAATCGGCAGATGTAAATCAGAACTCCACAATCTTTGCCAACATCCTCCCTGCCTGTGCCAAAAGAGCTTTGGAACGGGATATGGACATCCATCACAGCATAAAGAAAACCACTTTTCTGTCAGATGGTGTAGCTGCAACCGCCCTGGTAGACATGTACGCAAAATGTAGCATAGACAGGGCACGTGAACTCTTTGACCAAATACCTTAAAAAAATGTGATCTCATGGAATGCCATGATTACAGGAAATGCACAAAAGGGATTTGTTGAAATGGCTTCAGAAACTTTCAAGCAAATGCAATTGGCATGTGTACAACCAGACTCCGCAACCTTTGCCAACATCCTCCTTGCCTGTGCCAAAATAGGAGCTTTGGAACATGGTATGGACATCCATCAAATCATAAAGGATTGAGCAATTTTGTAAGCTAAACCTCTGGTGGATGTGTGGATGTATTTTTTTTGCTGCCTGCAGATCACATATGAATACAGGCTTAGGATTATTTACAGCAATGCTATTTTTTATTTGCATCTTAAAAAAATTGACTTGTGTTTTTTCAAGCATCTATGCAGTAGTGGACGGGTGGTGTGAGCGAGTGGTAAGGAGATTGATGAAGGATAAGGAATTAACAAGCTCTCTAGATGTATTGAACGCCATGTGCTTATTTTGTAGGAGATAGATGACATTCACAGATATAGTAAATCTATGCAAAGTTGGAGAAATTGGCTTGGGAGATGAAGGCAATTGGGTAGTTTCCAGAAGTAAGACACTTAGTGGTGTGGAAAAGGAGTGAAAAAAATTATTTCTCTACCACCATAGTGAAAAGATGTCAATTTCTTTTGGTTTTCTAGACATGCATGTTGCAACAATTATTAATCTTGTTAAGAACCTTTGAGTATGTGTTAATTGTCACAATGAAATTAAATTTATCTCCAAGATTTTTGCAATTCTTATTTTTAACGATTAGTTTAGTTGATTTCATGAAGAGGAAATGAATTCACTTGCATAGACATTTTGCCATAAATCAATCAAAGGCCTTGTAATTCATGAGAATTAATTTCATTAATGAAGTTATGTTAAAAATATTTACTTATGATAAACCTTAATATATGGGTTCCTAAGTTGGTTTGATTATCCTAGAATGCTTATGAACATTCTCTAATAAAGTTTCCACTTATTTATGTCTTGCAACACCATTTCTAGTTTAAGATAAAACTAGAGAACTCCTTTATTGATGTTTGTCCTTTTGAGCCTATTGTGCTTCTAATTCTTTTTTAGCTTGATTTTGTTGCCTATAGAGTCCTTCATTGATATTTGATCAAAGACTTATATTTTTTCCTATAGAACTTTTATGTGATATCTTTGTCTTGCCCCTTTCTAGGTGATGTTGGGGCCTATATTAGTAAGTGCAAATTTATCCAAGTTGAGTGCTTCCTTTCTTAGGGCAGTATTTTGGCCACCATCTATAACCAATCTAAGAATTCATTCAATAGACCCCCTTATTAAAAATGTTCTTGTTGTAGTGTTTTGTCTTTCAATATACTCGTCGCATGCCTAAATAGCTCAAACTATAGAAATTTCTAGGCGTTAGGGGTGATTATGTCTGTTTGTAGCTTTTATTAGGTTTGTTGGTTTTCTCTTGCTAATATTTTTTCCCTCCATTCCTTGAAACCTAGCATTTCCATTTCTTTTTGAGATCTTTGGCTACTTCTCATTACCTAGGTACTTTATCATGGCTTTACCCACCCTTCCACTCCCTACTTTGTCTTTGCCTTTGGCCTTAGGATTTTAGGTCTCCATATAATAATGTACTTCTTAAGCTATAAGACTAATCAATGAACCTCAATTATTATCCACTTACAATTTTTCATGTTTCCTCTTCTTTTGCATTGAGTATTCACCATCCTTAATTCCTAATATGAAGATTCATTTTTCCTTAAGACTCAAAATCTTGGGCTTTTAGTATTTCCCTACTCATTCCCTCAACCTACTTCCCATCTCCCTTCCTCCTTGTGGAACCCATACTTGTAGGATTACTCAGACCATCATATCCAAAAGGTAAAATGTATGTGGAAAAACTAATCTCTAAACCTTGAAAGGCTTCCACCGTATTTCCCTCATTCTTTTTCCTTCTAGCATTTGGCACACCACATTAATGATCCTTAACCCATTTCTCTTGAGTCATAGAGTTTTGGACTTCAATATTTTCCTTGACCAAAAAGTACATCTAGCACTCTATATGCCTAATCCTTGATCCCTTTCCTTTATCCTTTTGTCCATATTATTTAGTGGTATCATATTTTCCCTCACCTTGATCCAACTTCTTCCATCAATATTGAATATCCATTTCCTTGACCCTCACTCTTCCTTGCATATTTTACTTTCAAACTCCTAACATTCTTTATACAACCTTCCCTAAAAGTAAGTTAGCTTGTGGTAAACCTAAACCTAGTTCCCAAAATTGCTCAATGCAACCTAGACTTCTTTAGATTTTACCAACCAATTAAAACCCACCACAAGATAATCCCTTAATGACCAAGCCAATTCCATATGTGGATATGAATATTTTCCTGTGTCACCTGGTCACTTTCTTGGACTAATCACAACATGACACACGTATTACATGCATTTAACCACCCAAAGCAAGTGGGAAGGTGCATTTGATGTGATTAAATTTTACAACATCCTTATCCAAGCAATGATTTATTTGTGAATTCCATTCTAAAAATTAAAAGAGTAACCGATCAAAAGGCCTATGTATCTTTAAGTAACCTATATGCCTAGCCAAGCAACCTCTACCCATATCCAAGCAACATCTATTCCTTTTCACACCCCCCACATTATAAATAGCTTTAGGGTTAGCCTTAGATAGATAGGAAATCTACCCTCAATTCTTAGAGATTATCTTGCAAGGACCACCTTCACTAATGATCTATATATCTACCAATAAAATTTACCAAATTTCCTTAGTCCTATGCAATGATCTAGCCCTTGAAAAAGGATTTTAGACTAAGGCATGATGTCCCTATAAATGACTTTCTAAAAATTCTAAAGGGTAGTTGAATCTATTCCTATTAAATTTGAAAATAAAAAAGAGTAGCCTAATGGAGACTAGTGATGAAAACCCATAAGTGCACTAGAAGGTAAGTCCTCTAAAATTAACCTAGGAGAATATAAATTAAGATAAAGATCATTATAGGTATTCAAAAGAAAGTTGTGGTAATATTGTGTGTCTTGTAATAAATTAAGTTATTAAAAATAAAGGATTTAAGGATGGATAAATTAAATCAATTAAATATTTATGAAAATTTTGATAATAAGAAAGTAAAAGAATGTATTGGTGAGATCCAGATACATTTTGAAGAGAATATAATTATCATGATAGAAAAGAAGAAGGAATAACATTGAAACCATCCCAAGATTGAGATGAAAGATAATGGACAAGAGAAGCATAAAGAGAGTGTATCAAGAGGGATACACTTGAAATAGAGTGGTTTATAACCTAAATTAGATCTATATAGAAAAATATAACTAAAATCATAAGGAAATTAAAAGAATATAATACAACAATGAGCTTAGAGAAGTTTAACCCTATTTGTAGGGATACTATAGATGTGGTTGCTATTAGTAGAAGAGAAAATAAATAATGGATGAAATAAAGAAGTTGTTAATTGGTGGAGAAGAGGAGAGAATATTTAGCAATAGAGTAAAAGAAGTCACAAAAAATAGTTTTACAAGGAAACTTTGGAGATTCAATATAAAGAGAAATTCCTAGGTTGAGGAAGAAGACAACTCAAAGAAAATTAAAGATAAATCAATTACTAAATGATGTGTTATCAACCAACGCATTCCCAAAGCTAAAGAGACACTATGAGGAGATGAACCTCATGGAATAAGAGTCACATCCCATGCTATCAAAATGAAGAAGAATTTCTAAAGATTCCATTAAGTAGTGAATTCTTAATTGAGTTAGAAAAAATAATATCAAGAAGCAATTGTGTATGAGATTTGTGATAGATATTAGGAAGTGAGTTCTTAGATGTTCAATTTCCAAGAGATAATGGTAGAGAAAAAAATTTGGTCAAGTAGAAAATGAGCAAAACTAGGTAAAGAATCCATGATAGCAAGAGATAAACAGACCCAAGAGTAGATAATAGATAATAGATTAGGATAAAGAGATCCAAGAGTAGATAATAGATAATAGACTAGGATAAAGAGATCCAAGAGTAGATAATAGATTAGGAGAAGGAGAGATGGATGGAGAGATAAGGATTTAGAGAGAGAGGTGATAGAGAGCAATAGAAAGAGAGGTAGGTAAGGAGAGCGGGGGAGATAGAGAGAAGTAGAGAGGGGAGGAGAGAGGGAAGAAGAGGTAGGGAGGAAGGGAGAGAGGTGAGATAGAGAGAGGAGGGAGAGAGGGATATTTAGGGAGAGAGAGGTGAGATAGAGTGAAATAAAGTAAAGAGGGAAGGGGGAGAAAGAGAGAGGTGATAGAGAGAAGTAGAGGCATAAGGAGGAAGGTAGAGAGGTTGAGAGAGGGAAAGAGAGAGGGAGAGAGAAATAGGTATATAGGGGTAAGTTAGATAGAGAGATGTAGAGTGAAGTTTGGTGGAAGGAAGAGAGAGAGGAGGGAGGGATAGGTAAAGATGGATAGTTGAGATAGATAGGAGAGAGAGAGAGAGGTAGGTAGAGAGAGGGTGATGAGAGATATAAAGAGGGAGAGGGATAGAAGAGATATAGAAACAGGGGGAGGGAGGGAGGGAGAGATAGAGAGAGTAGAGATGGAAGGAAAGAGATAAAGAGAGGTGATAGAGAGATAAGTAGGGAGGGAAGAAGGTGGATATATTGAGAGAGAGGAATCAAGGAGGGAGAGAGAAATAGGTATAGAGGGATAGCTATCATGGATTTATTTATCTCTTGCTATCAAGGATTCTTCACCTAGTTTCACTCCTTTTCTACTTGACAAAAGTTCTTTCTCTACCATTATCTCTTGACAATTGAATATCTAAGAACTCACTTCCTAATATCTGCCACAAATCTCATATATAATTGCTTCTTGATATTGTTTTTTCTAACCCAATTAAGGATTCACTACTTAATGGAATCTTTAGAAATTCTTCTTCATTTTCACAGCGTGGGATGCGACTCTTATTCCATGAGGTTCATCTCCTCATAGTGTCTCTTTAGCTTGGGGAATGCATTGGTTGATAAAACATCATTTAGTAATTGATTTATCATTAATTTTCTTTGAGTTGTTTTCTTCCTCAACCTAGGAATTTCTCTTTACAGTATCATCTCCAAAGTTTCCTTGTAATACTCTATTTTTTTGAGACTTCTTTTACTTTATTTCTAAATATTCTCTCCTCTCCTTCACCAATTAACAACTTCTTTATTTCATCTATTATTTATTTTCTCTTCTACTCGATAGCAACCACATCTATCTATTATCCCTACAAATAAGGTTAAACTTCTCTAAGCTCATTGTTGTATTATATTCTTTTAATTTCCTTATCATTTTAGTTATATTTTTCTATATAGATCTAATTTAGGTTATAAACCACTCTATTTCAAGTGCATCCCTCTTGATACACTCTCTTGATGCTTCTCTTGTCCATTATCTTTCATCTCAATCCTAGGATTGTTTCAATGTTCTTCCTTCTTCCTTCTTTTCTATCATGACAATTAAATTCTCTTCAAAATGTATCTTGATCTCACCAATACATTCTTTTACTCTCTTATTATCAAAATTTTCATAAATATTTAATTGATTTAATTTATCCATCCTTAACTCCTTTATTTTTAATACCTTAATTTATTACAAGACACCCAATATTACCACAACTTTCTTTTTAATACCTATAATGATCTTTATCTTATTTTATATTCTACTAGGTTAATTTTAGAGGACTTACCTTCTAGTGCACTTATGGGTTTTCATCACTAGTCCCCATTAGGCTGCTCTTTTTATTTTCAAATTTAATAGGAATAGATCCAACTACCCTTTAGAATTTTTAGAAAGTCATTTATAGGGACATCATGCCTTAGTCTAAAATCCTTTTTCAAGGGCTAGATCATTGCATAGGACTAAGGAAATTTGGGAAATTTTATTGGTAGATATATAGATCATTAGTGAAGGTGGTCCTTGCAAGATAATCTCTAAGAATTGAGGGTAGATTTCCTATCTATCTAAGGCTAACCCTAAAGCTATTTATAATGTGGGGGTGTGAAGAGGAATAGACATTGCTTGGATATGGATAGAGGTTGCTTGGCTAGACATATAGGTTACTTAAAGATACATAGGCCTTTTGATTAGTTACTCTTTTAATTTTTAGAATGGAATTCACAAGTAAATCATTGCTTGGATAAGGATGTTGTAAAATTTAATCACATCAAATGCATCTTCCCACTTGCTTTGGGTGGTTAAGTGCATGTAATACGTGTGTCATGTTGTGATTAGTCTTTAGGTTTACCACAAGCTAACTTACTTTTAGGGAAGGTTGTATAAAGAATGTTAGGAGTTTGAAAGTAAAATATGCAAGGAAGAGTGAAGATCAAGGAAAGGGATACTCAATACTAATGGAAGAAGAAGTCTGATCAAGGTGAGGGAAAATATGATACCACTAAATAATATGGACAAAAGGATAAAGGAAAGGGATCAAGGATTAGGCATATAGAGTGCTAGATGTACCTTTTGGTCAAGGAAAATATTGAAGTCCAAAACTCTATGACTCAAGAGAAATGGGGTAAGGATCGGTAATGTAGTGTGCCAAATGCTAGAAGGAAAAAGAATGAAGGAAATACAGTGGAAGCCTTTCAAGGTTTAGAGATTAGTTTTTCCACATACATTTTACCTTTTGGATATAATGGTCTGAGTAATCCTACAAGTATGGGTTCCACAAGGAGGAAGGGAGATGGGAAGCGAGTTGAGGGAATGAGTAGGGAAAATACTAAAAGCCCAAGATTTTGAGACTTAAAGGAAAAGTGAATCTTCATATTAGGAATTAAGGATGGTGAATAAATGCAAAAGAAGAGGAAACATGGAAAATTGTAAGTGGATAATAATTGAGGTCCATTGATTAGTCTTATAGCTTAAGAAGTACATTATTATATGGAGACCTAAAATCCTAAGGCCAAAGGCAAAGACAAAGTAGGGAGTTGAAAGGTGGGTAAAGCTATGATAAAGTACCTAGGTAATGAGAAGTAGCCAAAGGTCTCAAAAAGAAATGGAAATGCTAGGTTTCAAGGAATGGAGGGAAAAAATATTAGCAAGAGAAAACTAACAAACCTAATAAAAGCTACAAACAGACATAATCACCTCTAACACTTAGAAATTTCTATAGTTTGAGATATTTAGGCATGTGACGAGTATACTGAAAGACAAAACACTACAACGAGAACATTTTTAATAAGGACGTCTATTGAATGAATTCTTAGATTGGTTATAGATGGTGGCCAAAATATTGTCCTATTAAGAAATGAAGCACTCAACTTGGATAAATTTACACTTACTAATATAGGCCCCAACATTACCTAGAAAGGGGCAAGACAAAGATATCACATAAAAACTATAGGGAAAAATATAAGTCTTTGTTCAAATATCAATGAAGGACTATATAGGCAACAAAATCAAACTAAAAAAGAATTAGAAGCACAATAGGCTCAAAAGGACAAACATCAATAAAGGAGTTCTCTAGTTTTATCTTAAACTAGAAATGGTGTTGCAAGACATAAATAAGTGGAAACTTTATTAGAGAATGTTCATAAGCATTCTAGGATAATCAAACCAACTTAGGAACCCATATATTAAGGTTTATCATAAGTAAATCTTTTCAAAATAACTTCATTAATGAAATTAATTCTCATGAATTACAAGGCCTTTGATTGATTTATGGCAAAATGTCTATGCAAGTGAATTCATTTCCTCTTCATGAAATCAACTAAACTAATCGTTAAAAATAAGAATTGCAAAAATCTTGGAGATAAATTTCATTTCATTGTGACAATTAATACATACTCAAATGTTCTTAACAAGATTAATAATTGTTGCAACAGACATGTCTAGAAAACCAAAAGAAATTGACATCTTTTCACTATGGTGGTAGAGAAATAATTTTTTTCACTCCTT
The DNA here is from genome assembly GCA_007258455.2 of Sequoia sempervirens. Lineage (NCBI taxonomy): Eukaryota > Viridiplantae > Streptophyta > Pinopsida > Cupressales > Cupressaceae > Sequoia > Sequoia sempervirens. Next base: position 97,442,627 of record VDFB02373365.1, on the reverse strand, counting down.
TTCCACACCACTAAGTGTCTTACTTCTGGAAACTACCCAATTGCCTTCATCTCCCAAGCCAATTTCTCCAACTTTGCATAGATTTACTATATCTGTGAATGCCATCTATCTCCTACAAAATAAGCACATGGCATTCAATACATCTAGAGAGCTTGTTAATTCCTTATCCTTCATCAATCTCCTTACCATTCGCTCACACCACCCGTCCACTACTGCATAGATGCTTGAAAAAACACAAGTCAATTTTTTTAAGATCCAAATAAAAAATAACATTGCTGTAAATAATCCTAAGCCTGTATTCATATGTGATCTGCAGGCAGCAAGAAAATACATCCACACATCCACCACAGGTTTAGCTTACAAAATTGCTCAATCCTTTATGCTTTGATGGATGTCCATACCCTGTTCCAAAGCTCCCATTTTGGCACAGGCAAGGAGGATGCTGGCAAAGGTTGCAGAGTCTGGCTGTACACATGCCAATTGCATTTGCTTGAAAGTTTCTGAAGCCATTTCAACAAACCCCTTTTGTGCATACCCTGCAATCATGGCATTCCATGAGATCAGATTTTTTTGAGGCATTTGGTCAAACAGTTCACGTGCCTTGTCTATGCTTCCACATTTTGCGTACATGTCTACCAGGGCGGTTGCAGCTACACCATCTGACAGAAAAATGGTTTTCTTTATGCTGTGATGGATGTCCATATCCCGTTCCAAAGCTCTTTTGGCACAGGCAGGGAGGATGTTGGCAAAGATTGCGGAGTTTTGATTTACATCTGCCGATTAAATTTGATTGGAAATCTGTAAATCCTTTTCAGCAAATGCATTCTGTCCATATCCTGCAAGAATAGCATTCCACGAGACCAGATTTCTTTGTGGTATCCTGTCAAACAGTTGACGTGCCTTGTCTATGTTTCCACAGTTTGCATACATGTCTACCAGAGCATATTGAATAATCCCTAATGCTTTAATGGACGTCTATACTTTGTTCCAAACTTGCCATTTTTGCACAGACTGCGAGTGACAAATGAAAACCAAGCACGTGGGAAACCTGGTTTTGAATGTGCTGAAGTGGTGAGACTGCGCGGGAAAATTTTGAATGCTAACGGTGAACAGGGGAAACAGAAACGGCGATCAGTAACGGGAAAGGTAAAAGTATAAACTTGGAATGGCCGGTTAAGAGTGGGGCCCACGACACGTCCACACTAAGCAGTCAAAGCTTAGTGTGTGACGTTTAAGCCAGGCCCCACAGTACCACCGGAAGCTGATGAGAGGTGAGTGGTATGGTGGTAAAGGAAGGAAAAGGTTGCGGCAAGAGTTGGAATTATTTCCAACAGCATACATATTTTAAAACTTTAATGCACATGAAAAAATAAAGTTATCATCAATTTGACAAAAAAATATTGCAAATGTAAATAAAATGCTCCCACCTAGTTGAAAAATCATCAAGCTTTTACTGATAAGTAAGATTTTGGAGACTTTTACCATTAAATGGCAGTTGATTTATAATTCAACAGTAACTAAAACTTGTTTTCTGATCACTTAACAATGGTTTACAAGCGTGAGACTTGTTTCAGATTCAAATTTCACACTATATATAGCCTATCAACTAATTAATAATAATAGAGATAACCAATTAGATAAGAAAAACAATAAAAATCAGTAAAAACACTCTTTACTAATATAAATATTTTTACATTCATAACAACAATCTGTTCTCCACAAGATCGTTCTATAAACGAAGCGATTGGTACGAATCAAGGCATGAGTAACAATAGCACATACAATCTCGACATACTACTATTAAACTCTATTACAGATGAATATTACAGGTAGAATCAGGTAATTGGTGAAATGTTATGGTATTCTTGTTGAAAACAGCAGATCATGTCTTACCATCCTAACGGATCCTCATCATCTTGCAAAACTCTTAAGTCATCCTTATGCTGTACTACATCGTGGGTAAAACCCAATGTAGTTCCTGCTTCATCGGCATTACAAAATCCAGTCGCAAGAGACACAAGATTAGCCTGTGCACTGAGGAGCTCTGCTTGTGTGGTTTCCAGTTGTGATTGCAGGTATAATACTTGCTTCTGCAGTCGATGAACTACACCGGCGCAGCCGTAGATTGGATCTTGCACTCTAGCACTTGCTTCATATACCATGCTGCTTACTGCATCTGCTCTTTTCACAGCGGGAATATCCTGCAAGAACACAACAACATAAACAAAGGCCAACGGATTCGATCATGTTTCTTACAGTAAATACTCCTATTTTTGTGACAGTTGAGAAAAAGAATCAGACTTTTCACAATATCTGAAAAAAAGCATTTGTTCTATACCCGGAGGGTTTTGACAATCTTGCTTGTTCCAAATAATTTGTGTACAAGTAAGAACTTGTGAGGATCGTTTGGAGGGAAATAGAGAGCTAGCACGCAATTATCTCCACATTTTTTTCGTTGAATTCTGCAGGGTGCACAAGGATATACAATCCCAGAAATCTCTTGTGCTTTCTGTTCCATCTGAATTAAGCAGCAGAACAAAAAACTTATAAAAGTTTTTCAGTATAAAGCTAGCAGCTGAGAGTTGTAAGAAAAAGTGATTACCTAAAATTGTAACTTATGAAAGGTTAACGAGGGTAGGAGAGTAGGAGATGAGAGATTGGTGGGGCATGGATTGTATAGCTGATGGTGAAACGGGTAATCAAATCACAATCTAAATCATCATGCTCTATAATTCATCCTCCATGACCACAGGCCAGGGCTTTACGAAAATTTGAAGGTGAAAAATTCGATTGCTGTATGAATGTATAGAATGAAATATGAAGAAAACTAGCTGTCATATATGGTAGGGAAAATAAAGTAAATCCTAATGTATTTTAAAGTTCCACCGTTCTAAGTTTTAGTCTAGTAAATAATATTTTAATCAATCTAAATTTGATTTAGATAAATATAAATAGTTTACTATGTAATATAACTTTGATTTTGATTGATGTGTTTGATTGATTTGATTTTGAATGTGATAGTCCGTTCAAGTTTTGGTATCTCTTCATTTTAAATAAAATTATCTGTAAATTTAAGTATTTGTTGTAATTATATCTTTAATGTAATTTTATTTTTTACATTTCTGATCTTGAGAAATTGGTTTACTTTTCATTGATATCAGTCTACTGTGAAGAGTTCAAGCTTTAAATTTAATTATATCTTATTCAAACTCCATATTGTTTATACAATATTGAAAATAGACAAAATAGGGATACAAAATGGCTGGAATGAGGTTTCTCTTTTGTTAATGTAGCAATAATGCAAACAAAAAATAATCATTCTTTTGTTTTCTAAATGTTTCTTCCATGGAACTTTTTAAATGATGTTAATAATTTAAGAATTGTCTTTAAATATAAAATTTTGAACAGTTAATTCAAAAAAATCAATATACAAATTAACAATAATGAAATTTTAGAATTATTAACTTTAAAAATAATAGAACTTGAAATTTGAGAAAAAGCAAATTTATATACACAATTATATTCAAAAAACATAATCACACACAATTCATTTTAAATAAGAAAATCTTAAAAACCAAACAATCTAATTTTAAAAAAATAAAAATAAATATTCAAAATAAATATTAAATTTAAAACCATCTAACAAACAAATCAAATCAAAATTTGAAAGGCATCAAAATACTCTTTCCTCCTCCCTATGTCCATATTATTCATAATTTTATATGTACACACAATTTGTCTCTCTTTATGATTTTTTTGGTCCCACATAGCCCACAATACTTACTTTAAATGCTAAATTTCAGAGGAAAATTTGATCTCATTTAATTTTATATTGATTTTAAAGGGAAAATAACCTTTCTCCAAAAAGGAAAAATAAGCTTTCTTCAAATGTTAAAGATTTGATATCAAGGAAAACAATCTTTCTTATAATGTTAAAAATGTGATCTCAAGGAAAAATAATCTTTCCTAGAATAATAAAAATCTGATCTCATCTAATTTTATATTGATTTGAAGGTGTCCATTCCAGGGACATTTTCTTGTTTGCAGTCCTGCCCCGCTTTTGGTTAGGTAAAAGCAAAGAGGACGAGAAGTAATTTTGGCTCAATGGTGGACGGCTGTAAACTGTCCTTCCCTTCTGAGAGCCGAAATAAATCATGAGAAAGGTCTGTGGTGACATCATTCCGTGCATGGGTTAGGAGTACATTCGTCAATGATGCAGAATTTTGCACCTACCCTACAAATTTAAGATCATGTCAACCTGCATTTGGGGCTCCCCTGATTCATTCACTGCCGTTCCACACAAGACAATTGAAACAATAAAAGCACTGGTCATGTGGCATAAGGGCCTCTAAGGGTACACTCCTTAGGTGGCCGGGCCCATTTACCTGACTTTCCCGTACTTTAACCAGTTTTTGAGAGATTTCCATTTCAGTAAAGTTTTTATCTCCGTTTTCACGTTAGAGTTATGTTCTTTATTTACTCCCATATTCTATAGGATAATAGGGGAATAAACAGGCTGGAATCTTTTCCTATAAAGTCTCCGCCGAATACTCTGCTCTAGGTAAGATGTTGCACAAAATTTTAAAACCATATTGCACAGCATTTAAAAGCCATACTCTATGCGCTTATTCGTAGGAGATGATTTAGGTGTAGGGAAGTTTAATTAGAGATGTTAAATAATATAAAATTTTAAATAATTAATTAGAACATATTTGATAATAAATATATACAATGAAAAATAATGAAACACGTTTTAATAATAATAATATAAAATTTTAAATAATTAATTAAAGCATATTTATAACAAGAGTTGCAGGGCAGCAAAGTTTTTGTCAAATAGTAATAGAATTGTTATGTTTTAATTAGTTGTGTTTGATAAATTTTAGCAATGTCACAAATGATAAGTATCTGCTTGGTGGAAGGTGCATCTAATTGGCGACAAAGATTTTGATAGATTTAGACCCCCCATTCTCAGCAGATAAACACAAATAGAGAGCTAGAGTTCCAAACAAGGACCCTCAACTCTAGTTCTAGCTTAACACACAAGCCAATTGGAAAACAATTTTGAGTTGTGTCTAGTAAAAGCTCACCAAGGTCCACAATGTTGCTATTGTACCATTGTATGCTATATTATATCATGATCTAATTTATGGACTAAAAAATCAAATAACCAAAGCCCACTAGGGTAAAGCAGTTGCAAAGATTTTATCACATCACATTAAATACATGTCCCCTAAAAGACACTAAAGATATAAAAGTTATTAAGTACAACATCTATAAGTTTTTTGGCCAAATACCCTGAGTTAGAGTTGTAAGGCTTATCATGTCCATTAGATCTCAATATTTTTATTATTTAATTTGTACTAGGCATATTTTATGGGTTGAGGCATTGAGGCATTCCATTCTCAATAATATTAGGACTAAGTGTTGTACATCTTGCAAGTCTTAGTTATATTGTTGGAATATTATTGTAATGTTGGCACACTAGTTAAACATGGTAACATTCTAATGTTGTTTGCAGTTTGACGTTTGGATTTGCAAGATGAGTACAATTCATGTGTAACTCTTGTTTGCATTTTGAGCAATGAACATGTATCAATTGGACCCATCAATGGTTTTGAATACCACTTGGTAGTTTTCCTAGAGCCAAAATTCTATGAATAAAATGCTAGGGTGAATAATCTTATATATAAAGGCCTGGAGAGTGTTTAGGTGTTGATTACTTTCTCTAAGGGTAAAGAGTTTGCTGCAACATCAGATTGTTGAGTCTTTTCCATAGTGGGTGTAAATGTTTTGAATAGTTTTAAAATTGTTACAATATTCAACATGGTAAAGAATATTTTATTACTTCTAAAGTAAATTAAATATTTATCTTTTGCAATGTTAAAGTACTTTTTTTCTATAGAAAAGTATTTAGTAATATATAGATATCTTAGATAAATCTATGTTAAAAAGTATGGAAGCAATAAATATAGTAAAAAAATAGATTATACATTTTATTTGTATTTTATTATTTTAAATTTTAAAAACAAATTATTTATTTACTTTAAATTTTATATAGATATCTTACATATCTTAAATATCTATCTAAAAAGACATAAATAGATTATACTATTAATTTATTTTTAAATGAAGATAAATTGTTTATTTATTTTATATTTAGTATATATCTATCTAAAATACATCAATATATCAATTTGGAGGTGCTCATTATTTCTACTTTTATAAACTAGCATATCTATCCTATTGTAGGAATATAAAATGATAGTAATATTTATATTTATGTTTTTTTAAAATTCTTTAATTGCATTATATTATTTGAAAAGGTTTACATAAATTGAATTTTTAAACTTTCCAAATCAAAAATCAATGTAAACACAACACCAATGTCAAACCCAACCTAACTTTCCTAAAAGATGAACATAAATATTATGTCAAACCATAAGCAAATAAAAATATAGCCTAGAAACTACACAGGGTGCTGTCATAATAGTGGTTTACAATTCCTAAGAGGAACGAATTTTAGCTGAAATCACATATTTTTAGAAAATATAATGATTTAAGTTTCATTTTAAGGATTCCAATCGAAGAGGGTTTGATCAAATCATCTTAGATCAAAACCCCTTGGATAAAACCTTGCTAGTTTTAAACCATACCTATAAATGCGTCTCCTTTACACCTATCAAAATGCTAATAAAAAATCGCTTTTGATTTGGCTTTTGGGGGATCAAATGAATTCATTTAAAATTTATTTCAAATGATTATGGTATTCCTCAGAACAAGCTATCCAATGAATATAATTTTAATATGTTTTGGTTTTGTTATGTATTTGTTTTTTAACTTTTATTAAACATAGGTTTTTCATCAAAAATGAATTTCTTTGTTCTTCACATGTGGAAAAATAGA
>VDFB02373365.1:97408815-97435621 GCA_007258455.2 Sequoia sempervirens | reverse complement strand
ACTTTGTTTCTGGCCGGCTATTTCAAACAACGAACCTCTAATAGCTTTCCGAGCCTAAACTTCCAGGAGCCCCAAAAGTGACCTAAACGACCTCAAATTGGAAAACTAACCTCGACCTGCGTGCTCAAATTTAGCCCTTTTCAACATGAGCCCCTCAAACCACCAAGATTTGAAGTCGGGAAATCACCCAAATCACACCACCCTATTTGCCCCTTTCGAAACATCATTTCTGCCAGGGAAGTCCGACCCTCCAGGCCTGGATTGTCCGAAGTTCCTCTAGTCAATGGCTAATGATATCTTGAAGTAAAAATTTGATTTCATCAATCATACTTTGTCTAAATTGGATTTTGACTAGCGCTCATGCCTTTATAATCGGTTGTACTCATTGTATCCATGCTTGCAGGATATATTGAATCGACAAAGACAAAGGAAAGAAATCAGGAAAAACTCCTCGTGGGAAGGAGGATAAAGACCAAATGAAGTTCCAGTTCCAAGGTGACCCTCTATGATCAAAAGTCACCACGAACTAGAAGGAAATCTCAGATACCAATATCGGCTAGGTTGATATTGATGATTTCAAGAAAAGGGTCAGAATTCACCTAAGGACCGATAATGCCAGATTAATTAGGAAGAGCGGAATTGCAAAAGCTGTAAGTTTCCCCCCATCTCTTATTGCCCCTGAGCTCGTCATGGCCTGCTGACAGGCCTACCAACCTGAAACAAGGACCATTATTGACAAAGATGGGAATATTCTCGCTAACATGTTAGCTGAGGGAATCACAAAGACCTTCCACATTCCTACCTTTGAGGAAATGGAAGTGCCCACAATGGAAGAAGGAAAGGCGACTTGGAATGAGGACCTGATGGGTTGCAGAAGGTTGATAATCCAGTTCTGGCTCAAGGAGAAAAGAGGCAGTGATGCAAAGGTTCATCACGAACTCTTTCACAGTGATCTCCATGAGGACTATCATGACTTAGTGACTAGGCTGAGTTGGGTAATGGGCCTTCCTTCTTCCACATTCTTTCAATAATGGATGGTGTACTTCCTTGAGCAAATCATATGTGGAAACGAAGATGTCACCACAAAGGCCTCATTCTACTAGGGAGGTATTATTAGCAACTGCTTCCATGAGAAATTTATGAATATAAAAAAGAGCTCCAAATTCTACATGACCTCCTATCTGGTCTATTCATTGGAAGAGCAAAGGCAGTATAGCAGGGTATTTGTGGTGCCCAAGGAGGAGTTGGGCCGAAAGCTGAAAGCTTATGACCGATATCCCTAGCTCCAATTTAGCAACTTCAAGAAGGAATACTACAGGGTGAATGACACCTTTATAAGTCACATCATCCAATTACTTATAGGAGATTTTGAGAGGAGAGTCTCTCATAGTGCGCAAGCACTCCTAAAGCAGTACGCTTTCCTATACCTGCAATTCCCCAAGTTCACCTACATTCACGCCCAAGGTTTCACTGAGAGGTCGAACAAGCTACCCCGGTACCCCAATGACCGGATAATACTATTGGAACTCTCTCAATAGCTGCAACATGTGCACACCATCCTTAGCAACAAGCACTTGGCAGGGATTTCTTATCCCTTCACCTTCGGGCAAGGCATGTATAAATTGTAAACCTCCCAGTGTGTTGGGAACTCAAAAAAGGAATTGGAAGAATAACACTTCCAACTACACATTGCTCGCCCACGGATGGACCTATATGGGCACGTGAGAAAAGCACTGGGATCAAAATATTCCCATTTACATAATGTTGAGGATTTCTGGGAAAATTGCTAGGACGACAAAGAGGTGCATGCCAAGCACTACATGAGGATGACTGCATACTTCGTAAGAAAGGTGCAACTGTTCCCCATACCAGATCAAGTAGAAGAAGATGAAAGCACTGTCATGGATCCCCAGTATAATGCAGTCACCAACTTACCACTACCCGTAATCAATTGGGATGAACAGGAGGTCGATGACCTTGACATCGTGACTAAACCCATTATGGCCTGAACCGAAGAATGGGTTAAAAGACAAGTGAGCCAACTAAAGCAACAAGGAGTGATCCTAACATATGAAGGTCTAAAGAGTGAGCCCAGTGCCACCGAGGATGTTTCCACCACAACTTCAACAAGTGGGACATCCAAGTCTCCTTCTATCACCAAATCATCCAAGTCTCCTTCTATCACCAAATCAAAGAAGAGGAAGGGAACGAAAACAGAGAAATCTCTAGATCCCAAGGTTTACACAAGGAAGGATTCGGGAGGCTCACCTTCCAAGAAGCTCAAGCGAACAGGGGGCACCATGGAGCCACCTATAATCCAAGAAGGTGATGAAGAAAGGATGGATCTGTTAGAACCTCTTCCAGCTCTCCCGGTCTCAACTTCCCCATCATCTGTCTTCTTGACCATGGTTGTCACATCCCCGCCAACGGTAGAAATCTCATTCCACCTTGCCCCTTCACCTCCTGTCGGGCCTGTAATAGTGATTGACTCCTCCTCCGCCATGACTACCCCTCCTTCCTCTGCTGCCATGTCACTTACATCGCTCCTACTAGCTGCAGCAGCAACACCAATACCTTCCCCCACATTGCCTGAGGCTTTCTCGAAGCACATGCAAAATATCCCTTCCAAGCTCTCCCAAATATTTATGGACCCCACCCTTTTGGCTACCTTAGCACAGGTCCTCGCTTCTGTCACACCCTCGCAACCTCCCACGGGACCACCAGCAATGGAGGCCATGATGCTGATATCCGAAGAATTGGAGAGGTGGGAGCAAGAATCCTCCAAGTCAGTTGAGGAGGAGGCTAATGAATATTATGAGCACCCTAAGTATGAGCATCGACATATGGACAGGGTGGCCTATGAGGAGGAAGGAATAGGCTCTTCTAAGAGTGGGGATGAGGAGGAAGATGTCGACAGTAGGGTCATCATACAAACCTTCGATGATGATCTTGAAGAAGAGATGGCGTGGCAGCTAAAACATGAGGAAGAAGAGGCAGAAAGGTCACCTCTCAAAGAAGGGCAGGAGGGCGACATGACAGTAGAAATTGTAGAAACCCCTACAGAGGAAAAACAACTAGAGATTGTGCCACCTCCTACAGAAGAAAAGGACAAAGAAGAGGACCAACCTGAGGGGTACATGCACAAGGGCGAACAGAGTGAAGACATAAAGGAAAAGGAAATTGAGGTTGAAAGAAGTCCCTGAGGATAGTTGATTACTAAACCTCCCGTCAAATGCCTCACATTCACCCTAGATTCTAATGAGGAAGAGGGGGACAACACCAAGATGAAAGGTGCACAAACAGAAGGCCTAACAGGGGAAGGTGAGGGTGATCAAGAGCCATCAAAAGAAGAATCTTCAATGCCCGAGTGGTTGGAAAGGCAGCTTGAGAAGAAGACTCCCGCTCCTAAGGATCTGAGAGCAAGGCTAGAGGTTATCATAGCCCGAGCACAAAGCTCAACTAGAAAAGAGAAAAAGCCTAAAGTGAGATCCAAAATAATGATGGACGCTTCTGGGTCTCAAACCGCACAGATAGCAACGCTTGTGGTAGGCTAAGCTGGTATAAGCTACAAAATTTCTACCATCAACTTGGGGACCGCTACCAAAGAGAAAAAGGTAGGGCATCTTGAGGAGCCAGTGGCTACAGTGGTGCACCTGATAAAATAGGACAAGGTCTCTAAGGACGAGCTTAAAGCACAAGTGACCGCCTTGACGGATTACATCCAATAATTGTCTTCAGTGGATGACTTGCCTACCACATCTGCGGCTCCACCCCAACTGTTGTACAAAGAGCAAATTGAAAAGTTGGAGAAAAGAAAGAACTTGGACAAGACTACAGAGAGTTGGTTCTAACAGGTCCTGTACATCGGGAACATGGGTATTAGCCGTTTTGTTTGAATAGCCAACAAGTTCTTGGATCTATAACAATCTCTGGAGAGTACGAAGAAGCTCTGCACCAACTTCCCTGCAATGTATGACTCCACCTATCCAAAGATTGAGGCCATCCTACAGTTACCAAAGGCCACATGGGAAAAGGAGCTTGCATTCAAAAGAGATGACCACTGGCTGATGGATGTGTGGAGGCAGGATTTCGGTAATAGAAAGGAAAGGTTGGATCAGATAATGAATAAGGTGGATCCGGACATCGAATGGGTCAAGGAAATTAGGGCGGAATGTGCCCAATATCTAAAGCTGATGATAGAGTATGATATGCCCGCAATGCAGATGGATCCAGAGAAGATAAAGCCTTACTTTCAAAAGAAGATGGAGGACGGGATGTCCAATGAAATAACAATGGAATTCATGAGTTTCGTTGCCCGTGCCTTTGACCAATCAGAGCTGTTTAGAGATCAGGGCGTAAAGTATGATGAAGACTAGAAAAATATTGAAGATAATGCAAAAGAATGGAGTTACCAAATGTTGCAGTATGAGATCATTGAGGTAGACAAGCTCCAACTAGTTATTGTAAAGTTCATGGAATATGCAGCTTCAAAGAAGTAGGAGGACAACCCTATTATCAATGAAGAGCTCCCAAAGGAGTAGCTACAGCAAAAGAGTAGTCAGCAAAAGACAAAATACTACATTGTTGTCACTAGAGGACAAAAGAGGGAAAGGACATGAATGTATTTTAAAATTGTAATATATTGGGGGTAGGTGAAACCCTATTTTGTAATGAATCTTGGCCACACAATGGAAATCAATCTTGGCCATTCATTTAGCTTTTTTGGCACTATAAATAGGGGTCTCCTCTCATTTGTAAAGAGAGTTGAGTTGTTGTAAAGACATGCTGCTGAAATTTATAATGAAAATATGTTGACTTGGTGTATTTTCTGATTTCTCCACATGTTTCATGGTTCAATCTCCATTGTTAAATGCTTTAGTTAGATTCACATTGTTGTTTTAGTTATTTGTATCCTTGCTTTGATAGATTTTAGTCATGATGTTCTGTGATCATAGAAATTTATGTTGTGTTGATGCCTCCTAGCCCATACTTTTTGCTATTTGCTGTTGGTAAATGGCCTTGCAAAGTTAGCCTGGGCTGAAATTTGAAGCTGCACTTTGAATCTTTATCTTTATTCATGCATGTAAATGGTGGATGAATGGTAAAATATTTGTAGACCTTTGAAGATAGCACATATTTTACAATACTGTAGACTTCTTGGTTAAGTGAAACTCTATTTGAAGGGAGTTGTCTATAGCAAAACCTCCATGATCACTATTCACAGTTAGTTACAGATCTAGGAACCTTCCCTCTTCCCTGCTCTTTTCCCCTTTTTTTTAAGAAATATCCTATTCCAAGGTTCATTGCACCTTGTAAAGCCAAACTTGAAGAAAACATTGAAGTTTTAGATTACTGTTCGAACCTACAACAAAGTATACTTTATTTTCCATCTTAAAAAACTTTGAATTTGAAGGTCCACCTTGCATCCAGCTATGTAAGTACGCCCTATGATTACCAGCAAAATCACATTAAATATCAACTGAGAAATTCCATGCAAGTCATGACCTGACACCCGAGAGACCTTGGGGAGATTTTTAGCAGCTTGCAGTTGGAGATTTCCTTTCAATAGAGGTAGTGCACATACGCATTACCTGTGTTGAGAAGTGTACAAAACACACATCAACAAGTCCCAAGGCTCAAATATCAGGGCACAGAATCCAAAAAGGGACCTTTTTAGGTACATTCAAAATTAGGGTCCCAAGACCTATGGAGGACAAAGACGCCCTAGGTGGTGTTTTAGTCCTAGTCCACAAATTAGGGATGCACAGAGAAAATCATTAAATGTTCATATATCTTTTGATGTTTTTTGGGATTTTCCATAAAAATATATAGTTTATTAGGCTTGTGGATGCAAAGTATGACCAATTAAGCCATAAATAAGTATAAATAAAGCAAGGCAGGCCCAAGCAAGTGTGAAAATGCAAGGGTATGCATTTTACTACACTACAAGTTCTAAGGATATTTGGTACACAATTGACACCCCACATACTCCCCAGGGAAGTGGCTATGAGGATTGGGTTTTTGGAGGTGATGTGGTAGCTAGGGGATGTAGATGATTTCTTCCTGGATGAGAAGCGAAAGGAAACTTTCTTCCCTACATACACCGTGTTTGTTGATTCTGTCATGATTACATATGGATAGAGAAATATTGTGGAGCACTATCTCAGTCATTACAATATGAAGATTCAGGCATACAAGACATATGACCCTGAGGGATTCATGGTTTGGTTAATGAAGAGAAATAGGGGAAGTCGGTATGTTCACACCCACACTATGCCTAATGACCTCATTAGAAATATTTTTGATCTTGATGTCGAAATTGACATAATGAAGAAGTGGGGTGTTTTTTTGAAATTGGAAAGAGAAATCAAGGTTAAGAAGCCTGATTTTAAAGCTTTGTTAGATATTAGTGACCCTATTTTAAAGATTGAAGTTGTGATACAAAATTTTGACAAAGTAGTGGCAAGATTAAAGGAAATAAAAGTTGTGCAAGATAAGGGGAAGGCCCCTATGATGGAGGGAGAGTTAGTTGTATAGCCTTCCAAGAAGGTGCACATATATTAAAGAAGGAAAGGCACAATAAGGAAATAGCAAACAGTTGCTACTCCTGCACAATTTGGGGAGTCAAAAGTGAATTCACCACATCAGCAACTACCTCCAATTCCATTGTCACCGTAGCATTATTCTACCCCTAAAATAATTGAAATGTATTCTCCAATTAGAGAATCAACCCCTCCAAGGGATCCATGCCCATCAATAAAGAAGTAAAAGGTTGAAGCTTCTAGTCTAGTTGACTATCATGTAGAGGAGTCAGATGATGAAATTGTTATAACTAATGAGGAAATAACATAGGGGATGTCATCTCCTCAAGGGGCAATAATATCACAGAAAAGCTGACCCAAGTGGAATAAATAACTCTGAGGATGTCAAATTACAAGCCTATGAAAGCTTTATGGAAGATGAACAATTTGTCAAGACACAAGCTTTCAAGGAATATGTATGGAGAGCAATGTAGAGGAGCCTTAGGTTGAGAAAAGCTGACCCAAGTGGAATAAATAACTCTGAGGATGTCAAATTACAAGCCTATGAAAGCTTTATGGAAGATGAACAATTTTTCAAGACACAAGCTTTCAAGGAATATGTATGGAGAGCAATGAAGGATGAGTATGCAACATTGGTGCAAACAAGGAGAAGTGAGATCCCTGGGAAGCCCCAAGAGGTTGTTGAAGTCGAGGTCCGAGATGAAATGAGGTTCAAGTAAATATTCAAACATTTCTACAGAAGAGGGTAGAGCATTCGTGAGAAAAAGTGGAGTGTTATTACTCCCATAATGGGACCTAGCATCAACAATTTCTTTTGATACTATGAGAAGACAAGATGCCCCCATTTTTAATAGTGAAGAAGTCACATTGGCTTTACAGGGGTCAGCTTTTAGTCAGCAGTGGGACTAGCCCACTGTCTAGGTGGACCCCTCGACCATTTGGCACTAATGTGAGTGCTACTGTCATAATCATAATTCACCACAGAAGTGGTGACCATGTGTTGAGGATCCATTTAAGCTCCACATGTGGTCCGATGCTCAAACATCAAAAATTCCACTATAGACAGTACAAGATGTCATCTCTCATCTGCACAAATGATTTTTCACTAGATAGATGGACATGCTTGCCTCAGATAGGAATCCATAGAATGCGGTGTACATCCTTCAAGGTAATTGGAATCTCCCTAGTTGGAAGATGGAAGGTACAAGTACCTATGTCCTATCTCTCGACCAAGGCCAATAGCATACCATCGTGGTACCTAATAGGTGGCATGAGGTACACCCAAAATAAACCAACCTCTTGAAGCAACTAAATATCATCCTCTGAAATCCATGTCACTAACTCACATAGGAAGTGGAATTGCCTCCCTCCTAAGTACTGACGGGCTTGAGGAGGCACCTAAAAGGAAAATTACATGGAATAAATTCCAAATCAAATAATCAACACCACTAAAGTTGTTCTAAGACACTTTTTGGACAATATGGACACCTACGCCATCTTTGGACAAGAGTCTTAGACACTTTTGGCTATTCTAGGACACTTTGCACCAAAGTGGGATGCTTTGTGCCAATTTGTTCTAAGATCCTAAAATTACTCTAATTAGATAAAAAGGTATAGTAAAAGCATGAAAAAATTGAAAACGCAGAACAAAATGCACTCACTGTCTATTGAAGGACACCTTGAGCTGCATCACTATGGATCTCGTCTAATCTTAAGGGCTTGTAGACTCTCCTACTTACTCACTTTACACCAAGGTAATTTTTCAACAAGGTAAATGTCAAATGAATAGTGAAAAGAGTCATTTTCATTAGTATATAATAAAACCCTAAGTAAATAAAGCTTATTCATTTAAAAGGGAAGTCATTTAAATCAACACATAGGGAGCTAGAGGACTCCATTTTTTATGCCATTTGTTGCGTTGGATTCATAGTTCTGCTCTCGATCTCATCAAATGTATATCACTATGTGGTATGGTACTTGGAAATACCTTATGATATGACCTAGGTGATTCGATGTGGTTTCGTGTTCACCTTGATTCCACTTCCATAAAGCAAGTAGAATCAGGGGGCATACATCTACCCACAAATTCAGTTCTATGTAGAAGTTGTATAAGAGGATTTTTAGCGTCTAATGAATCTGTGTTGTAGGATGCGGGTCCTGACGTTGTGGTTTTGTAGGTAGCTACAGTGGGGGATTCATTCTCCCTAACAAATCCATAAGAGTATCATTTTCATACTACTTATTTCCTTTAGCTTGCATATGCATGTAGTATCATATGGCAGTTAAAGAGGGGGCTAAATGGAGTATCAAAAAAAGTAGTCCTTTTTCACACTTAATTTGAAAATAATTGATAAAAAACTAACTTAACATTGCCTTGGTTTAACATTGTAATGTGTTGCACACATTCACATTCATCTAGGGCCCCTTCAAAGCTAAATATACTTAAATTGTACCTTGTTAAAGTGTTGCAAAGTGTTGTAATACACTGTCACACTTTTCTAGGGTTGCTTTAATCAATGGAGCGTAATAGGCCCCTTTTCAAATAGAATGTACTTAAAATATACCCTATTTATGGTGTTGTAAAGTTTTGTAACACACTTTCACATTTATCTAGGGTCTCATTAATTAATTATGGTTAATTGACCCTTTAATTCAAATTTAATCCTTATTTATGACACATCTCGAAATGCATAATTCAAATTGCATAGCATTTAATTGGGAAAATATGATGTCCTAGAAATTGGTGCTAGGACCCATTCACCCTAGGTTGCGATTGGGTTCTCCCTTTATAGGACCCCCCTTTCTTTGCTAATTCTTCATGGGTTTTTGATGTTTTTTCATTCCTCGAAGGCAAGGTCCTATAAAATAGTGCGAGGAACCATTCTCCTTAGGTGGTGAATGGGTCCTCCCTTAATGAGGACCTCCTTTTTTATTTTCATTCTAGCGGGATTTTAATAATTTTCATCTCCATATCTGGTGTCAGCTTTCAAATTGTTTGAATTTTGGGGTTAATTCTCAAATTATGTATAAATACAAGGTTAATTTACATGATTTCAACTAGAGAAGATTTCAAACAAGCTAAGAGATAAATAACTTTCATGAGATCAAGTATTCATTGTCAAGCAAGAAAAAGTGAAGTTTGGAGTAGCATTACAAGTTCTTCAAGCTTATTTTTTGTCCAAGATCAAGTATTAGTGAAGGTTGATGATAGATGCCTATGGAGAATCATGAAGGATTCTAGGTGTTGGGAGATGCACAAGACATACAACCAAGCCTAAAGACTTGTTTCCTAAGTGATTCCATCTTCTATAATCATCCTATTTGCAGCCTACAAGAGGTATATTCAGATTTTTGGATTATTAAGGGGATTAGACATCTTCTTTAGTGATTCATTTTCATTGTTCATGTTAAATTTAGGGTTTTATTCTAACACAAGTGAATAGAATTTTCTTTACACTTTCATAGATCTTGATCTTAGATACACTTAAGATTAGGATTGCACACACGTTTACATGTTTCAGATCTTCATTCATCATCAAAGGTTTAATTAGCAACAAGGGGATTGACTGAGGCAAACCCCTATCCACTAATAAGCTACCAAATTTTTCTTGCTAGTTATTGGCAAATCCGGATCCTGAAACAGGAATTTCAAAGTGCAAAGAAGAAGAGCAGACCTGGAAGTTGTAGATCAAATTCAGAGATTTTCTAAAGGACCTAGCAGGACCCATTCACCTTTAATGGTGAATGAGTCCCTGTTAGGGATAGAAGGGCAGGAGATTTTATAGTATACAAGCTTTTGTTTCAGGTTTAGAGCTCCCTAAACAAGCCTACCAGGACCCATTCACCTTTTGTGGTGAATGAGTCCTTGTTAGCAATTCAAAAAAGTTAGATTTGGCCAGGTGCACAATATTATATCTTTCTTGTTTTGCTAGAAAAATTATAGTTTCATTATGTTTTGTGTTAAATTCATGAATTATATTTTTTAGACCTAGAATTAGGGTTTTCATATTGGTTTAATTCCTTCTCCCTGAGTTGAGATTTAGTTCACCACCCCATCCTTGTGTAAAGGAAAGATTGCAAGATTTCTTATTCTTGACTTAATTCAACTCTTGGGTTGATAGTTATTTCAAGATTTTAGGATCTCATCTTTCGAATGAAACCCTAACTAGACAAAGTTGGTTAGACTTCATAGCCTTCTCCCTTTCTCTTTGTTTCACTCTCTTCAAGGTGATTCTCAATTTTTAGTTGCCACAACTCGTAACCAATTCTATTGAGCTTCTCAATGTCCATGCAAGATGAGGATGTAGCCATGGCTTCTACACATAGATTTGCAAAACAAATTCAACCAAATCTCTCACTACAAATTTAAACACCTTCACACTTCCACCCAAGAAGAAAAATTGGCTAAGATCTGATACAAAATGTTAGGAATGAAGTTAAATAATTATAACATAAAAATATAAATTCAATTGTAAATATGATCTTAGCCTATATATAACCAAATAGAGATTGTAAGAAAGTACATTAGCAACACAAAAAAAATTGAACAAAAGAAAAAACACATAATACAATATTTATTTGGAGAAACCCTTTAAAAAAAATCATAAAGAAAAAAGTTCTAAGTATAGATTATCTTTATAACTAGAGATTACATACAATTATTTCTTTCTATTCTTCAAATTTCAATCCTTTAGCGCCCATGTAAATATAAGTTTCTTATTTAGTAATTACATTGCATTACTACCATCTTAAGCCTTGATTATATAGAATTTTCACCCCCTAAATGGGGCGTCCAAGCTAGTTTCACATCCCAATTCCCTTTCTTAGAAAAATCTAAGCATCCATAACATAAGACAATGTGGGTTGCAACCAAATTACTAACATCTTTCACATGGGTGCCTAATTTTTCAGTATGGACACTTATTTTATTTTTCTTACAAAGTGGTTATCTTCTTCTCTTCATGTGAAGGTGCTATGAACTAATTGTAGACATCCGGGTGCTATCATAATAGTGGTTTACAATTCCTGAGAGGAACGAATTTTAGCTGAAATCACATATTTTTAGAAAATATAATGATTTAAGCCTTAAAAAGTTCCATTTTAAGGATTCCAATTGAAGAGGGTTTGATCAAATCACCTTAGATCAAACCCCTTGGATAGAACCTCACTATTTTTAAACCATACCTATAAATGCATCTCCTTTACACCTATCAAAATGCTGATAAAAAATCACTTTTGATTTAGCTTTTGGGGATCAAATGAATTCATTTAAAATTTATTTCAAATGATTATGGTATTCCTCAGAACAAGCTATCAATGAATATAATTTTAATATGTTTTGGTTTTGTTATGTATTTTTTTAAGTTTTATTAAACATAGGTTTTTCATCGAAAATGAATTTCTTTGTTCTTCACATGTGGAAAAATAGAAGATTATCAAAAAATTTGAAAAATATGAGTGCACTAGATATTGAAGTCCTTGATCCAACAAAAATTCAATTAAATTTTGACATATACAAAAAAGTTCGCGTTATCTGATTAATGGTCGAATTAATTCGTTTGACTTTGAAAACTTGATTAAGGAAAAAATATTCAATAAAAAACTATCTAACCAAATTAGATATCAGAGTTAAAATCTAAATTTGAAAGAATTAGAATTTTATCCTTCATGGAAAAAAAGTTATGCGTTATACGGTGTGCATCACTTTTTAAAAATGTTGTTTTCTGAAAAAAATAAATTTTCGTGGGAGATGGAAAAAGAAGTGCAATTTGATTCCAAAAATTTTGAAAAAAATATTTTTAGAATCTTCAGACAAAATTTGATGAGACTCTAGTTTGCACCATCTTCAAATTCCTCACAGTTTAGCCGCTATAGGTTCCTGAATATGAAGATTTAGTTAAAACTAATAATTTCAGTGTCCAGTTTGGCCAAAAATTGTAAACCACTATTATGGGATCACCCATCCCAAAATTAATTATAAGTTTCAAAACTACCTCATGTGGTAGTTGGGTGCCCTAAACTATCTTAATCTCCAAGAAGCTTCTCTAGTGAATAATAACTTGTTGCAAAAAATAAAAAATATTGATCCCCAATAAAAACAATTACCATACCAATAAAATGTTGATGATAAAAATAATTACAACTAATGGTGAATATATCATCCCTTGTAGTTGATTACAAGGTGCTTACCATTTTCATGTGAATTTGTTATGAACTCATATTAGAAATCTCAAAATTAATTACAAGTATCCAAACTACCTCATGGGAAGTTGAGTGCCCAAAACTAACTTAACCTTGAAAATGTTTCTCTAATAAATAGTAATCTCTTACTAGTAAAGTTTTTAATTATTGACCCCTAATAAAAATTAATTAGCATACCAATAAAATCTTGATGAGAAAAATCATTACAACTAATGGTGAGTACCTCATCCCTTATGATTGATTTACATATAATATTAGAACTAATATATTATATAGAATTTACAAGATTAACTACACCTTAATCTTAACATAAAGAAAAAAAGAGAAGTTTAATTCTATTAACAATGTCTTTAGAAATTATCTTATAAATGATGTTACAAAGAAACATAAATCTTAAAATATGCATCAAGCAAATTCACCACTAGCAATTCACCACCAACAATTCACCTTCAACAATTCACCCCAATTCATCACCGTCACATATTCATCACGCATACAATTCACCACCGACAATTCATTGTTGTGGTATATTCATCACGTATACCTTTTTTATGTGTTCAACAAAATCTTTGTACTTTTTCTTTTTTGGGTGGTCTTGGCGACTTAAATATTGAAAAATGTATTCATGGTGAATATACCACGACGATGAATATGTCACGACGATGAATTGCTGATGGTGAATTGTTGCGGGGGGGGAGGTGAATTGCTCACAGTGAATTTTCTTAGAGGGCCCTTAAAATAATAACATTCCTCTTTTTAAGAATAAGACCAAAAAAATATAATTCATATGTCTATGAATCGTTCTAGATTATTGCACTACACCTTGAATTTCTTTAACCATAAACAATTTAACATCTTACTATAAAAGCATTTTAAATTAAATATAATGAATTTTTTTTATTTCCAAAGTTAGGATAAAAATAAAACCTTGATGATAAACATAATTACAACTTATGGTGAATATCTCATCCTTTTTGATTGATTGCAAGGTGCTTACCATTTTCATGTGAAGGTCTTATGAACTCATAGTAGACATCTCAAAATCAATTACAAGTATTCACTCATGGGAAATTGGGTGCCCAACACTAATTGAATCTTCAAAATGTTTCTCTAATGAATAGTATCTTCTTGCTAGTAAAGTATTAATTATTGATTTCTTATAAAAATTAATTAACATACCAATAAAATATCGATGATAAAAAATAATTACCATTGATGCTAAATACCTCATCTCTATAGTTGATTTACATATAATATTAAAACTAGTTAAATATATATAATTTATACTATGATGCCACGGCTCTAGGAAAATTCATCGCCAAGTAAAATTCACCACCAAGTAAAATTCAATGCATTAATATTTTTTTAATATATATTAGGAAAACTTTGATTTTATTAAAAATATTAATGCGGTGAATTTTTTCTTGATGAATTGCTAACCGTGAATTTGCAGTATGCCAATGCGGCCTTGATCTTAACATAAAAAAGAAAGAAAAATTTGATTTTATTAACAATAACTTTAGAAATTATATGATAAATAATGGTACAAAGAAATATAAATCTTAGAATAATATCATTCCTTTTTTTAAAATTCCTTCTAGATTCTTGCACTACATTTTGAATTTCTTCCACCATAAACAATTTAATTCTTGTGGATAAACGTGCCAGGTTTCTAATTGTTTTCATAGTACGAATTAAAAACTGACAATAGAAGTTGCCTATGGAGTCTGGTCCAAATTTTAATTCTTATTTTCATATGAAAAGACGCTTTCACCTTGCAGTTGAGGCTTAGTAGCCATGAAATTTATTTGTAGAATTCAAATCCTCTAGGTATTCACTGGACCACTCTTTCTACGCGTTGCTTTGATTTTCATGAACAGCTGTCCACCATCCACCGCATTTTCACGTGCACGGTGATGTAGTACTCTGATGATAATGGTGACGTATTTGACAGAAGAGCTTCCCTTACCGCTAGTAAAGGCTGAGAACAAGCTTATTAATTTTCTACGTACGCCTCTCTTGGGAGCTCTCGTAGCCGACACCTACGCCGACCGCCTCTACACAATTGCGGTTGCCTTTATCCTCCACCACTGACCTCCATTCATTTTTTTTTTATCTCTATATCATTTATCTGATGCACAGAAAAGTACGAATTCTTAAGTGAACATTAATGGAAAGTTTGAATTTGTTTTTTATTAATGTATACTGGCATAGGTACTCAAGGCAACTTTCCTTTTTATTGTTTTCATGACCTTAATGATAATATATTAATAGTTTCTGCCGTGCTGCCGCCGACACTGCGAGCTCCGGCGTGCGAGGGGAAGGCGGCAGCAATGTGCAAAGGAAGCATCCTCCCAAGAGATTGGAGTTCAACGTAAGCAATAGTATGGTAGGTAGTCGTTTAATGTTTTTAATAATCAAACAAGGCGTTGAAGATTGGGTGAGCAATAGAGAATAGAGAATTGGGGTCTCACGTCTGCCGTTGGCCATTGGAAGCTGTCAACCATACCTGCCAACATCAATATTCACATAGGTGCCAAAAGAATATTGTTATGCTCTCTATGGGCATAAAAAAACAAACTGCGCGAGAAGCTGGCAAGGGTAAACCAGTCAACCATATGTACTACCTAACACGAACGAAAATTCACATAGCTACCAAAAGAATGTGAAGCCTTCAGCATCTACCGACATTTTGGTACCGGACAGGACTTCCCTTTGAAGGAGATACGTGAAATTTGGATGTTATTCGATTGAAGACTCGTGGAAAATATAAGGGAGAGGATCGGGTAGTTTAGCAGACTCGTGGAAAATATAAGGGAGAGTATCTGGTAGTTGAGCATTTTAATTCTGCGTTTCTCAAAATCTTATGTGAAAGTTTTAAAAAAAATTCAAATTTGCACAGCAGTTTGCTTGGCAATGCCCTTGCTTATAACTAAGGTTTTAGAGCCGCATCATCAAATATGATGCCACATCATTGTGTTTTTTGTCGAGGTGTTTGTTGGTTATTTTTCTAGAACCAAACTTGATCTCACCATTCACCTATGAATTTGCCA
The DNA here is from genome assembly GCA_007258455.2 of Sequoia sempervirens. Classification (NCBI taxonomy): domain Eukaryota; kingdom Viridiplantae; phylum Streptophyta; class Pinopsida; order Cupressales; family Cupressaceae; genus Sequoia; species Sequoia sempervirens. The sequence goes on along the minus strand of VDFB02373365.1, from coordinate 97,419,825 downwards.
AAATCCAATGATAAGTAAAGGCAAGGATTGGCCAACAAACAAGTAAGGATTCTAAGACCCTTACTTCTACACTTTGGGCTCTATGAAATCTAGGAGGGTAATCCTAATAATGTTTACATGATATTCTTGTGCTATTTTTATCATAAACATTGTAACACATAGATAATTCTCATATAAAAGGCTTAACTAACAGAACGTATCAAAGAAGTTAGCTGCTTCTTGTTAACAATTCATATTCAGAGCATGAGAATAGTAAAGCATAACATAATTGTGACTCATTTTATATAATTTGATTTAATGAATGGTTTGTCGTTGAATAGATCAACATAATACAACATAATTACCTCACTTAGACCAGTGCCTCATCCTTGAAACGTAGTCAATTCTAACACCCACATAATTTCATAATAATTTTCACCCATGACACTATTTAAAGCTTTAGGAATACTGCATTACAATATCTCAACATTATGTCCCAACCATCACTTCTTACTAGCATCCTAGTACATGATTAATCATAAACCTACAACTCCATTCAAGCATTTACATCAATTCTTTGAATTAATAAGTAAGAATAAAACCATACATCCATTGAAAATCAACAGAGACAAATAAGATAACCCTTGATTATATTATTTATAGCTTATAAAACCAGTACATATGGTGCAGGAGCACCTAGGAGGCATTTGGAAATACTAGGCAATTTTGGAAGTCTAAGAAGCAATTTTGAGTTTTAATACTTCAAGGTCATGTTGACCATTTAATTTTGAATTAGTTGTGTTATTAGATGTTAGAATATGTTAGAAGGAATGTGGTTCTGTAGTTCAGGATAGATTGGATGAATTCCTCAATTTGTTTTCACTAGGAATCACTAGATTTGGGAAATAAAGCCAAACTGTTGCAATTATGCAATTTTGGCCTAACTGGGTGGTTATGTCCGACCAAGGGAAGATGTAACCACCTAGTAACCTTTAAAAGAAGAGCCTCAAACTGGATTTAGGGTTGGACAAGCATTGTATCAGTTTGTGTTTACTATTCATATGGAAGAGCATTGAGTTTGTTGCAATTTTTTGGTTTTAGTGCTTATTTGTGTGTTAATGGAGTATTTCAGGCTTTGACCAGTGTGTGAAACATGTGGCATCTATCTTACAAGCTTTGTGTGGTCATTGGTGGTGTTGTTTCATCATTGCATAGTATTGTTCTTAGTAGGTTTTGTTTTCTTTATTTGCTAATTAGCTTGGTAGACTATTATTCATGGAGTCTTAGACCTTTCTTTTCCACTATACCAGGTGTATAGCTCCTGGGAAATGAGGCTAAGCTCCATGCTTGTATATAGGATAGTGTTAGGAGATTGTAGGAAGCATGGATACATGGTGAAAGACCTTCCCTAGGTGAGCTTGACAGTGCCCGGTTGGGGAAGATAGTCAAAAACCAAGCCCTAACGTTGCAGGGGTATCAATTCATTTGCAAGTTCCCAAGTTGTGTAGTGGATGCAGGGGTCTTGGAAAAGGTCTGGCAGGAAGGCAGAGTCTTCGCCAAATCATTTGGTGGTTGAAGGAGGCAGACAGATCATTGACTATCCAAGAAAAGGCCTAAAAAGCCCTAATTCCCACAAAATTAGGGTTCAGCCTGTGTATGGCCTGTGAAGGCCCCAAACCCCAAAATTCCTTGAGAGGTTGGCAATTGAACCAGGGTCTAAAAAAGAAGTTTGTGATGAACCTTAGTAGGATTGGAGTTATAGCCTAATTTCTCGGGCTAAGAGGCCTAATTGGGGCTTAAGGGCTACTAGCCCTTCTTAAACCCTAGACTAGGGTTTGAGGGAAGTGATGGAGATTTAAAGGCTTGTGACTGATCAAGAACCATGGAGGGATGGTTTTGAAGCTATAGAAGACACCACATGCCCTTGCAACAAGTTGGTAAGGTTTGGAGAGTTAGTTGGCCTTTAGGAAGATTAAGGGCCAAGGAGAGAATAGAGGAGCAAGCACCAAGATTGACTTAGTTAGGTGTATGCAGATGATAGTAGGGTTTTCCAGGAGAACCAGGGGTGCCTAACAAGCTTTAGGACCTATAGGTTAAGAAGGTGGAGAGTAAAACCAAAGGGGTTTGCCTAGGAGTGACCCAAAGCATGGGACAGTGATTGTCTCAGCCAACCCTATCCTATCAACATATGAGAGAAAATGGTGCAGAACTTTCCCTATTATGTTCTATATTGTCAGTATTACTATCAAAACTACATATGCATATCAACAAACTCGACCTTAAGACTTAACACTAAGATGTTCAGTATCCTTTACGATTCTTTGTGTAATCAATTCCAAAAAAGCCAACCCCCTTTCTGTAATCGACCCTAAAATCCCATTTATAGAGATATGGGAGCAACAAGCATCAAGCCGAATTACAATTACAATCACATTTGCATTTGATAGTTAATTTCACTTTAATTTTAGAGATTCCCTAGACAGCTATATTTTCTCATTGCAAAATCGGAGGATAAGCAAAAGCCACAACTCCATAAAGTTCATTGAAAAAGATCAGCCAACCTTCCAAAAGGCATCGTTCGTTGTTGCAGTAGCTCCAAAGTTCCTTGTCCACATTGATCAAAGAAGATTCTCTATCAACACCCAAGGCAAAAATTTATATATTAACCAGAAAAGGTATATTTTCCATCGAAGCAACAATGTCCAACACCTCTCCTTCACACCAGCCAAAAAGGTTTCCAAGTTAGCATCAAAGAAAAAAAACCATATACTTGCTGAAAAGGATGAGTCCGCTATAGTGGCAATGGTGTCATCAAAACCAAAAATAGAACTAGGATACTACTTTGATTCGTCAGCATCAGAGTGTGCACGCCTGCTTCGTGTTCTTACTAAAATTGGAGAAGCTAATACCCCTCCCTCATTAGAATCCTCATATGGCACCAGAGTAAGAAGGTAATGACCATACTCTGGGTCAGTATCTTTGGCACAACCACAGTAGGAGGGTCCTCAAAGAGAACTATCCGGACCGTGCAACAAGAGTAACACAAAGAAAGTAACACAAAATATGGAGACAAATGCAGATGAAAATATGCTCATCAACAGAAATCTCAGTTACAATCGTCCGACAACATCTAGGCCTGATATAACATGTTCAAAATTACAACATTCTAACATGCTCCTATATGCGAGCAAAATCTTACAAATCAGATCTATCTTCATCTACTCAATCAACTACTGCCATTCTAATGACTGATTACAAGCTTTATATCATATCCGCAATTCTAGAATCATCCGTGTTGGCCAAAGATCATCACATTATCCAAGGAAAGAAAATGTAACATGCACATGAATAGGTCGGCCTCAAATTTGAATTACTCTTCAACATGTGCATAAGATGAAGTGTGGACCTATAATGAAGGTTGGGGACAATCCACATAGCAATTAAAATCACACCGTTTAGATCGACAAGTCATGAGAACGATCCACAATGATCAAACTAGCCGAAAACTTTGAAATTATTTCGATGCCGGTTCAAGAAACTGCCATGAAATTCATAAGCGATAACTTGCCAGAAAAAGATCCAATCATACTCAAATCTTGGAGTAAGGAAAATAAACATGTCGACGATGTACACAAATATCCATAGGGTCTAGTGAGCAAAGATGACGAATCCACCAACATGAACTGAGCAAGAATAGAACAAGAACAAAAACTAAAAGAAAATATTTTTTTTGGTTGATGCAAGATTGCCAAGAACCAAGGATGCTCCTGCATCAAACATCCAGGGCTATTGAAAAGTGAGTCCCTCACTTTTCTGGGGCCAAAGGAAAACCAAAATGGTCTACCTCAGCCTGAGAAATTCAAGAAGAATCCTCCACTGGTCTACCTTTCCACTTCACAAGATATTCTTTGTACTATCTTCCATGAGTTTTCCTTCCATCTCTAATATCCAAAATCTCTTCTATCTCATCTGACTGTTGTTTAGGAAACTAATTTTCCAATTTTGCTTGACTGTCCTCACTGAACTCTGCTTCATGATACTGATATAGATATGTAATATTGAATATAGGTGATATACCCATGTCATTTGGTAACTCCACTTCATATGCATTCCCTGAATCAAATTTCTTCAAGATCTTACAAGGTCCAAACTTCATCATCTTTAATTTATTGTATGTACAACTGAAAATTTTTCCTTCCTCAAATATACCATCACTTCATCTCCAACTTTGAATTCCTTATGTCTCATTTTTTCATCTGCTTTCTCCTTATACTTCCGGTTCATGTCTTCCAATTGTTGTTTCACTTGAGTATGCACTTTCTTCATGTGTTCTGCAAATTCTTCTACTTTTGCACTCCTTTTATCTTCCATACTGATGTCTCTCAACTCTGATATACCTCTAGGATGAACTCCAGTAACAATCTCAAAAGGTGTCTTTCCTGTACTCCTATTTACTAAATTATTGTAAGCAAACTTTGCTTGTGCAAGGACCAAATCCCAACTTCCGGTCTTCTCTCCAACCAAATATCTCAGCAAATTACCCAAACTCCTATTTACTACCTCTTTCTTCCCATATGTTTGTGGGTGAAATGTAGAACTGAACTTCAAATCTGTCTTCAACTTCTTCCAAAGAGTTCTCCAAAAATAACCAACAAACTTTACATCTCTGTCTGAAACTATACTCCTAGGTAATCCATGCAATCTGACTAAGTTCTTTGAAAAATAAGTCTGCTACATGTACTGCATCTGTTGTCTTCTTACAAGGTATGAAATGTGCCATCTTAGAAGATCTATCTACCACCACAAATACAAAATCATTACCTCCTTGTGTCTTCGGCAAACCAAGTATGAAATCCATACTTATATCTTCACAAGGTCTCTCCAGAACCGTCAAAGGTTTATACAATCCAATATTCTAACTACTTCCTTTTGCAACTAGACAAAATCTGCAACTCTGTACAAATCCCCTAACATCCTTATGAATCTGCGGCCAAAAATAATTCACTTACCAAGGCTGCTATTTTATCAACTCCCAAGTGTCCTGACAATCCTCCACTATGTTTCTCCTTTACCAAGTTATCCCTCATTGAACTCTGGGGTATACACAACTGATGTCCTCTGAATAACATATCCTCCTGAATGAAATAATCCAACCACTGGCTTCTATCCTTCAAAACTGTTTCTCTACAAGCTCTCTAGGGTTTTGCAAAGTTTGTGTCTCCCTCATACAAGTTCTTCAATTCGTCAAAGCCTAATACCTCCACTCTCATCTCTGTCACTAAATTCCTGAACTCCTACTCAAAGCATCAACAACTCTGTTTGACTTTCCACTCCTATGCTTCAAAAAAAAGTATAGGTCTGCAAGAACTCTACCCATCTCATGTGTCTCTGATTCAACTTACCCTGACTGTTCAAGTATTGCAATGCTTGATGGTCCATTTACAACACAAAATCCTTAGGAAAAAAGTAATATCTCCACTTCTTCAAGGCTTGAACTATAGCATAAAATTCATGATCATACACTGAATATCTTCTCCTAGCATCATTCAACTTCTCACTGAAATAAGCTATCAGTCTCACTTCTTAACTCAATATTGCTCTAGATTACATTTCCACTTGCATCACAGTCTACTTGAAATACCTTATTAAAATCTGGTAAAGCCAACATAGGCTGCTTAATCACCTTCTGTTTCAATAGTTCAAAACTTTGATTTTCTCTAGATGTCCACATAAAATCCTTCCTATCTCTCATTATTTCTAGCATAGGATTGCAGATAGAACTAAAATTCCTAATGAACTTTTGGTAGAAACTAGCCAATCCAGGAAATGATCTTACCTCTCCAATGCTATCTGGTGTAGGCCACTCAACAATTTCTCTTACTTTCTTAGGATCCATCTTCAATCCATCCACAGATATCACAAATCCCAGATATACCAATTCTTCCTTCATGAAACTACACTTCTTAATGTTTATCAGCAACTGCTCTTCTCTCAACCTCTGCAAAACTTGTCTTATATGCAACAAATGTTCTTCTCTACTCTTACTGAAAATAAAGGTGTCATCCAAATACACAATCACAAACTTACCCAAGAATTTCTTCAATACCTCATTGATTAGCCTCATGAAAGTACTCGATGCATTTTTCAATCCAAAAGGCATCACCAACCACTCATATAATCCTTCATTTTTCTTGAATGTTGTTTTCCACTCATCCCCTTCTCTGATTCTGATATGATGATATCCTCTCTTCAAATCTATCTTTGTAAAGTACTTAGCTCCACTCAAACAATCCATAATGTCATCCATCCGGGGCAAAGGAAATTTGTAGTTCACAGTGATCTTGTTTATGGCTCTCAAATCCTTACAGATCCTCCATTCTCTATCCTTCTTAGGTGCTAGCATAACATGTACTACACATGGACTTAAGCTTTCTCTGATCAAACCCTTCCTCAACAATTCTTGCACTTGTCTATTCAACTCATCATTCTCTGTTGATGTCATCCGGTGTGCTGCTTTATTAGGAAAACTAGCTCCAGGAATCAGATCCATACAATGACTAATACTCCTTACAGGTGGAAATCCATCAGGTACATTATCTGAAATGATCTCTTCATACTCTGTTAGCAACTCTTTTATCTCATCTGGTTGTTCTTCTACATGCTTCAAGTCTTCAACCTTCTTAGGAACCAAGACATAACACATATTCTCATGTCTCAATCCATCAAGGAATCTCCTTAGACATCAACCAGACAAACCCTAGCATTTGTACAAACCTCAACTTTAGGAACATCTTCCAATGGAAACAAAGTCTGCTTCATCCCATTAGCAACAATGGTGTATATATTCTTCTTTCCATCATGAATAGCTTGTCTATCATATTGCCAAGGCCTTCCCAAAAAATCATGGCATATATCCATAGGCATGATATCACACAAAACTTCATCATGATAATTTCTTATCTTCAATTTCACCAAACATTGTTCACTTACCAGAATCTTATGCTCATCTTGAATCCAAGCTATCTGATAGGGCTTTGGGTGTTTCAACCTTTCCAACTTCAGTTTAGTCACCATCTCTTCAAAAACTAGGTTCTCAGAACTTCCACTGTTAACAATCACTTTGCAACATTTTCCAGTTACCTTACATCTGGTCTGAAACAAATTCTTTCTCTGCAATGGCTCCTTCTTCAACTCACTTTGACACAATACTCTTCTATTCACCAACACTTCTCCTTCTTTCAGTTTGTTAGGTGATCCAGCATGATCCTCCTTAACAAAGGTTGTCCTTCTATTGTTCTTAGCCTTTCTATTTGTTTCTCCCTGATTACATTCAAATGCTCTATGTCCTTCTCCACCACACTTATAAGAAGTTCCCTTGAATATTATTTTCTCATGTCCTCTATCATCTCTTCTATAACCTTTATTCTGGTAACCACCATATCCTCCTCTTCTGTAAGAGTTTCCATCACCTCTATGGTACAAATTGTCATTCTTGCTGACCTCCTTATCCTTACTTTGGTCTGGAAAAGATCTCTCCCTCCTCCAGTAAAAGTTCTTCCTCTTTGAAATTTTCCACCTCTTACTCTCTGTCTTTGCCCATGTCTTTTATTCAACTTCTCTTCTTCTTTTAGGGCACACTGATATGCTTCTTCCACACTCACCAACTTGATCAAACTGATTTCATCTAGGTATATAGACGACTTTAAACCATTCACATATCTAGCTACTTGTTCAATCTCATCCTCTGAATGTCCAAATCTGATATTTAACTTATAGAACTCCTCAGTATACTCTGTCACACTTGATTCTTTCTACTTAAGATTTTGCAACTTCTTCAACAAACTAATCTGATAATCAGTAGGCATAAACTTTGTCTTCAACTTATTTACCATCTGATCCCATGATTTTATCTTTTCTTTTCCTCTTCCTTGCCTATCTATTTGCAAATGTTCCCACCAAAGGGATGCATGTCCTCTCAACTTTGTACAAGCATATTTCACCTTCTTATCTTCAATGGTACCTTCAAATTCAAAATACTTTTCCATCTTTGTGATCCAATCAAGCAATTCTTCTGAATCCAACTTACCATTATAATCCGATGGATTGAAATGGGGTTTTGTATTCACTCTAGTTAGGGCTCTTATGAACCTCTTTTCTCCCTGATCTAGGCCAGGTTTCTCTTCTCTTCCTCTTTCTTCTTGCACTTCTACCTCTTCATCACTCACATCATCAACTGGTCGACCTCTTCTCTGGGCCATTTCAACTGCATCTAATATGGCAGCAATTCCTCTTAACATCTCCATCATAGCTGGGTCTGCATTTCCACATGCTCCATTTCCTCTACCATTTCTTCTTCCCACCATATTTACACAAGTCCTCTACAGATGTAGGTAAGATCCTCAATCTGCCACCCCACAAAAAATTTCAACAAGACTCCGCAAAATCTGGCGATCTCACAAGGAATGAACCTTGCTCTGATAGCAATCTGGCGCAACCACGGTAGGAGGGTCCTCAAAGAGAACTATAGGTACTATGCAACAAGAGTAACACAACGAAAGAAACACAAAATATGGAGACAAATGCAGATGCAAATATGCTCATTAATAAAAATACCAGTTACAATCGGTCGGCAACATCCAAGCTTACAAATTCAGCTCACAGACCAAATATAACATGTTCAAAATTATAACATTCTAATATGCTCCTATATGTGAGCAATATAGATCAGATCTATCTTCATCTACTCAATCAACTACTGCCATTCTAATGATCAATTACAAGCTTTATATCATATCTAGAATTCTGGAATCATCTGCGTCGGCCAAAGATCATCACATTATCCAAGGAAAGAAAATGTAACGTGTGCATGAAGAGGTTGGCCTCAAATTTGAATCAATCTTCAACAAGTGCATAAGATGAAGTGTGGACCTATAATGAAGGTCGGGGACACTCCATGGAAAAATTAAAATCACATCGTTCAGATTTGCAAGTCACGGGAACAATCCACAACATTCGAACTAGCTAAAAAGTTTGAAATTATTCTGGTGCTGGTTCAAGAAACTGCCATGAAATCCGGAAGGGATAACTTGCCCAAAAAAAATCCAATCATGCTCAAATATTGGAGTAAGGAAAATGAAAATTTTGACGATGTACACAAATATCCATAGGATCTGGTGAGCAAAGATGATGAATCCACCAACATGAACTGAGCAAGAACAAAACAAGAACAAAAACTGAAAGAAAATATTTTTTTTGGTTGATGCAAGATTGCTAAGAACCAAGGATGCTCCTGCATCTATCTTCTTCATCGCCCAAAGGGCTATCTGAAACCTCTATAGGAGAGTTGTGTCTCCCCATATAAGATTCATAAGCCTTGTGCTACTTATTCCTCCTCTTCACTTCCCTCACAGGCTTAATTGATTCTTTCTTTCTAAACTTGACCAATTCTTTTGAAACAACCCATCTCCTCAAATTATAGGTGCTCTTGACACCACCTTGCACAACCTTCCTACGGGCTTTCTTCCTCTCCTTTGGTGTTGCAGGAGCTCCTGGTGTGCCTTGTTCACTTTTAGAAGCATCATCCTGAGACTCAAGGAGACTAAGTCTCCTAGACCTCCTGACTAGTTGAGTCGACCCACTAGGCTTACTCATTTACAAGAAACAGGACAAGGACTAGCAAACCTCACTTTACAGAAAAAATCAACAGCCTATACCCCTAGATTGAATTTGCAGAAAATAGCTCTCAAACCCACACAATTTCCACCAACCCAAATGACAATTGCAAACAATTAAAATTCTTACTACCCCAGGAAATTGAAACTCATGAGCCAACTAATACATAATTGGAATAGGGCACATATAAAAAACAACTTACCTGGGACAATGACTTCAATACCTCTGCAATTAAAATCCCTAGACTTATACACTTTTCCTCTAGCTCTAAATTGATTTCCCAACTCTAAATTACTGCAAATGGTGAGATAAAACAACAGATGATCTACATTAAGTAGAACAATAAGAGTGTGTAGCCATTAATGATCATGAAGAGCTTCACGTGAACGAGCTGACAACTAGCCGCTCAACTTTGAATCTTGGTCGTCAATCCCTTCAGATTCAAAACATAATCAATGACATTACTCAAGCATCACTCCTACCTTTTACAACTTGTTCCTCAAAATGGTGATACCACCTCAAAAATGTAGGTCACGTCTCCACTTAATTTCATTAGTCATCTCTAATATGATAGCCATCATGTATCACCACTCTGGTTCGTGCTCCTTTAATTAAATAAGTGAGGTACAAAGAGCCAACGATGAGGAGAATATTCCCTTAAACATTCCATCACCCATTGTAGATTTTCCTTCCTTCCCCAGAGTTGCATCAATGATGTGAGCATTGGTGTGATGAAATCTCAGTCGTTTGATCAAGCACACCTTTTTGGTCATATACATTCCCCATCGTGTATTGCTGATTTACATTTTAAATTCTTGATCATATCAGTGATAGAGAGAGAAAAGATGATGGAGCAAGATCAAGCCACACGTATCTTCTTGAAAATCAAAGGAAAGAAAGGCATCACCCATATCAAAGCTTCAAAATAGCGATGACACATCAAAATAGAAGACCACATCACTTATCACCCATTTGAAAAAGGTAAGAGAAAACCCATCATCACTAAGCGATGAAAAGAATCACAAAGAATTATGATGACCATCACACATCATGAATTCAAGAAATAGAACCCAAAGGCGATTAGCGATGGCGAAGCAGCCAACGATGCTAAGAGAAAACTCACATCGCTCATTGTGAATGTGAAACATGAAGCCAAAATTCAATCTGCAATGAATGATAGAAAGGAAACATCACTCATTGCACATCACTAATATAAGTCAAGCATTTACAAAGCTATCTGCGATAGCAATGAGCAAGAGTGATAGACAGCATGGGTAAGTACAAAAAGATGGGGGGCCAAAATTGGGGCTTAAGTGGCCAATTTTTTTTTGAAATCAGGAAATATTGACCTTGGACATG